>JAWIIS010000050.1:2521497-3245237 GCA_033682625.1 Helicoverpa zea x Helicoverpa armigera
AGGATCAAAAGTGTTCTAATATTAATCTCTCTATACTAAGACTATGCTGGCCAGTGGTTGTGTGTGATATCAGTTACCCTGTAGCACAATAGTACAATAGTGGTCATGGCACACATGAACGGCACAACACGAGACCTCACGGCGCTGCTGTTGCTGGGTAGTTGCAAGCTTGCTGTCATCCCACCATAGGCTATATTGACGTTATAAAATGTTACATATGACATACGACTAAAGGGTCAAATTCAAATGACAATCGCTGAGTTGGAATTGTGGCACGACATGCCATCACCAGCCCTGTCCAGATACTTCGGTACATTGGCTAGCATTCGTGAAAAGATGTAGTGGAATATAACAGTGTACTAACGATGTGTATCCGTTGACCATGGCGGTGTATCTGAGCACGACGAGGTCGAGCCAGCCGCAGCGCCGCACGCGCTTGGTGGTGACGCCCACCTCGTGCCCGCGCTCCTGGAGCAGTCTGCCCGTCTCCTGCGGATGGAAGTATGAATAGGTTATAGATATATTTGTCACCAAAATTGGGTATATGGTTGCGTTACTTAGTTGATCAGGTGAGGAAAAAATTGTAAAATTAAGTATTAGATTTTAACTTTGCAGTGACCACTGGATTCTTTTTGAAAACAACATCTTTCTTCTTGTCTGTATTCTATGTACATAAACTGTTAAATAAATAAATAAGATATTTATTTTTTGATAACATGAGAGACATAAATCGAATATTATTTGTTTGTATATTTATTATTGCAACACAGGCCCAAGCGGAACCAATGAATAAAATTCGAATTAGAGGGTTTTCTAAACTGATTTTGCAGCTGGTTTAAGACCAGAAATATACCATAATTATTGACTTACCAGGCCCTTCCACAAGTAAGTTATTAGAATTAAAAAAAAAGATGTTCTTTGTAAACTACATAAACAAATTTTCATCCTAATCGAGGGCCAGGAAGTGGGTGGCAATTAAGATTCCAAGATTTTCTCACATGCACAGTTGGTTACAAATGAAGCTAATAAACTGTTCAAAAAAAAACATTAGGTCTACGTACATCATGCAACTCAGTAGGGAAAGGTCCATCGCCGACGCGCGTTGTATACGCTTTAACAACGCCCAGCACCTCGCCGATGACCAGCGGCGGCAGTCCCAGCCCAGTGCACACGCCGCCTATGCTGCAGTTCGATGACGTCACGTACGGGTAGGTGCCTGGAATGAAAAGAATAATTGTTGGTAGGGATCCTCATTATATTTCTGCCCTTATGCTCATAATCATCATCCTCCATGAGAATTTTATTTTGGGACGGAGCAGCATGTTTTTTCCTTCCATCGATTTTATATATTGAACAGATACAAAGATATATAAGAATATTTTTATTTTCATATACTTGAATACAGAAGGAGGTTTTTTGGTTATTTTAGCACTTATATTTTACTAGCTGTTGCCCGCGGTTCCACCAAAGTCCTGAGGGAACTGCTTCCCGCATCCGTAGTTTCCGTATTTCAGTAGTTTTGGCGTAAAATACAATCAGGATAGACATACACGAGTTACTTTTGTATTTTTAATAACATACGGATACATACACATCTGCTTTGACTAACCCGACTTAATTAGATATTATCCGTCTTACCACAAAAACTTTTAAACGTCAGTTTATGCCTTGTCTAAAAAAATGTCAAATTATGACGTTGACATATGGTTCATTTTGCAGCCAACATTTTATTAGACAACTGTAAAACAGGGTTTAAAGTTTTTGTAGTAAGGCCCTATGTATTTGGACGAAGAAACCGATTTCTTATCTACAAGATGTATTATTTTCTTTTTCAATAAAAACATAATTAAAAATTGACAGTCACTTAACAGATAATAAGATTTTAATCCTACAATGGATTAGATCAATCGATCAGATTAATGACATTATTTATCACTAGTACAAATATTTCGATCTATATTTAGTTGTGTTATTAATTAATTAATTATTGATTTTAATCACGCGAAAGTAAAGCTATCAAACATTCGAATTATACAATCATTCATGACTTATCAACTACAACTACAGAACACATTTTACAAATCGCCAAAGTTTATTTATATGCTTAGAGTGAGTTGACAATAACCAAACCGTATACTTGCCGAGATTTGACAACTGTAAATGGATAAATAGTGCAACGAACGGTTATTATGCTTGTTCTTAACAAAATAACAGTATATATCCCATATTACAAGTATATACACCCCAGATATAAGCAATTCCCGGGACGCCTGCACTTATCAGTGCTCACTATCACATGTTTACACGCCCTTATCAACAAGCCGACCACGAGTTATCATTGCAGCACGTGGACACAGATTAATTACGGTTCAGATAACAGTAATCGGTAATACGATTCGAGATGTTACGGTTACTGCGAAATACCGGTTAATTTTCGGTTTGAGAAACAGTCATGTAACTAATGTTTTATAAGCTACTTATATAAATGCGATTAATTGTAATTTTATTGTTATTATGATACTAGTTATGTTTTATTACTTTAAAAAAATATATTACTATCCGATTTGGTAAAGTATTTCAGTTGTGGAATACTCTTTTATCAATTAAATATCTACTTTTATCCGGGCGCTAAGAATTTCCCACGGGACGCGAGTAAAACCGCCGACAAAAGCTATTGTGACAAAAAAAAACATTCGAATAGAGAACCTTCTTTTTCCAAAAGAGCAGCGTTAGCGCCTTCTACGAGCAATTTCTTGCCCTCCTTAATGGCTTTGTGTAGATACGACACGGTGTCTCGCACCATGGGTCGTATCATGATGGCGTACTCTTGGTAACGGTTCAGTTCAGCTTCGAAATGAGAACCACCTTAATCGCAGTCGGTTAAAAAAGAAACTTACCAAAATCAATATCCAGTAGTGCAGCATTAGCGCCTTCTACGAGCACTTTCTTGCCCTCTTTAATGGCTTTGTGTAGATACGACACGGTATCTCGCACCATGGGTCGTATCATGGTGGCGTACTCTTGGTAGCGGTTCAGTTCAGCTTCAAATTGAGAACCTCGTATTTCGCAGTCGTTTAAAATAAAAACTTACCAAAATCGATATCCAAAAGGGCAGCATTGGCGCCTTCTACGAGCACTTTCTTGCCCTCTTTAATGGCTTTGTGTAGATAAGACACGGTGTCTCGCACCATGGGTCGTATCATGGTGGCGTACTCTTGGTAACGGTTCAGTTCAGCTTCAATGTCCACCTCGAGAGACGGGAACATGCGCTTGTAGTTCGCTGCTAGAGTTCGGAACCTGGAAAATGTGGTAATAATTTAGTAGTGATTACTATCTATAATGTTATAAAGCTTGAGCACGTAAATGTCGGTCTTGCGCCTGATCTCTCTTCGGTCGAGTGGGATTACTGTCCCATCGGGCTATAAGAGTGAAGGAATAGTGAGTGCACTTGTGTCTGCGCAAATGCTTGTGCACTGTAATATGTCCTGAGCAGTTGGTTAATCTCCTTATATCAGGACAGCCGCCACGGCCGATAATCGGCTAGGAGGACATCATCATCATTAAAAATTAAAAATCATATACCAAGAACATGATTCGAATCACATGCATCCCACTTGAATATGACCAACATAATAAACTTTGAAAGCCTCATATAAACGTATTTTTGATGTAAAGTGATGGTATGTAAAGTGATTAAAGTATAATTTGGTATCACAAATGTGTAAATAAAAAAAAAACAAAAAAAAAACTAAGTTTAACATTGATGAAATTACAGCAAAATAAATCAAATTTTATGAGAAAATATAATCAATAACTTTTGAAATTAAAAGAGGTAAACAATTAAATATAATCAGTGAATCAAGGCCGATCGATATTACTTGTCATGTAAAATGACATATGTTATTTATTAGACAAATCACATAGGAATATAGATTTAAGTATTTACACTCAAGGCTACCACTTAGCATAATGATAACGATTGTTCAGGCTTATATTATTATTTTATTACTTATTCATGTTTTTATATAAAAAAATTGATTTACCCCATCATATACATACATTAAGTTTAGTTACCAAAGAACTAACTAGAGGTTATAGATAGCACAACATTGCACGAGTATTTTAAGTTTTATCTTGTCAAACCTTTATATAGCTGAGTGTGTTAATTCTTAGTAATGGTCCCGTTTCACTCATTGGAACCCTCAAAAAGCTTTATCAACCCCGCAGCATTGGTAAAAAATATATTTACACAACCTATCTTTCGCACCCCATCGAGTTGATAGAGCGCAGTCATTTTAGGAATGCCTGCATAGAATTTGTTATTATTAGCTAGAGTGGGTAAATACGAAGGATCATTTGGAATCCACCTTGGTAAAAAAAAGCGCTTACAGATGCCAACACATCCGCTACTATAGTCTATCAACTTTCTTCAATAGATTTTCATCCCTATCTCAAAAATATACGGTTCAATGTTGGTTAGGATTTAACAGATTGGAGTAGCTTGATGTGAAGAGTCTGACAACCAATCTTACCAAGAGGTATGGGGTTGTCCAGGTAACTGGGTTGTGAAGGTAGGTCAGGCAGTCGCTGTATGTAAAACACTGATACTCAGCTGCATCCGGTTAGATTGAAACCTTGATGGATTAGCTATCCATCCACAGATGTAGGGGTCGGTGTCGGATGTGTTGGTATCTCTGTACATGCAAAAGATCTGACTTCAGACTCACTTCTCTTCAAACATAGCGAAGTCACCAAGCAGGTCTCCAATCCGGAGTCCATTGCGCGTGGCTTTGGATGAGTAGGTCGGGCCAATACCCTTCTTTGTGGTGCCTAGCGAGTTCTTCCCCTTTTCCGCTTCTTGGAGACCATCCACCTAGAAAGATATAGGAGTATAATTAGTCATGGAATTACATGAAAATTATATGCTTTCGGAATATAAAAAAAAATATGTAGACTTTTCATCGGTTATATCAGAAAAGATAAAAAGGCATATTAATAAATTGATTAATTTTGGGTTTCGGGTTTCATTACATTGTATTAAGTTCCCAATTTTGAATAGTCAATTTTGGTCTGGATTCCTGCCTGGACTATACTCTTGTATTCATCAATTCGTCTATATTTCGAATTACATAAGAATACTACTACATAATATGTATGTGTAACACGCAGTTTTCAAAGTTCAGTTACAACGAGTATTACTAACATTATATCGAAGTTATTTTATCACTTCAACCTAGATGGTCACTATCACTAACAGACATATTAGCACAGTTGTCATAACTCTCATATTATCACTCCACACACGTAATTATCATGTTTGTATAGGCAAACGTTGGACTCTGATAACATAAATAGTTGGGGAGCAAAGTAACAGGGGTCGGTTGGGACACGAAGCTGGAAAGTGGGACGAGCTAATATACAATGTGTTATAAAAGTATTAAAAAAATATATAATAAATTGTATTCGCTTAAAACATCGCCAACCCAAAACACAGAAAAATAGATTATTGTAACAGATACCTCACACATATTTTATATCTACAAAATATAATAGTTATGTACCTACAAAATGTTTGTTTCCATTCAAAAAGATTTACAATCTACATATATCAATTTCACTTCAGTAGCGTAAGTAGTTTTCAAAACGTATTATAAACCGTTTTTGCAAAGTTATTTTTTTGTCGCGTTAAATCAAAAATAGATATTACGGTTTAAAAACATGATCAATTGACTCTTTATAAATACATATCTTTTCAGTTTTGAACTTGCCTTTTGAACATCTATACTAATATTATAAAGCTGAAGAGTTTGTTTGTTTGTTTGAACGCGCTAATTTCAGGAACTACTGGTCCGATTTGAAAATTTCTTTCAGTGTTAGATAGCCCATTTATCGAGGAAGGCTACTTTTTATCCCGGTACGGTAAGTAGTTCCCACGGGATGCGGGTGAAACCGCTGGCAGAAGCTAGTCTTGTATAAGATGTTAGAAAGGCCGAGTCTAACTACCGAATATTAGGAATATCGGTTTCCCCAATTAATTGGGTTGCGGATATTAGATAGATGGCAACTGCCGTGTACCATTTTGGTATCCGTTCCGATATTATTAAATTAGTTCCAAATATCTGTGTACCAGTGAACAAATATTACAGACTTAGTTATACTTTTTTTTGTAAATAAACCTTATGAAAGTCAAAGCTTTTTCAAGCACATTACCCATTTATAATGTTGTCAGCCTACGTAAATCCTATAATAGAGTTTTAGAAGTACATAATACACTCGTAATTTGATTGTTACACAAACTCATTATCACAGCCATATCGCGTAGGATCAAAGCGTATAAAACCGTTTATCCAACGTTATTTAGATTATAAAGTAACTAGCTGTTTTCCCGCGGTTTCACTCGGAAACTACTGCTCGTACCGGGAGAAAATATAGCCTACGTTACTCGGGAAAAGTTTGGCTTTTCAGAGTAAAATAGTTTTCCAAATGGATTCAGTAGTTTTAAGTATTTAGGGTTACGAACTATCATTAAACATCCTTGACAGTAGTGTTGGGCAGTCAGAAGCCAGTACGTCTGACGCCAGTCTAACCAAAGGGTATCTGGTTGCCCGGGTAACGAAGTTAAGGAGGTCAGTCGCTCCTTGTAAAGTATTGGTACTCAGCAGAATCCGGTCAGACTGGAAGCCGGCCCCAACATAGTTCGCAAAAGGCTCGGGAGATGATGATGAGGGTACAAACCAACATAAAAATCCTCTTTATTATATTAGTATTGAAGTATAGATATAAAGTAGGTACGCTAATGTTCTGCAGATGAGCCTACGTCACAATTCGGGGCGTGACTCGTGTGACTGTACGGTGAACAAAAAAGATAAGTACACAGTCACCTTTAATGACTTACTAACGGATGTTTTACGTGTGTTGACGTCTGAAGGCCGATGCAATTAAATTTAATGTGCTAAATTAAGACGCTGATAACAATAATAAATATTGCTAGCACACAGCACAAGATATAATAGAAACTTATGAAAGTTTTAATTGATAAGTTAATTTTACTGAATATAAGAGAAAGCGGTATCTTTCCTAAGAATATTCAGCAAAGCCAATATGAGAAATTATTTCAGGAACTTTTCGTATTATAAAAGAAAATTATTTCTTTTAACATATCTTTTTGACAACGGTACCGTTTTGGTTTTTATAATGGTTAGATCACGTTATGATTAGGTAAGCCATGTGGGAGTGCTTTTAATAGACGGCTATAGACGGTGACATTTTAGGATTTTTATTTTTAAACGAGACCTGAAAAAGTCAGCGCTGCAAAACTTGACAAACTTCAAAACAAAAGAAGTTGCAAATAAGTAAATATAATAGATATTGTCGTCGTCACAGCTGTAGAAAGTCCACTGCTGGACAAAGGCCTCCTTCCAAGCTAGGGAGGTATATACTCACCATGCCGGGTATGCGTGAGCGATAATTTAGTTGCTAACAGAAAAAATAATACGCATAGTATGTGTCACTTTTAATAACATCTTTCTAGAATCTAGATGAACTATTTCAAAGGTGACAAAACAAATGACACCGATAAACTTTCGTCCCACAGAGACGGGAAGTAGGCCTTTGCCCCTTACCGAGTCAATCACTAATATTGTTTATTATATCATAAACTCTGTGATACGCATCGTCTCGCCTCCTTGACCGTTAATGACGTCATCACGTACTCGCGCAAATTATATGCGCATACGTCACTCGTCACGCGTTTGCTTTTCAGCGATTAGGCCTCACTTAGTGACTGTTTCAATTGTTGGATTGTTACTTAGTTGTTTTATGGTTGTTTCGAAGAAATATTAGGGGACGCAATTAAGCCTTTATGAGGGTTCTTTTGAAATACATACATATCTTTGTTGCATTGTGGATAAGATAACTTTCATCTGGCGGAACACGGACTTCATAGGAAAAATTGAACTTATAGTAGGAACAGGAGCTTTATTTGAAAGACTGTTAAATGTTGCAAGAAGTGCTACTTTTTCTGTCTTTGTAACATGTCTAAGTTACTGATGGTGAAAGCATAAGTCTAAAGTTCCCTAGTAATATCTACATCTTTAGATTGATTAACTTCGGATTTCAACTGTATATAAGTTGTACGAGAGATAGGGATCACAAGTCTTATGTCAAGTCCATCTCTAGCAAGCAAAACAACACATAGAATTTTCTTAGATTCTAAAACAACTTCAACAAACAAATAGTTCGTCTCAAAAGGCAAACAATCAATGTAGTTAGGAATGCAATAAGCAACTACTTTGCCATATTTAATCATAAATGTTGCAGTCTGTTATGGCGCGACCAATAGAATCCATTGTTCTAATCCAAGCGTGGACTATAATGCGGAGTTCCCCGAGTACCACATCTAGGTACTACACAATATAATAAAGAGAAATCATTTTTTTGTTTGTTTGTACGGTGCCTAGCCTTTTCCCAAATATGTTGGGGTCGGTATCCAGTCTTACTGGATGCAGCTGACCAATAGTGTTTTACAAGGAGTGACTGCCTATCTGACCTCCCCGGGTAATATCTATACTAATATAATAAAGAGGAAACATTTTTCTGTTCGCTTGTAAAAGGCTGCGAAACTACTGAACCGATTGAAAAACTCTTTCACTGTTGGGAAGCCACCACATCACCGAGTAACAAACATAGGCTATCTTTTATCCCCGAAGTGTCCCCGGGACGTGGGTAAAACCGCGGGGAAACAGCTAGTACTTTATATCGGGTAAGGGCTGGAACGATCCAGAATTATGTGACTGTTACTGCTAATATTGTGTAGCTTGATAAAAGGCGTGTAAACAGAACGGAACAAGACAGGCCTTGTTATACTGTTAATTATTAGATTACTGAGAAATAACTGTAAAGAGCCAAGTCTATGTTACAAAGTTTATTTTTCAAAGGTATTCTCAGAATACCATCACAATCCTTGTGTCCTTATCCCTCTGTACTATCTTTCCTAATATTTCTGTGACCCTAAAAAATGTGCATAGAATGTTCAACGTTATTTTAGACCTCCACTTTAGACCCTTGCGATTACTATAGCTTACATTACCTGTTTTCATAATAGATACATTGAAAAAAAAATGACAGCAGAGATATGTAGATCTAATTTCCCCTCGAAAACCAGGCCCAAAACTGGTGTTCCTTCAAAATTATTTTAGCGAAATAAATGATTAAAAGTTCTTACCTGTTGATGCATATCGAAGACCAGATGCGCTCTGTCTGATATGATGAGTCTGTCTTGCCATCCCTTCATGCCTTTCAATTCGTTCTTTTTCAACTCCTCGAAGAGACCCGGGAGATGTATGACCACGCCATTGCCTGTACAAATAAACGAGAAAGATTAATTTGAGACTTTCAATAAAATCTGTCGGATTGCTCAGTTACGGTAGGTTTACTTCGGGCAATCAAAGATTTTCGATAAGATTTGGTTGAAAAAATGTGTAAGGAGTCATGTGGCTAACTTCAGAAGTATAATGTTATTTGGCGCAAACTATACAACGCCATCGAAGATAAATTAATATGTTAGTCAGTGTCAGACACGTTCAGGGAAAATTCTGACATGTTCAGATACAAATAGTTTTTATTACCTACTCCATAAATATCCCATTACCTTGTGCATAAGTTTATTTATATCGAGGTATTAAGGTAGCTTCATAATGAAACAATAGAAAAACAGCGAGTTAACTTCTGCCATTGTGATATTTTTAATCAATTCGCATTTTTATCATATAATCGCATTTCAAATATGGGTGCAACAACATGTCGAAGGACTACTGCCATTGATAAGTTAGTGATAATTTAGGTACTTTAGTTACTTGTAATAATTGTAGTTTATATTCTGTAGACACCTTTATTGTCTATTGATGCATCAATTCTACTACAGATGTCTTACGGAAGTAGAATAAATGCAAGAGCCAAAACTGTTAAATGTCTCGTACTTTTTGTAGAGCTGGCAAATGCAAGCAATGCTTTATTACATAAATAGGTAAAAAGGTATCCTCAAGAAAATATTGCTCCCATATATTCCAACCACTCTGGGACATTTCCTTAAAAGCTACCCCACATACTTCATCGTAAATCATACTAATGTTCCAAATACAACAACGTCTTCAATATAAACAGCTTGTCAAATTCCTATCGACATGTTTGATTTCTGTAAACAAGGCTTCGACAACCAACATAGCATGACATGCTTAAGGCTGTCCGCTTACGTCCGACTGGTAGGACAGATGATATCGGGCCGATTTTTGAAACACATTCTGACAAGGATTTTCTGAACAACTTTTGCAGAATGTGTCTGTCAGGCTGATCAGTCTTACCAAGGGGTATTGGGTGGCCCGGGTAACTGGATTGAGGAGGTCAGATAAGCAGTCGCTCCTTGCAAAACACTGGTACTCAGCTGCATCCGGTTAAACTGGAAGCCGACTCCAACATATTTAGTTGGGAAAAGGCTCGGGAGATTATGGTTTTGTAGGAAGTATGCGTTGCACTATTGCTATCGGTGTTTTATTTTTCTCCAACAAAAAATCGGTCACCGATTTATCGGACGTGAGTGAGCAACCATATCGTGAAGGAGTAACGTCAGCAAAATAAACCCTGAACATCTTCGTGCAATCCTTAACCTTGACAGTAAATTACTCGTTATGTAAACCTATTAATATTGTGATTTTGCTAACCGTACCTGGCACTGAACTCGATTACTGATGTCACGAATTTAGTTTTTTTTTAATACCATGTAACATTAGCGTGCTTTTCGCTACAAGTTACTCTGTTTGCTAATCATTTGACATGCAAACGGTTGGTTTTATAATAGAATTTTTAAATAATATCTTGTTTCTTGAAATTATTTCTTATTCAGCCATGAATTTATGGTAAGTTGTTCATCTTTTTTAAAAATAAAATAACGAATTCATGTCTTCTCGCAAAATTTTTTACATCGTAAGTACCTAAAAGATTATTACTCACAACCTGATAAAATATGTTAATTTTAAATAAAATATATAATCTGTAAAATAAAAATCTCCAACCAATTTGCATGGCTACTTAATTTCATTGTTAATAATAATTATTATACAATCAAATCTTTGCTTACACGTGCCATATTCACACACGCACATGGATCATTAAAACCATATTTCGAAATTACCTAATCTAATGCAGTAATGGCCTTCGATAGCCATATCCAGTAATCTATGGAATCTATTTTTTTTTAATGATTAAGTACTCATGTTCTGCAGGTACTGTCTTCTTATTTTTTTTTGTTCTTAATTAAATTCTTCCTATAGCAAATAGCACTCAAACAGCATTTTTTTGTTCCGACTGACAGATAAAAAAATGCTATTTTCCCTTGAAAATTGACAGCTGTCAACTGCACAAACAATTCAGTACCACTTTACCTATGCACATTCATTTGCATTTACGTAAAGTAGATAACTCTTTTACTCCCATCTCTCTATCCCAAAGTTCTACTTATATTTTTTCCTATTTCCGTACTAAATCCGAGGCAGACTATAGACGATGCGTAGAATACGTTATGTATGTGATGATGCAAGTTTTTTGGCAAGCATTCAAGGATAGATAGTATAGTCTTATCGGTCAATTATCACTTTAGAATTGTGACGTCACATTACTGAAAAATACAGCAAGATCTATTCGCATAATTTGATTTTTTTCCCTAAATTATCACAAAAACTTTAGCAGGCATTACGGGTAATCAGAAGCCAGTAAGTCTGACAACCAGTCTTATCTAGGTGTGTTCTGTTGCCAGGGTTACTGGGTTGAAGGGAGAGGTCAGATAGGCAGCCGCTCCTTGTTTAACACTGGCACTCAGTTGCATCCGATTAGACTGGAAGGCGACAACAACACAGTTGGGAAAAGGATAGGCAGACGATGACAAGAACTATAATTCAGGTAGTTTAGTGAAAGAGGTGTGATGTTCTGTCTTCTTGGCTCTGAAAGGCCAATTTCAAATTTTTCTCCTCATTTAGATTCCAAACAACGCTGAAATACCGACCAATCATGCTTGTCGAAACTGGAATGCCACAAAACTTAGTCGTCTTCTTTGAATGACGGTTTGGCTGTGATTCAGATAGCATAACGATGGTAAAGCTTTCAGTTATGTAAGTATACTACGAGTATAAGGATTTTTGGTCCCTGATTGGTCATACCCAACATCAGACATATTACTGTCTAATGCAGGGCACAGACCTCTTCTCATATAGTAGAGAGAAGGTGAATTGCTCAAGACGTAATGGCGACTTGAGACTTTTAAGTCCAGGTTTCCTCAAGGATTACCCTCAGCGTACATAAAACTCTTGAAGAGTTAGATTGGTACTTGCCTGACTTGGCTTGAAGCCTTTAACAAATAAGCAACCATGACTTCCTTAATAATATTCCAAATAAGCCATGCCGTGATCTGTAAGTTACTGAGTCTTAGTAACAATTCTGAGCACGCGAAATAGCTAGCAGTCTGCAACACAGGCTTCTTTATTTATCATAATTTCTTTATCGACTTGTTCTAGGTCGCTGGAAAACTTTGCAAAATATTTATTGGTAAAGGAAATTATTATTTGGAATAGACACAGACATTTGGCAAAGATAAGATAGCGTTACCCTAACATGTATTATTATGATTTGTTATCGTTGAAGTAATCATACTTCCGAAACTGTGTTTATTAATAGATTAGAATTTTCCGTTATATTTATAGGTCTTCAGTATTCAGGACATTAGGTTATCAAATACAACCAAATTATCAATCATCTATATAAAAATGAATCCCTATATCCCTTGGTCTCGCCATCACATCTGAATGGCTGAACAGTTGAAGCTGCAAATTAGAGAGAAGGTAGCTTAGACCAAGGTGAAGGACGTAGGATAGTTCGTGTCATGTCACCATCCGGCTACGGGAAGCAGTTACGTCGGGACACGGGTGAAACCGTGGGTGGAAACTAGTCGTGAATAAATCAAAAACCTACGACAATTTCTTCAACTGACAATATAATTACATAAATCGATAGACCTTAATAACTTGAAGACCTGATACATAATGAAACAGTGTAACCTCGAATGTCCGACATTTCTATATGTAAATTCCAGAATTATTTACTTACCGATAACAGATATGCATTTCTGATTTATAATACCGCTCGGTAGCAAATGGAAGTCAAACTCTTTGCCGTCGACGACGACTGTGTGACCAGCGTTGTTGCCACCCTGCAAACAAAAAAAAAATATTAGAAAAGGCAGGTTCTTCTTTGAGAAAATTACTTATTTCTCTTCTGAACGAGTAGCATATAAACTACTCGGATATTGCATTACTAGCTTCTGCCAGCGGTTTCACCCGCATCCCGTGGGAACTACTTCCCGTACCGGGATAAAAAAGTAGCCTATAGCCTTCCTCGATAAATGGGCTACCTAACACTGAAATAAATTTTCAAATCGGACCAGTAGTTCCTGAGATTAGCGCGTTCAAACAAACAAACAAACTCTTCAGCTCTATAATATTAGTATAGATTTGTAAATCTTAAGATAAATTAGAAACCAGGAAGTCTTACAATTAGTCCCTCGAAGGAACCTTGTAAAAAGAAATGTCGAACCCATAATAGTTTTTAGTTATTCTGGACAAATCAGTCAATGTACGCACGGAAAATGACTGCTCACATTTCAATGGACCTGGAAGCTTTATTGACATAAAGGTCAAGGCCTAAAAGTCAACGATATTTTTAAATATCCAAGTTGGGAATTCCGACAAGATTTAAAGAGATGGTTGATACTTCAGAAATGCAATTGACAGGTTAATGAGGTCTTCAAGACATCGCTGTTTCAGATGTCCATCAAAGTAAGATTGCAATTACTGAGTAATTAATCGCGGGTCTATCACTTACTACAAGAAATTCTAAAAGATTTTCAGAAATCACAGTCCATAATAAGGAGTTTATAAGATATTGTGTTACTGTCCCATATTTAACATTAGCAAAGAGATTTTCTTCTACGTTGACAGCAGATCGATCAAGACTAACGGTATACAACAGCAGAATGTATAGGTGTGTTCAACAGAAAGTAGCAAACATTAGGAAAAAATGTTCCATAACCTTTAAATATAGGTAATGACATTTATGCTGGCGTGGGGTGCGTCATTCTTTATTTGTCTTGGGTGAGTCTACACCAGCCATTCACGTAATGACGTAGGAAGTTATGCTTTAAGTTTTAGTCGAAAAAGTTTTAGATTATGATGGATTAATGAAAGCAGTTATGAGCCAGCAGCAGAAGAGTAATTACCCAAACTACATGAATTACCTAAGCAGACAGTAGAGTAGGATAACTCACTCAGAGACGTCGGAAATAAAGCTTGCGTTCATGATGATCAGGTATGAGATCATGAATGATGCATCAAGAATGACCTAAGCACAGATCTAAAATGATCCCGATGTGTATGAAATGCATCGATATTTATACTTTGAAGCTACACTCCTTACCATCACGACAATATAGTCCCTCATCAAGCTTACTTTCAATTTTTTTTCAATGTGGAGACCATCATTTTTAATTAAGACAAATATTAAAAACAAAAAAGAGAACTAGAACAGTTTGAGCTGTCAGTAAAATGTATTTCACGTTTTTTGGCACATAGCTTCCGTTGATGTGACATTGGATGGGTGATCTTGAAGACGTCTCTGTTCATTCAAAAAACACTTATCTGTCATCTTTCGCTATTTCTCTCAGGACATATAGGTCATGGGCAGGACCAGAAAAATATAATATGGAAGAGAAAATAGATACTAAGATATAGATACCTTTTTTTTACGACGTCAAAAATCACCAAATGACCCCTCCCGCTATGGGTTAGCAGCGGTGAGGGAGTGGCATACTCTTACTGACTAAAAAACGTCCTGTTCCGTCATAAGCCTTTTATGTACCAGGGCCGCGGTAACTCTTGCAAACGATCCGCAGCCCAGATATAAGATATGTATAGAGACTGAGATACCCATTCAATTAAATTATTATACGACTTAATAAGTCGTACGAGAGGACGACTGATAATAGGTAATGTCAAAACTTTTCCTCTTCATTGGTTTGATCGTTTATCTAATTAATTTTAAGACGTGCTTGTGTTACAAATCAGTTTGATTTGACTCTTTAGATTTAATAGTTATTACACACAATAAAAAAATCAATAAAGCATCAAGTTCTTTGCTTACTATAATTGTTCTGCATTACAACCCTCTAATAAGAACGTCATTTTCATTTTCTGTTGTCCGATTGCTGACTTGACTAATGGGCGACAAGTATACGGCTGGTTATGTTTTGCTATTGGAGCAATTGGGTCTTAGATTGTAACTAGGGCTTTCAATACCGGTATTACGGGATCCCGTAATACCGTGATCACGGATATATTTTGGTCTTTTTTCAATACCGGTATTGACGAGCCAATACCGTGATTACGGTATTAAATCTTTTTATAATTTTAATTATTGTGGTTTGTTGTAATAAGTAGCAGGAAGTTGTATTAAATAAGATAAATAACTACGTACTCGTAAGAGGTATGTACTGCTGGTAATATTATTTTCACACTTCACACTTGTGTCTTAAGCGCCAACTTTTATCTCCAGCATACCTCCACCTTTCTTAAACAACTGATTTCTTAATCGGTCGAGCGAGCCCAACGATGTTATTGTTTTGTTAGTCAGTAGTAAAGAGACATCTCATCACTAGGATGTATCGCCAATCTACTTGGCAACGCTGCAGGGACTCCAGAACAGACCAGATTTCAACCGAGTCAAAGGCCTTCTCATAGTCCACAAATGCTAGACACAGTTGAAGAACAGGACGACAACAGTCCTACTCCACGTCTCTGGAATTCTCCCTTCAAACAGGACATCGTTAAAAAGCTTCTGGAGCTCTCCCCAGTACAGGCTTACCTCCTGCTTTTAATAGCTCTGTTGTAATGTCATCCTCGCCAGGGGCTTTTCCATTTTTGAGCTGTCTCAGAGCGATCTCGATTTCGCCACTGCTGACTTCTGGCAGGTCTTCGGTGAAATGGCGTGTTAATGTGGCTCTAGAATCCTCATTTCCGGGATCAGGTCGAGATGCATGCGATGCGTATAACTGGCCATAGAAGTTTTCCACTTCCGAAAGGACTGCCGGCACCGAAGAAATGACTTCTCCACTTGTTGTGGTCAGCTTCGTCAAGTGGCTTTTTCCAAGAGATTGTACGAACACCTTTGACCCCCGATTCAGCTCAATTGCTCTTTCAATGTCAAGAGTAAGAGGAGCACCGGAGGTCGCGTCGTACGTGCTTGTTGATCTCTTGGTTTAGAGCCCGCTTAGCTGACGAAGTGACAGGCGGGTTTTCACGTCGTTTCTTCATAAGCCCTAATGTCTCTTCCGAAAGCTTTGATTTCTTGCCCTTACGCTGCCTGTTACAGAATCTCGAACCTTCCTCCCTAAGGATCCCAACCACATATTCGTGGTTCTGGTTGACGTCTGTTGTGGTTTCCACGGCGGCAAATCGGTTCTCCAAATTTGACTGGAACGTTTCAGATCCTGTCATGGTTTGGAGCAGTGTTGGTCGGAGCCTGGCCTTCATCAGACGTAAACGTTCGGCCTCGAAGTTGATATCCAGAGAGCCTCGGACAAGTCGGTAATCGCTACCGGTATTAAACCTATTGATCACGGAGACGTTTCTATGTGCTTCTTGTTCGTCACGATGAAGTCAATCTCATTTTTAGTCATAGTGTCGGGGCTATGATTGGATGCTTTTTGAAACTAAAGGATTGTGTTTTAAAAGTTTTAATCGATCTAAAATTAAACTCCGATTTCGAATTAGACGATTTCGATTTGACAATATTAAAAAATATTTACAACAGCCTTTCTGTAGTCAAAGTAACTGTAATTTGTAAACGGGATGCCAATTTACTAAAAGCGGATATTGCGCTAAAATGTGAGTTGACGAAGTTAGATGGTCAAGCTAATGACGTAAGCCAAAATCTTGCAAAAGCACTTCGAAGACGCATAAAGGAGCGACGACTTTTAATATCTGGAGTATTGCAATATTTGCATGACCGACAATACCGTAATCACGTGATCACGGTATTGAAATTTTTAATACCGGTATTGATACCGGAATTGAAAAAATCCGGTATTTGAAAGCCCTAATTGTAACAGACTAAGAAAAACTGAATATTGCATTAAGAAGATTCATAATAATTTAAACATTAACGATTATTATTTCTATTGCAATTTGATTTATAAAAATAGACGATAAGTGGTTTTATAATGACTTGAATTACCTCGTTTGATTCATGCATTTTATTAATAGTAATTAGACAGATTCCATTTAAATATTATTCATCGCTTTTTTTATGGAGACTAGGTGATAAATTCTTCGCTTTATCGATCTATTATCTTCGAGGATTTTTTAAATGTTTAGATGTAAATAGGACTTTCTTACCGGTTCTTCTCCATGAGAACAGCTTTTGGAACTAGTGTGACGTTTGAAAAAAAAAATATTGACTTTGACAGGAAACCATTGAAGTACTTAATTTAACGCTGTCTGAGTTCCAAAGCAAGTATGCTCAATAAACTCAAACGGTACTTCATTTATCCATCGCTATGTACTAAAATATTCATAAGATAGAGCTTACAATTTATTTACGGTCCGCTTAATCAATGACGAGTCGACAAATATAGAAATATTGAGGCCTAATATTGGAAAGCAAATAGGTCGATAACTATTTCTGAAATCAATTTTGAACGGTACACAAATAGTTTACGTCTGTATACTCCAGAAGTCCGAAAAATCCCTACTAATATTATAAATGCGAAAGTAACTCTGTCTGTCTGTTACGCTTTCAAGTCTAAACCACTGAACTGATTTTAATAAAATTTGGTACAGAGATAGAGTTGACCTTGAGAAAGAACATAGGATAGTTTTTATTCCGGACTTTTGAAGAATTCTCTTGGAAACGCGATATAACCGAACTCTACGCGGGCGGAAGCTAGTACATAATATGGCTATTTCTATAATCTGTCCTATATGTTGATTTGCTAACCAGAGATAGATATTTACATTACTTGTATGGGGATATGTCAAAATGCAATCTATAGTGAGCCAGTTGAACAGAAGGATGGCTTATAGAAATCCATATTAAAGAAATTACGATGGATATGAAGTCACAATTTTCCGGATTAAGCCAGTCAAGGTTGCTTCAAGGTCCGTAACTCATATAATTGTAACTAATAACGTACATCAATGATCATTAAGAAGAACATAGGTCCAGTGCGTTGTTGTTACTGAAATGAACGTCACATGTTCTTGTTAGATCTGGCTCTTAAACTTCATCTATACTAATATAATAAGGAGTATTTTTTTTCTTGGATCCCAAATGCTCCTAAACTAAAGGGACCGATTTGAAAAATTCATTGTTTCATTGTAAGGATGCTACACCATCGCCGGATGACGTGGGCTTATCTTTTATCCGGATACAAGTAGTAATTTCTAGTTCTACGGGACGTGGATGGAACTGGGGGAAACAGCTCGCAACTTTATAAAATGAAACGTCGTCGTCTTGTTATCTTGGGGATCCAAAGTAGCATCACAAAAGGAGTATTAGAGAGCATGACAAAATAAATGAGTATCTACAGAACGAATAACACACTAGCATTGTCGGTCAGTCTTTTACTCATATCGGTCAGTTAAATATTTGCTTCATTGCGCGTGATATCTTGTTTGACAGACAAAGTTGTCTATGCAGACAAAGAACGAGACAAATAATTATTGGTTAATAAAAACTTATTAGAAATTCAATCAAATAATAAAAGCCAGTGGCCTCGCAGTAATAAGTTTCAGATTTCTCAAATGATCTCGCCTCCGCTTCAAATAAAAAGTGTCTCAACATTGTGTAAGACAAACAATTCACTGTGTACGATTACAAAATCTTTTCTACTAACAATAAACAGTTGATGAAATGGAAAACTTTATGTTGCCAATTAAATTTCCATTTTATTCTCTTTCAATTATTCTATGGCGGGTTTCAAGGACAGGCCGTGCATTTATTTACTTTTTTATTTTGCCGATACACGAAGTCACGAACCCGTTGATGGTGGGAACTGCCTTGGCCGTGGCCTAAAAGTACCAAGCCGCGGAATGTCGAGTTCAGCCTAGCCGTTAAAAAAAAGGATGCAATTCTATTTTAATTGCCTTTGACATTCAAGACAAGAAGGGTTATGTTTTAAAAATAACGGGCAACATCAAATTGCTTTTTTTTGCACCCCTTTCAAGAAGGTGGTGGGCAGTGGATGGATGCGGGCTGCCCATGACCATGATGGTAGACATTCTTTGGGAAGGCCTACGTTCAGCACTGGACGACATTTGCCTGATGTCGATCATAGATTCCTAATTTTTTGGGGAAAATATCGAGTTGCATAGACACTAATAGAATAGAAATGGAATCGATCAGGCAACCGACTGGGCGTATATTTTGTATACTGATAAATACATTGAAGATATCTAACGCGAATAGTATGTCTGTAGTTGTGTTGTGATCCCACACACGTGAAATCTTTATTAATACCGTCTGTTTGCGGCTGATGTTAGTCATAAATTGTGTTGTATGTTTACAATAAAAACAGTGGTAAGCTAAACATTATGCTACTGACGACTGAGAGCTCTTTTATAATTGTTTTCTTTGGATTCCGGTGGTTTACTAGCTTACTGGTTTTTATAAGATTATTTTAATGGCAAATAGAGAAAGATGCTCTGAATGGAGTCCTTAGGGTCAAGCGTTTTTAAGCGACAATCATTATTAGTCAACTAAAAACTTATCGAGAGTAAATGACGGAAGCATGAAAAATAAATAAATAAAGGATAAATAATATAAACTAAACATACAGTTCAGCTAGTTTATGCTTTAGATAATTTTTAGTTTATCAATTGAAGCATTAATTTACAGGAGGTGGTTACACAGCATCCTGTATTGTATTCAGGGGATTTCCACGACTGTAGTGCGAATTACATTATATTAATCAGCAGCCGGGACTACCATAAATGATAATATTTGGAGTATGTAGGTAGATGTAGACCTATGTATGTTTGCATATGAAATTATGCGTAAAAGACAGACAGAAAGGAACTAAATTCTGTGTTGGAGAATGCAACTCCGTGCAACTGATTGCAAAAATTGCAATGTAATTATTTTATTTCGAATACAATTATTTCATATTGATTATGAAGCTTCCTTATTTTTTTAGAGATAAGTGTAGTTACTGTACCTCTATGTATAATAAACATTATCTGTAATGACAGTTTACACTGCGATAGTTGCAATTTTTATCTTTTAATTTGCAATCGGAAAAAAACAATCATATTTTAGTTAGAGGAGTTTGTACGCATTTTGCGGAACTTTTGACTAAACCATCAGCACTTTAATAGGCACCTATGTGTAGTTTTTTTATTTGTAAGACTTGATACAATTATTTTAACATCGAAAAATTCAGACGCGATCAATCCCGCGTCTCCGTACTCACGCGACCTTCTCGAAATACGCATGAAAGAAAACTAAATGAAACAGATAAAAGATTTTCAACTGGTTCAGAAACCTGGACTTTGAACTATGAACTCAAATTGATATACCTAACAATTTATTGTTGTACTGAACTTGACCTACAATTAAATGCATGTTTTATGACTTTTATGTAACACTGCAATTGCATTTACTTCCTAGATTACCTAGATCCTACTTTGTACTGTTGGCGTGTGTAACTAGAAAGAGATGATTAAAAAAAAAACCTGCCAAGTGCGAGTTGGTTTCCAGCTGTCTATCCATCATGGTTTTTGAGACACAGTCGGTAATGGTAAACAGAAAAGTCTTTATAATAGGGCAATGTTTTACCTTTTGGGCACAGAAGCCAAAAAAATGCTTTATTTCATATTTTATAAACAAAACACTTGTCTATTTCATGTTATTTTTGCACAGGTAGGTATTAGATTAAATATCAAAAAAACTATATTTATGCCAAGAAGATAAGAGTTGTTTCAGCAGACATAATTTCTATAAATATATATCAAGAGTTCATTCACCTTTGTTGCTAACTATCGGCTTTATCTATTTAATACTTCTTTCTTAAACTTACAAATAGATTAAAGCAACATTTTAGGCATCCTCATTGAAAAAATGGAGGCAAAAATGTTCTAAAATCAAATAGTAAGACAAGCAACATTTTAGTGGCTTTCAAATTCAGAACAATTACCCAGGCATAGTCACAGTATAATCTAAAGTTGGAATAAAGTAATTAACATACAAATCTAGTGTCATCAGAGCGGTTGTAACCAGTTAAAACTAGATTGTAAATGAGTTATTATGACTATGCTTCATTTGTATAACTTTGATATGAGATAAACTTGTTTAATGAATTCCGTGAACTATGCCTATTTTATTTCAAGATGTGCCAGTAGTAAAGAGCAAAATTATGAACTGTATTTAGAGATAAATTATATTAAAAAAGGAGAGTTGATAATTTAGTACACAATTATGAAAGAAGACAAATTTAGATTTTTTTTAATGGCTAATATCTTAATTTTAAAACAGTTTTTTTTAACTCTCTTGTTATGTGTTATCAAAACAAACGTGAACATCAAATTATACAAAGGACACTAGTAACATTCATAGAGGAGACAAAATAAAAAATAATCCCATCAGATTTATATTTAGACAGAGCCCTAGACTACATGGTGAAGAAGTTAGGAATATTCATAGCATAACCGTGACAATAAATGTCCCAGACCTTGGCAATAATCCACAATTAGACAGCACACTACACAAGGTCTATTTACGTACGTAAATAAATATATTACAACCACCATCATACTGTCATATGACTTATAAAAATATTTGCTGCAAATCTTCAAAAAAACATAGAAAATAACATCGTTACATAATACTGACCGGAACTGACGGGTTTACGCAACATTGAACTAGCGTACAGCCGATCTGAGTTCCCGCTAAGACACTTGGCATACGTCTTGTATTCGCAAATTATACAAAAACATTGTATTCACAGTTCACATGTTTTCAAACAAATCTTGGCGCGCCGCCAAAATGAGACGCTTTTCAAAATATCTGTTTTTATACCCCGAAACTTGATAAGCTAGATGAAAGTAAGGAAAACACGATAAATAAATTTATTAGGGTTCGTTCTCGTGCCTAATATAACCTCAAAATGTCATCATCCATAAACATTGTGGGGAGAGCAACTCCTAGACAATATCCACGTAAAAGTAACTATGATAATAACTGATACTTTTAATAAATAATAGTAAAACAGTAAAGTAATATCTAACCTGACAACGGCACACGATGTCACAGTTTACAGCCAATAAATCCACAACTTTTCCTTTTCCCTCGTCACCCCATTGAGCACCCAAAACAACGGCAACTTTATTTTCCATTTTAGATTTTTTGCACGGATGTGTCCCCGACGATACGTCACCGTTTACGGCTGTTTGCTTCGAATTTACAGCCAAAGCCATTATTTAATGCAAACTTCTCAATTTTATAGGAAAGAGCGAGACATGCGCGCGCCGGGCTCGCAGTTGCAAAAAGGTTTCTGGGACTGGGATACCACACTCAAAGATTATAAATACCTCGAGTTT
The DNA here is from genome assembly GCA_033682625.1 of Helicoverpa zea x Helicoverpa armigera. NCBI lineage: Eukaryota > Metazoa > Arthropoda > Insecta > Lepidoptera > Noctuidae > Helicoverpa > Helicoverpa zea x Helicoverpa armigera. The sequence goes on from JAWIIS010000050.1 coordinate 2,544,186, forward strand.
GGAAAAGCTATATTTGGTATAAAATGTCCACTCGATATTTGTTGTATATAATTCACAAGATTGCTGCTAAGCTATTGCCCTGTTACTGAAGAAAAATATATGGACTGCTACTGCGAACTGGCTATTTATAAGTCGCAAGTTTCAAGCGAGACGAAAATCCCTGCAACTCGTACACCAATAACACCTTTTCATTACATATTTTATTCTTAATTCTAATGGTTTATGTACCTGTACATTGCAAGAGAGCTATTAATCAACTTACATAAAACTGAAATCGTTTACAGAGTTACAGTTTTCAAATAGGTTGCATTGGAGCATAGTAAGACGGCTACTAAGCCCGCCTTAACTAAATTCATATTTTTTTTAATATACGTGGTAGTTTGATTATAATTTTAATTTGGAGATAACGAGTAAATAGAGAAGATTTCATTGATAAATTCCCGCACTTAGCGCAGTAGTTTTGACCAATGACAACACCATATCAAACAGTTCAATTCAGTTTAATCATTCATTCACCTAATGTCATATGAGCTCATATGAGCTCGATGATATGATGACATAGAATGAATGAATGGTGACATACTGATTGCCCATGATATTTTCATTTGCCTACATGATTTTTCTATGAATATTTTAATAGATGATATCATACAGGCCCGCCGTAAGCGGGCGTGCAGCGCGTGCACAGCACGCGGGCGGCACGTCCTAGGGGGCGGCAAATCTAGCGAGTTATCACGTAATATTTAAAAAATACAATATCTTTTTACTAATGATTTGATTTCAATATTTCCAAACACAGCAATAGCGCTAAGAATATTACCTACACTGCCGGTTTCAGTTAGGTACATCTGTTGAAAGGACATTTTCAAAATTAAAGATTCTTAAAAACGATTTAAGATCAACCAGTGGCGTAGCGTGGGGCAAATGCTATTTAGGGGGCGGCAAAATTAAACCAAGAAAATTTCGGAAAAAGCCGCCCTAGCTTTGGTCGTCTCCTATTTTTGACTGTTTCACCCTTTGCATCCCCAAAAAAATTCGCGCTCGCTGCGCTCGCGGCTCCATGTCAGATATCGCATTTTATCTTTGTTTAATTGTTGAGGCATTCAATTCCGAAAAACATTTTTCGCGCACGTCCGTTATGGCTTTTTATGATATGTTTACTTCAAGAAAACTCTAAGGAAAAAATCGCGCTCGCTTCGCTCGCGGCTTTTGCACTTCACTTCTGTGCATATCTTACTTTTTGACTTTGCTTTGTTAATTTACAGTGGTTTTTATTTGTTTTGTGTCCTTAAACTAAAAAATTTTCGCGCTCGCTCCGCTCGCGCTTCCTTACATATTAAATGTGTCTTGTAACTTGATTTTTCAACGGGAAACCCACTAAATAACATATTTTACTAACTTTAAACATTGTTATAGATATTTAAGTGCGCTAAGTAATTTCAGTTAATCACAATCTTTCAATACATAGGGGCCACTTGGGTAATGATTGCACTGCATTGATGCCCTAAGCAATTGCTTAGTTTGCTTATGGGCTAACCCAGGACTGCTTAGGTTACTCTGAACATATCAAGTAAATAAAAAGTTATGTGTAATGTATGTTATGTATTGCAATAGTTATTTATCCAAAAGTAGGTGGGTTTTCTGCAATCAGAGCGGTGCATGTACATATTTTTTTCTGTTGGACAAGTAAGATGGATATGAATTTCCGGACCCCCTGGATCGCCCCCCCCCCCCTATATATTTTTTGACAAAACGTATGTAGTCGTAGGGCGGCATAATCAGTTTTGCACGCGGGCGAACAAACAGCTAGCGGCGGGCCTGATATCATACCTAAACTAAATATTAATAACGCATGTGCTTCTAATGGAGAAGTAAGAATAGGGCCGCTCCTTCTAACGATCTTTCTCGCACCGCGTAACTTGGCGAAGCTTTCCTCCATTTTTCTTGCTTACTCTCTCTTTTCTACATGTTATGCGTACGCCACACTTGGACAGTAGGTTTGTGAATTAGAAGCTTAATTATATCTAGCATGCAACGTTGATTCTTCAAACACATGCTATCATAATTTGATTCTTTTCCTCACAAGTTTCTCCTTAAATCTACTCTCCATACGTTTGACAGCGGTCAAGTTTGTTTATCTTTGTTGTCAAGTTGACGTAATTTTTGACATCTGGTTTGATTCTCGCCACAGAGTGTGTTTGGTTAGCACGTGTGTCTAGAGTTTTTGTTTATTTTGTGTGTTTAAGTGACTTTTTGTGACTTGTTTTTGTTTCTGTGTATTGTCCTTGTGTGCGTTTTTGATTGTGAACGTTTTCCGTTTAGTTAAGTAAGTCTTTAACCCAATATGGACCGCAACAAACCTCCCGACCCTGATCCGCCTGACATCTCTTTTGCTCCGCCATCCCCCAATTACCCACTTTCCCAATTCGCAGATGTTGCTTGCAGCATCGCGGAGTCCCAAATCCCTTCCCATTCCGAATCCCAATCCTCATCTAACCAGAACGGTAGGAAACGTTCTGGAGAAGATAACAATGCGTACAAACCGGCTAAGCAGCAGAGAAATCAAATAGGTCGCAGTAGATACTCTGCCACTGATAAAGCTCCATTCATTGTCCATGTCTCACGCTTGGAGTCCCAGCCTAATGCAGGTACCACATTGCACCCAGTCACTTTTGGAATGTTCTTAGTGAATAACAAAATCGCTAATGTCGTACGTGATGGCGTCAAGAAAGTTGGAAGGAACAGAGTTTCGGTAGAATTTGCATCCCCTCAGGATGCTAATTCTTTTATTATAAATGGTTTGTTAGCTAAAAATAGTTATGTTGCAGCAATTCCCACATTTAACATAACCCGTATGGGTGTTGTTACTGGTGTTCCTACCGACCTCACCGAAGAAGAAGCGATGAACTACCTCACTGTGCCCTCTGGATGTGGACGAATACTCAAGGTTCGTCGCATTAGTAGGAAAATATTTAGAGATGGTGTAACCGAATTCAAGCCTACTGAAACTTGCGTTATTACTTTCGATGGTCAAGTACTACCTACTAGGATATATTGTTGTTACACCTCTCTCCCGGTCTCTCAATACGTATACCCCACCATTCAGTGCCGCAAGTGTTGTAGGTTCGGTCACGTGGAGTCTATATGTCGCTCGAAACCACGCTGCAGCAAATGCGGCCACGATCACCCTGGTGATGGTTGCAACATTTCTGAGGGCGAGGCATTCTGTGTGCTCTGCTCTGGAAATCACTATGCTAATAGCAAGTCATGTCCGGAGTTAGGTAGACAGAAAGCTATTAAGAATCTTATGGCTGAGAAATCGCTTTCATATGCTGAGGTTAGCAAAACAATTCCTCCTGTTTCTCGCAACTATGCGAATGCTGTAAAATCTACAGTCAGTAATTCTCAGTCATATCGCAAAACTGTTTACTTAAAGCCTAAGACCCATGCTCCCCTCTCTCCTTCTTACGACAAAGTCGCTCATCAGCATATTATTAACTCTCCCCCTTCTTCACAGCCTAATGGCTGCGCCCTCAGTAGCCCCCTTGATGATTCTAATAATTTTTCCTCTATAATTGAACTTCTAAGTAAAGTCCTTACAACTATATTATCCAATAATTCCCAAATACCGTCCAACGTCGCCCATCAACTTGTTACTCTTTTACTGAATATTAAAAATGGCGCCTCGCCAGGTATTCCTACAGTGGAATGTGAGGAGCGTGTTTCATAAGAAACATGACCTCATATTCCTACTCAACAAATACAAGCCCTTGGCTTGTTCCATCGCTGAGACTTGGCTTACCCCAAGTCTCAGCTTTCGCATGCCACACTTTAATATTTTGAGATGTGATAGGTCTGATGGATATGGAGGGTCGGCTCTTCTCATTAACAATAGAGTTCCGCTCTCGACCCTCTCGCTTCCGGCTCTGGATGGTGAAATTAACATTGTTGCAGCTAAATTCGAGGGTATAACAGTAATATCTATTTATATTTCCCACCCTCATCAAAATTTTTTAGCATCATTAAGAAACGTTTTTAATAATGTAGATGGGCCTATGCTAGTTATGGGAGATTTTAATTGCCACCATTTTAGGTGGGGCTCCAATCGTTGTGATGCGTTTGGGGAAGGTTTAGTAGAAATCCTCGATGACCTAAACCTGTGCATCTTAAATGATGGTTGTCCTACCCGCAGATCCCTTCCTGGGCAGCAAAAGAGTTGTGTAGATCTCACATTCTGTTCTGTAGAGTTGGCGGCATCGTTTCATTGGCAATGCACTGCTCTGACGCATGGTAGCGACCACTACCCCATTGTTGTTACTTTATTAAATAAAACCTATTTAGAGAAAAGTTCACCTCCACTTCTGAAATACAATCTGTCTAAACCGGACTGGTCAAGGTTTGCTTCTCTAGTGGAGGAGAAAATTAGTGTTCTTCCAAATTTAACTTCTGCTTTTCCACATTCTTCTGGTCACTGCCATGCTAAGAGTTGTTACGAGTCTTTCGTCTCAGCTATAACATCCAGTGCTGATTCCACATTCCCCCTGCGAAATAGTGCCAAAAGCAAAATCCCGTCACCTCCGTGGTGGGATCCAGACTGCACAGCCGCGATTCGCGAACGTAAGGAAGCTGAAAAACAGTACAATGCAGCGATGAACAACGACAACTTACTACAGTACAGACGAGTGTACGCCCGATCCCAACGGCTTCTTCGTAAGAGGAAACGTCGTGGTTGGGTTAAGTTCTGCACCTCTCTTTCTCCTTCCACTCCGGTGTCCGCAGTATGGAAGAGCATAAACCGCTTCAGACGTGGGTGCTCTCCATCAATATCCTCCCCCATCACTAGACAAACCGCTGAATCCTTTTTTAACAAAATTGCTCCAGCCTACGTTCCCTTGTCTTCAGAATTCGTTCACTTGCCTGTGAGTGTAGTGGATGACCCTTTGGACGAACCATTCACATTGGATGAATTAAATGCGGTGCTTCGTCATGTTCGGGATTCTGCCCCGGGCATTGATGGCGTACCGTATTCATTTATCGTTCACGCTGGTACAAGTGCGAAAACATATTTTCTTAATATCATAAATTATTGTTATTCTACTGGTTGGGTTCCTGATCAATGGAAACTCCAAATTATAATACCTCTACTGAAACCCGGCAAAAATGTTGATGATCCGAATGGCCTTAGACCAATTGCCTTGTCCTCAGTTTTGGTCAAGTTATTTGAGCACCTAATTAAAAATAGACTTGAGTGGTTGGTCGAATCTAGGGACTTACTGCCGAGTCATCAATTTGGTTTTAGGAAGGGACTTAGCACAATGGACAGCGTGGCAACATTAGTTACTGATGTTCGTACAGCATTTTCCAAAAATGAATCTGTTGTAGCCGCCTTCCTAGATATTTCCTCCGCATACGACAGTGTCCTTCTTCCCATTCTCAGGCAGAAACTGCAAGAGCTGAGTCTCCCGGTCAAGATGGTTCAAAGTATATGCGGACTTCTTATGTCGCGGTCCTTGGTGCTGAGGGTACAGGGTGAGGTATTTGAGGAAAGATACGCATGGAAGGGCCTTCCTCAAGGCTCTGTTCTCAGTCCGTTACTATACAACCTGTACACAGTTGACATTGGTTCCTGTTTGAACTCGGACTGCCGCATTTTGCAATACGCCGACGACCTGGCGCTTTACGTTACCAATGCCTCAATTGTGGACGCGGCTTCATCACTCTGCCTTTCTTTGGACTCTCTGCACCAGTGGCTTCTAGATCGTGGTCTGTCACTATCTGCTCCAAAAAGCTCGGCAGTAATTTTCTCTCGGAAACGTCTGATCCCTCAGGTTAATATTTCAATCCAAGGTCAAGGCGTTCCTGTTGTTAAGAAGACAAAATTTTTAGGGGTCTACCTTGATGCAAAGTTGAGTGGGTCTGAGCACTTTGCTTACCTCGTCAAAAGGTGCGAAAGGGTAATATCAATACTGAAAGTCCTTTCGGGTGTATGGTGGGGGGCTCACCCTTACACCATGAAACTTATCTATAATGCGTTAGTTCGTAGCATACTAGATTACGGCTCATTTGTATTGATTCCTTGCAACAGGGGTGCCTTGGCAGCATTAGATAGGCTCCAGTCTCAATGCCTTCGAATCATCTCAGGTTGCATGAAATCCTCTCCCGTCAACGCTTTGCAGGTAGAATGCGCCGAACCTCCTTTAGCCCTGAGGAGGCAGTATCTAGCTTCCCGTTTTCTATCCCGAGTGTTTCCCAAAAGTTCCCACCCCCTCATTCCTAAACTTCAAAATTTAGATTCATTATGCAGATCCTCCAAATACTGGGAGCATAAAGAAATCCCACTAATCCTGAAAACATACCGATTTATCCAAAATTTAAATTGCCCCATAAACCAAAACCGCAGATTACCCCTTTATAATTTTTCCTATGAAGTCCTTTGTTTTATTCCCAAGATATTCTATAATATCGGTATTTCCAAGAATTCCCCTTCGGCTAACTCTGCCTTCAATGCGGTGGTGGAAGAACGATGGCTTGGGTTTCAGAGATTTTTTACCGACGCTTCTAAATTAACATCCTGCAGTTACACTGGTGCTGCGGTATATTATCAAAACTCTAGAATTATTCTAAAATTTAAATGTCCAAAGGAGTCCTCTGTATTTACAGGTGAGTGTGTGGCATTATTGGAAGCTTGTATGTTCATAGAATCCCACGATATCAGCTCAGGGGTTATCTTTTCAGATTCCTTGAGCTGCCTCCAAGCACTATCCCAAAATCCTTTTAAAAGTAAACTCCATAGCCCAATAATACTAAATATAAAAAAGGTCCTGTTATCCTGTAGCATCCAACAAAAAGAGGTTCATTTAGTATGGATACCTAGCCACTGTGGTATCAATGGCAACGAATGTGTGGACGCTCTGGCTAAAGATGCTTGTACATCAGTTACAGCCGACCCTGCGCACTTCTCCCTTCAAGGGTATGACCTGCTGAACCTTCCAAAAGCGCATCTTGAGACCGCATGGCAAGAATATTGGGACGTTTCCAGCAAGAAAAAGGGTGGTTACTTTTTTAATGTCCAACCCTTGATCCAAACCAAGCCCTGGTATTTCCATTTTAAAAAGTATCCCAAGCATGTGATATCGGTCCTTAGCAGAATTCGTTTAGGTCATTGCTGCACGCCTGTTTTTCTGCGCAAAATTCGTGTTCAGGACTCGTCTCTCTGTGAGTGCGGATTGGATGAAGGGAGCCTGGAACACATATTTTTTAGCTGTCCCGTAAATTCCTCATCCTTCGACTTGTATAACCGCCTCATTAAATTAAAGATTCCTGTTCCAATTAACTTCCCTTCCCTTTTAACATATTCCTCTCCAGAACTGTTCCACATCCTATTGATCTTCATCCTTCAAAATAATATTAAATTGTAGACTTTGGCCTAGTTAGGCTATTGTCTATGTGGTTGTGGCAATATTTTTTATTTTATTTTATATATATATATATATTTTGTGTGCTATATTTCTATGTTCTAACAATTTATCAATTTTTATTTATGTGTTTGTTTCAGTGCCGTCCTACTAACTCAACAAGTCCTACAAGAAGAGAAAGCAATTTCTTTTTTTTTTTTTTTTTTCTCTTATGTTTTATTTCTTTCTTACATTTTATAATAATATATACCTACTTGCTTCTCATATCACTTGTCAGTGGCAGAATCGTCGACACCAACATCGACGGCATTGATTGCCAGAAACAAAAAATAGAATAGAATAGACATCTGGTTTGTTGATTGATTATTGGACGGTCGTCAGTAGGTCGGTCGATTCGCTGTTCGTTTAAAAAACGCGAGTGAATTCTTTAATAATATAAATGATCTCCAAATATATGAGAACAGCTTTGAATTAGGAAATAATTATAGTGTCTGTTAATGTTGCGCACTTGTAATCGGGACGCGTTGTAGGCAGGTAGGCGTTAATCGTCGCAATGAGAGTTTGGCTATTTTTTTTTATATTATGTGTGTGCACCGGGCTTATTGTTGGTGATAAAGAAAAAATAGAAGATGATGCGAACAGGAAGAGAATACTTGAGCAGTTGACACGGACTCGCACGGTGTTACTAGATGATTATCATTTGGTCACTAGGCAGATTGCCACCGATGTATATATGTTTAGAAGTTACCGCACAGTTTCTGTAGTATTCTACCCTATAATGAGGGATGTCACGGATGCTCGCTTCACCTTCCAATCTGAGGAGCTTCACTTGAATAACATTGGTAGGTGTCACGCTAACACTTTTATTAATAAGCTTTTTACAGGAGTTCTGCATACTAAAGTTCCTGCATCTGGAATGTTTAAAATAACAATAATATTCACAATTAATTTTTATTTTATATTTAAACCTATTTTTTGTTGTTGAAGAGTTAACTGATAATCCTATTTATCTTGTTATTTTGGCATGCCTGTATATTAATTTTTTTCTAGGAATTGATTTCATTGTTCACTTAAATATCAGCTGTTTTTATTTAGTGTACATACATTACACCTAAAAAAAAAATTTGAAGGCCAGTGCAAACAGTAAGACAGTTTCTTAGAATAATACTAGACTCTGATTATGTATGCATATAATCATGACTGTTATAATCAAAATAATTTAAATTACAAGTTTCTTAGATTTAAAAAAATGAGCTGCATAAACCAAACACAAGTACGTAGTTACTGAATAATTGAAGATCCCCATTAATGCAACTTTAAGGGGCATTTGATTTATTTAAAGGTCAATATATATGTGACTTTTATCAGCACTGATTAACAAGCAGCGTGCACTAATTTTAGCACCAATGCGTGCATGATGCAACCACCACCTACATGAATGCACTGATCACTTGTTACCAAGTCGCGGCAAGTGGTCAACTAGTTGGAAGTAATTGGAAGTTTCCTGCTTTACTTCTCGTGATATGCTTGGTAATATGACTATTATTGGGTTAAGTAAGCTTAATTTACTGGACGATTATTTTCCTTAAGTTTGTTTTTGCAAAAGTATCATGAGTTATAATAATTGTTTGAGTTTGAGTTTGAAAAATAATGTGCATATAAGTTATTTTACAGACAGTGTCTGCCTTAACAGAATAAAGATATATTATATATCTCGAGCGCTTATATAGAGAGCATGAAAGCTGTCAATTTTTTTAGAACAAAATCAAACACCATAACAGAAATCCTGAATTGAATGCAACAGGTGTAATCATGTTAGAATCAATGAAAAGTTCTAATCAATAGCATAGCAAAATTACCTATAATAGTGATAACATTATCTGTACATACAATTAATGTAAGATAAAAAAATTATATATTCAAAGTTATGTTAATGTATTAGGGGATTTTCACGACTTCATAAACTTTCGTAAGAATCAAGTTTCGAGAACCCACACACTCGTACTTGGCTAGCAAAAGTTTTTGCTACTGTTTTATTTCTATGGTAAAGCGTGCTTTGAAATAAGCAGATTTTCCGCATATACGCGCGGCATCGCAATGTTCCAACTAACGTTGGCGCGCTTATATCTGAGCTACGTAAAGTTTCTGCCGGCATTGCCTAAAAAAAATTTAGTTAGGCAGGTAACTGGCAGCCACAGTTATTTTTGAGATCCGCATTTGACCGCCTTGATGCACGACAAGCGGAAGTCTATACAAATGATAAATATGGGTTGAAATGTTAACGCCCAAATGTGCTGCGAGTTGACCTAACGGAGCGGTAAATTACGCTAGTGTGAAAGCGCCCTTTAAAAAGAATAGAAAAATGAAAAAAAAGTCGGCACGTTAGGCCAATGTTATTATCGAAAATCTTTAAACTTTCACGCGGTAGATTAATTTAAAAAAAAACTCAAGTTTCCGTAGTCTGAACAAATTTGAACCAAAGCTAGCTGAAGGTTATCTACATTTCACCGAATATTTATCAGGCCAATATAGCACACGTCTCCTTTATTATTGAGACAAACTTGCGTGGGTTTTCACGACACGACACGACCGGGTAAATTGGTTAAATAGTGGTTCGTAAACTAACTTGTTAGTTAAGGTCGTGTGAAATAGCCACCGTACGAAGACAGAAGATTCTAACATAGAAAAGCAAAAATAAAGGGAAAGAAAAATGTAGAAACAGTTCGGGCCAATTAACTACGCATTTCTGAAGTTAGTCATTTGTCGCGTTACGTAGGTATGCAGTAGCTTTTTGTTAACTCAACTTGTGGCTACCTTCCGACAAGCAAAGCTTTTTGACAAGATTTGAACGATCAATGCTCAAGGAATCAAATGGCAAACTTCAGAAATGCAAAGTAATTTTTTTCAAACTGTAAAGAGTCAAGTTCATCATCTCTCTACCATTTTCCGGAACCGTTAATGATACTAGATTCAAAAATACTCTCTATTTATTCAGGTCAAGGTCGACCTGTATGCCGAATTTCTTCCGAATCTGTTTATCGTCAAACACAGGAATCACTGTTATATTTATTTATTATTTAAAACTCTGCGCAAAGCTGTGAGAATTCGTGTTTATTTACAAACGGTAACTTGTTTATCGGCAGTACTCGACCGATTTATCAGTTCGGACAGCCCGATAGTAGAAAAATAATTACATGTATGTAAAAACATGGCAATGCAGTTAAGTGGTCTCGAAATTATTTATCAAAGCTGCGTGTGTCGTTGAAAACTTTTTGATGATAAGCCAATGCAATAAAATGATATGCTGTTGATATCTTCTTTAAATAAAATTATAATAAGTTTTGTAACAAGTAGCCTCCTTCCTCATCTCATAGACTTCTTCACGCCTTATAAAAAGTAGCCCACTATAACTTTCCTCGCTAAATGGGCTATCAAATATTGATAACTTTCTTGAGATTACCGCGTTCAATATACTCTTCAGCTTTATAATATCAATTCATGATGATTTTTTGGTTTCAAATTCTACCTATTCCTCTTTTGTTATGTTATTGCATAAAGTTCAATCAACTGAGCGACGAACACAAAGCGATCCACGTGTAGGAACCACCTGTTTGTAAATATCCACAGTACAAATAAAACACCCAGATGTTTTATGCACGTAACCCATTTATTTCCAGGCTCATGCAGCCCACAAGAGGTGATCATAAACATTAAACACGGGTCTTACCCGGCCGTGAATCCTGATGGGTACGACTTCCCCAAGGATTTCCTCGACCCGGCTACCAGGGAGCCACTCTATACCCTGGAGGTACAGTCTGATGGCAAGAACCGGACGTACTCGATAGAGAACCCCAAGCCAGGAAATTGGTACGCACTGATTTATATAAAGTGGGAAGATCCAAGGACGCAGAAAGTTGAACAAGAAGGTAAGGTCATATTAATAATTGAATCTCCTTTTCCTAGGTTTTAAAGTTAGTCCGAATTTCGAACTAACTCCTGCATATAGAAATTGACCCATGCTGATCAAGAGAGCCAGGCTGGAGGGTTATTTGCCAATAAACTTATGTACATTATAAATGGTCTCAAACCTCAGGTTATCAATATTTAATTATGTATTTTTATTATCAAACTCTAGATATGGTATAAGTAACTTATCGTATCGCAGATCAAGCTACTTAGTAGGTAATTTGTTTTGTTTATGAGACTACGCAACCTACTAAATATCAATTGCTATGCTCTAAGTATGTCTTTGGGCGATAATTTGTTCCTATCACTGTCTTTAGCCTCCCAAAATGAAATAGTGGGACGGATTTATACCTAAGCGACTATGTATGACACGTGTCCGTCTAGGCTTCCGTCCATAGGCTAAGGCTTAGCGAAGCACGTGCTAAGAATAGGTAACGCCGGAATTAAGCCTAGTACATTGCCAGAAAAATAGCAAGCGACGTGATTTGAAGTCTTATCGATTTAGTATTTTCTTGCAACGTTGGTCTAGTGGACGTGGTTGCAAAGCGCGACTGCTGTGCACCGGTTCTGGGGTTCAGTCCCCAGGTAGGCCTGAAAGCGAAACTTTCACTCTTCGCTTTCAATCTGCGCGCAGTGTTCTAGGCGCCTATTTAAAACTACCTTGAACATCCACCATAAAATTTCAGTCTTTAAGTAGTTTCTGAATTACTCTGTGCTTTTTCGATTGACTTTGTGTTGGAGGGGAGATAGCACATAGGAAGTGGTAAGGGTGGTCGTTTAAGGTTCCGTCTAGTTCGAAGTAATTTGTCAGCGATTCAGCTATTCCGAGTTAAAGATTTTGATTTTTCTACTTTTGTGGCAGCAGCCAAAAATTATGTAAGCATTGGTCCATCTTTTTAATCATCTCTACGTATAAATATCGTGACCGTAGACCTCAGATTGCAGTTATCAGCGCAGTAGGCGCATGCTAGCTATCAGTTTGACACTATGTTGATTGATTATATCCTCGTAGTGTTCGGGAATGGAAACATGGCCGCCAAAGCGAGACCAACGGAAGATACAGCTACTTATTATGTAGCAGCTCTCTCTATTTAAACGACCGTAAAGTTCACAAATCCTCATAATATTATGGATTTGAAGGGTGGGTTTGGTTGTTTAGATTTTAGTTCCTCCACCGTGCTTTTAAAGGATAACGAAATGAGCCGCTTGGAACACCTGGATTGCAAAACGCATACTATTAATCGCAAAAAAATGATAAACAAATACTACAAGATTAATTGGCACAATGATAAGAAGTCTTGAATCACAATTTCTTATGAAGACAAACAATTTTACAGAAAACGTAATCGGTGATTTCAGAGTCAATTGAACTCCCAAAGATGACATAAATAGCTTTGATCGATACTAGACTAATGCTGATTAAGGGCAAACTAAAGTGAATTGAACTTGCTACCATACTCTTGTTTTGACTTGTGTTACGTAGTTAGGTCTAACTAAATAATGCTGAGACTTAACAGCATCAAACGTTCAAAATCAATTATGTATGAGACGACAACTTAATAAAAAAAACAGTTCAGACCGATTATCAGCATGAGCACTCTATTCCTAAAATTAAGACCGATAACACAATGTATAAAAATGAAGCTATTTCAGTTCTATAAAAAATACAAATTTCGTATTTAAAGTAAGATTAGAAGAAAGATGAGATTATAACATCCAAAAGCCCGTTCGTTCAGTACTTAATCTACGAGTTTCTTATTTCCAAAATTTTGAGTTTAGAAGTCCGTGAAGTTCCTAAAATTTGTAGATCCACCTTTAATTATAGTGTTAGTAATTAGCGGATTTCCTTATTCTGAGAATTACCTAATTGGAAAAGTCGTTGGTGCGTGGCATTGGATTTTGTGAAGAGTTGAAAGACTGCAAAAGTTCGAAAATGTCGTCATTGAAATATTTAAATCCAGTCTCACGCTTCCGCTTACAATTTGCTCATCCATGCGCCTTCTCATTTAGTTAGCCATAACACGGCTGTGTCAAACTGTCATGCGTTTGGAAAACTATACCTTATTGGCGGTCCTCTCGGTCGACAGTCCATTAACCCATGTCGGTCCATCGCTGGATTTAATCCTCATTATAACGCCACTTTGCCTCTTCTCAACCCCAAATCTCTGCCTCACAACTCATCTCCCCAAAGATGTCGTAACCAAATCCGATTTGAATCCAATAAAGAAAATGCGGGTCTAAACTCGATAATATCGCGCTTGGCCGCTCAAAACCACAGTCTATGTGACCTCGTTACGACTTGATTGTTCGACTGCTCACATCCTGTGACAATTGTACGTCGTGATGTTACATACAAAAGCTCTGCTGTGTTATGTAGATTAATGTTACCTATTGTAGTTGGAAGGAATACCGTGAAGGTTCGCTGTTCATTTGTTCGAAGATCTTGTTTCTAATATTATGCCTCATTATCATCATTAATAGGATTTGCAGTATGATGTTAATTCTTCTCATTACTAGTCTTATGTGCCATATGATATTCTGTATAAATGCATATAAATATGGAGTCTAATCAGTACTGCATGAGAAATTTTATTTGGTCCCCCCCAAAATCGATGAAATAGTGGATGAGGCACCATTTTCGTTAGAATGAGTGACATAAGTTGTTTCGAAGCCTGCTACCTACCTATACTGTTATTGGATGATACCTGTAGTGTTATTGGCTTTTAATGGCAGTAGCAATTATACCATTTTCACCGTAAACCTAACATAATGGATATTTATAGACACTTATCTAGCTAATAGACAGGCGTTGTTTGCTGTAAGGTCATGCAGGCTAACGTGTTAATGTGTCCATAATTCTTCAAATCGTTGGTTCCTTTTTAATTCCTATTAGGTATTTTAAGACTATGGGAACTGTTGTATTTGATTAGTTAATGTGGTCCGACTTTCAATCTCTTTTGCGCTATTTCTGTTACGTTCATAAGAACATGAAGGAAATTTCGGTCGAATGTTTCTAGAAGTTATCTATTTTCTCCATAAATTCATGGCCAACAATAATTGCTCATTAGAAATAATTATGTGAGCATGCATCGTAAATTCTCAAAAATGTAACAGCATAGTACGAAAGTTGCCAACACAGTGTATTCAGATGACGTAGAAGCATATCACAAAAATACTACATGATAAAACTTTTTATTTTCAGGTCTCGTCGCCGACTGCCAAACGATACTCTACACAGATTTACAAGTGAAACGCGACGAAAATATCGAACTAATAGATTGCTATAATGGCATAACCGAGATAAATTATCATGATCTCCCTGGATTATTCAAGTGCATGTCTACAGATAGAGTAGACCCAATCGCGTTGAATGTTACCATAGTCAACACTTCTACAGGGGATAGTGAATTGTTCTTCAGGGTACAGGCCCTCTCTATTCCTACAGAAGAAAGCAATGTTATATACTGCGCTTTCGACCCTCGAGCGAACAACTACCAAACCATCACGTTCATCCCCCATCCAAATGCTTGGCACTACATACACATAGGCCCAATCGAAGGCAATGTGTCCAGAATAGCAGACTGCGAATCCTATTTCATGAGAACAGACATCGATGAGCTGGTAAATCACACAGTTATCGACCTTATGCGCGATGACAAAGGTCGCTTTTTCACTTTCGACTACGGCCTACCCACGACCGACATTCAAGACGCGACGAGTCTAATAAATATTACTTCATCAGAAATTAAGTCGCTGAGGTTTAAAATCAACCAGTTCTTAGATATTGGAGGAAGCTTGTCAATAGCGGCCAGTCTTCTTATGAGCTTGAAATACTATATGGGATATAAGAGGGCGTTTGATAAAGAGACATTGCTGGCCTTCACTGAAGATAATCAATTTTTCAAAGCTGTGATATGCATGGATATTGGTCACCCCAGCATACCGTTGGAGAGTGGTCATTGTCGGTACAACGATAAGGTGAAGCCTGCGTTGTTCGTGCTGAACAGTACCGACTCAGAATCGATATACGACAAGACGTATATCCCGTTCCCTGACAGTGGTACTTGGTACTTAACGTTTAGGATATTTTGTGACCAGAGTGTGTGTCCCTGCCGGACTTCGGATAACGGGACGAAGTATTACGTGGACACTTCTAGTGATAGAGACGTTGATGATTCTGTGGTTGCCTCGAATGGGACTCGGTTGGGAACTTCGGAGTGTAACGCGACGGTTGTGTTGACTGTGTCGTCGATGTCGTGTGTGTCTGGAAAGTGCAGCAACCACGGCAACTGTTTGCTGAACACTTTCGGAGCGCTGGTGATGTCGTTTTGTTCCTGCGCTTCTGGTTACGGAGGTGAGATTTTTTAAATTACTAAAATGATTTTTAAAAAGGATACAGTAGTATTAAACGGTTCTAACTTACTTTTTTTTTTTTTTCCAGGTTGGGACTGTTCCGATAGCTCCAGAATGGACAGCAAGGTCTACATGTTGGTCTCCGTTCTTCTCCTCACTCTGAGCAACATTCTCTTCATCTTCTCCATCTACGTGGCCGTCATCCGGCTGTACTACACCGAGGCCATGATGTATGCCTTCACCATGATCTTCTCCACTTTCTACCACGCCTGCGACGCCCCCTCCCAAGTCGCTTACTGCATCATGAGAGGTAACATTCTCCAATTCGGAGACTTTTACTGCGGTCTCATGTCTTTCTGGGTAACTTTGCTCGCTATGAGCATTCTAAACGAAAAACTAAGATCCTCATTACAACTTATAGGTGCTATTATAATAGCTTTATTAACTACTTGGAATATGCATTCTTTTGTCTCATTTTTACTGCCAGTAGCCGTTGGCATATCAGTAGTTTTCAGTTCCTGGTATCTTGATTATAGGAAAAATCGTGTCATGAAGTATCCTAGGTCGTATTATTTTAAGCACATGCCTTTAGGTATTGTGTTAGTTAGTGTAGGTTTGATTTGTTACGCTTTTCTGCAGACGGAGCAGAATTATAAGATAGTACATTCAGTGTGGCATATGATTATTGCTTTGAGTGTTGGGTTTTTGTTACCTGATATTAAGAGGGCAGGTGATGTGAATCCCTTCTTTCCAACACATGGTTATTATAAGTTGTCGTTCTGTAGGATGTTTCGGAGACCTCAAGCGCCAATAGCGGCTGATTAACACTTAAAGAACAATAGCGATCTAGCCGTATTTTTGAAACACAGTTTATAAATATACAAATAAAGTTGGTCATACGGCCAACATTTGTGCTGTAAGTACATGTAGCAAAATAGTTTACGATTATCTCCGATTTTTTTTATCCTAAGAATAAATATAACGAACAAATATAGAGGTGCAAATATTTAATTTAGTTTAGTTTTTAAGTACAAGTTTAAAGCCTAGTATTTTTTCGACTAGTCATCAATAAAGTACAGGTTTGATTTTATACAGGTGTCGCGTCAATGCAAAACTTTCTGAGACGTATTTTTATAGGGAATTAGGTAAATTGATGTTTGACGAAAATCTCGCTGGGGCTGCGAGAATCGAGCATTGCGTAGGAATTAAAATGAGAAATTAAGTCTTGACTGAACATTTGTTTATTGGCAAATTGTAGACAGAATTTCATGTTTTGTGTTGTTGTTAGTATTCTCAACTTTCTTGCAATGTTGGACTGCCAACATTTGCCATATTTAGTTGATGGTTCAAAGTATAGACGCCCCAATATACCAAATAAGTAGGTACCAACCAAATTGATATTCTATAAAGTAACTAAGTTTACAGCTCTTGGTTCAGAAGACTTATTGTCCAGAAACATTTGACTCGCTAGATTTTCTTTTAATTTGTCTCAAATGTTTGCGATATTTGGCCAATGTAAAATAGATCTTACATCTTTAAAAATATAGTCTATTTGTGAAATTTCGTAAATGTTACAAGTGCCAGTATGAGATTAATGGTTCAATTCTTGACCTCAAAGTTTACTCATTTTATATGTTTACAAAAATAATTAGGGAATTGTATATATCTACATAGTTTGTTGGTTATACGTACCATCTAAGGGCATATTATACTCACGATAAGAAAAAAAAAATGATTTATGTGATTACCAATCAATACGTAGCTATCATAATTACTGTCTACTTGATTTTCAAGTATAAATTCATTCAAATACACGTAAAATGTTACAAGCGTTCATAGCGCTATAACCGCATAAAACCCCATCAAAATGGACTGTACTTGGCAGCTACTAAAATTAGACTTTAAAGCTATGCTCATAAAGTTTGTATTCCTTTTTCAGCACATGGCTTCCTATGCATTGCATTTATCATTTTGAAACATTCCTTAGTTCATGTCTTTGCTTTTAGTTCCTATATTTAAACCGCAGTCTTAATAATTAAACCGCTTAATAGGAAACTATATTTATGTACTTTTTTGTTTGTTCTCTTATTGAAATGTAGCTAGATAAAGGTTATTTATTATTTATAATAGCTTCGAATTATTCGTTATTTATTCAACAGCTAAATATGAATCATGTATATTTTTCTACTCATACTTTATTGATATAGTGGTCGCAAAGTGCGACTGCTGTGCACATGGTCTCGGGTTCGATTCCCGAGCCGAAGTTGGTGATAGTCCCATTCATCGGAGAGCATGTAAATGTCAGTCTTACGCCTAATCTCTCTCCGGTGGTGTCGGATTGCCGTCCCATCAGGCTATGAAAGTGAAGGAATAGGGAGTGCACTTGTGTCTGCGCAAATGCTTGTGCACTATAATATGTCCTGCGC
Source organism: Helicoverpa zea x Helicoverpa armigera (assembly GCA_033682625.1). Classification (NCBI taxonomy): domain Eukaryota; kingdom Metazoa; phylum Arthropoda; class Insecta; order Lepidoptera; family Noctuidae; genus Helicoverpa; species Helicoverpa zea x Helicoverpa armigera. The sequence continues at coordinate 2,562,346 of JAWIIS010000050.1, forward strand.
AGCTGGGTGATCTCCTACGGTCTGGATGCCATTAATTATTATTTATTGGTACTATAACTATTGATATTGTCCACGACGCAATTTGTAAATACTGATACGGTGCCTTATATTGTCCACTTGAAACTCTATAAAGAAATTAGAAGTGTTGTGCCATTATATTATACATATAATATAGTAGATTTTCATTATTAAGTAAGTAAAAAGTTGAAATTACACTTTAAAGGAATTTTAATAGGTTTAATTTAGAACAATTAAGATGCACGCGTGTTTTCATGCATAATAAATATAACATTTTTCAACATTGATCAGTGTTGCTAGTTCATCAGATATGTATTTAAATTTATTAATATTGATGATAAAGATTGTCAAACAAAACTGTAACAGACAATAACAGAAACGTTAAATATTGTGTAGTAATGTTTCTTTCTGTTTTAATTTACCACATTTGTTTGGAAACATTTATTTACGGTGAGTTGCACAATTTAACTATACCGATAACAAAATCATTTTCAGCTGTCAAATCACTGATTTGACCAAAGGGCGGCATGTACACGGTTGGTTATCGTTATAAGTAGTTAAATGGTGTAACTCACGCTTAGTTCTTCAGAATTTTGGCAGTTTATGGTCACATAATATAGTGCAATATTTCAATGACTTCACAATAGTATGCGAATGATTTTTTTTACGTACCTAAATAACAGAAAATGCCAAATATATCTACTTAAGTGTAAGATAATTATCTGTTTCATAGTCAATTTTATATTTATGTGTGACAACACGACTTGTGTGATGTTTCTTAGACGTTATTACACGCAGAAGCTTTAAATATCTTTTTAAAATGATTTGTCGCTTTCTAGAACATTCCCTTCAATTTGAAATGGTGTTGCCATGTTTATTTGGCTTAGGTTTTATTCAAGTTGCATAACAAAAATGTGTGTTACCATTATGTAAAAAATGTTGTATGTTAGATAGTAAATTGAATTGATTACCAGTTAGAAATAATATTATTGGCGTAAGTATTTGATGTTTTACTCTTTTGAAAAGGATCAGTTTAATATTTTATTATACAAAAAACATGCCAACTGAGAAGTGATGTTTTAATCGGAAATTGAGTTAGTTACCAAATCTCTAAATACACAGGTCCTAAAAATTATTTTTTGTTCATAATTGCTTTTCGCTCAAGAAATTGTAAACATAGCTCAAATTTGTGTTTATGTGCTGTGTGCAAAGCCCATTGTATTTTTTTTTGTAAAATTCACAATTTTTTTAATTCTCATTGAAGTTACCAATGTTTCTCAGAAATTGTAATATATCACAGCAAATGTTGTATGCTATTTGTATTTGTATATCGATTTGTATTGCGTTGCATTTATATTTGTGAAATTTATTATAGGTATATTATTTGTTGTCAATTTATAAATGTGATTATTAAAATGGAAGTATAATTTATAAAGCACTTGTTTTATTATTATGTGCCTATGCCTAAATGGATATGGATTATATGCCGAAACTACCCTTTACTCATTAACTATTTGTAATACTACCAAAAAACACAGACCAACAGGACTTTATTTTATATGCATTGATTTCTTCAGAAATCTTCGAAGTATAGAAGAAAAGTCAGTGTATAAAATACATCTTGCTTTATTAAAACAATTGTATTAAAATATTTTCTTCATACACAAGCACTTAACAGTAATCATCATTTAAGTAATAAATATATTACACTTAATACAGTCAATCACAGGCGAGGCACAGTATTAAATAGGCAGAAAATGGTGACATTTCCATAGCCTCTAAGATACAATTCATTTCAAAAAAGTTAGAATGATTAGATCATGCAGAATGGAAGGTTCAAAAAATATGTTTGGAAGATATAAAAATGAGTCAGTTCTATTCAATCTAATTATCTATGACAGATATCCTAAGGAACCACACATTTAGGCTTTTTAAGTGCTGTTGTCAACATATTGACTTCAATACATTTACTTTCAAGATTCAATAAAATCATTGGTTAAGTTGTTAAGTAACTATTAAATAAATATGGAATTAACTTATACTAAAAACTTCTTACAGTGCCTGCACCATACCTTATTTCTCTTTCAAACTGTTCCGGTTTCAAAGTCCCATCAATGCTTACACAATTTTGATTAAATACACTATAAGCTGACACCTCGCCCTTCTTCCTAGGTCTTGTGCGAGTGTTCAAACATATACCTATTAAAATTGATATAACAAAGTACACAGCACCAAATTGTAGTTTGATGAATATGGCCCAGAATACAAGCCATATTATTCCGTACACGGCCCATCGGATAAGGCAGTTTCTCCACGATTCTTCCTCTTCCTCAAAAGATTCTACTTCACTCGTTTCTGAGACTACATCTGCGATTTCTTCAACTGGTGGAGCATCAGTTGGTGGTGGTTCTTCATTTTCAATCTGAAAAAATAAATGATGGGCTTTGAATTCTCTTACTGTATTACATATGTCTATAAAAAAGTCAGTAGTTCTTCAAACCAAGGTAAGTAGCCAATCTCATAATTAAATTAGCTTTAACACCATAAACTGATATAAAAAAAAAACATACCAGCAAAGCTTCCTCATCACGTTCTCTACCCATGTCCGGTATCACTTTTGGAATTAAAAAGTTAACGAGCTTCTCTTTGGACTTTTCGAACTTTTCCTTAGCGTTGTCAATGAGTTCCTTACGGCGTCGAAGTGCCCGGTATTCTCTTAGTTTAGCCTCCATCCGCAAATCAAATCAGCTATGATAACACTTGATTTTTACCTGAAGATAACAAAATGAAGATAGATTATAAGTAAACGATTCGATGATGACACCAAATTGTGTACAGGGACATAACAAAAACAGTTATTACCGTAGTTGAAAAACTGAATTTACGATCACTGTTTTTCCAGATAATCTGAGTGCTACGTGTTGTAAGGAAGTAAAAGATGTTAAATCATTTAAGCCCTAATGATGTGGATAGGTCAATAACTATATAGATGGGTTAAATAAAGAAAAACTAATTGAATTACTTTTCAAAATAAACACGTATGCGCACAGCTGTACGATGTTTTGGATGTCATTGTCAAATAAATTGACAGTGACAGAAAAATGAGTGAATGATGGTGAATGGTTAATATATGCGAGTGGTTATATCATGTCTTAAAAACTAGAAGCAGGTTTGTTTAACGAGGAAATTACAAGAAATAGTTTTAACATGAAAATCAACTAAGATTAATCAGAAACGCGGCAAAATCGCATCCTGTCAAACGATAACATGTCTTGTCACAATGACGTTCGAAAAAAGAATCCTCCAAGCATAGATGCACGGCTGAATGGCGAGGTGTCTATGGTCGCTCGTCTCTGCTGCCCTCTTTGTAACTACTGGCAGCTAACACATGGTTATATGCTATGGTAGCACTAAAGGCTAACTTTATAATAATTTAGTAGACTTGTGCGTAAAACAGTAGATTGTAAAATTGTAATTTCTGTACAATGTTTATGTACTCTACCGATGTAAATAACGATAACGAAGAGGTTTCATAACTTCAGTTCCATTTTATTATCGTGGCAACATTACTTTGGGCGCGAAGTGCCGATCGATATCCTGTTCAGCCGGAAGTAATTGTTGTGGAAAATGGGTTTTCACTGAGCCAATAAATATTAGTGAAATTCACGTAAATGGAACATCAATCAGATATGGGGGCGTACGGAGAAAATCCGAACGTGCAAAACAGTGGAAATTATATAACTATAATCCCCGTGGATTATTCAAGGCGAGGATATCCTATGCAGGCTGAATATCAGTATAAGTAAGTATACACAGTGTTTCGAAAAATAAAGTTTTTAAAAAATATTAATATTAGAAAAAAAAAACAAGTACTTCGCATATAATTCTTCTTATGTTGAAAAAATAAACACAAAATTTTCTTCAGTGAATTCAGATCTCGCGAGGAATACTACAGTGTTCAGAGCCAGAAGTTGCAAGCTGAAGTGAATGCCCACTTATACTCCGTGTCACAACGACTACCGCACTTATCGTACAGTCCACTGGGCCGGCACAGTGATTGGGACAAACATGATCCGCACAAACCTTTACAGCCTGACTCTAAAGAGAGCAATAGTTCGGACTCCTTGGAGAAAAGTGTTATGGGTAAGCATGTAAAACGTGTTTTTACCTAATTCCTTAGTTAAGACGTTCGCCGATTCTAACAGGACGCCAAGCTCAGGAAGCTTAATCAAAGGCAGTGCAGACTGTGGCCATATTTAGAAATAAATCTGGTAGCTTAGAATTATCTGAAATGCAAGAAATGAAATGGTTAGAACCCTGTATATAATTTATGTAGGGATATGAGGTACCTCATTCCATAAAAAGTTCCTGAAACTTATCAACTTTGGTATGAATCTCAGTAGGTTTATATTTCAAATTATAAGAAACATAAAACGCTTGTGCTGTTTTGAAACGCAGTACGCCTTCCAGGGTCGAACCTCAGTAGCTGTTCCAACCAGACCGGGTCGAGCAGCATTGCGGCCGGCTCCTTCAGTACTACGGAACCAATTACTAGCGGAGGCAGTTCTTCTAGCGCTATATCACCGCCTTTACCAGGTTTATATTTCTTCTAACTGGTTTATGATATAGAGTTACTGCAGAATTTGAAGTTAGTTTAAAGATTGTTTAGTTAGAGGATGTACATTATGGCATTTTGTTCTGTGAGATTATTCATTTTTCCAACATATAAGATACCTATCGATGTTGCAAAAAAAATTGAATGAAGATGTAAATTTTTTAAGTGCCTATAGTCTAGCTGGGTCATTTTTAACTGTTCAGCAGAATTCTGAAGATCTTGAATTAACAGAAATCCATTTCGAAATCCAGGTTCATCAGGTAGCACGGCCTCCTCATCGACAGTATCCTCAAACCCCGTGACCTGCATCTACCTGATGTCCCGCACCGCAGTTATGATGGAGATGAGCTCCGAAGAAGTTCCCTCTCATGTGACAGCGGCCAGGTTCCTCAATGCGCTGCTGGCGACTGAAGAGTTAGGACTCTCGCAGCCAAGCACCAGGAGCTTGGCTGCTAATGTGTTTGCATTGTGGATGTGCAGTCCTTTATTAGGTAAGAATGCTTCAAAATTTTCGTTACCCTCTTTTCCTATGTAGGTAGTATTACAAGTAAACTATTCCGTTAGGCATTAATTTAATTTAAACACTATTTAAAAATACTTTTATTAATAGGTAAATACCCCAAGTAGGTACCTGTCTATTATAATTTTTCAGCTCCTACCATCTCTCTTCTTCGACACCTATTTTGAATTCCTTGCAGGACCCAGTGAATTATTAAGTTAACATCGTATATATTTTTTCAGAAATCCAATTAAAACCTCATCATTGTCCATGGAGGTTCTGGGCGAACTGGCAGAAACTGGTGCATCGGTACGGCCACGGATCGGAATCCAGACTGAATCGCGACCAGCCTGTGTTGCGATTGCAAAGAAACGTGTTCTTTCCTAAACATCTAGAAGAGGGCATCAAGTACGTGGTTACAATTTATTTTGTCCAAATCATCAGTTCCTAGTCCTAACAATTTTTAAGTTTGATATTTTAACAAATAGAAAGAAGGTACCACTACTACTACTGACCAAGTTCAGTGGTGGATCTGCTGTAGTGGGCACAACCCTAATGTAACGTCACACCTATTGTTTATATACTCCCTTATGTACTAATCCTACCTATACATTTGCTCTCCCTATATACTCCTTTATGTACCTCTACGTACCCTCATGTAGATTGGCCGGATTTGCCCCTGGGCTGGTAACCTACGGATTTTTCACTTTGCGAAAGTTTTAGCGAAGTTTTATCTAGGAGTTAGAAATTTAATAATATGGCTAGCGCTTTATTACATCTACATCAGTATAGAAAGATAATATATGAAACAGAGAATTTAAGGACATTATTCTAATTTTACTACATTCGCAGCTAATCCAGCTACATAATCCCTAAAATACGAATCCGGAACAGATTTTTTCTATCCCTTATTGCTAACTTTATTTCGCTATGCGCTTCACGTTGCGTAAAGTTCGTTTAAAAAAACTAGAAAATAGTTACTTACCTGTCAACCTACGTAGGTGGTCTTGGTCATATTAGACTAAAATAAAAACGTGGGGCCCATTAACTGTTGCTGTAGTACTTTCTTCTAGAGGTATAATAGGTGTGGATTGCATCGACTTACTATAATCGTAACTGGAGATTTTGACAATCAATAATTAGCCGTAGCGGCTTCACCAGCGAACGCCGAGCTCATGATCTACCAAAGTTTAAAGATATGCTTTGCCATAGGTAGGATTTCAGAGGGGCCCCACGTTTTTATTTTAGTCTAATATGACCAAGACCACCTACGTAGGTTGACAGGTAAGTAACTATTTTTTTATTTTCTAGTTTTCAGTGCATATAAGATAAAACCGTTTGACTTAAAAGTTTTTTTACCGATTTTTTATTTTCTAGTTTTTAGTATTTAATGAAAATGCCTACCGAATATTCCTCATTCTATCTAATTCATTTAGTGCATCATTATTACACGGTCTCTTACCTGATAATTTATTACAATCTAATTTGTAAAAAAGTCATTTTTTTTAACGACACCAAAAATCATCAAGTGACCCCTCCCTGGGTCAGCAGCGGTAAGGGAGTGCCAGACTCTTACTGACTATAAATAGTTATGTGTCGTCGTAGGCCTTTTATGTACCAGGGCCACGGTAACTCTTTCGAACAATCCCGCAGCCCAGGCAGGCCTTGGCCCTGTTGGGCCCTGCTGGGGTTGCTGACAGTATTCTACTTGTGAAGCCCTTTCATTTGATACCCATATTGAGGGGGTTGTGGAAAAATATGTAATCCGCCATTTTGTGCCGGCGGCCATATTAGATTTACAATGTTATTGATATTACTATATTGTATTGTCATCGGAATAAAAGGTGTATACAAAATTTCAGATTAATCTGTTGACAGGAAGAGGGTGTTTGAATTACTAAATTGGACCCAAGAATAAAACAAACGGGATGAGCTAAATAAAACCGTTTAAAAATTGTTATCAGCCATTTGGTAGCGGCGACCATCTTAGATTTCAATTTTGCATAGTAAATTTTATTCTACTTGTTGAGACCTTTCATTTGATACCCATGTTGATGGGACTGATAAAACCTAAGTTATCCGCCATTTTGAAGAGGCCGCCATCTTGGATTTGAATTTTATATAGTACATTGTATTCTACTGGTTAAGCACTTTCATTTGATACCCACATTGACGGGATTGATAAAACCTACGTTATCCGCCATTTTGTACCGGCGGCCATCTTGGATTTGCAATGTTATTGATATTACTATATTGTATTGTCATCGGAAATAAAGGTGTGTACCAAATTTCAGATAAATCTGACAACAGGAAGGCACTGAAATTTCAATTTCTGACCCAAGAATGAATAAAACAAACGGGGTGAGCTAAATAAAACCGTTTAATAAAAAAGGTACTAATTTAAATATTCCAGGGACTCAAGGATCCAAGAACTGCTGTACGAAGAGGCTCGTCACAATGTGGTGACGGGGCGATATCCTCTAGAAAGTGCTCAGGCAGTCATGCTTGGAGGTCTGCAGGCCAGGATACAGCTAGGACCTTATGATCCTCATCGACATACTGCCAGGTTCTTTAGGTGAGAAAACGTTCATATTAGGCAGATGTATAGATTTTTTCAATGTTTTTTAGGGTATTTATGAGCATTGCCAGAAGCGATAACTTCACAGTTGGGACACCTTTTGTCTTTTCTTTAAAGGGAAATAAAGTAGAGGACTTATTTCTTAACGTCTCAGAGAACCCTTACAGAAATTTTTCCTTGACCGGTCATTAAAGATACTGTTATCGTTTCTCTACGGTATGGTGTCGTTCCATCAATCCCTACTTTGGTGTTGTTCAATTCCATTTTAGTCAAAGTTCTATGGATTAAAATTGAACCTCACACCAGGGCCCAACAAGACAAGTACCTGCCGAAGCACGCGCGGTCCGGGCGCTGGGCGGCGCTGCTGCCGGCGGGGCGCAAGGGCAGCCCGGAGGCGCGGCTGCTGGAGCAGGCGCAGCGCCCGCCCGCCGCGCCGCCGCGCAAGCTGCGACACAAGTACCTCGCGCACACGCGGACACTGCCTACTTATGGGTAAAGGAACTCATCTTGGCTTTGGAAATTTCTTTTGTAGGCAGCATTCAATCATCACCATATTAGCCAAGGGGTAGGGCCAAGGCCTGTAGGGGCTGCGGGATTGTTCGAAAGAGTCACCACGGCCCTGGTACATAAAAGGCCTACGACGGAACACGACGGTTTTTAGTCAGTAAGAGTCTGACACTCCCTCACCGCTGCTAACCCACAGCAGGATTTTGCGGGGACATTTTTGATGATTTTTGAAGTCGTTAAAAAAAGGCTTCCCCCAACGGATGCTAACCATCCCGGCATTGAATACGAATACGCAAGCCGCTTTATGTCAAATGTATATTTCAGGTATGGTCCATTCTGGCATTTGATCTACAAACTCTTTCTACCCTCTTAATCATGTCATCTCTCAGCCAATCCATCTTGTATTTTCCTTTGTATTCGTCTCTCTCTATGTCCAACTATGCACATTCATCTATACATATAATAAATCTGTAAAAAATCTGTGTCTGTACATTGAATATATAAAAAAAATAATAATTGGGTGGGGTTTAGAATCAGTAATGGAGCACAAATCCAAAAAAAAAATTCTGTCTGTATGTCTGCATGTCTGTATGTCTGTATGTCTGTATGTCTGTATGTCTGTTTGTTTGTACACGCTAATCTTCGGAACTACTGGACAGATTTCAATGATTTTTTCTTTGTTGTATCAGTATTAAGCCTGGTCAACATATATCTATACATATAATAAATCTGTAAAAAATCTGTGTCTGTACATTGAATATATAAAAAAAATAATAATTGGGTGGGGTTTAGAATCAGTAATGGAGCACAAATCCAAAAAAAAAATTCTGTCTGTATGTCTGCATGTCTGTATGTCTGTATGTCTGTATGTCTGTATGTCTGTATGTCTGTATGTCTGTTTGTTTGTACACGCTAATCTTCGGAACTACTGGACAGATTTCAATGATTTTTTCTTTGTTGTATCAGTATTAAGCCTGGTCAACATATAGGCTATAATTTATCTTCAAAACTTGAAGACCTGATGCAGAACTCCAACAGACCAATAAAACTATAAGAGACACAAATATGGTGCCGTGGCAAAAATTGTTTCATTTGATGAGCATTTTCAGCTGAGATAATAAATTTTAAGATCTGGAACACCTGATGTGTGGAACCCCAACAGCCCAGCTTCTCTGTACCATATACAGGTATGACGTTTTAGCAAAAGTGGTTCAATCTGATAAGCACTCTCTACCCCCGACAATCCCCGGTTCTGTGCTAAACTATTGCTAACTATGGACGAAAACTACTTGGGCTATTGTGATGGGATGTTAGTGGATGACAATGTATTAGGTACATGTAAAAACGGCCCCGGGAATCAGTCACTGAATAGCAACAAGAGGGCAACAGGGACATGAGCGGCTGAAGGGTGAGAATACCTCGGCGGACTTTAAACGCAGATTACGCACTCCCTGTGCTTACCATGAGGCACCTACCCTCCGAGCAGGGCTACTAATCCTCTAGCTCTAGCGACTCCACTCTGGACGGCCAAGCCAAGCCAGAGGCATGAGACCTACCCCGTCATGGTTCACCCCGACCGGCCGGAGATGGGGGACAGTATACACTCCCTGGAGAACTCAGTATATATAGCCCCGCGGGGTCGCTACTCAGCGTCATCAGCCTCAGATGTCCTGCGGTGCCTATATCTCATTATTATTGTCGTTATTATCTCAAGAGCCTTTGTCCCAATTATGTTAGGGTCGACTTCCAGTCACGATGCAACTGAGTACCAGTGTTTTACAAGGAGCGACTGCCTATCTGACCTCCACAATCCGGTTACCCGCTCAACCCAACACCCCTTGGTAAGACTTACTGGCTTCTGACTACCCATAACGACTGCCAAGAATGTTCAATGACAGTCGGAACCTACAGTTTAACATCCCCTCCAAATAACTGTCATTGGTATCCAAAATATGCGTAGAAAGAACATACGAACTTAGAAAAGTTGCATTGGCAGGTACTTGCCAGACCTGGAATCAAACACGCACGCTCATACTTGAGAGATTGGTTCTCTACCCACTAAACCACCACGAATTCCACTAAGTCACGACTTTGTCATCTATTTAATGTTTTTTACGTAATAATACGTGTAATATTTTTGCCACACACAACTTAAATGCGGACTAATTAGAATCACTACTTTTATCCCTATGGTCACGTCTATTGCGACTATTCAGATCTTTGATTTTGCTGACCCCGTAGTCGCTGGCATAAGGGACAGGATCCGCGTACGAAGTCGCGGGCAGAAGCTAGTATTGAATATACTCTTTTTTACATGTGTTTCATTCTGTCTTATTTTCATCAAGTCCTTTAAATCTATTATGGCTATGAACTGCCAAGTGTAACCTTTCCACCCAATAATGATCTTTGGTCCTGATCTCTTCAGGGCGGCGTTCTTCCAAGGTCAGATCGAGCAGCCGGTCCGCAGCCTGACGAGCCTGCTGACACACGAGGATATACCAGTGCTCGTCGCTGTCAACTCCAACGGAGTTTACGTTATTGATGATACTGAGAGCGTAAGTGAGCCTTCGGATCTAAACTGTCTAGGATCCAGATTCTCCCTACACATTTGGTACATTATTTCTACTATATCTTTAAGTATATTTCGAAAGTTTTTTGGGTTAAAAAGAGTAAAATGAACCCTGTCTCTAGGTGTGTATCTCGAGAATGAACCATAAAGTTAAGACAGTTGAAATCGGAATCTACAGATGATCTATTAACAGCCAATGCTGAAAACTGGAATATCATAATTTTTGGCTGTTTATATTATAACGCTCAACCAGGAAGTCTTCTTGCGCGAATCCGACTAGCACTTGCCCGTTTATATTTTCTTTCATTTACCAAAGAACCCTAAATTCTAGACTGTTCTCCTTGGTCTACTATACGAGGAGCTGTCCTGGGACTTCGGCATACCATCAGACGACAACGAGGACTGTCTGCCGTGTCTGTTCCTGCAGTTCATGGTGGTAGAGAATGGATTAAGAGTCTCCAAGATATTACAGGTAAGTCCTATTAAGTCGCGGAACTCGCTGGCGGAAGCTTATTAGGATACAGAGGACAAAACAAGCGAAATCTATTTCTTGTTGGTACTGTAACTGTGGAATGTGTGTACGGTTGGTTATTTAAATCTTGAGGTCTAAATGGCCCAAGGGTGTGTTTTGCATCAACAACCCAATATACTGCTGGATATAACAGTAATTCTCACGAAACACCACAATGATTTTTCACACACATTCCACCTTCAGCTCCAGTTTATTTATAAAATAGTTTTATCTTTCAGGTATTCTCAAAGCAAGCGATGATGATGGACACCCTGATAGAGCACTTCGCTGGGGAGTACAGGAAGCGGCTTGGACAGGAGACTCCCAGTGACCACGCCAATTATGACTATCATTCAGGTAAGATTACACAGAATCTATTTGAATGGAATTTGGTACTAGAATAACCCGAGAAAGTCAATAGAATACATTAGTCGCAGAAAGTGACAGTTAGTGTGTAATATATTCCAGCGGTTTCCGAATTCTTTTGGCTTCGGAACCCTTTTCGTTTCCTCAATTTTCAACGAATTAAGAATTTGCTCTCCTCTCCGAGAAGGTCTGTCTGAACTCTCGTATGAACTCTCTTATGTACCTACTCTCTTATGTACTCTCTTATGTACTCTCTTACGTACTCTCTTATGTACTCTCTTACGTACTCTCTTATATACTCTCTTATGTACTCTCTAATGAAGCCTATGTATTCATCTTATGTACTCTTACGTACTATGTAAAGTTTATTATCGCAGAAAAAATACGTATCCAGACTAAAACTATATATGTATATTCCAAATTATTTTACGCTATTCTTTTTCAATTCCAGATTCAGGCAGCATATCCCTGCCCCCTCTATCCCGTCCGGACTCTCCACAACGTCGGCTTGCCAACAAGCTATCCCGCCTAGCTCTCGCGACACACGACGGCAGAGGCAATCTATTAGGTGGAGCTGGTGATTGGAACACCGATCTCAACTATCCGAGACCTTCGTGGATACTACCCAAGCATTAGGGGCTTAGAGAGAAAATCGAAGTTATTGATGAAGAGTTACGATCTAATATAACAAACAGGGAAGAGAATCTCATTCGTTATGACGTTCAAGAACAAAAAAGATTCTGGCAGAATATCCCTTTCCTATCCCGTCCGGACTCCCCACAACGTCGGCTTGCCAACAAGCTATCCCGCCTAGCTTTAGCTACACACGACGGCAGAGGCAATCTATTAGGCGGAGCTGGTGATTGGAACACTGACCTCAACTATCCGAGACCTTCGTGGATACTACCCAAGCATTAGGGGCTTAGGGAGAGAATCGAAGTTATTAATGAAGAGTTAGGATCTTATATTACAAACAGGGAAGAGAATCTCACTCAGTATGATCTAGCTAGAGGAATTAAAAAAATTAAAGTGTGGTAAAAAGTAAATAAAAGAGTGTATAGGAACTATTGTGGAAAACACAAGATTTTTTTGTTGATGTTTGTACCTACGTATGATTTATTTGTAAAAATAAAATTGTTCATTATTTGTTAAAGTAAACCTAGATTTGAGAGCCACAGGTCTGATTGTAAATCTTAGATAAATTATACTGAAACCATTGTAAATAAAACTAATATTAATAAAATGAACTAGTTTTAATTTTACACCTTCATGAAATATGATCCAATAGAGAACAATTTCAGAATAACATAATTAGTTTTAACAGTAATACATAATATTAAACATAACGTTATTGTAAATATATCTATAAAAGAAACGGGTCCTAATTAATGTCACAATGAAATACTTTTTCTATGTTCATATAAAAAAAGTCATTTTAGGGGATTCCCGTCAAATGCAAAATTCTCTAATAAGAGTATATCATAACTTTTGAAGTCAGAATCGTTCGTTGATATTAGAATAGATGGTTTATCTCAAGAAAGCGGATGGACGTTACTTGTGTGTGTAAGTTGACAACTTGGCCACTAGCGAGCCCGCCTGAGCGTATATTAATATTTGTTCTCCATGATATAACACACACACTGGCTTTCGAAAGATGAAACATATATGAACATAATCGTAGATCTCTATACCACCTTTAACCAACTCTAAGTTGAATATTCTAAGGGTATGGGAATCCTCTGCCCCTTTCGTGTTTTCCATGACTTGCAGCTTTATTGTACTCCTTGAGGAGTGGGTGCTTGTCCAAATAATCCATGAGTACCTTGAATCTGGGCCCTGAGAGATCCCGGTGACGCGTCAGTCTTACCTCCAAGGCGTGGACTTTGAAGGATAGCTCGGCACTGAGGACAAAATAGATGGACAATCAGTTTTTAACCGGTCCTGATGTTCAGCAGCCCCGGATCTAGGGGGGGGCAAGCCGGGGCCCATGCCCCGGGCGGCAAATTCAGGGGGCGGCAAAATCACAGGCGACAGAATACCATAATAGTTACCTACCTACAGGGCCGTCTTAACCTATGGTGCAGGGTGTGTGTATGTCTCAGGGGCGCCCCATCAACAGGAAATTTCAAAAAAATTACACCCGTTTGATAAGGAAGTTCCATTGTATCATGATACTGACAAGCAAAGTTTCTAAAAAAGTCGCCTTCGCCTTGTTTAATTGGTCATTTTGATTATTCTTCACTTTTAACATCCTCCAAATTATAAGTGAAAAAATTCTCGCTCGCTACGCTCGCGACTAAATGACAATGTATGTATTGTTTTTCTGATGGGTTATCATTTTTATTGACTCACCGAATCAACGAACACAAATGGCACTCGCTCTAATCACGGTTTCTTTTTATTTGTACATAATTCCCAGTTTCATTTGTGAGTCTTCAGAGCCGTCTTAAGCTATGGTGCAAGGTGTGCGAATAACCCGGGCGCCTCGGTCTCAGGGGCGCCGCGGGACGCCCCTGTTTGATAAGGAAGTTCCACATTGTATCATGATACAGACAAAAAAGTCGCCTTCGCTTTGTTTGATTGATCGATCATTTTGATTATTTTTCACTTTTAACATCCTCCAAATAAGTGAAAAAATTCTCGCTCGCTACGCTCGCGGCTAAATAACAATGTATGTGCTATTTTTCTGATTGTTTTATTATTTTTATTGACGCACCGAATCAACGAACACAAATGGCACTCGCTCTTATCACGGTTTCTTTTTATTTGTACATAATTTCCAGTTTAATTTGAGAGTCTTCAAACAAATAATTTAAAAAAGTTCGTGGCTTTACAATGTACTTAGTCACTTATTATTGTGTCGTAGGCTCAAAAAATTTCGCGCTCGCTTCGCTCGCGCAATATTATACATACATAGTTACGTTACTTTCATAACTTCATGACTCAAATCCACGTTGTATTACCTTTTATAAGTCAAATGTAGCATTTAAAATATTACCTATTTATGGAGTCCTCAAAAACAAAAAAGTTTGCGCTTCCGACTGCTTGTTACTTTACAGCGCTTTTTAAAATTTATTAACTCTTTGTGTCCCAAAATTAAAAAAAATTGCGCGCTTCTTTCGCTCGCGCAACTTTTTACAATAATTGCATTATTCTGTCTCGACTTTCATAACTTAAACCTGGCCAACAGTTTGAGCCTACAATGATTTGGAGAAGTGACTTTCGTTGGTGAAAATAAACACAAGTAGGTAGGCGGGGCGGCATTTTTCAGTTTTTGCCACGCTTAAAAAAAATTGAAGATCCGGGGCTGATGTTCAGGGGCGCATCAAGCCTTAAGAAAAGGTTGTGGGCACATCTATTCATTCAAATACATGAGGAAGTACATAGATATTGTATATAAAGTGATACATAACGGAGTATGTAAGGATAGTTATCTTGTTGTAATTGGACTTAATTCTTAATTAATTCTTAATTCGTAATTGGAGTGATGACTTGCGCAAGACGGCTGGCGGGAGCTAGATGCGAGAAGCTGAAAATCGATCTCAGTGGCGTGCACTTGGAGAGGCCTATGTCCAGCAGTGGACTGGGATAGGCTGATGATGAATTGGACTTAGTTCTGCTTCTGTTTAACGAAGTCCTGAATAATGATACGGTCATCAATCTCAGTTGCTCAAGATAACTTTAAAAAACGTACCTTGCAGCAAAATAAGCGCTCTCCTTCTCTGGTGTGAGGATAAACTGGTTAGCTAAGTACCAAAGCCTCTTTGCCTTGTATTCAGCATTGTACTGAAAAAGAGAATTACCGAAATTAGCCACAAGAAAATGGTTAAATTGTTAGAAAGTCACACATAATATTTTACATGACACTTTACTTAATTTTTTTTTTTTCTGAATCTATTTTACACACAGCCAAAACAAAATCTGACTCTAAGTAACCAGTCTTAAGATCCAAAATACCTTGTCAAACCTCTCCTGCACAAGATTCTGTCGTGCCAGCTGCTTAGCCTTGAAGTCGTTAATACACTGCTCTCTGACCAGAGTGGCTTCCTTGACTGACACCTGAGCACCAGTGCCGTGTCCTGAACCAAACATTCTAGCTAGGTATGGTGCTAGAGGATCTATCTCTGCCTCCTTCTCTCGTTCTGTCACTTCGGCTTTTTGGATTTCCTGGGGAGGTAGATGAAAGGTTATTTAAAGCTGTTTGAAACGTTTTGAACATTTGGTTGTCCTTCTACAAAGATTTCAGTGGATTTAAATGACCTATATGTTTATAGGCAATTAGCCCCATACGATTGCTTTGATACTGCTGTCAAATTCCTATCTCTAGTACCTAAGCAAATGACGATATATAGACGATATAGATCGGTTAGTGAAATTGAAATTCTGCGTAACAAAATTTTTAATTATAAGCGTCGATGTCTACGAAATGATCTAATCGATAATAAAACATAAATGGGAAACCTTTTTGGTCTGGTAAAATTTTTCCCGTGACTTAACAAATATCGTACCCTCTCAGTCCATCCTTTCTTGGCGGCCTCATTCCTCTCAGTATCGTAAAGTGCTACATCCAACGTGGGTTCCTTCAGTTCGCGGTGTCGCTGACGCAGGTAGCTGTTCACGTCTGTCTCCCGGTCTCTGATGTGCTTGGTCGTCTTGTACTCCCAGTCTATGTTCTCGCATAACGCGTAGTACACGTCCAGGTTCCGTGGCCGAGGTGCTGTGGGGTCTGCCTGGGGAATATGAAATCGAGGTGATGTTTTCA
Source organism: Helicoverpa zea x Helicoverpa armigera (assembly GCA_033682625.1). Lineage (NCBI taxonomy): Eukaryota > Metazoa > Arthropoda > Insecta > Lepidoptera > Noctuidae > Helicoverpa > Helicoverpa zea x Helicoverpa armigera. The sequence continues at coordinate 2,578,771 of JAWIIS010000050.1, forward strand.
TAAACGAATAAAGATTCATTGCTCCATTTACTAACTGTACCTATGTATAAGTTTTTTGATAGCAACAAATTAGCAGTAATTGCTAATTATATTTTTGCCTCAGAAGCAAACGAGACAAAGAGAATCTAGAAAATAATTCAATCCACTTTAATGTGTGTAAAATAACTTATATCTTAAATATCACATACAATATATCCCGAAGTCTTATCCGGATAAAACAGGATCTTCCCTCCAGTTTCAGCCAGATTAGGTTTGATGAAGAACCGGTTATCATTAGTCACGAAGTTGTAGGCATACTGGTACAGCAGTTCGATGGTGTTGTCCTGAATGTGGAAGATCTTCTTCCAGACGTCCTTCTTAGCTGGTATGTCATGGTTACGGCTGTAGGTCTCCGTTATGTCTTTCACTTGACGCTTTGGCTCCTGTTTCGTACCTTCCGTGTAGACTATTACGCGGGATTCTAGTCTGTAACCATATTGATTATCAGAAATCCAAAAAAAGTCCAGAAATCCTCGTATACCTACAACGTAGATATCGTGCTGAGTGCTACCGAACCAAATTTTCAGTGCAGATATTTTGAAACTAATATCAGGTAAGTATAATTATTTTTATTTGAGCATTTGAAAATGTTCTATGAGAATGAGAAGTCGCGAATCACCGGTATCACATATCACATAAGCTTTATTGAAACGCTAATACATATAGTTATTGTTGATATAAGAAGTTTAAGGTAAGCAGGTCCGTACCTATCATCCCTGTCAGTGTAGTGTTCTTCAAATATCAGAGGAGTGCACACGAGCTTGGTGAGGTGGTCTATCCGAGGATAGTAGTTGAACTCCATCACTCGATCACCCTCCACAGAAGTAGCTGGAGCATCCATTGAATATACGTGCTCTAAAGAAAGAAACAAATGAAGCACAGGTGATAATCATGATTCGAAACCAGAACTTTAAAGGTGCGTACGGATAGCGCGTTCCTGTGTTACGCGTAGTTGGGAAACACTGTCCACACGTACATTGGATACGCGTACAGCTCCTGTACGGACCGCCGCGAACCTGTACGCGAGGTCAATCGATCCAGAGCGCTCCGCGAGCCCCAGTCATTCGCCATGACTCCGACAAGAACACGCGTGTTTATTCATTTTGCCGTCCAAATATAGCGTAGCCGGCCGCGTGCGTCCTCTTTGACGCGCGACCAAAAACCGACAGACGGTGGCTCGCGCTGCGAGTTGGCTCGCGCGGTACGCGTACCCCAAGAGTGAACGCGTAGCTGCAGGTATGGACTAGGCGTTCCGGATACGCGTAAACTGAGTACGCGTACCAGGGTACGCGCAATCCGTACGCACCTTAACACAATAAGCCAGATGATGAACGCGTAGTTAGAGTTACATGTGGAGGTAATATAAATGTATTATCAGGAACTACGATATTTGAGCTTACTCAAAAGGTGATCTCTCCTGCCAATGCCGAATATTTCTTTAATTTCTCGCTTGTTGTGGTCAATCTTCACAGTCAGCATTTTGTCTGCTCTTTGTTTATACCATTCGTATCTGAAACATTATTATATACTATACAGAGTTATTTTGATTAAACTCTTAAACACGAACATACACCATGATAGCTTTCTACTTCATGACAAATATTCTTGCTGCTACTTAATCATTTCCTAGCACAGCCAAAGCTACTGTATTCATTTCAGGAAGGTGTCTTACACACATTTTATCAGAAATTCAGAATGGTAATAGTGATCTTACGTGATTAAAGGAACAGAGAGTGCGTAGTCATCGAATATCTTAACTCGTTTGATGATACCATCCTTTTGAGAATACGGCGAGAACCTTTCCAGCAATACTTTCTTGTAATGGATGACCTTATGACTGCCAGGATAACGTTGCTCGTATTCTGAAAGACGTGAATTGTTCATAAGAATTACAGGTGCTTAATAAGATAGATATACTTGACCTATAGTTATACTTAACATTTAAAACACTGGTACACAACGGCATCCGGATAAACTAGAAACCGACACAAATTACTTGGGAAAAGAATAGGCACATGATAATAGTTGACCAACTAATATTAAAGCCACCAATAAAAGCATCCATGCAGTAACTATGAAAGATAACGTAGTTGCTAGCAAGCAACCATTATTATCCTCATCAGCTTTTAAAGTACCAACTAAATATTGGGACATGATCCTCCCCTCACACCAGCCATATCAACTCCAAATAAAGAAATCTTAACCTTACCATCAGCACTAATATCCAGCTTCTCAACCCAGCTGCACGGCATATCCAGATGCTTTTCAGTGTCAGAAGCGGTTCTCATGTCAGAGGTGTCGATGCCCACCATCTGTCTCCTGTAGAAGGGCTCGCCAGCCAGAAGGTGTTCCCAGCAGGTGATGTCGCTGAGATCGTATTTGAGGGCACCTAATCCTTCTTCGGATTCTGGTTGAATGTTTACCTAGTTGTGATGATAACTTTTACTCATATACGGAATTACTTAAAAAAAGGATATAGTGAAAATTCGGCAGGTTTAACATCAATATGTTCATTACAATTTTATTAATGACTTATGAGTAAGGAATTGCGGCCGAATTGGGAATTACCATATCTAAAGTTGAAATGACAGTGCTACTAACAATGATCCACTGAGACAACTGAAGTGTAGCAATAAGGTGTTATTTCCAGCTTAGGGTCGAGACAACACTCAGACCATTTACCATTCAATTTCCACCTACTAATAATTATGTATGTTGAAAAGAATCCTTTAAAAGGTAAGCTTGAATCCCAATCTAATAGACTTACATAATAATTCTCATTATTATAAACACTTTCAATATGTTGGTACTGCTCCGCATTCAAAGGGTAGCCGTTCCCCTCGCTGGGCTCTATGAAGAACGGCTCCTCGACCCCCATGAACGGAGGTAGTACCAGGATCCAGGCGTGAGTGCGCCAGCCGTCCATTTCATCTGGAGGGGGTTTTTCCAATTCCTAGAAAAAACAATCAAAAATTACTCTTAGGCCTAGTGTGTCGAAAAGCAGTATGGGTCATCATCATCTCCCGAGCCCTTTCCCAGCTACGTTCTAACGGTAAGGTTAGCTATTTTATGAAGAGTATTTATGTAGTATTATTTTAAAATGCTAGAATGTAGTAAATCTAAGCCACTTACAGCGATTTTCCTGCGCCTCTCATTCTCAACTTTATCAATTTCTCCCTGGATCTTATCGGCCTCTTTGTTGTCCATTTCCTGGACGTACTTGGAGGTGAGGTCTGGTAGAGGCACCAGCTTGTAGCGAGGTTCTTCTTCTGGGGGCGGCGGTTCTTCCACTTTCTGAGGATATTAAATCTTTGCGTTATGTCCCTTTATCAGATTATTTACTTTGAAATCCTGTAATTAAGGCTTGTTAGGTGATTAAAATCTTAAATAATCTTGATAAAAAGAATAAGTCTGTGTATTTTATTATTACTAATCCAATTGTAGAAATATAGGTTAACTGGAAAATAATTAAGATACTATGTCAATGCAAGAACCATTAACATATAAGAACGTTCATATGTTAAGGAAACATGGCAAAAACACGAGCTAAACTACAGTCAGAACAATCAAACATTCGAAAAATTACCTCATTCTCATCAGGTATCTCAGGACAGATAGTGCGGTATCTGATGGCCATGCAGACATCCCGCGTGGCGCATCCCACCACCACGTAAGCATCATACCCAGCGCCGATCAGCCAGGATACGAGGACATGGGCCAGCTCGAAGGGGTTCGCGCTTCGTCGGACGATCGCCGTGTAGGGAGATATTAGACGTTCGGGCTTTGGAAGGTAAAAATATGAGATTTTTCCTCTATTTTTCTTTACAAATATATCTTATACTATATAATCTTTATTATTTTACTCGACCTATATTGTTACAGTATATCATCCTGATCGAAAACACATGGTAAGAAGGTTAAGGCTCTAAGAACCCAAGATTTTACATCTACAGAAAATATTTCGCGTCTAAATAAAGCTGAAAATAATGGGAATATTCTTCCATGTTATGCTGTCTTTGCCAAGGCTGTAAGCCCGAATGTACCTTTGTGAGAATGTAGGTACATCAGTAAAACGATCAATAATAATGATGAATAAGTAAAAAAAAAAATATAAGAACAATTCGTTGCAAGACACTAGATGTCGCTACTTGCAATATCAAGCATACTGAAAGACTAGAATCCCTCACACCACATAAGTGCTAAGGTACCTACTTACAGAGAAGTCAACTCGAGCTCAGCATAGATGGCGCTGTACGTATGGAAATTCTGTAGACTGTTGGTTTATTTAAGTTAGTCAGGAAAACCTTGATAAAAATAATAAAGCAGACTACTTCTCGCGACTCGACTGCACCTGGCTAGTCTTAAAAAGTGGACCGAGAGAAAAATAAAACATGTGAGTTATTAAAAATAGATACTTCGTTTTTAGGAATCACACAGGGACTTCATATTTTTCAGGGTAAAAACTAGTACAGATAAGTGTAAATTCAGACAAAATACATAACATACGCACAACAATATACGAATTAGTACTTTTTCATGATTGTAAAATTGTAATACAATATCTAATTATTATATAAAATTAAAAAGGCGAATTTCAAAAAAAGGGAAAACAACGCAACTTAAATGAAAACCAATCGGCCATAAAATGTCTGACAAGAAAAAAAACACCAAACAAATCTTTGTAGGAAAGTTGCGAGAAAAAAGGTAAGTTCCCACGGTTATTATTGTTAGAATCATAAACGTTCGGGGGAGGGGTGTTCCCCACTCGCCCACAAATTGAATCTAAAGTTGAGGGAAACAAAGTCCGTATTCGCAACTTTTGCGACTAACTTTCACTTTTCGTTGGAAAACTTTTCAGCACTTTCGCTTTCATTTTTTATTTTTCCTATTCGCTTTTACATTTTATTGTTGTTCGTAGTTGCATGTAATAGTTTGAACTGTGTAAAGTTTTGCGTCGTATTTGTTTAGGTATGTAGTAATACGCAGTCTGCACCTTTTGCTGAAAATTCATCTGGATAGTATGTATAAATGAGACTCTATAATTTCGAATCACTGAAATGTTTCATAGAGTTATAATTTCGTTCATAGAGTAAATTAGGTTAAGTATGTATGCCAAATGTATCTTTATTTCAAATCTTAGTTGTACTTATAGATAAGAGCTCTTGGCTCTTTGTGCTCTAGATTCTCACTCACATAATCAAACCTGAGTCTTCGTAAAATAAAAGTATTGCCAGTTTTGTTTATAAATAGATTGACTAGAACTTGAAATTGATGATAGCATACGTAGTTGAAAATGTATCCAAAAGTCAGAAAGTTTGAAGACATGTGTTACGGATAAGAAGTCTAAAGTCGGTTTCCGTTGCCTAATTCCTCCTGAAATATTCAGGTAGTATGTACTTAATATTACAAACAACTTTAAAACAAAAAACCGAGGGTCCTCGAAAATTTTCTTCACGCAAAATTAGATCAAATCTAATTCCGCTAAGAGGAGTACTTAACAATACCGGTTTCAGGATGCGGGGGAGTTTGATCGGGACAGATTAAATGTAGCGGAAAGTCGCGAGATCAACGTGGATGGTGACTGATGACGAAGCGTCACGGCTCCCGCCGATGGTGGGGAGAGAGAACAATGGAAGAGATGACCAGAGGTTTTGAATGATAATGATGGTTGAATATAGTAAGTACAGTTGTGGTTTGGAGGTTATTGAGTGTATGTGGTGTTTGTAGTACAGTATTAGGTACAGTAATGTTGAACGCTCACATATTGGACGGAGTCGAGGAGCCGTACGCGGTGAACGCGCCGAATGAAAACTTTTGGTCGCGTCAAATCTGTTATCGTCATCCTCATTCGAACTTGTCATTCTTCCAGAATCAGACTTTTTCACTGATTGGACTATCGCTAGTGTATCTCTATATATTCACATAATTTCCTATAAAGAAATCTTAAATGCACTTGGTTCAGCAAGGTTCAATTCTGAAAGGTCTGCGTACACATTACAATACTTTTGTTTGCATTTTACTAAGTTCACTTTACCTACTTTTTAAAAGACTTTGTCCAGCAAAGTATCAGAGTGATGTCCTCCTAGCCGATTATCGGCTACGGCGGCTGTTCTCATGTAAGGAGATTAGCCAACTACGCAGGACATATTACCTATAGTGCACGAGCATTTGCGCAGACACAGGTGCACTCACTATTCCTTAACTCTCATAGCCCGATGGGACGGTAATCCGACACGACCGGAGAGAGATCAGGCGCAGGACCGACATTTACTTGCTCTCCGATGCACGGGTGTATCAATCACCAGCTTCCAGGCTCCGGGCTGCTTTGTGAAAGTCTTCTAAAACCCACAAAGCGATTTCGGCCCGACTCGGGAATCGAACCCGAGACCTCGTGCTCAGCAGCCGCACTTGCGACAGCTAGACCAACGAGGCAGTTAAGTATCAGAGTACCACATAGTTGTATAAGTATTGCAAACATGTGTCTTTGTGCCAGTTATATCTGTGTATTTAGACTTCTACTTTGGCGGTATTAAGTTGGGGCGGATTCATATCACACTTCTCATAAGCCAATAGAAAAGTTGACAACTTAAAAAAAAGTTTATCCATCACATCGAGCTCTGAACCTCAACACAAAGAAAGGCTTTTACTCTAAAGGCACAACAAAATAAAACATAAGCACCGTTCCTTTAGCTCAGCCAACCTAATTAGCAAAGCTATTTACCAATTAACATAGTTCAAACAATCTACTACAACGGAGCATGAAAACAATGTCAGCCTCCACAAACAGTGAATAAGAAATGGACGTACACAGACGATACAGAGATACAGAGGGCAGGGCACACAGTACATATAATATTCAGTTCAAAAGCGCAGCCTCGGGTGTACCGCACTAGTAGGTAGATAGAGGTGCGCACGTACGCCGTTCTATAGCCAGTGCAAATTAGACCATGCCACGTCCCTCGCTTTGAGTCGCGCTTGACCAAGCGTTATTCGGATTTCGAACAAGACGCCCACCGCACTAGGGCTGCGCCATGTCCGCCTGCTCCCGGTGTCGATAGTCAGTATCGATTCGGGGGGCTCGCGGCTGCCGACGCGTAGAGACGCCACTCATGCGAGACCGTACTGTGACTCTAATTGAATACGCTGTGCCGGTGTCGATGTCGATAGTCGATATTTTTTTTGGATTATTTATTTTCTCTCTAGCTTGTAAAAATACTTGATTAGTCTACTCAAACAGCATTCCTAAGATCTTAATTTAGAATTCTGAAAATCAACGACGTAAAATGTAACAAAGACATGTTTTATCTCATTTTTACTGCAAAAATATCTACTGCTGATTGCAGTAACCACTAAAAAGGATAACATCCCACCCTTTTAACTTAAGTTGATATCGTAAAGTAGATTTTCTGGAATCACACCCACAAATAAAACAAAACACCCCTTTCACGTAACATAAACATACGACATAAAAGACCACATCCTCCGGTCCGTCCACGGGTAGTGCACAGTACGGTATTTTTTATCGACAAATAAAACTAAACACATTGATAAAGGAGCGCCGCGCGGGGGCGCTCTCCAAGAACGGCAGTCCGCGCGAGTGATTTGCGCCACCCGCCGCCTAGCGGTCGCGACGATGTAGGGGTGACCCGGCCTTACGACAGTTTATCGACATCGATATTACGCTTAATTATTTAGGCAGGCAAATTTTTCGTTGAGGTGGGTCAAGTTATGTAGATAAGGATTAGGGAGAGAGGTTACTGTTGTTTGCATTGAACAGATTAAATGCTGATGTAGTTTGTTGTTTGCTTGTTTAATTTAAAGTATAGTATAATAACTGAATAAATGTATATGTCGATATTGGCAGAAAAATGAACAGACGGCGTTCGGCTATCGACGGCTCACGGGTTGTTTAAACGTGTCAGTTCCATTGTCAACAGGGGCTCGTTTCCCAGGCCGGAGCACTTGGTCGTGCGCAAACAAAGGAGTGTTTTTGTCGCGAGCGGCGGGTGGGCGCCGCGAGTGTTGTCCGTGGCGACGAGCGGCCGCGGGCGTCGGGCCGGCCGCGGGTCGATATCGCTCGAGATCTGTCGGCCTACGCGCCCGCCTCGCCGGCCATTTGCCTACCTCGACGCCTCGGGCTCGTGTGTACATAACCCGCCACCCACCACCCTGGCCGATACTCCCCCGCAGATTACCGCCTACAAAGCAAACTTCATTGGTACGTGCATGCAATATGCGCAAGGAGCAGGCCCGAATTGCACCTCGGACGGCCACCCGCCCAGATTGCTTTGATATCCTAGTCGTCCCGTATATAGGCCATTGCATCTCGAATCTTGGTTAAAGGCTACTCTATTTCAAACACTGTTTCACTACATAGCGCTCTCGCAATCGCGTTAATTACTCAGAAGATGGGAACGGTATTACCTAGCGTTGCCTACGGGATGTTTCTGTCAGAGCCATTCAAACTAAGACGTGTATAATGTTTCATCTGTTTTGTATATGAAGGCATTACTGAGAGCCCGAGTACCTATGTTATCTATGTCTGTTATAAATTATAAGAAGAAAGATACCTACATACATACTTATAGATTTTCTGCTCTCGCAACTACTTTTCAAAGTTCAAGATCGGGGTAATCAACAAGTGTGTGATGCCAAAGAATATTTTTATTTGCATGAAATATTTTATTTGATTAGTATATTTTTAAATCTTGTTAAGTGGAGGTATACGAAACATAGGTATTCATTGTCCACAAAACCATTAACAAAAAGTGTTATTTCAACAAACAAAATCGTTTCCATTGATCACAACCCCAAAATGGAGGCGCCAAAGGTACAAAAATATGCACTCAAAACAAACACATATACTTGTCATCTTTAAAAAAAATAAGTATGGGGCAAGCAGTAAGTTTCAATTTGAAAGCCGGGGAGTGCCGTAAATCGGCCAAGTGCAGTGGCTGCGCCCTCCCGCCCTCTGAAAGAGGGAAAGTTCACATTTGCATATTGGCCTCGGTCCTGGCGCCCGACAAGTTTTGTGACGAACTTTGTTCAATTGCGAGGCAACTGATCACTGTTGCCAAGTCCGCGCTAATAAACTAATTTGTATGGGCTTCCGTTTTTTTTTGGAAAAACAAAACAATATTTTTAGACTTGGTTTAAAATATATTTTTTTGTTCAGATTTGTTTGTGGAGTATTTCAAATAATTAGTTGGGCTTCTAATTTATTTTGTGAATCTCGTGAATAGTTCAAACTGACATTGATTTAATGCAGTTTTGCCTTTTGAACTTTTGTAAACTTATTTAATTATATTTCGAATGTGGAGCTAATTTAGCTAATACATATTACCTCAAAACCCATAGATATCCCCAAACTCATTTTCTTTAACAGCTCGCTCGCTTTAGTGACAAAAGTTGAGGAGTTTAAATTACATTTTGTTAGTACCTACCTAGTTATTTTAAAAGCAAAACTTCATACAAGAACACGTTTCAGAGCATTAAACTACATTATCTACCTACTTGATTACAAGCAAGACATTATTCATATCGTTTAATTAAATAAGCTCGATTTAACGCTCGCGCTAATGAGCTCTTTATCGTTGATTCACGTAACACAAAGAAACATCCCTACATTAAACAAATTGGGATCCGCGAAAAAAAAATTAACGAGAAAACTCACTCCCCACAATAAACAGACCGAAAAACAAACAATAAAGAGTGAATGAAATGAGTACGAGAACTGAATGTGAATGAATGGGGCACATCGAGCATCGAGCCGGGTGTCGGTGCCCGCGAATATTTTAGGGTATTTCAATAAAGGCGACATCTTTAATCTAGGGTTGGGGTAGGGGCATAAATCTTGCAGGTCCGGAGTCCGGGCGAGTTTTGAATCATTTAGCGCGGTGCGGCCGCGGGGCGCGACTTCCGTCCGGCACGTGCTGACCGCCCCCCGCGCGCCCGCCACACCCCCGCGCCCCGTGCGCAGCGTCTGTCTTGTCGAGACAAAGGGGCGCCAGTGCTGTGACTAAACTCGCTTGTCGATGAAAAGTAGTAAAGGCATATAATTTTATTTTATAACATGTAGGTTTATACATAGTATTGTAATTAAGTTATTCTAACACTTAAGATAACATTAAGGTAGAACCAGATTTTGAGGCAATGTTTTAGAATACATGACTTCATGAGTATTCATTTTAAGTTAAAGAAAATGTGAGAGGATATCTCGTACTCGTAAGCGTGTAGATAAATCATACTGAAAACCTGGCATTACGCCTGGCGGACTGTAAATATTTTTATTTCGAGATTTCTTGATATTTTTAGAATATCTTTTGTACATGAGCTTTTGCTACATTATATATCGATGTGCCTTTATCGACGTTGCATGTTAGGCGAGGGTTCCAAGCCCCATCCCTAGCGCACGACGTCCGAGCCGCCTCTAATTTGAATTCACGGAGACTCCGCGACCGTCCGCCGCGTCGGGCGCGGCCGCCTTAATGAATCGCGAGGGGGTGTGGGGGGACCACCCTCACCCACCGGGGGGCGATCGGACGGCCACCGCATCCTCCGCGCGGATAAGTGACGCCCGTGTTGCTCCGTACATAGGTACGCCTTATGTATTGCGGCACATAGCGGCCGGCCTGTACCTACGTAACGCTCGCCAAATTTATGTCCCGCACATGTCTAGAGACCGCGGCCGTACCTTCACAGGGATTTTGCGTGTTTACGAACAAACGAGAGCCCGAAGATATTCGAGAAGGAATTTTGCTTGGACCCTTATTGATGATCCGGTCGGGTTTCGTTAATCCCGCCCCAGAATTTGGATATACAGAAATTTTGATATTTCCATGAGACCGTTTTGTTATTCCACTAACGCAAAAATAAGAGGGGTAGAGTAAATTATCTCGAAGGGAAAGTTCCTCTAAGCGTGCATACCGCTTAGACTTAACTGTTGGCGAAGGGTTTTGAATAAAATAATGCAAATGAACCCCCAAACGGTAGAGATGTGGCCTCGGGCTCACACGACTGCTTTGTCCAACTCGTAGTTGGCTGTAAACAAAAACTTGCTAATGGGCAATTATGCAAATAACGCGCTCGTGATGACCAATCAAATCGCAGTAAATTATTCAGCCGCTACGAATGCGCCCCGGGTCGATTTCATTTCGATTCTATCGATACCATACATGGTTACTTGACGTCCATAAATTTCTGTTTAAGGAATGAGCCTGTAACTTGGTAATTATTCTGATCCGATACGACTCGTTAGTTTAGTGTAATTAACGTTCCCGTTAATTTAAAGGCTAAATCCAGTTCGTTTAAAGAGTAACATTTTGATTCTAAAATTGATTTGCGCAAAATATTTTGTTTTACATACCTATTCGTACATTATCAGCCATCAGTGAGAAGTAGATGAGTATGAAAGAAGAAAACATGAGGCGACCCCAAATAATGTTGGGTTAGCGGCAGGAGGAAATTTAAATCAATGATTTAGAAAACCAAAAAATACATCATACATAATTCACCAACACACCGTACACATACAAAATCCGCTTACTTTCCATAATAACAACACATTACCGCCCTAATATTATAATGGTCGAATTACCCAGCGGGTCCATCACCGGGGTCCGGGCTGTCAGTCGAATCCCGGGCCGCGAGTCCCGCGTCCCGCGACCATTATTCTCGATAATCACGCGATATCGATTGGCATGCGTGCTGCCCTAATTTGGTACTCTGGAATTAAGGATGGCGGGAACTAAATTTTTTTCCGTCGCCTGTTCAGGGATGGGTGGGGTATATGTTTTTGAAAATTGGGTTCTTTATATATTTTTTTTAATTAACACTGAATGATAGCAATGAGCCAACTGTGCCCGATTCCTATAAAGAGAGAGATTGGTATTGCTGTACTAGTTTTTGTGTTTTGATATAGGTACCAACTGTGCAGTAAGAGAGATATTGAGCAGGATTGCACCGCGAACTTTGCACAGAAATCTGTCAAGAAAATAAAACATAATTGCTTCTACACTCGTTTATGCTGATTTAAGTTAATTAGAGAACACATTTTGACTGAATAAACTGACAATAGTTCTCTACGAAAAAACATATGAAAAAAATACATTCATAAATATTTTTTTTTTACCCACCATAATGCATTTTAACCGGAGTTGTCAAAGTTACTGCGTAGTGGATCAACCCGGTTGTTTTGTGACGCTACAACCGGCTCAGGCAACAGGTGGCCATATTACCGGATATTTTATTGCCGTTCTGTTGCTAAGCATTATTTGATGATATAGAATCTATATTTTGATATCTGTTTTTGCATTTTTAATCGTATTTTAATATAAATAGGCTGTAAAGTGATATAATATGGCGGCCTAATGAATAAATTGGGAGTTAAAATAGTTTGAATTTTATTTTTATCTGAAGATCTTATCAGTACCCATATCCTATGATTAAAAAAAAAAAAATGAATTTCTTAGATCAGGTTGTTAAATTTTGCCAAGAAAAATATTTACTTAAACTACATAAAACACCACAATACAAAATAAAATAGAATCTTGAGTACAAACAAATATATGCAATAAAGTGCATTGATATTCAGCCATCTTGCAAATTACAACACGGCCATTAAGTTTGTCAACACAAATAATTAGATTAAGTCAACAACCAAAACCCATAATTTCTAACACCCTTATTACAACGGCTACCATCACAGTATAAACCAATTAACCCATTAAATTGAAATCAGCACACACTATCCCACAAATTAATTCATAGACTAATATTTTATTAGGTCAAATATGAACGCATATTAAAAGATATCTTTCATAGTGTAAATTATTTGAGTGGTGTTATGTGCTTTGGAAACATATCGATATGTCTATAATATGTAATGAATTATCATAAATGCGAAAAGTTTGTAAAGCTGTATGGATGGATTATACGTGAAACTATACAGTAGTAACTATTATAGTAATCTGTGCCACTAGCCTTTCTTTCATTCCTCTATAAATGGGCTATCTATCCCATTACGGTTAAAGCAACCAAAAAGCCTATTAAAGTATGGATTTGAATCGTATTAGGTAGTATGTTCTCTTTGAAGATTCATCAGAGCTTCAGGTAACTTAAGCCTTAGAGCTACATATGTTTACTTACATGGCAGGTAATACTTCTGGGTAGAAGATAAACTAACTATTCTGTATGCCTGGACTTCTTTTTTTAACGACGTCAAAAATCATCAAATGACTCCTCACGCTGTGGGTTAGCAGCGGTGAGGGAGTGTCAGACTCTTACTGACTAAAAATCCGTCGTGTTCCGTCGTAGGCCTTTTATGTACCAGGGCCGCGGTATCTCTTTCGAACAACCCGCAGCCCCTTGTATGCCTGGACTTACAACTACCTTTATGAAATCACAAAAAATACCCAAAAAGTGATATCGACCAACTTAGAAGTAGGTAATTGACGTCTGTATACATCGATAAAAGGCTAAAAAAAGAACTCCAATACCCAATTATTTTATGCTGTAATGTTCTTTGACGGTAAGTTTAGCAGTCGGTTCAATGAGTGCCAGGTGGCATCGCAATGACCGCTGGTGCCGGCACCAGTGAGCGCCGGTGTGAGGCGGGAACATTGCGCGGCACTCGCGGGACGCGACGTGCCTTACATGCGCGCGCGCCGCATCCGCTAGTGATGGTGGAGGGATTTATCGATATCGCAACATTTTGTGCTTAAAATAAAACGTTATCGTAATTGTAAAAAATACGAAATACGCAAACATGCAAAAAGGAAATATTACTGAATAATTACTTTCGCTGGGCGGCGCTATATAGGAAGATATTAATCATCATCATCAGTTAGGTATCTACAATTTATATCAACATCAATATATTTTTGCGGGTCAGGTAGCGTAAACATAGTGACGCTAGAATAAAATCCGTGCAGGCTGAAATTTTTACTATAGTGTTGTAAACCAAGTGCGATTCAACTTGCAACTCAAGCGATAAGGTAAAGAATGGTTAATGATTATTAGGTGTCTATTTTATACGTACCTACGATATACATATATATATATGGGTACCTTACATAGGCACCACACTTTTATCGATAAATTGGTTACATCACACAATACCCGTCCCTACCGCGGCGGTTTCACCGCGGGCTCGCGTGAGCTCCCAGGCGGCCGCGATACAATCTCCCGCGAATGTGCGTGACCACATCCTGCCCCCCTCCCCCCGCGCGTCCGCTGCCTGTCACCCAACGGTCCGCTGCGCCCGCGCACCCGGTGGCCAAGCTTCCGGCCGGTAAAGCTCAGTCGCAAGGTCACGCCAACTGGATTGTCGTTGATTTATTTCGGTTGAAGGTTATGAGGCCGAAATTACGTAAAAAAGTAATTTTATGTCCAAGTTATTTGAGTGAAGTCTTAAATCTGGATATCAGAGCATCTAAAAAACCCATAAATTTAAACAAGATCGTCGTTAGTAACAAGCAGAAAGTGTGTGCTCATGGCACATACCTTTCAAGTACAGCGTGCAGGAAGACTGCCGTCAGCCTTACCTAATAGAATAATGATGTGGTTACAATACAATTATGTAACTTAAATACAGTTCTGACCCCAAATAGCTTGCTTCAGACCAACCTGTGATATAAGGGCACGGAGCTGAGTTACTTCCTACTAGTCCTACTAGTCCTTCCTACTAGTCCTACTAGTATTATAAACGCGAAAGTTTGTATGTATGGATGTATGGATGTTTGTTACTCTTTCACGCAAAAACTACTGAATGGATTTTAATGAAACTTTACAATAATATAGCTTATACATCAGAATAACACATAGGCTACAATTTGTAAACATATTGTTCGAAATACTAAACCTGCGCAGACGAAGTCGCGGGCACCAGCTAGTTATGAAATATTGCAGAAGCTTGCAAATATTTATTGGTTTATCGAGCAAAAGAAAGCAACACCTTTCAGAGTGAGTTTCAAAATAATACTTGACCAATTTTCAAGAACCATTTTACACCGCTACATGGGTGTAAAACCCACGTAGAAAATTGTAGTAGGATTAAAACTAATCTGTCGAAAGGGGCGCACCTGCAACGCGTGTTAATATAGCTTGACATAATCGTAAAGGCGCTCGTAAATCGAGAACACTTAAAAAAGGGTTCCCTGAACAAGTAGCGTTGTTTTACGAATAGACCACGGAGAACAAAATGACTAGCGGAGATGCCAGAACGGAAAAGCACTTAAGAAAGTAGCGCGCCAAAATGCAGGTGTGCTGGGGACGAAGAACGTTACTGTCTCCGCCCTTATACGTCTTCTTTGGACCCGCCTTTTTGTAATACCAAAAAACCTTGACAGATGTCTCAACGCCTCGTTAGTTCGCTTGTAACTGATCGTTTCGGTAATGCCAATCGTAGGAATTTGGCCTAGAAGGTGCGTGGCCTACCTGCATCACGGTATCTCCGCTCATTTTTCCTTACTTCATGGTAGGTATATAGGCGAATGTCTGGTCAGAGGCGCGGGAGTCGTATTTCACCTCAAGTACAAATATATAGTGAAATAGTACAGTTTTACTACACTCAATCTTTAAGCTTTTTCGACTGGTCTATTTATTTATAGTTCACCAATAGGGAAATCTTGTGTAGCTTTAATTATGTGTGTGGATGTGATGTGGAATATGTATTTTTTAAAGTGTGTGATGATTTCGACGATGGTTGGATGATGGTCGATGATCGATGATTCGAAGATGGTCTAGCTAGTGATTATGAAGTAGATATATTGGTATATGTTTTTGTTTGACTATCCGGTCTCTCGCCATCCGCAACCACTCTTATGTTCTGTTTTTTTAAATTGAAGAGCGTACTTCTTACGTATAATAAAAAGAAACACATCTCCGATATCTTGAAGGACCAGTGATGTGTAAAAAATGAAAAATTGTTTAGACAAAGTTCTAAGCTGGTCAATCCTTTTCTTCTCTGTCAATCTAAATAAAATGTGAGCTGCAAAACACTATTCAATATTCTATCAGCCACTACCGAAAATAGTACAGATTAAAGTATTTGAATATCTATCTAGTGGTACTTAGCGTTGCTGTTACGTGACGCAGTAAACCGTAGAACTAATGTTTTTACGATGAAAAATAAAAATATCTAGTCTGGAAACTGAGGGGAGCATTTTGGTTACTTAATGCAAGAAAAAACATCGACTTTTAGAAATATAGGCCAGATAGACAATCGATTATTGAAAATCACTGGCATTCGGCATCACCTGGTTAAGGCTGGATGTCGACATTTCGACAACAAAAACTTTGACTTTTTATGTGACTCAGGGTACAGGCCTATTGCATTCCTCAGGAAAAGAGGATTTCCCAGGGAGTGTGAGTAAAATCATTAATTAAGCATATCATTTTCTTAAAGCTCTAAATATAGGTTTACATAATATACTGAGAAACTCAAGCACCAATTTTAATTACAAAACAATATACTCCATTAATTACAGCACCTACTTATAAGGATACTTGTCAGCAATTTCCCATTATCCCCTCAGTAACAGAATACCTTCTAAGTGGGGGGAATGGGGGAACATGATTTGTATTGTCGTTAGAGGAGGCCGATTATATCGAGGGATTGGGCAGACGCATCCAACTGTGCATTGATAACAATACAGTGTCCGTTTATAGATATTGGGTATTTCTGGGAAGATGTCGGATTGTAAATAGGGGAGTAATTGAATGTATAGGGTTTGGTTTCCTGGTATTCGACTATGGAAAAGTTTATTCTGACGTTTCCTTTTTAGAACTGTCCCTTTGTTCAATGCTAAACTTATTCTCATATTTAAGGCTCTATCTTTAGTATACGTTGCAAGGAGCTCGAAGCTAAGTAACCCGCGGGTCAAATGATTCTAAAGAACATGAATTCCTCGTATAAATATTTTGTCTTGATCAATGTATTTTTTAGTATGCGGTCTCACATCCTATTCCTAGATGACAGAAATCTCACAAAAAAAAAACATATGAAAATTTTTCGAGGAAAATTTCACCTACACGGGTTCAAACCGCGCATAGATACAAGACATTTCTACCATAACCACGTGACCATTTCCCGCGCTGACCATAGACCACGTTGAGTACACACAAGTCGGCCTCAGGCTATAAATATTGACTCAGGACGCGGCACGTGTACTATCATAAATAGTCTGTGGATGGATCCAGCACGTGGATAGCTTTTCTGAGGAACTGTCTTGTGGGTGGGAAAATGTTTTTCGTAATTATTTAGGACACACTGTATATGAAAATATTCTATGTGTCGTGACGACCTAGTGGTTAAAACACCAGGTACTCAAATCTAAGTGTGCGTATTCGTTTCCAGGGTAGACAGAAATGTAATATTTTTGGAGTTACTACTAAGTATGTTTTGGACACCACTTGACTGCATAAAGGTAAAGGAAAATATCTTGTGGAAACCTAATCGCTAATCGTAGAAATAGCTTCTTCCTTAAGCCTTTGCGTATGGGTTTTATTGCAGGCAAATATATTTTTTGCTAGCTTGAATAATTGTGTAAGTAAACGCACCCACGGCAATTTTTGAGGATCGCGACCGCTCTTGGGGACGCGAAGTGGTCGACAGCATATTTATGAAGTTGAGTTATGTCGTGTCAGGTCAGAGTCCTTGAGACCTTTTGTTTTTTTATACATATATTTCGCCTTTTTAATATTCTTCCACATTATGCGGTGTCTGAATCCCCATCGTAGTACTTCACGGCTCTTTTCCTCCGTCTCTCGACCTTGTTCCCTCTGAGAGGACGTCTGTTCGGCTCGACCCTCCCTTGTCTCGCCACGGACTTTTACACTCGCTTCACTTACGACTTTCTTGGGGCGACTTTCAGCCCATGAATAATATAATAATTTTGGTTATATTTTTTGGGTATTTTATTTGTTGGTGAGATTAGTTTTAATGATCATACTATAATGTTATTTTGAAAGTTTGTGGGTTTAAATGCACTGTGTGTAATGTATGTGTGTTCCTCAAGCGTGATTTACCGGCCAAAAAGAATTTTGATGCAATTTGTCAGCAGCGTATAAGATAATTTTTATCTTTTTTAGCCTTTCTTTAAATGTTGAGAGTGATTTATTGAGTTTAATTAGCAAGGGCGTCGACAAAGGGGGGACCCGAACAACAAACGCAACAATGCCGCACCGCAACCGCACCAGCACGTCCAATTCAAAAGAACCCAACATTAAACTATAAGCTATGTTTGTTATTACACAGCTATCTGCTTTTTATCCCTGAACAAAAAATATAGAACTCAGAATTTCTCCATCCTTTTTAATTTCCCGGTAACTCAGATAGCACGCTTCCTAGTATATCAATTGCAAACAAAGCTAGAACATCACAAACCCCAGCTGCAGTCTCAAAGTGGAAATTCTTGGAGCCGTCGCGTCGTCCCATGGGTGCCGCATATTTTTTAGCCCCCTTTAGCCCCCCACCTCCCTCGCCGGGAGGGTTAATTAGTCGCGAACGCGGTCCGGCTCCACTCCATCTACTTGTTTCCTTCTTTATTTGCCCACTTGATACAAATGTGGGGCTACGTCAGCGCTTTGCGAGATTGAGATGTTACAACGTATCTAGTTTGTAGT
Source organism: Helicoverpa zea x Helicoverpa armigera (assembly GCA_033682625.1). Taxonomy (NCBI): domain Eukaryota; kingdom Metazoa; phylum Arthropoda; class Insecta; order Lepidoptera; family Noctuidae; genus Helicoverpa; species Helicoverpa zea x Helicoverpa armigera. Next base: position 2,597,434 of record JAWIIS010000050.1, read on the forward strand.
AGTAATGTGGTTTTGGTGATTAAAGTTCACTGTCAGAATTGAGTGATGCTGGCATTGCTGAGACGTGTTAAGAAGTTTGTTTGGGACAAAATCTTGTTGTTTTGCGTTTTTTACTAAATGTTTCCACCGCGGTGCCGATCGCTTTCTGAAGGACCTACTTACCGCAACCGGATAGACAGTAGTACGTGTGCTTTCTCAGGTTCCATCTTCAAGAGTGTTTTGCATTTATAATATTCCATGTTAAACAGAACAAGCAATAATCATGGCGTTTATCGATAAAACTCTCATATTCGTGGTATTTATTTTATTCGACTGTGGGATGGAATATTTATTAACTCGCGTGTGACCTTTCCAACACGTGTAAGTAAAAATAGATTGCCTCTAAATATGTAGTTGTCTAATTTCATCGACCGGTTTTGCGTGGATTGCATTCTACGTGTTGCTATGACCAGATAGGAATGTTAGACTTAATTTCAATAATATAGTGACGATGTATTAAAATTAAATTCGATTTTTGGTGATACTAAGTACGCGTCGTTTATGAAATACTTAGCTGCCGTAACAAGCTAACTCCAATTAACGTGATTAAGACAGCCTGTAGCACCATCAAACTAAGGGACTTCAGAAGCGCAACTCACGAATTAAACTCTGAGAATCAAGGCCGGCCCCGCGGGTCACTCGGACCCGCGTTAATGAAGGTGAATATCTTCAAAGCGGTCGAAAGGACCCCACGCCCGCGGTGCTGTGAATCTTTAAACGGGTCGCACGGGGAGGGTTAGGCAAATGGAGCTCAAATGTATTCAACTTGAATCCACGAGTATTGAACGCTTTTTGTATTCGCCTTGTGTAGTTAATGCTGGAGTTAATAAGTACATACATACATATACAAGGTACATATGTGACTAGCTATCCATGTACTAACGGGAGACATATCTGATGTTTTTTGTGAATAGCTGCTGAAACATAACTGGCTTCGATCTACTATTTGGACAGCTATTTTAAGAATACGTAGACTTGCACCACGCTTTTTCAAAACAAGTTGGTGCCTAAATGAGATGCTTAGCGTTACTTATGCTCCTCTAGATAACCTGAAATATACACGGACGAAGTCGTGGGAGACCAGCTACCATATACTTATGCTGTACGTCTATGTACTTATTTTATAAGGAGAGTAAAAAAAACACGTGAACGTGACTTTTCCCTGAGTTTGCTGATCAAGGTGTATAAACTTGATGTTTTGGTTCAGATTCCGTTGAGTTGCCGATACTAGAAGCGCCATACAAAATGCAATTTTTTAATTTGCTGTAATTAGAACTTAAGTGTCACAATTTTTGAAGGCTTAATACATAAGACTATTAATTAAGTTCAGGCAATGTATGCTGTTAATAACTATGTAATTATAAGTTTAAAGTTGTTTCCTGTAGGAGAGTGAAACTGATTAGGTACCTGATAATTGTCATGACAATTGTTCATAGCTAATTGTCATTTGTGATCCAATTACGAATACAAATCGATTTGCCACGCCACAAAGCTACTCAGTTGCTTACATAATACCACACACCAAACTTTTTTAGTCGTCCACGGTATCGAGCAAAAATCTGCAGGCCCTATGCCTGCCGCACCTTTAACGAGAATTAATTAAAAAGTTTGCGCTTGCCCAAAATGTTTACCTACTGTGTAGCCATCGAGTACGCCTTGGATCGCTCCCTTAGTGACGCTCGGCAGAGCTTGAGGAATGGACGGCTAGGAAGGGGGGTGGGGGGGTCGCTGGCAGTGCACCGGCTCACAGCTGACGGCACTGAGCCATAATATACGGTACATAGTGTACTGTGCAGGGTTTGGCAGAAGGATCAGCGGAAATTACGGAATTCAGTGTGGTTTGATGATGGAAGGTGTTGGGTCTAGTCAGTAAGAATCCTGAGTTATGAGGAACTTAATACACTGGACGAAATGAATATTTTTTTTTGGATTTTTTTATCTCAAGTTTCTGAGAGCAGTTCTGTCTGGATCCCATGCATGTATATGACTCATTTCCTTGACTGAATATGTGAGTAGTATATGTTTACTTACTCTTTGGAGAAACAAATTACATAAGGGCAGTGATGACAATAAGACATATAAAAAAGCAAAACCAACTTTCGTAGTTGAAGATTATTACCCGAAGAGTTTCTTTAAAAGTTGATTTTCTTTCCTCCTTTACCCAGTGGCGATACTCAGTATATAGGCCGGCAAGATAACGCAATATGGAACACCGGTATCCGAAAACCATTGGTTCTTGTTAGCGAAATATTCTGAGGAAAACAAGCTTCGAATTTAGGTCATTATGTTTTGAGGGCAAAATGCATGGACTGGGATGCTGGGGGAGTCACACACGTTATTTTATATGCAAAGTGTACTGGTAATTTAAAAAGTCTTAAAGCCATAAAAAAGTTTTTGAAGGGTATGCTCACTGACACATAAATCTACTCAGAGAGTCTTTGCGGGTGCCAAACGTGACAGTTGTCCAAGTTCAAATCGTAGGCGTAAAGTAATACAAACAAAAGTGACCTTGAATATTGTCATAAGCACGCCCGAGACAATATGCTAAGAAATTCCAACTTAATTACAAGGAACATTAGCCCAGTGGCCACAAGACACGCGTCGGCTTTTCAGGCTGTATCACACGTTCGTCCCAGCAGGAGCTTTCTAAGAGGCTTTAGGCTCCAAAACAAAGGCGGCGTAAGACAAAGGAGTACACAGGGTACACAGAGGTACACAGAACAAACACAGTTGTGTATCGGTCAGGCAGGACATCGGGTGGGGCCGATGCCGCGTCCGCGCTCTAATTAAAACACCCCTCGCGACCCTCCCACGCCTCCCCGTGGCCGATGCTCGTCAAAGATTATTTGCTGTAATTTCTGCTGAGGGTGGAATTGGATTTTCTTTTACGTGCCTAGTTGGCGAAGTGGAATTAACGATTTGGTTAATGCAGCTCCTGATTCAGAGTAGATCACTGTTCGATGTTATTGGAGAATTCTTTTCGGCAATGAGTAAAAATAAATGTTGACTACGGTCATTTGTTATTCGGTTGCTACTTGGGTTGAGATGTATATAGCTACTATTATGCGATGGTATAATATGAGTATTAATTAAATAATTATCAGCTAACTTAGTTAGCCTAGGTATATACCTAGGAATATTCCAACAATTTTAGGGCTGGATTCCCGGCTAATCGAAGGCCACAACTGATAGCCGACGATTACACATTCCCCAAATCCAAAATACATTACTATTTTTAAATAGAATCTTCTAGAAGAAAATACAAACGATTACATAATAAACCTTAGAAGAGCGTTGAAGAAAAACTATAGCATTACCAGAAACTACTCAATCCATCAGAGTGTCGATTCTGCGCAATGATCTTTGAGTCGCGTGCCCGGCCGCCTACGGCGATGTAAAAAAGAACATCCACGCACCGCGCGGTAAGATTGCCTCGTAAAAACTCTACGTATAAGTGCGACTACCCACATGTTTGGAGGGCACTCCCCGACCCGCCAATTAACTGTTAATCACGCCTCCCCACGGATGAGCACGTGGGAACTCAATAATCGTTATGATTTTCACAGTAATGTCTGATTTAGGGGAACACTCGCCTAATTAGATCGCTTGCTCTTTTGGTTATGTTGTATTCGTAGTTAATTTTAGATGGAAAACTGTTACTGATGAGTGGGGAAATATGGTATTTAAAAAAATACTAAAACCTTAAAAAAACGATCTCGTCTTTGTAGTTAAAAAGGAGAAGTCATGTCGACTTCATAACAAAGAATTGTATACCTAATCGGTGACTAACCTATCCCAACTCGACAAAAGTTGTAATTTTCAAACTTTTTGCGTGTCATTGTTGCCTATGAATTTAAGTAAGGTTAGGTTTGGGAGATAGGGTAACGTTTTAACGAATTAGCATTTGGCTAATGGAATGAAGATATCCATACTTAACTACATAGTACATAGTTTGTAGGGAAGGATGAATAAAGAAATTTTGCTTTTGAAAATAGTACCAAAAATATATCGGCGATAGTTTTTGTTATAGTCCTTCTTACTATAAGCACAAAAAATATGTAGTACGAATCCAGAAAGTGATAAAAACATCAAGGCGAAAATATTTATAAATCTTTGTCGATTCGGAGTGACGCCAACGCCGGTCGCCGAGACAATGAGGACGTGCCCGTTTTGTGTAATGCATGATCTGATTGAAGGCTGGCTCATCTCGCCGCAACACCCCACGCACACTGATTAAATCACATTATTGTTATCAGAGTAAACTTATAATGATGCGGTCCCACGGTGGGCGCCAAAACTTTTTCAGTGGACAATGTTGGTAATTTTACTATGAGCTATGTATGTATGTGCTATCTGCAGTATTCGTTTGCAGTTGAATATTGAAATTGTGTTTAAATTATTTACAAAGAAGCTAGTACACTCGGGGCGTGACTAAATGGCGCCCAAACGTGGGACCGGGGTCGAAACGCACATTTTGGCAAAGCCAAGATCTTTCGACAGTCGCGACATTTGGGAAAATGGATGAGGGTTGTTTACGTGCACTCGAGCCATCCCTCGAGGTGATCCTTGTAAAAAAGCGTGATCGATACAGTGCGCGACGACACGGCGGCCCCAGGGGCGCGTCAATTTGGCCTCCGCCTCGTCAGCGCTAAATTATCCCGACATCTTTAAATGGAATTTCGCGGGTCGTGCGACCCAAAAGTCCCTGCACGTTTCTCTAAAGGTTTTCGACGCGGATAGGGGGAGGATTTTGAGGCCGCGCTCCACCGGTGTCCCCCGTCGGTCGCACACGCGATGTGCCACCTGACTCCAGCCATTTATACAATCTTATGTAGTAAATGCGCAACGGTGAAAATTCGCGAAGCATTCCAAAAGAGCCATGTACAGGTAGGTATATACTTTAAAGTATCGAAATTGGTAAGTGTAAAATAGGTACAACCTTACACAAGTGCATAAGAAAATGATTTTCGTTCGTAGAGATTACCAAAGTACAATTGCGAAGTAAACATCAATGAAAAACTCGAAACAAAGGAATTATTCAGATTTTAACCACATCAGTTCCTAGTATTCATGAATGCATGAAAACTTTTGTGAAGCCAACAATGTGTTAGGTATAGCCTCAATGAAAAAAGATAAATCAGTGAATATCATATTTCTCACAATTCATGAAAGGTATTTTTTAGTTTGATCGCGTAGTGCGAGATAAAATATATTGACGGGCAAACCGTGGGGAGGCTAGATATATAATTAAGTTAACGCACCCGTCGTCGGCTAGCACGAACAGTCTCCACCCTCGGGCGGTAGTCAACGTCCCGACATGCACACGCCACCTTAATGACTTACCCACGACGTTGGACTCAACCGGCCAAACATTTGCCAATCCGACCAAATGCAAACGCCCTCAAACATCCGTGGCTAGAGCAACACGCAGGGATTTTGCAAAACGGCCGTATTACCAGGTTCGACCAATACGCCAACAAGCGAGTGTAATCACCACCGGCGGTGACCGCTCGCGCGTAAATTACGTAGCATGACCAATTTATGTAGATCCCTGTGTCTGCACTCCTAAGCAGCGGTAGGAATACGACATCACGGGTCCGTTTAAGATGGCCAGTCTGTATAACCTACGCGTCCTTCGCTAATGCCCGCTTAGGTAGCCCCCGAGCGCGCTCAAACACAATCGTATGCCTTTTATAGACCCCCGCCAAGAATAGGGCTGTCCTGAAATTATTAGATTGATTGGGTACTCACTATGCAAGTAATAGCTCCCCGAAATTATTCGAGAAGCTTTAGCCGAATTTTACGATAGACGTTACAAAGTTTTTCATATAGCCGGAGAGGGTGAAAAATTGAAGTGGATAAGTTTTGATAATCTTATACCTACTTTCGATTTTCCAGAGAAAACTGATATAAAGTGAGTTACTATAATCTTTTGAAGCAAGCGACCTGTCGATGCTCATTATTTATTCACCATAGCGGCTTTAAGCCTTCACGGCGTACTTAGCTTCGAGGGACACCGTCGCGTCGTGCGATGCAAAGGGAGCGTGACACGCATATACTAGCCTTCAATAACAGAACTCTGCGAGACAAACATGGCTGACTATACATACAAAATATATAACAGCCATCGAATTGTTGCTACTTGACCTAGTATGGTAGAACAAAGGATCACAATCAGACATATTAACTTTCCACCAATTATAGGGGACACCTCGGGGAATTGCATTTGGGACAATGTCGTCATTTCACTGTCAATCGTCAATCGTCTCAAGTGAATAATCGTCTCATCTCCACACTGATTTTGTTATAAGTAGCTGACCTGCAGCTGAAGACTTAGGTATCATAAACAATTTAGAGCCTTAGAGATTTCTAAAATAAAATTGGAACTTCGTCATTTCATTTATTATCACATTCACCTACAATCCCAGCACAGCTTGCATGGCTTGCCATTCATAAACCTTGATATTCAAAGAGGTTTAATTATATCAACAGCCATTAACGATAATCCAGCTAGTATTTACGGTAGATAGTGCAAATATCCTCATCCCGTTATCATAAATAACGTATAAGAAACATCTGGCTAATGGCTACAGCGCGCAACACACTGCAAGATTATTCCGAAGTATGATTCAATATGTTATTATATAAATTTCGTTCAGAAAATTATTGGTAATTTATTTGGCAAGCCCCATCTGGGTCGATTGTAAAGTACTCGTCGGAGCAGCATCGGAGCGTGGCCCCCGGCATTATCTTGCGACAGAACGCCACCGGCGCGCTGCGTTCCCGCCAAATCCAATATCCGCACGCGTAATAACAATCGCGACCGTCTATCGGCCGCGCGTAAATTATGCACGCCTAGACAACTTACATCTACACCCCGAACAAAGAAAACCTAACTCTACCCTGTTGGAATAAGAGCCAAAACAAAAGCAAAGATAATAATGTCCGCGAACGGTCGCCGACGACGCCGTCGTGCTAATGGCTACGCGACCCTCCCTCCCCTACCCGCTGTCCCCCTCGTCGCAAGCAAAGCACACGTTCAGAAATAAGGGAAAAGCTTTGTGCCTAATTGTGTATAGAGATAGTTGAATACAAATCGCAATGAATAATTAATGAAGTTGATACGTTTATTTTGGTGGACCGCGATTCAGTGAGGGTTCGCCGTTATTAGGACCGACTAGGAGGCGAATAATAGTTAATTATTGAGTACTTAGAACTCGGATTTTCAATTACCTAATCCACTTATTTGCAGACGATTTGAGACAGAGAAGTACCTATTCAAACGTAACAGAAAAGCGAAAATATTTCAAAGAATGTGTTTCAGTTTCAGCTCAGATACGAAACAAATACTCCAAGCGTTCCAGAGATAAGCGAACCGTTTGAACAACAAAATGACTCACTGCAACAATAATTAAATTAATTAGTGCAACTTCAAAACTAAATTCGCGCCATCTCCGGCCGCGAGCGTACGTATTTCCACACAAAGACTTACGAGGCCGAGTCCGCGCTCCAATTCCCGCGCGACAGGGCGCGATGTCGGGTGGCGGGCGCGGGAAAATACACCGCCCGTTTGTTCCCCGTGTTTAGCGTCGCGTTCGCTATAAGGACTTTATTTTACAACCTTTTTTCTCGTTTATGTATTTTGAATTTGGAATTTTTGTAAAGAGTTTTTTTTTTTTAATAACATATGGAATTGGAAACTTGGTTTGTGTTTATGTTTTGTAAACTTGAGTTATTTTTGGTAGTTTTTAGGTACCTACTTGTTAATTCTCAGAAATTGAGTAAGAAAATAATTGTGGAAAAATGTTTGTACATTAGGCAGGAGTAAGAAGAGGTCATCCATTTTGTAGACCAAGTTATCCAATGTCTAAAAACAGGTGAAATAACTGAGTAACTGAAATTCTATTGAAAACTTGCACTTACATTGCAGTTATGTTACTTTAATTATTTGTTGTAGGTACTTATTTACTGCTTATAAAATACATAATCCTATTTACACACACCTACATAACAAATCTCAAAACCATATTTTCCCCTATAAAGCTATACCTCCTTGCCTACATATAAATAAATGCGATAAAACAAAAGCGAGAGTCAATACTCCACGGAACCACGGATCCCAATGAAAGTTCCCGCCAAAGGAGGTTGGTTGCTTAACGGAAAAGGCGAAGGTTTTTTTTTATTTATTTTTTATGTCCATCGGTTACGCAGTCTCCAAGGAGTATCGAATGGAATATTTATCACCATTTTCAGTGAAATGTACGCGAATCAATAAGTTAAACTTTGGAACTGCTGACAGTTTTGTCTTGTTTGACAGATCTATGTACTTATGTACTGTGAAAAAAGACTGAAGAATTTCATGGAACTTTCTAGGATAGTTTAGTAGCACTGGATTTTTAAAGTGTATTTGTATTACGTATTCAGTTGCAGTGGAAATGAAACTGCTGACAACCATAATATACGATGCTTTCTATTAAGATGTATGAAATATGGTAAAACTAAAACAAAAAAGATTTTTTTTTACGTACGCGAACAAATACATAAATAAACATCCAAATTGAGAACCTCCTCCTTTTTTGGGGTCGGTTTGGTTTTCTTTTCTGAAATTATGCTCTATAAGAAACCGTGTACCTACTATTAATTCTCGATTAAAGAGTTGAACTTTGTTTTATTTCTTCGCGCCTCAGTACAGCAAAGACGTATCAATACCACCTATAATATAGATGAATGATTACGTCACAATTCACGTCTAGACAAAGTCTACTACTAACAGAACAGAAACGAAAAGTGTTAACGTTAATAAATAAATCATGTCGTAGATAATCGGCAAGCGATGGGGGAGAACGGGTGAAAACGGACAGCGGGTGCCCGATACCCCAAATTGCCCGATTCTACCTCGAAGTCGGACATGAAACCTGAGACACGAAAATTTACCTATCTATCGCAGGTAGGTATTGTGTTATATAAAATAAATTAATGAAAGTATTTTGACTCTTACAGAAATGACATACGTACGTAAATCAAGAGAAATGTGATCAGAATTCAAGGACAACAATACCTAATAAGTAAATGAAAAATCTCGGCTGAAAAATGTGGCTTTTCTTAAGAGTTTTTGGAAGATTATCCATGGAGTAATTAGGTAGTTACTTTAAAAAGAGAAAAACCACTTATTTTATGTTCAGGGTATATGGAAGAACGTGACTGCTTAGTCTACTTTCAGGGGATGATTACCCATTATAAAGCCTCCTTATTAGCTAAGTATTTGTTCGAACTTCATTACCCATGGTTACCGTGTACTGTGACGTCATCACATTATAATCAGCGCTAGTGCAGTGGGTGCAAGCGGCGGGTGAGAGCGGCTCACTCGGCCGCTGCGCCGCATCCACCCGAGGGAACTCACATCGCTAGTACACGCGCTAGTGGTGCAGGGCTGGCAATGATACCAATATCTTTACTATTTGTCTTAGAACTTCATTACCTATAAGTACCGTGCACTGTGACGTCATCACATTATAATCAGCGCTAGTGCAGTGGGTGCAAGCGGCGGGTGAGAGCGGCTCACTCGGCCGCTGCGCCGCATCCACCCGAGGTAACTCACATCGCTAGTACACGCGCTAGTGGTGTAGGGCTGGCAATGATACCAATATCTTTACTAAATATTTGTATTTTACTTCATTACCTATAAGTACCGTGTATAGTGACGTCATCACATTATAATCAGCGCTAGTGCAGTGGGTGCAAGCGGCGGGTGAGAGCGGCTCACTCGGCCGCTGCGCCGCATCCACCCGAGGTAACTCACGTCGCTAGTATACGCGCTAGTGGTGTAGGGCTGGCTATGATACCAATATCTTTACTAAATATTTGTATTTTACTTCATTACCTATAAGTACCGTGTATAGTGACGTCATCACATTATAATCAGCGCTAGTGCAGTGGGTGCAAGCGGCGGGTGAGAGCGGCTCACTCGGCCGCTGCGCCGCATCCACCCGAGGTAACTCACATCGCTAGTACACGCGCTAGTGGTGTAGGGCTGGCTATGATACCAATATCTTTACTATTTATCTTAGAACTTCATTACCTATGGGTACAGTGTACTGTGACGTCATCACATTATAATCAGCGCTAGTGCAGTGGGTGCAAGCGGCGGGTGAGAGCGGCTCACTCGGCCGCTGCGCCGCATCCACCCGAGGTAACTCACATCGCTAGTACACGCGCTAGTGGTGTAGGGCTGGCAATGATACCAATATTTTTACTATTTATCATTAGCTATGGGTACCATGTACTGTGACGTCATCACATTATAATCAGCGCTAGTGCAGTGGGTGCAAGCGGCGGGTGAGAGCGACTCACTCGGCCGCTGCGCCGCATCCACCCGAGGTAACTCACATCGCTAGTACACGCGCTAGTGGTGTAGGGCTGGCAATGATATCAATCTTCACTAAGTATTTGTCTTTAAGCTTCATTACCTATGGGTACCGTGTACTGTGATGTATGCCATCACATTATAATCAGCGCTAGTGCAGTGGGCGCAAGCGGCGGGTGAGAGCGGCTCACTCGGCCGCGGCGCCGCATCCACCCGAGGTAACTCACATCGCTAGTACACGCGCTAGTGGTGTAGGGCTGGCAATGATACCAATATCTTTACTAATAATTCTAAATGCTTAAATAACTCTGTCTGACTGTGATGTCTACAGAACTACTAAACAGATACATTTTTTCGAATGCAGATAGTCTACAGCCAGAGAAGGGACAGAGTTTAATTTTAATAAGTATTACTTAGGTGTTTTCTTTCTCTTATTAGATAGCACTGGTTTAAGGAATAATAAAGGCACCTATATTAGAATGTACTATTGATTAATAATTACGTATGTTACCCAGGTTCATTTTAAGGAGTACATTTCATGCCAAGAAATTGAGACTAGTGCCATTAGCAGAAGAAAAAATAAAATACACGTTTCATCACAGTGAGCTTATATGATTACTTTACTGTCCTTTATACAACTCAAGGCCACATGTATCGATCGCATAGATACAATATTTCACAACCAGCAGATGTGTATCGAGCCCTATTCCCACGTGCGTGCATAGCTCGGGGGGAGAATTCCTTAATTTCGATAATCCCTGTGCGTGTCGGCCGATGACCACGCGCTTCGGGAAAAATATTAAATGTTTAGTTTAATCCCTTAAATGTATTAAGTGGATTTGCTTGGTTTTGAAGGTCTTATATTAAACATTTAAAATCATATAAGTAAACAGCAGTTTTCAACCGCGTCCCGGGGGAACTACTACCTGTACCGGGATATAATATAGCCTTTGTTACTCAGGAAGAGTAGCTATATAGCTTTCTAAGTATGAAAGAATGTTTCAAATCGGTTCAATATCAAAGATTCATCACTCGTTAAGGAGCGTATTTGATTTGCCCGTAACAGTTGAATTTCTACATATGAAGATTAATTCAAAACGACTGGTTCTCTACAGTTAAGTTTCTACCATATCAGAAAAACGCAACAGTCTAGCATCGAAAGTAAGAGAATCTTATATTATATATAAAAATGAATTGCTGTTCGTTAGTCTCACTAAAACTCTAGAATGGCTCGACCGATTTGGTTTTAAAATGTTTGTAGAGGTCCAGGGAAGGTTTAAACGATACGAAGTTCGCGGGATCAGCTAGTCGTTTATAAAATAATCCAAGTAGCTACAAAAAATACATGTAATATTATATAAAAAATAAAGCAAGCAGTGCACAACCCTAGCAGTGAGGTATGGGTCGCGGGGAGACGCGGCCGCCTTGACAGCGCTGCGCCGTTAATTCCTGAGCGCTGCCGCGGCCGATTGACAACGCGCTCGGAATTTATCGACGCGCACACTCGCCGCCGATGCCCCCTAGTGCTGGAGGAGTGTCGATAAAATTCGATAATAGAAAATTTAAATGAAAATATACAGTAGTAACTTTAGGTTAGTTTTAGCCTATAGCGACACTGGAGACAAGGATGACGGTTAAACGGTGGATGAAAATCGCAGGAAGTAGCGACGGAAAGATCTTTTCAAAATTGTAATGTTTTAAACATGATCATGAACATTTATTAATGGATGACAAAACTTTGGTAAAATTTTAGGTGACTAATAAGTTTCCAACATCAACCGGATATAAAAAACAAGTTGGTCACTTTATTCGCAAGACCAACATCTATTCTCCCAACCATTTTTCTTACACTGACTATCGACAACTACCAACTCCTCCCATCCCTACCCGCGTCTCTGCGATCAGTTCCCCAGTACATACCGCTTATATACCTGCCAGTAAATAAGGGCACGCCTTTTAGGTCCAACCGCGTCTGCCAAGCTCCCGTCTGACATGCCAGGCTCTGAACTACGCACAAGACTTGCCGAGTATCATCTAATTTTGTACTTCACTGAGTACAGGCGGTCTGAACTTTACATAAAAGTAATATAGTTTATGTTATAGTTTTGATGTTTAATAACTGTATGTACCTGTAGATTTAGTAAAATTGACCAACTGTGTAAAAGTCCCAAGAACTTGAGTTATGTTCGTAGTATAATGAAAATAAGTTTAAAAACTTTTTACAAAACGTATAACCGAATTCGAGTCTGAAAATACTATGGTAAAACCGCATCAAAATTATTTCAGCCAAACGTGGAATACGGTAGAGTTTACATACATCCGTACATACATACACGTCAAACTGAGAACCTCCATTTTTTAGGTCGATAAGAAACATACTACTATACACTTTCGTCGATATTGGTCTCATTCTACCCATTCTCCCCCAATCTCCAAAAACCAAAACCTAATCTCAAAATTGTCCAAAGAAAGTTCACGGGTAACATAATTATAGTTGTCTCTGAAAGACTCGAGGTCTAATCTCAGTGAGCCAGTGTTTCGCCTCTGTGGTCAACTTTCGCACAAAAACATAGGTACATGCATACATATAGGACAAACTGCGAACCTCCTATTTTTGAAGTCGGTAAAAAAAGTTTGAACGGTGATGATTTAAAAAAACATACTTTCGTCAATATTGTTCCAATTTTGCCCAGTCTCCCCCAATCACCAATCGTTAAACCAAAACCTAATACCAAAATTGTGTCCAAAGAAAGTTCACAGGTAACCTAATTATAGTTGTCTTCCAAAGACTCGAGGTCTAATCTCAGTGAGCCAGTGTTTCGCCTCTGTGGTCAACTTTCGGCGCAAGAGTTCGCGTGACAGAAACTAATTAGGTAAAAGCCACATATCATGCGTTCTTAGTGTGGCGAGGAGGTTTTATTGAGCGCGGGAAGAAATTGGGCTTGTCCTTGAGGTTACTTTTTTATACTGAGTTTATTTTTAGTTTGTGAGACAAAAATTGAAGTTTGTCAAATCTTTTATGGCCGATAAAAATAATATACATTAAATATTTTCTGCAAATTGAAGCAGTTGAAATTCTAAAAATATATTTAAGTAGATACTTACATACAGGTGAAACTGAGAACCTCCTGTTTTTGAAGTCGGTTAAAAACTTTTTGTACGATGATGAATGTCAAAGTAACATATTAATCTCAGTGAGCCAGTGTTTCGTCTCTGTGGTCAACTTTCGGCGCAAGAGTTCGCGTGACACAAACTAATTAGGTAAGGGCTACATATCATGCGTTCTTAGTGTGGCGAGGAGGTTTTATTGAGCGCGGGAAGACAGGGACTGGGCTTGTCCTTGAGGTAACTTTTTTATAAGGAGGATTTTTGAATTATTTTGTTCCAAAAAGTTTTTCGCCCTTTATTGCTTATTAACAATATTATATTACCAATAAATATCCCTTTGCTTTCTACCAATTGTATGCAGCGGATAATTTACTGAGTTTAAACTAGTTCTGTAGTAAACATTTCTTAGTAAATGATTAACCAGTAAATGAAATTTGAAAGATTTCAGTGAAAATGGATATCAACAGTTCCACAAATTCAAAGAAATCTGGAAATTTGTTTAAATAGGAAATGAATTTCGAAGTTATGGCGTAACTTCATCGAACCTATAAGTATTTTCATAATAAGTAATATTTATATCAATTTTCGCTTCTAGGAATATGCACTCTGATGATACTGATATAATTCCCAATATGGACGAATTTTATTAGTAGAATTCTCTTTAACTATAATATCAGAATTAAACAGTATAATGAAGTCGATTATCAGCATTTAGATCAACAACCCAATTAAACAGATAAGACCCTTAGAAAGGACACATGCTTCTTTTTAGTCGGCTACGGGAAGTAGTTTTCCTAGAACGTGGATGAAAGAAGAAGAAGAGATTTTCTTCTGAAAAAAATTTCTCATGAAATAAGCTGCGCCTTTGTACAATTTTCCTTCTTGTCTGTATTCTGTGTGTATAACTGTACTTATGCATAAACTATTTAATAAATAATAGTTAGCTAGCTATTTTTACTTAAAAAACATATCCTTATCCTTGCTTTTCGATCGTATCCATACAAGTACATCTCGAAGCAGTTAGTGGCCATGTACCGCTAAACATATTGAGATGTCTTGCATGTAACGGCATGCACTAAAGAAAACGGTGTACAAATGTTAACAACTACCATGAAACTATATGTGAGTATTACTGTTTGAGTCGCATGTATGTATATGTTTGAGACCAGATCTAGGAAGAACTGACATGGTTAAGGGAGATTTTAAGTACATAATTGGCTCTTTGTGCTTAATAATATTATAAAGCTGAAGAGTTTGTTAGCACGAACACGAATCCCTGGAAATACTCAATCAATTGGAAAAGTTATTTCAGTATTAGCTAGCTATTTATTGATAAGGCTTTAGATGATTTTTTATCCGGGTGCAAGACGTAGTTCTTACAGAACAAGAGCGAAACCGCTCGTAGAAGAAGCCAGTAATTACTCGACCCAAAAGTGCTGTTTTAAGGGTTAAACCAATAAAATTCAACGAAAGAATGCTTCTGTTTAAATAATAAGACTTTGACTGTGATATAGCAATAATGCTCTTGTTCTAACTCTAGCTCTTTGTTCTAAACGCTTCTTTGTATTCTTAAAACAAAGTCACAGCCACATCTTCGAGTAATCCGCACACACAATGTCCATATTCGCGTCTCTCATCACGCGAGGCCACTAAGCCTGCGGGCAGGAGGGTCGAAAGCACGGAGTAAGGAATGAGCGGAGATGCCAAAGGGCAGCTAGATAGGTCAGCCACCTCTACTAGGCCTGTGACCAAAACGATCAGTTATACAAGGCGTTGATTCTTTAAGACATCTGTCAACGATTTTTGGCACAAATATTGCATTACAAACACATAACAATGCAATACACATTGCAATTACATTACAAACATGAGCAGTTTCCAAAGAAGGCGTACAAGGACGGAGACAGTAATGTTCCACGTCCACCGAACATACGCCCTTTGGTGCGCTACTTTCTTAGGAGATTTTCCATTACGACATCTCCGCTAGTCATTTAGTTCTCTATGGTCGCGAGGAACAACGCATCATCGGGCTGCCAGAGGGCGCCACCCTAGCAAGGGTTCCTTTTATGAATAACCGCTTTCAATAATATTAAGGAACTCTGCTATAGTGTGATGTTTTGTATTGTAATACTGAGATATTGTTTTATAGAAATCAGATTTATAAACATTCTTTATTTATATGTCAAATGTCTTCTGCATAAATGGGTAAGTTTACGACATCAAGTTCTATTAAATGTTTATCAGCCACGCAATTTATTTGATCAGGTAAAGTTAGACAGTTATTTAGGTACACGATAAGGATTAAAAACTATGTAAAACAATTCGTTACATAACAAAGGTTTATGTAAGATTTGAATTACTAAGATTAAACAAAAAAAGTCGAATGGAAATTCAACTACCATCGACGAACCACATTGATGGAATATCACCAAAATTACATACACACAAGTATAAGGGTCTCAATATCCAAATCCCACATTACAATAACGTTTAGTAGTGTCACAGGGCTTGAACACAGGTTATCCAGCGGTCATCCCTTATCACTGTCCAACTGACACATACATAGTTGTGTTAGTGTGCGTGAAGTCACACAGACATAGAATGCTAGGTCTTCACCTAGGACTCATCTAAGTGGACGTGGTATTGTAATGTATGCTTTATGGCGTTGGAGTTAAGGTTCAAATTGTGTTGTAGTGTGAAGAAGTTTTTGGTAATCAAAAATTAGATTTTGCAAATGTTTGTAAATTGAACTAATAAATGTTGTGGTCGATGCATAGTTCATATAAACTATATACACTTCTGGACACATCTATTGGCCCACCTTAGAGTTTAGGTTTTGATGGCCCCTACCGAAATATGATTGCTAGATTGAACAAAAACTGTTGATGCAGTTTTAAACCTGATACATTTTACCTTATTTTTCGATCGTATTGTTTTAAGTTTGAATTTAGAATACCATACGACATGGAGCTACGCCTAACAAGTCGGATATGTGCCTCGTTAAAGGCAATTGATTTTTGAATAAAAAACATGTTTTATCAAATAAAGATTTAATTTAATAACGTGTTTTGCCTCCATGGGCATCTACCACAGCTCTCATACGATTAGGCATAGAGTTTATCAACCGCTCTATGAAGTTTTGAGGGATCATCTCCCATTCCTCTTCTATGGCAGTTTTCAACTCCTGCATCGTCTGGGCAACTGGCTGACGAGCCCTAACACGTCTTTTTAGCTCGTCCCACATGTGCTCAATGGGGTTCATGTCTGGGTTTCTGGCTGGCCAGTCCATAACTGTGATATTCACGTCCCGAAGATATTCCCTGACGATGCCGGCCACATGGGCTCTTGCATTATCATGCATAAAAAGGAAATTTGGGCCCACATAGTCCGCGTATGGTATCACGTGAGGTCCTAAGCACTCACGAATGTACCTTTCAGCATTTAATGTTGGCAGCCGTAGTCCTGTAACAACCTCAAGTTGAGTTTTGCCGCTCGCGGATATACCGCCCCAGACAGTCCTTGAGCCACCGCCATAAGCAACCCTCTCTTCAAAGCAGCATTGTGCAAAACGCTCTCCCTTACGTCGGTAGACCTTCTTCCTTCCATCATTGCCATGTAACACAATTTTAGACTCATCAGAAAAGAGTACACGGCTCCAATCTTGCTGTGTCCAATTTAAATGACTGCGTGCGAAATGAAGGCGCGCTGTTCGGTGGGCTCGCGTTAGTTTGGGCCCATTAGCTGGCTTGTGTGGTACCATATCGCGTTCTTTTAACCTTCTCCGAACAGTTCGAACGCTCACAGATACTCCGTGGAAGTCGCGAAGTTGTTTTTGTATCTCAATAGAGGTAAGGTGACGATTTCTCAAGCTGGTCGTCACGATGAATCGATCCTGCCTTTCAGTTGTGACCCGAGATCGTGGCCTTCCTTGGCGACGAACAAAGCCGCCAGTCTCTAGGTACCTCCGATAAACATTTCGGACCGCAGATCGACTTAAATTAAGTTGAGCATTCACGTTTCTTTGGCTGTGTCCGGCCTGAATAAGTGCTTGGGCGGCGACTTCAGGTGAAGTATCCATAGATTATTGAGAGAACCTCACCTTAATGTTAAGAATAAGTAATGTTTGTTGCAAAACCAAAGATATCAATCACTTTTTCAAGAATTAAATCCAAGTAAACCAATAAAACCAAGTTTTCTTAGTAATCGATTGTTTGATATCAACAAGCAGGCTCCAAATTGTCTCTTGTTTCTTTAAATTCTGTATTCGAAATTCAAAAAAAGACTATTGAATGAAATTGTGAATGTGCAAGGTTCAAAACTGCATAAAAACCTTTTGCTCGACCTAATATAAAAATTTAGCTAGGACCAAACGAAACTGAAAATACAAGGTGGGCCAATAGATGTGTCCAGAAGTGTAATATAGTGCTTCATTCAAAAATGTAAGTGGAAAGACCTGTACTACATACATACAATACACATAACCTTTCTTTTGGCGCAATCACTGAAAAAGTTGAGCAACAAGCCTCTTTGCCAGACTTCCAAAAATAAGGTTCTCAATTTGCCAAACATTTTTTTTTCTAATTTGTGATGCCCAACTTCATCCAAATATGTAAGGGAGCGTTGAAGGGGAAATCGCTTTGATAACTTACCCCAAAGCAAAAAGATCGTGCTGGGTACCCACAAATAACGGTAATGTTTTTTTTGACAACATAATTATATGGAAAAAGTAGACAGAAAAATATTGTAGCAAATTATATCATAAAAAAAAAACAAAAGTAAATTCACAACAAAATACACGTCCGAATGGTTGCAAGTTGATCAAATAATGATTCATCGCGTAGCCGACAGCCGTAGCGGATCCTTTGTGTGCTACGAAAGCGTAGTCGGCGTAGCAATGACATCATCGAGCGTAGCCCGATAGCCATGTTGCTACAATAACTTTGTATGTGCTTTGTGCTATCCGACATGACAAAAAACATTTCGGTTGCACAGTTTATTTAACAGAGTTTATTTTCCAAAAAAACTTTAAACAGTACCTATAATTTTATGATGATTTTGCGCAAAAAGTTATTCCGTATTTCAGCACTGAGACTTTTATCATCTGCTCTTCCCAACAATGTTGGGGTCGGCTTCCAGTACTATCATCATCATCATCATCATCTTCCTGCCCTGTTCCCAAGTCATTTGGTTGGCGCAACATGTCTTTTTCTTCCATTCCTCTCTGTCAGACGTCATACTTACATCCACTCCCTTCTGCTTCATGTCCATGTCGGCTTCCAGTACTATTTATGCAGATATTTTGCTGGATTATCACATAGCTGCTGGTAAAGTCTAAAAACGTCTACAAACTGTAAAACAAAAATTCCAGACCCAAAAAACAAATAAAAAATCCTTCCTCATGATACATCACTTCAAAACCCGAAACATTTATAAGTACCCACCAAGAAACTGCGTTAATCGGAGCGTCACGATGCGTGGGAGTGACGGAACGCGCCCACACTAGCCCACACTTACCTATGACCTTTACCTCCTAGTTAAGAGACAGGACTATTTGAAAACACCCACGGGGCATACCTGTCATGAAGATCAGGTGCCAAAATATGCGTGTTTTTGGGTGTGGGTAAAAGTGATGAATTTATGTAGTGGTAACATTAAATGTCAATATGGAAATTCCTGAATAACATATTGGTATTTTTTAGGGTTCCGTACGTAAATGAATAAACGGGACCATATGCGAAAGTCCTCCATCTATCGGTCTGTCTGTCAGTAGGCTGTATCTTATGAACCATGATAACGTGATAGCGTGACATTTTCACAGACAGTTTTACGGAACTTTTCGTGCACGAGTCCGACTTGCATTCATCAACTTTCTTTCATGCAAAATCGACTGTGATATGTATGATTAAACTTTCATTTTGCGAAAGGCTTCTTTCAATACCCTTACTCAGTTTGTTCAAACCAGATAAAGCTTGTCTTCTAAAGAAAGCTTCATAATTAAACCAGAATCACCTCTAATAGTCCATTTCTTAAAGGTCACTTCAAAAACTTTCCATCATAAATGCCAATCACATTTCCATACCCGTACAAATCTTCACTGACCTATTGACTGCACCTTTGACCTACATCATAACAGCACCAGTAATGAGGAATGCCGCGACTAATCACTTCATTAGCATTCAGATTGAGCTGCGAACAGGTAGCTATCTCCCGTAGCCGCGGTGTGTTCTGAGGTCGAACCACGTGTACTAGCTGTTGTGGCCATGTTGGACCGTGTAGGCTTTAACTTGTGTTTGTTAAGGTATTGGGCTGGACCAGCCCTCAACCATCTCAGCCATGATGGTTTGTTTATGTATGTATGTGTCTGATTGGAGATTGTTTGCTTTTCTTTACCTTCTTCGAACATAAGAATGATCTCACTGTGGAGAGTTTTCTTCCACTTCTCAGTCGCAACTCTCTTTGCAGAACAATCGTGGTTTCAGTGTTGAGAGTGGTCTATATAGATGATCATCAAAGAAAGGTCAAAGTATGAGCATCTTTAGTTCGAGTTATGTTCCGTATGTTCGTAGGTACATCTACAAATTACCTACTGCCACATAAAACTGTTTAGTTCCCAATATAATGTAGGAACGAAAACATGGACAGCTTAATTTACTTCAACAACGTACTTAATAACAATAAAATAGCCGTTTAACGCTTTTTTAATACGACCCCTGTTAAAAGGGCCTTTCGACAAATTAATCTCCAAATCTCACGGAAACGATAAATCAAATTAAACGCGGCGTAATAAAAATGTTCACGAAAACGGCAATTAATTTAATGAATTCAACGCGCGTCGGAGCGCAGACAGCCCAGACGGCAGACGAGCCCAGTCGCACTTCCAGACAGACCTACTTACATACATATTTCCTACCCTCGCAACTTTGACCCACTTCGGCACACAACCAACTGAACAACTTTTATTGTAGAGCCACACCGCCGAACTTACCAATCTCATTTGTCATTACGAATAATACCTGCATTTTGTAATACGGACTTTACTCGGATTAAGCATCCCTCAGAATCCTGTCGATGGTGATTCGATAATGAGGAAAACGCGACCCCCCGCCAATTTACATTAACGATTCCCCGAAAAATCCAACACAAAACGACAGGGGAACATAAAGGCGTCGAACAATTCCTTTCATCTCACGGCGTCTTCCGCCGGCAGCATAAACAAGCTCCGAGAAAAACTCCCTGAATAATAATTAGGGTTGAAGATTAGGATGGTGGAGCGGATTCGGCCTCTTGCTATTAATTACGGTGCCCAAGGCGGACGCGCTATGTGCTCGGTATATAGGCTCGAATTTCCGGGCATATACCTAACGTGGCACGTATCTGGGCAGCGCGGCGTCTCGCGTGCCCCCCTCCGCCCCGCACCACCGCCCCACCCCTCCCCGTCTAATTGACGGCGCGCCGGACGCCACCGTCGCCCGCGGGGACTGCGCTCCGCCTTCCGGGCTCCGTGCTCAGCCTCCGATTTACAACATCGGCCGATAATCTTTTCTTGATGACGCAGCCACATAGATATACATTCGAGCAACCAGACTGTGTTCTTTCTTTATCGCTTCCCCGAAGAAATCAGCATTCCATTTCCAAGACTCACGGATTTAACCTAGATTCCCCGCTGTTGCCATGGGTCACCTCTTATAGCTTCGAGAAGGAACACTGCAGTTCGCCGCATAGATATAACCTCGGTATGACTGGACATCGGATTTTACGAGCCATCGGACCAAAGCGAACAGCACAGAGGATTACTTGAAGTATTCGTGAGCGTCTACCGTAATGGCTAACGTTTTCAATAATCTTGATATGCACAATAACAATGGAATGGACTGTCCCCTATAGTGGTCCATCAAGATCATTGGAGCAGATAGTATTGAACGTCTCTACACCTACCTACCCTTACATAGCAACCAGTCTTAATCTCGCAGGATCGTGGTACCGAAAGTAACTGTCGTCAAAGGGCCCATCGTGGAGTTTATTAAGTCTCATCAGGCCGGAGCAAGGTGTCAACACGGCCGGCTGCTCCCGTTGGGATAATTAAAAACTCTCATCGCAGCCGGAAGACGTGGGAGGGCGTGGGGTGCGCGGGAGGGGTGGCAGCCACGGGGATCCGCGAACGCACTAATTAATAAGGGTCCGTCGATATTGATTTACGAGCTCGCCGGTGCCCGGTAATGACGCAACGTGCCCGGGAGCACGTGGCTGTGTGCCCCCCGCGTAAACACTATGACGTCACCACGCGAGTAACGACTAATACTTTCAAAACTTTTGTTGTGTAATTGTGGGTAGCGAGAAACGTGTAAAGGGAACGTGTTGAAGAACTTTGTAACGACGCAGAAAATTTCGCAACGCTTCCATTTTCCTTAAAGGTCACAAGTTCGCAAAGACAGAAAAGCACCTAACATTTTAAATCCTTTGACAAAACCACACCAACTACTAAATAGGTTAAAAGAAAGAAACTACATCAACACTGCTATCTATACCATACATAAATCAAACAGCTACCCACACTGTTTCAGTACAAACTAACGTCACGAACTTATCTGTAACATAAGTTCGTTCACACTTCCATCACTCGATATCTTAAACAGCGCAGCAGGCATTAGCGAAAATTCACGATTCCCATTCGACGGGCACACGGCGCGCCGGGGGATTTGCATCGCTCCGGGAAGAAACGCAAAAAGAGCGAGAACCGACCCCCGCCACCCCACGTGGAAAAAACTCGCCCCCCGATATGTACCGCCCGAGTAAGCGCACGTTATTAGTAAAAGTACAGAAGTTTCGGCGTAACTGGGACTTGTAACCGGGGGTAAACTTGTACTTTTTGTATAGTGGGCACTGTGGGCAGATACATAGGGAATGGTTTATCCAATCCTGCTGATTAATGTTTGAAAGTGTATTTCTCTGACCGTTGCTTCGAAAAAACTCTAACAAAGACTTTGTCATTACCGAACTAAAATTGGACTTTTAAGGACATACGCATATCCTAATTAGACACTGGATTAATAACAGCATGTCTCTAATTGTTCCAATACATATCATCATCTATTTAAACGCTAAACAATTAGTAACTTATGCTTTGGGATATTAAAAGCAAAACCTTTAGCCAATGACACGTGCTTATTCGAATTGTTTTGGACACACAAATCCCCTCCCCAATAGCTTTTCCAGTCGATTTACGACATCACTTTCACACTTACTGTTTCTCGCTATCTATTTATTATAGTGGCCACAAAACACCAGACTCCGGACTATAACTATAAGCTATTTCATTAAAAATTGACGCTGAGTCGGACCTCGGTGGAGATGGAGGTACGAGAGGTTTCAGCTCGTTCGCGTTGCTTGTATTTCCACTCGCATGTAGCTTTGGGATGTGAAAATTAAACAGAATCGGTCATTAGATGTGTTTAGGTTTGTATTCCATATCTATACGCACACTAAAATGTATTATTTGCAATTTATGGCGAGCAAAAATCCGAACCATTTAGTAGAGGTAAGTATATGACAAGAATTACCACTCATGGTGGGAGTTAATTGAACCCGGTCGAATTACAAGTACATACATTTATAGCCCTAAAATAAACTGTTTACTAATTGATTTAATAATGTAATTTGAATTCTAGCTTTGCGCCAAAAATATAAGAGTTCTTCCACGTGTACTTATATACGAGTCGCTCTAACCTAATTGACCAGTTGTATTTTACTCCTTTTTACTACGTCCAAGAAATATGCGAAAGCACTTAGCCGTACCAAGAACGCAGCAACCATCGATGTATCGAGGGGATGATCGCAAGAACCGAATGACTTTATTCACGTCATGGATGACTTTATTTATGACCAGTTTATTATCATGAGTGTACTCGTTAGCTCAGTGCTCGTAAACAGAGGGGCTCAGCTCACCTGCTCACGCCTGTATTACGTGTCGATGGAAATTGTATTTTTCAGTCGCCTTTGATGAAAACCCATACCTCTATCATTACTGTACTTAATGATCGAGACCGTTGATAGTTTAAAGTTGCGAACAAGACTTAGGTTTCAGTCATACAAATACAAATGTGGAAGCTTAGGTATATGTAAAATTCCCATCCATCAAACACCTATCAAGAACCCATCAACAGCACTTCTAATCAAGCGAAAATTCGAGCTCCAAAAATACAACTGCAACTGCTAATTCCTAGCCCCCCATACACAACGGGGTCAAAGCGATAGCGACTGTATCCATGACGTCACGGAGTACAGTCAGCACAATAAAGCGGGCGCATCGCCCGGACGAACTCGTAAACGCGCGATCTCAAACGACCGCTGCTGAACAGGAGCTGGTGCGGCGATACCGACCGCGTGTGGGAGGTAGGGAGATGCAGTAGGTCCAGTGCCCTGAATCTCTTATTAAAATAACTAATGTTGTGAATAAGGCTACATTTTCATGTGTCACTGTTTATTGGCAAAATGGCATGCCTTAGAGGACGTCGGCTTAATTGCATATTTATCACGAAGTGATCTATGACCGAGATATCGGGATATCTTCTCCGCTCTTAATCTGTCAAGTGTTCAGCATTCTTAATTGTAAGTTTGTTCTGCTTCTGTCTCTTACCAAAACTCTGCGTCTAAGATAATTACATAAGTAGTACATTAATCTTATAGTTCAAACTTTCCTCGTATCACCACGTGAACTACATGGAAATTAAGAGGACCATGCACATGGACCACTAAGAAGACTGCAAAACACCCTAAACCTGAACCAAACGGGCCTTCTTCCATCTCCTTTCGCAATGTCTCCTCTGAATAACGTCATTACCAGCTTTAGATATAACGACGGCGTTCGGGAGCGGCACAATACTGAATACTGAGCTAGGAACATTCGCGTTTGTTAGACGGATAAACTTCTTGGCTCGCCTTCAAAGAAGAACGCCAGGTGCTGCTGGTTTGATCACTTTTTTTTTAAAGATGGATGGCGAGAATATTGGGGAAGAGTTTTCTGTAATTTTTGGGTCAGAATTTTAGATTTTCATCTTTGTTTCACTACAGTTTGGGATATACTATGTGGATATTCTTAAATACACAAAAACTCGATTGAATTCAGGTAACTATTCAGTTAACATAGCATGTGATATAGAAGACTGCCTACATTTGACATCTAATTGTGAGCCTGGCTAGCAGAATTCCTAATTCAAAACCCAGCCTTTCTAGCCACTAGATTATTTTGAGTTGGGAACAGAGCGTTCCAAAAATAAAAAGCCACCTATAAACCTCCATGGACTCGATTATAACGAAAAAAGTACGCAAATAGGCGCACTTTAAAACCTGTCAGTAGCCAGTGAGGCGTCGAGTCGTGGATCCACGGCGCGGACATGAAAAATGACGACACATTAAACAGTACGTTGATAAATACCCACCGTTTTGCATAAGTCACAGGCCACGGTGTAAACTGTTGAAGTTTATGTAGTTCAAAATGCCCCGCTTATGGACTCTATCATTTTCTGTACAGCTCGTTCAAAATTGTTCACGCAAAATAGTAATATTAACATGTTTAACGATGTAACCACAAATATCCTTTCACTAGTGAGATCTAGACAGTTAGCAATATAAGAAATGAAACGCTTTTACTTATTACTATGATATTGGACTCTTGTTGTCAACATACACTTGACTGAAGACTGCTATGTGATAAATGATAGATA
This sequence comes from Helicoverpa zea x Helicoverpa armigera, assembly GCA_033682625.1. NCBI lineage: Eukaryota > Metazoa > Arthropoda > Insecta > Lepidoptera > Noctuidae > Helicoverpa > Helicoverpa zea x Helicoverpa armigera. The sequence continues at coordinate 2,622,664 of JAWIIS010000050.1, forward strand.
ATGAGATTACAATTGGGATTTCAAAGTTTTTCAGGACGAATAGTTTCGAACCGTTAATGATGATTGTGAGGTCCTAGAAACGAAATGTGGTAAGTATCATTAGGTACATAAAAACTCCTTAATAAATCCACAACAACGCATAAAGATAGCGTCATTCTTATACTCTCTTTGGAGGAAATGAAACGGAAGAAATTCTAGCACACATGTGTCCGCCATGTTGGTTAAATGGCGTATGGTGACGTCACATTACCCTATTATACGACAAACTTACCGTATGTCCTAGGTAAGATACTAGAGCTATAACAGGCGACTATTTGACGAAGTATAAAATAGATATATCAAGGGTTTCAGAATGAGCACCAAACTTTGCGTAACTTCCATTTTTTAAGCGAAGCAACTGATCGGTTGTTATTTAATATTTTCGCATCGCATCGTTTAAAGTTTTCGCGCCAGACGCTCACGTAGGACAAAGGAAAATCTGGCAGTTAATATTGCCATGCTATGGGCATTGTAAATTATGACGTTGCGACGTGCACCACGGTCGAGAAATACCTAATACCGTGAACCATGGAACGAATAGAAAGTAAATGCGTTGTGAAAAATAATGCACTATACTCACGGAGGAAGGAAAGACAGCGGAGATACCATAAGGAAGGTAGGTCAGGCGCCTTCTTGTAGGTCAAGCTACGCACAATAGGCATGATCTGTTACTAGAACGAATGAGACGTTAAAGTTCCTTGTCAAAGATTGGTCTTGGTTGATTGAAGATTTTATTCATTGAAAATAATATGCGGGTTTCACAGAAGGCGTGTAAGGGCGGAGCTAGTAACGTTCCTCGTGCCCCGAACACCCGCATTTTGGCGAGCTAATTTCTTAGGAGATTTTGCGTTATGACATCTCCGGTAGTAATTCTGTTCTCCATGGCTATACTGCATATTGCTGCCAGGTGGATCTTTATAGTTTTTGTGAACCGTACAAGGCTATAACATATAACGATAGCCTATGCTATTGAGCATGATAGTGTACTTAAACATGATACTCCTAATACTATCTCGAGGATGAAAGAAATTATGTAGTTCATACATGCTATGGGAATTTTATAAGCAACTAGCTGTGTCGCCCATGCGCAATCGATCGTAGAAGATAGCCACGATAAATCAATGACTTGCAATTAATTTGAAGATACGTATATCATGGACACCAATGGCTGATAAAAAGGTGAAGGAAAACATCTTGAGGAAACCTGGACTATATAGTCTGAAATCACCAACCCACATTGAGCAAGCGTGGAGATTAATGCTCAATCCTTCTGCGTGTGAGAGGAGGCCTGTGCCCAGCAGTGGGACGATAAAAAGGCTGTAACAGTAACAGTAACATATATCATTCAAACATTTCCAAAGCAACGGAATCAATAACTCGGAATAATCCAAACACAGATCCTGCATCCTTACACGTTCCGTTCCACGGACCCACGTAGCGCGTACAAAGTCAAAGAGCCAAACATCTAAATACTAAATACATGGTATTTGTGTGCTCTGATGACCGTACGACTATGTTCGGATTAACCGGGTGCCGTCAAAGCGCTGTTTAAGCCCCACATGAGTCTGATTTTGCAGAAATAAACTGAAAGCTCCATGTATTTCGTGTTTAATGTTTTGTATTAGAATGTCTGGTTGATGTCGGCGGTAAGGTTTTTGGTGGTGCAATTATTTTTGGATTTAGCTACCTACCAATACCTTCAAATTGAGGTACCTACAAGTACCAATTCTAGTTAAAAAACATTAGAATGAGACTGTGCATTAAGACATTTTATCTTGACATTTTAATATGGAAATGATATGGAATGGAATGTATAAATACCCAAACTGCCAATTAGATGTGCCCAGCTCTACTTCGCGATACCAATGCCACAGAAATATTTATTTGCCAATAAACTGATTGGCAAAAATCATATTCCTTAAGTTTACTAGATAATACATTAAAACGAGGATGTTAAGCCATGCTTCAGAATAACGATTTCAACTAAACTAAACCAAAAAAGATACTTAAAAATCGATCAGCTCAGACTTCTTTCAAATCAGGACTCCCCCCCTCAGCTTACGCATTTCCACGCAAAAGGTGCGAACGCAAGTCTAGATAGGTACAGTCGCAGTGTCAACACGCGATAAACACTGTACGTAAGTGTACATATAAGTATGTATAGAGGTACAATCGCGCACGATGGTAAGACGACCGACCGCAGCGGGCAGGCTTTGTGCGCGCTCGTGGCGAAATTACGCTGTGGTTGCGTTGTTGAGCGGAGCGGATGATTTATATGTTATAGCTGAGTTGTATTGGTTTACTTTTGTTTTGTTTGTACAGTCTAAAAGCTTGCCCGAACAATATAATATGACCCACGCAGATAGCTGATCTCGTAAGGGAACACCCGCCGCGCGAATATCTATCTGCAGGAAATGGTTAATTAGGTATAAGATTCTACTTTTCTTTTTGATTGAGGCTCTGTCTTACGATCTTAGGATGAAAATAAGAATAAAATATAACTCTTCTATATTTATGTGTTTTGTGTTTTTGTAAAAACCTGAAGAAAACACTCTTTGCCAATTGAAAATACTGCGATGTTCCTATTCTGCAAGACTTGCTAAGGGTTTTAATCTGTGAGGTTCTCAAATTATTTCTTCGCAGCATATTAATTTCAGGTACTATACACCCAGAAAGAAAATGCCTTCCAAATGCTACGTAATTTAACAAATCCGCTATTCCACCACCACTATAGAACACCCCTACACGGGTTGGGAGCGGGCGTCAGGTGCCTGTATTTTGGTCGGTCGGCTCCGACTAGCTGTCGCCGGCTCAGTTTATGTAACACATACACTTATATACCTATACCCTATACATACACAAACACATACACGCGTCTATATAACGGTTTCCACTTCACAAACCTTTAGCTTAACCAGGTGTCGTAAAACGCGCGATATTGATGCGTGAAGCGGTAAAGTACTTTTTAGCAAATTGGGTTAGCTGTGTGCGTTGCAGGGAAATCTGATTTGAAAGTTACTTTTTTTTCTATATGAAACTGATACACTGGTCCATCTCTTGAATGCATAACTTTTCAAGGAATTAACTTTTTTATTGTGTCATCCTGACCACATCAAGATCAATTATTTAATTTTTTTCGCACGCCTTTTCCTACTGGCAAATCGTTCCAATTGTTGCACATAATCAGACCTCATTATCGTCATCGGTCTCTTTACTATGTTAGAGACAAACTCCATTCGTCGCAAAAAAAATGAGTCTTCATCACCAAATCACCATCAGTTTCTCAAAACGAATGTCTAATCAACACTACAAAAACAACAATACCCATACATATGTATAAAAAGGTTCACAAAAAAGTATCGAAAAATAATTAGTAGGTACACGCTCGTCGCTAAGACAGTAGTAACACATGGTCTATAATACGCTAGATAGGTGGAACTTATTACGCTGAGGTCTATTTCGCCGCAGTCTCAAGGCGAGAGCTCGCGTGACGACGCAGCTAAAATACCGCCTCGCTTGCTGCTGGGACATACGGCTTGCAAGAGCAGAGAGCAGAAAATGTAGAGAAAATTTTCTATCTAAGCTTTGGTGACAGTTATCTAGCAAGGCAATGTGCAAACTAAGGTATAGAGTATTTTTGAGTTTGATTTTTACCTCTGTTGACTTAACTTACACAAAGCCAAAGCAGACTGAAACCAGCCCGTCCTAAAATAAGCCATACTGAGCAGACGCTTTCATGATTCATCTACTTGAACTTGACAGCAACAGCTTATTTATAAAATACCCATTTAAAAAAAAAAAAAAACATGAAAAATTTCCCACCAACTGCCTAGACTTTTTCAAATATTTTTCACCAGATGCAGCTGAGTACAAGTGTTTTACATTAAGCGACTGGCTATCTGACCTCGTCAACCCAGTTACCCGGGCAACACGGGTAATACTGGTTCTCAGACTTTCCGGTATTTAACTACCAGTAACCACTGCCAAAGATGTTCAATTGACAGCCGGGTTGACGGATTTCCCAAAAAAATAAAAATAAACTACGACGAATACACATAGTTTTTCCATCTTTCTGTCTGTATGTCACCCCACGTAACCTACGGGCTGCTCGCTAGGACGCGGACCCGCGACTCAGCTTATTTTCTGAGTGGCCACCCGACGGAGAATTATATCCAACGGCTTTCTGCTAACAGGGAAATTAGAACGTTATATTTTCAGGATTATCGCTCGGAAGATACTTTGTCACATTAAGTAGGAGCACTCTAGTTCTGGCAGTTAGATAACTAGGACTTTTCTAGGTATGACGCATTGTTGGTATGTACTTGGAAATTATTTAGATTTGGTGATATTTTTAAGTAAGGAAAAGTGTAGGCGAAGTATAAGTGATGTAATCGACGCTACGTGAAGCTTCATTAAATCTAAACTAAACTTTTTATTTTGTTGACAAAGAAAGAGTCAGCAATAGATTTAAAGAAGCTTTAACTTTAATGGAGCTTTGTTCAACTGACGGTTAGTCCGTAGTAGTAGTACCTAGTCTTTCATGATGATAGTGGTGTTCGGCGGATAACTTGAGCAAAAACATCAGCTGCCTAAGTATTCCAAGGTGTGCCTGCATGCAGTAAGAAATTACTGAAACTGTTTCAGAAGGAAATATCTTTACTAATCTTTATCTCTTTATTTTTAAAAATTATCTTTAGGTTTGCTTAGAAAATTAAAATTAATTTTGTACATCTGAACCAAATTGGTCGTCTTGTACCTACCTATGTATGTATATGTGGGTGAATGTGTGTTTGTAGGGCGCGACTGATTAACGCACATTTGACCTTGTAGGTAAGCATATCAGTGACGTCACAAGTTATATCATATTCTGACGTGACGATTCTCGATAACCGTCGGGTCCTACACGTGTCACTAGAGTGAGGAGTACCTTACCAAGGGTAAAAATAACTCTATAGCATTTCTCATTGCAGGGTACATGGAAATTGGTTCCTTTCTTTTAATCCTTCTAATCCTTTTCCAAACCGTTTTGACTTTTTTAAGGTGGAGCTTGGCACATACGAGATAAAAAATGCATTCCTCTCCTGAATTCTGAAAAAATATTCATAATCACCGTCCTTATACAGCCGGTTAAGAACACGTCAAGCATTCTTCTGAATTATGAATTTTGAAAAACGAAAACTCATAACACCTACCTTCAGCAGTCGGCTTAGAACATATCAAGCATGACTCAACACACCTTCCGATCCCCGTATATTTAAGACATATATACCAGTAAACCTACATCTATATTATACCCAATATATAGCAGTAAACCTTCGACATCTCAAGCTAAAACTGAAACACATAGCCTTATATACGGCGCACGCTACATGCGGTACATAAGGATTTATATACGTTCGTGCAGTACATAGGTTATACGCGAGCGGCTCGTGCATGGCCGAGCTTAGAATACGACCGCCTCTGATGACGATGTAAAGGAGGTGGTATAGTGCGGGCGTTGAAGATGAAGAGTATTTTTGAAGTTGAGTCTTCGAAAGTGTATAAAGGCTTATTTGAAATAGGGCTTTTGGAGTTTGGTGCCTGTGAATTTGATGGTGAAGAATCGTATTTTTAAAGTAAGACGGTCTGTAAGCACATAGTTGAACACACACATTCAAGAAAAGTAGACAATCATATTTGGTGTAAAGAAATTGGACTGCTGAACTTTACATATGGACGCTGGTTTCACAGCTATCCGGGAGACCCTTACGGGCTGTCCGTGCGCATCAATCCGCGTCGCTGTGAAACTATGTCACGCTCCGGGTGCCCGTACGGTACGGGTCTCCCGGATAGCTGTGAAACCAGCCTTAGTATATACAAAGTTACCTACCTAAGTTATACGAATTACTTTCCACAGTACATCTAAAACCGCGAAGCACAGACGCATGTAATGTGTGTCCACGCATTATCCGTTCGGCCGCCCCCAGTCCGCGGGCAGGTGCGCCCGCCTGGAAGGATAGTCACGGCTGATGGACAAATAAATGCTTAACGTAATGGTTTTTATTACCCGACTAGACAACATCAATACATGGACCGCTTGAAGCAGTCAGGGGCGACAGCTTAAGCTGGAGGCACATACACGAACCGCTCGAGCAGTTGCAACTGATTCGGGCGGTCGACGACAGCTTGAAGCTGTTGCCCCTGACTGCTTCAAGCGGTCCGTGTATTGCCGGCCTAAAACTACTGCAAATAACCTTTTTCGTCCGTTTTACATACTATATATTAAGTTCCACATATGTATCAGTTTCCATGGTAAATCTAAACTCGCGAAGCACAGACGCATATAATTTTGTCCACGCATTATCCGTTTGGCCGCCCCAGTCCGCGGGCAGGTGCGCTCGCCTGGAAGGATAGTCACGGCTGATGGACAAAAAAGTGATTTCCTGTGCGCATGCGCGCGATTCACACTCTCCTGCCTTCGCCCTTGCGGTTGGCGCGAGTATTGTAATGAGGTAATGGTCAATGGGTTGGGTTTTTGGAGTTTTAAGTTGCTTTTAATTAGGTGATTCGAGAATGGTATTGTTGATATTCATTTGACTTATGTTTGAGGCAACATGTACATACAAAATGCAATACACCTTCTCAAATAAACACTGAGTACCTTCTCGTGTGATGAAGTTTTTGTAAGTAAGTACCTATGAATGCTCACATTTTGCTCTTTGTCGGTCATAAGAAACAGACGCAATTTTTTCAAAATCATCGGAAACCAACCTCATTTCTTCTCAAATTAATATGAGAAATCTCTTTCTCATCACTGACTCAAGTACCCGCTACCGCCCCCGCTGCTCTCATCAACAAAACCTATCCCGAATCCTGCGGCTGGCAGCTGCAACGTCATGGAAATGGACGGAGGCGCACCGTGAGACATAAAGGACTTACATAACGTTAACTATATCATGTTCCGATACCACGTATCGTCTCAGGTATTAAGGCGATACGCTCTCCCGGTAATGCACGTACTACTAAGTACTCGGTAAATATTACCTGTTCCGCATAACCATAATACGCGGAACGGTGAGATACTCGACTTTTTTTCACTCCGGAAAAATTTGAAGCGAAAATTTTTCCTTCACTTCGCTTCTGTGAATTTTCGGAAGAATTTCGAGAGGGAATTTCGGGAAGTGTTCGAAAAACTGTAACCTTCGAAAGCCCCTTATGACTAGTACAGGTTTTAACGTCTGTCTGTCGGTATCTCACGTTTTTCTAGACCAATTTTAATCCAGCTTGCGATAGAAGGACAGTTTTTCAAGAATATTTATGGAGAAAAACTTAATTGTTCAAAGCTCTGCAAAGGAAAATAAAAGCGAATCATTTTTACTGTCAAAGGCTAGGGAAAATAATAGTTGCATAGTTTCAGGCAGGTTCATAAAGATCCTATAATTACTACCAAGAATTGAAGATAAAACGGATAAAGTAAGCTTAAGTTTTCAAGGAAAAATGTAGACTGCACTTCAGCATTGATCAGTATTCAGAAAGTTGTCATGAATCATAATTCCCAACAATCTATAACTACATGAAATAAAGGAAGAATAGAAAGTGTTATTTTCTTTGCCTAAAACCTTGCCTTATTCATCATATTACACCAGACACAAAATAATGTATTAACTATTAACAATAAGGTTGTAATGTCCATGCGGTGACAAGGCTATCGAGTCGCCTAGATTTTATGCCCAAAAGCCCTTGAACTATTCCGGACTATGGTGAAACTACCTTCTCTACAGAACATGTTATAGGAGCGGCGCTTAGACAAAGCTTAATCACCATAAAATAAGACGTTTGAAAGAATTAATATTTTTTTATTAAACGTCTGACTATTACAGTCCATAAATGTTTACCTTCTGAAATGTAGGTCACGCATACGCCCTTAATTTACGTCTTCGGCAATTTTTTTTTCACTCTTCTTTAAATTTTAATTCGAAAATATTTAATAAATAAAATAAAAAAAAAGAAGTTCAGAACCTATATACATATGTAAATATTGTGTATTGTAATTTAAGTATCGAGCGGGGGTTGTAAAAATTGCAATGACGTTTCATTTGACGATTGCATTACCATTGGTTACTTCATTCGATTTAGAGAGAACCTACAGTTTCATCTACTTATACACCTACCACAGCTTTATTCATCAGCCAATTTCATCAATCAGCGGCGGCCCTAGCCATTGCGAGGCTACGTGCGGCAGATCTATGCGAGGCCCTTTGTCCTACGTGAAAAGTATGTGTTGCGAGAGTAGGCTGGTGTTTTGATTTAGCTAAACGTCATGTTTGAGGAGAAATGCTCAAGTTAAACAAATTAATAAAATTTTATTTTTACTACAGTTTATATTTAAAGAATCATCAATCATCCTTGGCAGTCGTTACGGGTAGTCAGAAGCCAGTAAGTCTGACACCAGTCTAACCAAGGGGTATCGGATTGCCCGGGTAACTGGGTTGAGGAGGTCAGATAGGGCAGTCGCTTCTTGTAAAGCACTGGTACTCAGCTGAATCCGGTTAGTCTGGAAGCCGACCCCAACCAGTGGCGGCGTAGCATCGGGTGGCACCCGGGGCGAACTACCTATTGAGCACCCCCCAAAAAAAACGACAAAATATCGTCACAGAGTAAAAAAAATCGTGTAGAAATTTGGGACACAAATTAACCCAAACATATCCTCAAAAACCGGTTAATTAGGCCGCGAGCGTAGCGAGCGTGAAATTTTTGAGTTTTGGATCACAACAGTACCCAGACAAGTTTGAAAAAAAATGACCGTAAAGTGAAGGAGCCGCGAGTGTAGCGAGCGCGAAATTTTAATTTTTTGGAACGCAAAGATACAAAAAAATATAAGAAAAAAAACAATGCAAAGTGAAAGGCGCGAGCACAGCGAGCGCGAAATTTTTGAGTTTTTCACCACAACAGGACTCAAACAAGTTCGAAAAAAAAACTACTATAAAGTGAACCAGCTGCGAGCGTAGCGAGCGCGAAATTTTTTGAGTTTTGGGACACAAGAGTCCAACGCTTACAAATAGCGCCTAATTATTCCGTCTAATTATTTGTTTGAGGACTCTCAAAAAGTCAGAATTAAGCACAAATAAAAAGAAACCGTGACTGAAGCGAGCGTCAGTTGTTTTTGCTACTTCGGTGCTCTAGCTTTTTGTTAGATTGAGGACTCAAAAAGTAAGCACAGAATAAATTAGAAATGAATAAAAAACCGCGAGCGAAGCGAGCGAATTTCTTTCTAACTTTGAGGAATTAAGTAATCAGGTAAAAACAAAAATACAAGAGAGGGGTGACACCCCTCTCAGTCCCGCTTCAAGGACTTAAAAGCGGCGCTACCTAGGTTCGGCTAAAAAAGGATGAAAAAAATAAAACAAGTGGAAAGTAAAGCACCCGCGAGCGTAGCGAGCGCAAAAATTTTTGACCGTTGGGAAACTAAAGCACCTAAAGTTGTACAACAAACAACAGTGCAAGGTGAACCCGCGAGCGTAGCGAGCGCGAAAATTTTTGAGTTTTGGGACATAAAAGTACTCTAATCAAGTTAGAAGGAAAGGTAAAATCAAGTAAACAGCCGCGAGCGTAGCGAGCGCGAATTTTTTTAAATTGTTTGTATAAGTAAATGCAGAATGAATTAGAAATAAAGACTTTCTTGAACCAGATATATATTTTTTTTATATTAGTGTGGGTGCGAGGCCCCCCCAAGCGCGAGGCCCTGTGCGAAGGCACAGTTCGCACACCCCTAGGGCCGCCACTGTCATCAATCAAAAGGAAGGAAAAGAAAATGAAAAAGTGACCTATAAGAATTACTTCAAACTCGATACGTGTCAGAATTTTTTGGAACTGAAAAAATCTATTTCGGTCCTCGACACACGTTGAAACAGAGGTTTCTTGTGTGTCAGCGCTTAGTCGTCAACGTGTTGGCTTAGCCGGGCGACACCTCCGCTAGTCGGTCTTCAAACCGAACACAAAGCTATAGGAGTGTATGGTCATGTATGTGTGTGTAGGTTGTATTTGCGTAGTGATAAAAGGTATACAGGAGAAAAAAAAAACAAGAGGATCGTAGATCAAATGACTACAGACCAAACTACAAAACTTCTAAAATATGTACTTACAAAAAAAATGACTGATTCCCGTACAAATAAAATTGCATAAAAGTCTATAAATACAATAAACATCAAACAAATTAACGTTCCTTTCCACTTATGGACCAATCTGTCAAACGACTGCTCACCGTGACAACCTGGTAACCGAAAAAAAATCTTTGCTAACGACCACAACTCAGTTTACCTTTAAGAATATTTCTTTGTAAAAAAAAGTAAAAAACATCAGAATTGAAAAACAAAAACTAAATATTCTACATACATATGATAGAATCATTAGTAACACATAGTAGTAGGCAGTACATTGTGGGCTTAGTTGGCAATGCGCTGGCCTAGTTGCCGCACCCCCCGCGTCCTGTAGACGAACGCTAAGCCAAGTGTACCGGCTTATATACAGACGTATGTAGGTACTATGTACTATTGTATATGTAGGTATAAAAGCTTGTCGAATATTCAAACGCTAGTCGAGTAATATGAGGGAAATTGGTAACATATATTTTTTTAATGAAAATATCCCGTTTTGACTGACACTTGATTTTGTTAAAAATCCCAACTAAACTGGTATTTTTCTCCTTTCCTCTGAAATTAGTTTCTAGTAAAAAAAATATATAAATTAGATACTTTTTTCTCATTAACTCGCATTTTATTTATCCGCATAGGTCATACAAATTCAAACATTAAATTAATATAAAAAAAATAACAAAACTTAATTTCAAACATCAACCATACAAAATCCTAGTTTCTTTACAACCATACAAAAACAACACCGAATAATCTGACAGCTACGCTCCATTACACGATACCTAGCACAAAATAAGTCAAAACAATATAAAACTAAATGCGTAAAACAAATCGCTGCGAGGACGCGGGGTGGCAGGGTGCCGGGGGAGGGAGCTCACGGGCCGCGGGGGGAGGGGAACAGTCTACAACTCTACTACGACCACTCTCGGTTTCATTCATAACTTTTTACAAGTTTATCTGCGGCGATACCTCCTACATATTTATGTGTTTGCGACTGTGACGTGGCAAAGATTAAGTATTTTGTAGATGTACTACGATCTGATAGAGTTCTGCTCTTACTGATAGGAATATAGGATACCTACCTTTAATTACTGTAGATAGTCTGTGTACTACATAAGTTAAACCGCACAAGTTAAAGCAAAAAGTCCTTCTTTTCAGTGGGAAAAAAATGCGCCTCACTTATGATTTTCAACGATATTTATAGGCACTGGTCTTTAAGACATTACATGAATCACAGAAGTTTTAACATAAGTACTCGTAGATTACCAAGGCAAAGAAGATGACTTTTAAAACGGTTCACAAGTCATGTTTGCAGTAGGTAGCAGTGATTAAGCCAAGTGATTAAGACAAAGAGATTAAAGAACAAGCCTAATTATATTTTCGATACCTAATACATTTAAAATATATTTCTTAAATGTATATCCTAAAAGCACTAACTCAACTCTCGTTAAAATAATTCCTAGTTAATATTTTCCGAAAACTGAAACACAGCCTTCTGAAATTTAGGCAAATCAAACGAAACTCAAATTCAAAACAAAAATAGGCATTAAACCAACTCTTTCCCTGTTATTCTTTGGCTGCAAACGCACACATGCGCAGCTCCGCTCTGTAAGACACACATTTATAAATTGAAATAAAGTTTGTTTTAGTTGGGCATCGGGCATGAATGAAAGCGAAAGGGCGCGAACGATTGTGATCAAAACAAGCCCTGTTCCGTTTTACGCTATGAAATTATTTTGTTTTGTTTATTAAATTGTTTATTGTTTTATTATATGACTGTTTATTATTTTATTTGTGGTTTTTGGTGTTAGTTTGAAGGATTAAGATGTTATAGATGTTGTTAATTATTTTTATTGTTCATGAAGTGGTTTAAAATGTCTAGTTTAATTGATTGGAATAGTTTTAGACACAAGCTTTTATGTTACTTAAAGGGTTTTTTTTAATGTTAAATTGACTTCAATATTTCTCTGAACTTTGAAATAAAAGCTTGCTTTCATTTAATTATTATTATTTATTCCATTAAAAACCACTGATCTGACTTCTTCGAATAAAGAAAAATTCTGGAAAAATATTTAGGGTTTTCAGTAGTTTTTCTCTACTACAAAATTACTGTAGGAATACGCCTAGTAAGGGAAATACATACATACACCTTAAAAATATACCTTAACACTCAAGACCAAAATATATTTTCAAGAAAAACCCGTTTAGTTTTCCCTCGACCACAAAAACTACGAAAAAACCGAAAATCTAAAATAATCAAATTCTTTCAAAATCCTTCAGAAAATTCAAAGCACATCTCAAAATTTTCCGCGAAGTTTTCAAGTTATAAATCATCTGAGCAAAAATTTAGTTCGCCGGAACGCCGACAGATGGCGGCAGATGTCGCTGCGAACAAATTAAAACTATTTGTCGCATTTCATGAGTTATTGTTTACTGAAAGTGACCCACTTCTTGGTAGACTGTTTTGACTGACTGGCTTTATATTAGTCTGGGTTTTGAGCCTAGGCTGATTTGTTTCTTTCAGTGTTTTCTTTATGGGTACCTACTAAGTGGAAGCTGATTTGTAATGATGAGTAAAACTAGTAGTAGCTACCTACATAATTATTAGGCTAAAGTTCTTTAAATTAAAAAAAATAGTTTGTTTCGAAGAAAATAAGCTTTGTTTTAAGTTATAGATATATATATCTAGAGCGTGATTTAGTATCCGTTATTAACAATATACTTTTCTCCATTTAGAACTAAGTAATAACTGACTAAATTATCAATATCAATGTGGGTGTTACGGTTTCCCAGACGATAAAAAAAATATAAATGTCGAAGTAAATCGATGTAAATCCACAACTCTGATGCAAATGACCACCAATTTACGAACCAAGAAAATAACTTAACACACCTTATTTAACAACTCATCGCACAAGCACTACAGAACCTGCGATATATCTCAAGATTTACTATCTTTTGTTACAAGTTGGAGCACAAACAGCTCTATCTGCCACGTTAATCGATCCGGGACGTCATACGGACGATAACAAAAGACTGTCGCCGTGTGACGTCACGGGATGGGGCGTTCGATTTATCGTCAGATAATTGACCCCTCTGCATCGGTGCTTCAGAATCTGGAGGTGAGAGGGTTAGATGAAGTTATTAAGCATGGGATGTGTGGGAAATTTCAGTTATGGTAATATAATGGCGACTTTGGGGTAAAAGATTGAAGATTGAGATATACTGCTACTAATAGTATAGCGCCGTACTGTCTTATACTTATTCCGTTTAATGCTTATTATTCCATAAAATAATTATTCAATTTATTCCACGTTATTAGTAAAGCCAAATAGGTATGATAAATTACTGTGTCTATGCCAGGTACCTCTACCTGCCTTTGAACCAACTTATTACCTATTTCAGTACGTATCAAAAATGCAATTTTAAAATGCCCTTCAGAAATGAAACTGGAATAAATTCATGAAAAATGGAAAAGAAGTCATTAAAGGTAGTCCGTCTTATAAAAGGTGTGACAAATAAGTAACCGCTGCAAAGGGTACAATAGGCCATAACCCTGCAATGACTGTTAACCCTTGCGCAGCTGATGCACGTGCGTGCGCGCATCTGCGGGTATCGCCGTAACTAATGCTACGGTTCATAGTTAAAGCTGTCTTAATAAAACATGCATGTATGCATACATAGAACATTTTATAAAGGTCCTAGCTTCCACTCGCGGTTTCCTCTGCGTCCTGGAGAAACTACTTCCCGTATATACTATATTCTTTTACATTTCTTACTACCATTTTTTTTCGAAACGGGTATCTTACGTCCTTTCTCACCATCAGTTGCAGAAAGGTCCATTAAAGTTAAAGCTTCTTGAAATCTATTGCTGACTCTTTCTTTGTCAACAAGATAAAAAATTAATAAAGGTCTAATTTTAATGGATCTTTGTGCAACTGACGGTCAAACTCTCAGTAGTTTTGGCGTGAAAGTACCACAGGTAGACAGACAGAGCTACTTTCGCAATTTTTACATTAGTTAAAATTACTTAAGATATCTTAAGCGGAGATTGTTGCGTCCTATCGACAAATAGTCATAGGATGTTCGATCCACTCTCACTGACTCTTACATTGTACATAACGTTTGAAAGCGGTAATTACAATCGGAAATCCTCGCTCCTAAGGTCGGTGCTGACAACAACTTGTACACGAATAGATTCACATAATTATGCGACTGGTTACATAGGTAGGTCATACATTTGCGTGCGTTATGACAAACTGCGATACTATTTAATTCTACAGCGCAGCAACCGGCCATAACTCCGTCCTTATGTCCTCGAGCTAAACCACGCATAATAATTAATTAGCAGCCGCGCCGCGGTGTTCCGGATGCTCTCCGCCTTCCAAGAACATCTGATGACAATAAGTTCCCCGAACGGCTTTCCGCGAAGTTTAAATCGAACCAAATGTTCGAAGGCATTCGGCGATTTGGCGCGTTCTGCACTATTATAGTAAGTTCAACTCAGTCGTGCGCGCGGCCCTATGTGTGGGTAACCCTTGTACATATACAGTGACTTTGTGTGCGTGACAAGAGGTACAGTCTGGTACAAATACAGTTATTTAGGGGTTGTATACGGCTGTATAAAGTACAGTTATTACGTAATTTAGTTTATTTATTTATAATGATTCTGTATCGCTACTTGAAAAATCAAATGATGAATTTTCGGATTCGCTACTTTCACCAATGTTAATTATAAATTCTGACTCCATGTCAAAATGTCTATAGTATTCTTCTTTTTTCTTTTGTACATGTCGACAAGTATTACCCAACATCCCTTCATCAATTTGACTTAAACGTTCATTTATGAGTTTCATTATTTCCGTCTTATTTTGGTCGACATTATGCGAACACCCATTTTGTTTCCATTATTATACTAAATTATAGGTCTTTTTACATTCTTAGTCCACACATTTATTTATTGTCCGCGTACCCCGAGCTAGGAAATATGTAAGGAGTATTTAATTCATCTTAGATATTTCACTTCATTTATTTCTTAGATACTGTCAATGTCAATTTGAAAAGCCGTATGAGAAAATAATGATAAACTGTAAAATGTAATAATAAAAAGCTTTGAATGTTGTTTCATTTTTTGAAACGCTACCTGACTCCTTAAAACATTTTCTCCGTGAAGAACTAGACATTTTCGTAAACGACTGTACCCATAACAAAAAGCGATGAGAACACGTCATCCTCGGACGACGTCACTGTCACACGAATGAAAGTTGTATATTTACAAGCCGACGCACACATAGGGCCGCGCGCAAATCTGAGTTGAACTATCTATACTCATTTGGCGAATAGTTGTATGTCTATGTATAGTTCTGTGTCTATTAGCGTCCCGCGCCCGTCTGATGCGGTGACGCGGGCACGTAAGTACATGGCGCGGACACGCGAAACAAAACACGATCGCGGGTGGCTGACCGTCATAGGTAACGTGACGCGAGGGCCGCGCGGCCTGCAGGGGGTGCAGCGAGGCCCGGGGGGCGAGGGGGGCAGGGCGTCGCGCGTCGCGAGGCCGCCCTTGCTCGAAGGTGACGCGACAATTAACGTCGTGCGGTCATTCCACCGCGGCGCTGGCGCGATGTCAACGATTTCGATCATCCTGGAGCGATAGCGGACGGACGGACGCCGCCGGCACATGCACGCGCCGCGCGCCGCAAGGTTGCCGCGTGATACCGATATTATTACCTACCTATACATCCGAGCTATTTATAAACACTGTCATAAAAACGAAGCCTACGTGAGGCTGGCTATCGCGGATACGATTGGCGCATGAATTAGACAGATTTACAGAACAACTTTACTTAGCATTAATTGCAAGAGTAAGATCATCTTGATCAAGCCCAAAAGGCCGCAAATTGTAAACAGATATTAAAACAACCAACTTATTTAAAAGCAAAATGATGATGATGATGATGAGTACCTACAAATACTTAAAAATAGAAAAATTCTTACAAGTGTAAGGTACTGGACCTTAAAAACTGCTGACTTGACATCATAAAAATGACAAGAGCCAATGGACCCATAACTATGTAAGTGCAAGGAGATCTAAACAAGACTGCCAAAATGAACCTTACTATACCTTGGAATAGAGAGTCTATTTCGTAACATGACCTTATTTTCTCACCCCGACTTTACGCCAGTCATTGTCGGGCCTAAAATGCTGAGTTTTATGGGTGCAAATATTGAATGACCTTGAACTTGTTACTCCTTACAAATGTGTTTACATAATACGCCGATGTGATGGGAAAGTCACCTGTTTACTGTAGATAGCTAGGCCTACTTTAGTGTAACTTTTTACACAGATCTAGATGGTGAAAAGTGTAATTTGGGATCGTTAGCAGAAAAAGATGGAAAGGCCAAAGGAGATAGTGGATAGATAAAGGAGTAGGTATGCAGATAATAACATAACATAGTCTAATCAAGAAAAGTGTAGGCATCTTTCTCCTTTAGGGAACTAAAAAGAAGAAAAGACTTGCTTATCCTCAAGAAGAGGTACTGGTAGACCAGCTAGGAAAGCCATTAATACAACGACAATTCTTATGGAGAAGAAGCATAGTCTCCAGGGAAACATAACATCAGAACATTCAAAATTCAGTTCAATAATCATGTATAAACAGAAATACCAGTATTAATTGACAAACTCTGTTTACAATCATAGCCCACAATAGAACAAATCCCGGAACATCGCAATTAGAAGCATAAAATAGCTGGAAATAATTGCTGGTTAATCATGGACGGTATTTATCTATTCATTCATCCGCGAGTTTTCTGAATTTCCCTATATACCAGTCAGAAATTAGCGATTATTATCCCTCTTTACACATCCACCTACGATAATGTCAGTTTGAACAATTCAATTTTTAGCTTTCTGTTGATTTGAACACAAATCTCTCTGTCTCACTGAAGAATTATATGTTCTTAATTTGCTATCATTCGTTGGAAAGATTATATAAAAAGGGATCTTCAAAAATGTCCCAAAAAAATCTACCTAGAAATCAGTCTACATTTCTATCTAAAAGACTATGTATTTTGACGTCTGAAAATTAAAAATCTGGCGCCTATAATGTTTACAACAGAGCGACGAATGACGAATGTTCTTGGGCGCTATCTTTATTATTGTTTACGTTCAGACGTTCACGAAACGCTAATTAGCTTTACCCGCATTACAAATGATCATTCGATGTCGAATTTCCCCTGAGTTTTTGCATGCTGGCCTTAATGGGATCATCCATCAGCCGACATCTTGTAACGTCAGTGGACTGGTCGCCAGGTGACGTTTGACGGAAAATTCAGACGTAACAAAATGGCAGCAGCCCAAAACCGCGGACAGAATGAAATTAAAGAGATCTTCAGTCATCAAGGGGCTAGGTGTTGAGTTGTTGCAATTTGCGTCGTAATTGATAAAAATTATTCTATGATTTGAGAATAATCTAGTAACTAATGGAATCAGAATCACTTCAAACACTTAAAATTATATACATCATCCTATTACGACAAATGCTTTAGAAGTACATATGTATATACACCCTTTGATAAAGTCAACATGGTAGCCAATAGTCAAAAACCTTCATCCAATCAAGCATTCTTAATCCAAAATTTTTGGCATCACTCCTTCTCCAAGGAACTTAACATAAAACAAAAGAATATTTCATAGTTCGGAACTTAGACAGCCCTAGCCCAGTCGTGTCGCTAAATTGTGGGTTGCACGCGCCGCGACTGCACTGCAGCTATCGTCGGACGCGACGGTTGCCTACCATGCGCCCACACACGCTTCATAATTTTGTAAAGCTTTAGATATGTGAAACATAAGCCTTTACTATAAATTGAAGTGTTAATGAACCTTTTATTCGCCAACTAGCGACCCACTCCGGCTTCGCACGGGATAATAGTATTTCCCCACTATTTAATTTATGTTATCATACATATTTAAAACCTTCCTCTTTAATCACTCAGAAGATCGGTTGCGTAGTTTTGAAGATTTAAGCGTACAACGGGACACGGGGACAGAAAAAGCGACTTAGTTTTACACTATGTAGTGATATTAGGTCCTCCTGTGAGAGTATTTTAATTGAAACAACCTAAACTTCCACGCTTTAGTCAACTTTCTAAATCTCACTGTGATATTTCGCGGGTTCATAAAAAACATTTGACGACGATAATTAATTAGCTCATGTCAAACGTACTACCACGTCTGATGCAAATCAAATGCGTGTAACAACATCAATTCAGTTTATTTATCGTTGGACCATAAATCATATCATTTAAATTAATTGTTCGTTTACGACGACAACAATGGATTTTATCAGCTGATATGACAGTGAAAGAGCAACAGTGCAGTCTCAATTGGATAGGGTTGCACATACATTATACAAAAAAGTCTACACGACAGACAATTTCATAAAGTGTCAAAGCTGCGTCTCCCGTATAGCTGGTTACAGACTAAAGCGAAGGGTTTTGCACCGAATTTTAAAATTGTTTACATAAAAACAAAAAATATATATTTCTTACAATAAGGAGATCAACAGACAATATAATTATTAACGAAACTGTATCACGATCAAACTATTTCTTTTTTTAAATAGGCACCGATGCAGATGTCATGGAGTCTATGAAAGGCCATTTGTTACAGTTCAAATATCGAACACGCGGTTATGCGTCGCGTCTATTGGCGGACAGCCCTACGCCGGCGCCATATTTGTTCGCTAATAGTGATCAACACGCCATCGCCAGTCGGCCGCGTTGCTTATCTCTAGACGACCTACCGTGATGCACCCACGCGCTGGGGTCTTATGAAGGACTGGCTAATAGGTCCACTGGTCCTGAAGTGTGAAATTATAGTAGGCAAAGGTCGCTTATTAAGTCGAAGGATTGAGGCTATTTGACTCTGTTGTTTTAAACTTGATGTTTGAGACTCAGCATTTAAGTGTAGCATTCGTTGACCAAGTCACATATAATAAGGTTTCACAACCTCTACATAGGAACAAATAGTATTACCTATCGTAAGTGACCTGAACCTCGGTAGATACCTGTGAGTCGGTAGGTAGGTACTAATGAGTAACCAACATTTTAAAGAAGCCTTTCTATGTAAACCCTTTCCATTTGTCTTGTGAATCAACCCCAAGATCTAATAAAGTATTTTTAAAGCGATCAGCAATTAATCCGCGTTTTACTTGAACTTCTACAGACACTATCACACAGAATATTCGAGAAACATCATCAAAACATCCAAACAAGCGATAACAACAAACGCACAGTCGCGACATCCCTAACGCCTAGATTACTACATGCCACCTCGGCCCTAGCCGCTTAGAGACACACGCCACGCCAGGAGCTAGAAGCTAGTGTAATCCAAACGGCATGACAGCTCGCTATCTGCGCTAGAACAAGCGGAATCTTTGAGTATCCAGGGAACAGAATATGCAGAAAGCATTCGGCAATACGGACTGTGTAAGGTGATGCGAGTAATATTGGAAGCGCGGGTCTTTGAGGAAATGGGTACAGTCAAGTACCTGAAAACTTACATCATAACATGTTTTTTTTCAATGAAGATTTTAATGTAACATCAGAATTGAAACTGCGTTGAAGGGGAAACGGGCCCGGATGAATACCAAAGTCCTTCAAAAGAGGCTGATCAGCTATGTGCTGAAATATGATATAAATAGGCTTTTCGTCTCACCACATATACTACCGTTCGATAGGAAACATAGAACCGTGCAGAAAAAGTATTCGCAATTTTGTTACGTGAAAAACTATCTTATCTAATACAAAAACATGCTCTACTAGGACAAGAGTCCGAGATGCAAGAGCATCACGGAGAAAGGGCACCATTTGGCATTGCCTACAAACCAAGAAGTTTGTAAGGCAGCCCTACTAGGACATATTGGTCCTCTAAAGCAGTGTTTAGAGTGCGCTTATCGGCAAGACGGCTGGCTACCATTACGCACCCACACTATCTGCGTGTAGATGGACAATTTACTGTCCGTATCGTTAACGGTTCCCTCCATTCCATTATGTTTTGGATGGACTGGTGTTTCAGGAGATTTTAGAGGTCTTTGGAGTACCAAGAGATTCGAAGATAATACAAATTACAAATTAATTTCAATTATTGGGTGTTGTAATTATAGTCCATCTTAAGGTTGCTTTTTATCTCGATACGTCAAACAGCCACGGGACATGAAACGACCATCAGGAACAAAACCTGGTATAGATAAAATTTTTCTAAAACAACTTCAACTCCAGTTCTATCAATACATTGCGTTATACTTATTGAGTAAATCTTCTGTCTCTAACCAGTAATAACAGATCGGCTTGTAGACGCATTAAATAACCTCTTTGTCTCCCGTGACTCAATGTTCACTTAGTGTGCTTCCGCGGCGAAACAATTTAACCAATCAGCTGACTTCAGTTGACACGCTTTATATTCGACAAATGTATTGGTGCTAATCTTTTGGAGCGCGTTGAATGGAGTTATTGGTAGGCCAGTTAATGGGTGGTACAGAAGTATTTATCTTAGTTCAAAAGTTAATTGCGCTCAAAGTCGTCGTAGACAGCTAAATAGCAATGTATAACTTTTTTCAGCAAGTTCTTGTTTCATCATAAAGTAGCTGTGTCCCGAGGTTTCGCTCGCGGTTTAGCTTTGTTTAGTAAATAAAGAGAGCGATGGTAAACACATACCAAAGCTTATTTACACCACTGCACAGCCTTCTTTTTTAAAATATCCTACAGACCATTGCGTGTTATATTCGAATTTTAACATCAACCTACATCTCCTACTTACCATCCCATACAACATTCTAATTTCAACCGTTTTTGAACGATGCGAATTGACTTTTGGAATCCGCGAATGCGACATCGCCCATCAGAGCATTTTTCATGCATATGCAAATGGCAGGCCGATGACAATCAAATGAATTATTTAATGGGCACGTGTGTCGGTGACACGTGCCTCACTATGACTATACTCGATGTGCGCTCGCGCAGTTATCTGCAAACAAATTAACTGCATTTTGAATTACGTACTGTTGAACTTTAGTCCTTACTTCACAGGATTAAAAACATTTTGCAACACATCTTCGATACCTATTTGTAACATTTATCTTCTTACATCATCATGACCGATTCTCGCTCCGTTAAAACATAGAACCTGCTTTTTGATGCCTTTACCAACCTAGTTTGCAGGTATTCTTTGATCTGAGGCAGGTATATGCAAAATTCTTAAAACATATTTTCCCTATACGCAGACAGCCTAATTATACACATAGAACCTAATTCTGCAAGAATTTGTTTTGGAGAAAGTAAGCTTATAGAAAATACGCCAAGAAGTTGGTACAGCACATTTGCTACTGGAAACCTATACATACACACTTACGAATAAATACACGTATAAAAAACCCCACAAGCAAACATATAACAATAGTATACAACAATATATATATACCTAAGTACTAATGTACTTATGTATGTGCGCGCGGCGCGTGACAAGTCGCTTGGCTGACATTCAATATTTTTTCATCTACCTACATCCAAACTGAGTATCGTTTTTTCTGCGAACAATATTCGCGGTTGTAATGTCCGAACCTGTGAACTGTCAGGTACGAAAATAAAAAGATTTAAACCTTTGAAAATAAAGGTAATCGATTGTTCGTGTATCGAGTTTTATATCGATTCGAATGTTCCCTTTGATGTCCCTATTTATTTTAAGATGTCTTCTTCACAATGCTAAATTGAACCAAGCTGACTTCAGTATATCGAACACGAAACCATTTATTGGTAGGTGGAAAATCATCAAATTACTTATGTCAGACTCTATTGTAGTTCCTACTGATACTGATTGAGCCTCTGCCTTGTAACTTTTGGAACCATCCATACTTCAGGGTCGTGGTAATAATTCTATCCATCCAATAACCCCAGCAGAGATCACACAACTTTTATCAGGTATAAATATAGCATCATGGGTAATTTAGCGAAAATAGTTCATGACTAACAAACAGGTGATTTAATACCTACTTGATGATTACAAAGTTAGAGAACAAATCAATGATAAACGGGTTGAATGCACTGCTTTAAGGAAAACGCTTCACAGCACTGACATGACGATTTATTCTTAATTTTCGGAGTCAACGGGCTGTCATCACCATTTGTTAAAGTCTACTGGGGGATAAGATTCATCATTCATAACATCGTTTTGGGCGTTTTTTTCTGAATTTTGGATATGGGAAATAATATAACTTGTAATATAATATTGAACTACATAAGTAATAACTTTCAAAAATATATCTGAATTAATTGTGTGTTTAAAGGATATAATTTTTGGCATGTTTAGAAAGTATTGGCCTAAGTCTCGATGGTGAAGGCAATTTCAGCAATGGGTGGGTATGCTTATCTTTTGGACATAAGCTGAGAATGTAAAAATAAAAACAAGAATTCTAATCCTTCGGTGACCTTTCCCAATACATCATACATACACCTTTGATTCACCCTTCATACACACCTACATATGATTATATACTCCCGAACCTTATGAAATACCAAAATATTTCATGTACCTATATTTGCTTTAAAAATCGATTGTCTCAAAACAGTCTATCGTCAAGTTTATACACCGCCAACGCAAATGCAGGGAGTCTCTAACTAATCAATGTAGGGACTTGTGAAACCACAGGTGGCCAGGATCCCATCGATCTCGCTAAAAATACGATATTATCGAATAGCGCCTACACCGCACTTACTAACACTGAGGACGCATTGAACAGAAAGGAGCGGGGATAAGACCTAAATCTAGGCAGACTAAGAACAATTTCTGATGTAAAAGTCTGAATGCAAAGGGTCTTTTGAGAAAGTTATGGCTACTTCCTAGTTTTCATGTAACTAAATTCGTTATTAATACAATGTGTAGCTTTGGCCCATACTCTATTTCAACACCTAATATAAATTTGCCTCTTTGAGCAACCTTGGAAAATTCGAATCTTAGTGAAAAATGTTAGGTACGTAATTGATCAATATGTGGCTTGTTAACTCTCAAATTAAAACTTCTCAATACACGATCAATTCAGCAACCACCCTTCCGCTTGACCCACCATATTTCATATCCCGCTACCTCTTATAACTTAAGTCAGCGCCACTTATTCACGACAACAAAAATACGGGCGATCAGTCTCGCTGTCACCCGACGATAGCCTTCATACGCCCACACGGTACCGCCGGGGAACTCGCAGCCACTCATTATACCTCCGCTGATTATGTACTCACATGTCTAATTTGTGCTGCAAACACGACAGCCTTCGTAGAAAACTATAGGTGCACGACGAAAGAATATCGATAAAAAAAGTTTAAACCCATCAATATGGGATTATAAATATCGCGACAACTTCACACACTGATAAACTATGTATATATATACACTTTTCATATGTACTTACAAATACATATTCTAACACCCAGACCACAACCAACAAGCATGCTCATTACACAAATGTTGACCGCTCCGGGAATCAAACACGGGACCATCAGGTCATAGTGGCCGTTGCGCCAACGAGATCCATTATTTTCATTTTGCAGATTTTATGTCTACCACGTTCTTACAGTTTGAATAAATTCAAAAGAACAGAGGATCCGGGAAACTTTCATTAGACTTCTATGAGTACTCAAGACGCTGGGAGGATGCTGCAAAGAGCTTAAGTGTGAATTTCTTGGAAAACTGCAGTATTGAGAGGTGACAGGAAACGAGGTGTTTCCGCAAAAGGTTCATAATAAATTGCCTTTTTGTTTCATTGCAAAGGAAGTTGAGGAACCTAGATCAAATTCGATGAAAGTAACGCAGTGGACGCAATGCAGTGTCCACAAAACTGCGCCTCGCTGAAAACGCTGGCAGATAAGTATAAAAGTTTATACGTCGCCTCAATATCAGATAGCGGGTTAAATTTATCTCGAGCAGTGACTGCAAAAGGCGGACTCATAAAAAGCGCGGCACGGTTGATTACAAAGCCGCGTCGGGTTTATGGGCGCGCATCTCGCGTGCCTCGCCGGCGCTCCGACGACGCGAGGGTAGTTTTTCAGTCGCCGAGCGAGCCCCCGCCACATAAATAAGTGATCACGGCGCTACCCCCCTCCCTGCGCCCCCCTCGTGATGCCTCCCCCCTCTAGCTCGTAAACTAAGCGCAGATAGCGAGAGGACTTAATGGCTGATCGGATTTTGATTAGCGTGGGCCGGCGACGCAACCCCGCACCCGGAGCCGAATTTGAATAGATAAGTGGGCACCCGAGGACCGGCGCTCGCGACCGTAATTTACATACTTACTGGCTTTCGGCGAACATAGAGGGTGCCAAGTTATGGACGACGCAAAAACGATAAAGTTGAAATAAAGCTTCGGTCATCGATTCGGTCGCGTCGAGTGGTTTTTTACAGAATTCTGTTTGTTATCGCTGCGGGCCGGTGCGGTCAAGCCGGCCGGTCAGCGCTCGTTTTTTATTAGATTTAATCGTTCCGCAGCGCAGTGGTCGCGCAGCGCACACGTGCCGCCCGACCTTATCTGGCGGGCGAGGTGTCGGCAGCCGACGCGTAAACACCGGCCGTCAGGAAAGTTTCGCTGCGTGCTATGACTTCGACCGGTCGCCGGCAGATCTGTAACTTGTCTCTATTGACGGAGGTCGGAAACTTGAGAACGCTCGTGGATGGAGACGTACGGACAGGTAGTACGTCGCCAGCAGGCCGGCTGCGGTTGCCGCGGGGTCGCGGCTCGATAAGGCGCGGACGCCCCCTCCTGCCCCCCTCGCGTTTGTTTAGTTTGGCAGGTAAAGCACAACAGAGGGGCCGAAACGTGTCGCGTGGGAGTGATCGCCACCTGACGTACACAGCGGCGCACGAATAATTGAAGTTTGAAGGAAAACACGCGAGACGCTCACTTAGAGATAGTGATCGGATATTGTAATAGACAGGTCGGTAAACATTGGTCGATAGAAAAACATTGCCTTACAATAAACAGCTCAACACACTTATATTATCTTACTTTGTATAACGCTAGCGTGACCTGATGACTAATTAAACAATGAAGGATACACCGCAATGACATTAAGCAATCATCCAAAATATTAATTCACTCGGTCATTTCAGGAACCGAATGAATTTTAACCTTAACAACCGGCCATCTCACCGCAACTCGTTTCACGTTTAAATCCCGTTAAGAAGCTACTTAATTTCCTACTCAATTAATTTACACACTCTACGCATCTTCAAAAAGTTCGGCCCCCTCCTCCTACCTCCGTAATCGCATGTTTATGAACCCTGGCCACCCCCTGGCAGCTACACGTGATACCACTGAGCTTGGGGGGTGGCAGTATAATTAAGAAAGGACAACGCGAACTGGGTCCAGCGATGAAGTCGTAAAAACACACTGCACTGACACCAACCGACTCGCAATACGAGTTCGTGTGGCAATATCCTGCCTTACGTACGTGTGTGTTTGTACATAGCTAGCTCTATAACATCGAAAATATATTTACTAAGAAGCAACACCGAAAAGTGTGCAAATTAGAGTACCTACAGACTTTGAGGAAAATGAGTGCCATATAGGACCAAATTTTCCGTCAACTTGCATAAAAAATCCGCTATGAGGAAAGGTTAATCATAAAGACTACATACATTATATAACTAGCTATTTCCCGCGGTGTCACCCGCGCCCTGTGGATACCTCCCAACAGTGAAAGGTTTCCAAATTGGTTCAGTAGTTTCGGATCCTTTACAAGCAGATACGATAAAAGCAAACAAATCCTCTTTAGAATATTAGCACTAATAATAATTAACATTGAAGCCAACAAAATTTATTCTTCAACTGAATGTCGTCTAGCCGAGCTCGGTTTGGCTTGTTCGACCAATTATACAAGCACGAATGACTAAGATTTAGCCAGACGTACATAGAGAGGAACAAGGAAATCTTAGGAGGGAGTTAGCTCTGATAATAGTTCGATTTTCGAGGTTCTGCTGCCCGTTGGTAGTACGTATTTCTACGGCTAATATAGATATTAGAAATATAGATACGGATGGGAAACCCCGACGTAACTCAGAAAACCTGGAGACTCGCGTAAGAGCCGGTTTTCATAAATCAAGATATTACTAAAAACAATTAATACTAGAAGACTGAATTTAGTTGAAGTCAAATCTTTTTTTTTTGTTGTTCTCATTTCGTTATTGGAGGCCTCCAAATGTTTTTTTACTGGTATACGTTTCACATTTACATCTTTCAATAAACTGGAAAATGAAAATAACACAAATAGTTAAACACCCAAAAAAGCAATAAAATGTTGCGACCTACTTATCTCCAATCAAACTATAACCGACTTTCAACTGAAAGCTAAAACTAAAATCTCAAAGGATGAATATTAAAATAGTACAAATAGTTAGGGGACCGTGGCCCGTATTAGATATAAGGCTATGTACAGACTGGCCGCGCTGTTTAAAAGGCCATCAAAGAGCCGTCTACGTAAAACGAGTCCCATTTTACATTCGGGCCGCTTGGACCAGGGTTTATGGCGGGCCAGTCAGGAATTCTCTCAGTAATGAGGAAACTGGGCACCTACTATGGTGTCGCGACAACGGAGTATCGATCCTTCTAGAACGTTAGTCGCTGCAGGCTGTAAAAATTTTATGATCTTTGGAGATTCGACGTGTTAACCGGACTCTTTTTTGGTTCGCTATCTATGGCCAGTAGCTTCACAAATAGAGCTTTGAACATATTTTTTCAGCCGTAAAAGGCAACTAGGGGTTTTAACTGTGATACGAGCCGGATAGATATGAAATAGACTCGGACATAACGAGTTGGATATATATTTTTTTGTGTATTTTATTTTGTTGAAGCACAACAGGCTTTTGTATACGTACTATACGTATATTTTCATGGAAATATTCGTGATCTGATAGAAAAATACTTTTTTAATCATTTCTTATTCCTGTATACCAAAACATTAAAAGGAGTCCAAGATGCTATTAATTTCGTCCCCAATATTTGTCGCTCGATTCTCACAATATCGATTTCAAATCGATAACCGTTAGTTCGATGGTTAGTTCTCGCGTTTATTTTCACTCGGTGCCTTATCTGCGTCAAAGGCAAGGTGGATGCCGAACTCCTCTCGATAGTAACTCCATATTTATGTCGCCTCGCCCGATGGGCTAATTAGTGGAAAGTGATTGGAATACCTGGGAAAACTGAGTGACGAGTGGGGAGTATTTGGAGGGATGAAAATTTTGCTTTTTAGTTTTTGAATAAATATCTATAACATAATATATAAACTCTTTTGCAAAAAAAGCGGGCACCTATGCGAAATCTTAGTTGTTAGGACTTTACGTGTATTACAAAGGGTTTTAATGATTGTAGTATGTTTCTAGCATCAAAAGGGGTTAGCCAAGCATGCGTGAGAGTGTATTCTAAATTTGAATTTTGTACAATTGCTAAGAAATTGGTTAACCCTTGTTTTGGACTAATTGCTGGCAGAGAGTTAGTCGGTGTTTTGAAATGTTTTTGAAGTGATTTTCAGAAAAATGATAATGCAGTTTTAATTAATGATTATTGTACCTTTTTGTAACATCAAAATATTTTTGAAAAACTATGCGTATTTGATAAAATTTTCACCTGCTCTAAATGGGCTATACTGATGATTGATGGCAATGTTAAGAGGTTCGGTATTTTAGTGTAAAGCGTTCTACTGTTTAGATATTCTACCCACGTGTTTTAAAATATCGCTTTTTCATAAATAAACATTATTTAGAGAAGTATCAGTACTTTGGGCTGCGACAAAACCAATTTAAAGTAAGCGGTGCCGATCACAACTCGTCTCCTATCAGATTTTGACATTTTTAAAAGTCCTGAAGTTCTACAAAATACAGAAAATAGCGCATAGACTGTGAGCACGTGGTCTTAAGGTTTCATAATCACTGATTTTTAAACAACCTCGTCTCTTGGGAAACTCCGTAGACCTCTGAAGATCTAAGAGTCTGAGCGTTCAAATAGCGTGTTTCCATCCCACGGACATTTTATTAAATAAACTTGCCTGCACAGAGATTTTCTGGCATCTACAGCTCTATCCTGCTTAAATCATAACAATAATTGGCTATCTGCTCATTTCTTAAGAAACATACGTTTGGCCAATAATTTTGAATTGTTGACTCCCTTTCAGCTAAATCATCGTTTAGTAACCCGATGCCTATGGAGTTATCGAGAGCTTCAACGCGGCAATAATTTAACTGTTTAGATAGCTTTAACCCTCCTCATCACTTTTCATGTGGTTGATTTCAACATTTATCTCAAAATTTTATTGTTTTTAAATGTCAAAGTCCGATAGGAGACGAGCTGTGATCGGCACTGCTTAATTTAAATTGGTTTTGTCGTAGCCCACGGTACTGATACTCCTCTAAATAGTGTTTATTTATGAAAAAGCGATATTTTAAAACACGTGGGTACAATATCTAAACAGTAGAATGCTTTACACTAAAATACCGAACCTCTTAACATTGCCATCAATCATCAGTATAGCCCATTTAGAGTAGGTGAAAATTTTATCAAATACGCATAGTTTTTCAAAAATGTTATGATTTAACAAAAAGGTACAATAATCATTTATTAAAACTGCATTATCATTTATCTGAAAATCACTTCAAAAACATTTCAAAATACCGACTTACTTTCTGCCCGCAATTAGTCCAAAACAAGGTTTAACCAATTTCTTAGCAATTTTACAAAATTCAAATTTAGAATACACTCTCACGCATGCTTGGCTAACCCTTTTGATGCTAGCAACATACTACAATCATTAAAACCTTTTGAAATACACGTAAAGTCCTTAAAACTAAGATTTCGCATAGGTGCCCGCTTTTTTTGCAAAAGAGTGTATTTCTAAGTTTACCGTGACATTTCTTTTAACTCTTGCTCACTATCGTCTTTAATGGTAACAGTACTTTTGTACTCAATTGTATTACCACAGATTACTTTAATAATTACTTCGTATTACGCCATTTCTAATTGTTATTAACAGTGTATACATAAATTATAAAATAAATTAATATTGCAATATGAAGCAGTAGTTTTAGTTAAAATGATTACTTTACTTATTCCTCCACAAACCGTAACGTTATGATTTTCATTAAATTAAGAATGTACTACTTACTTCTTGCAATGAAGCCTTAAAATATAAGTTATATTTTCAACATAAGTCAACACGCTCCGTTTTCTTTGAAAGCAAAACTATAACTTCAGGACTTTTACAAGAATTTTTAGGTTTTCATTCCTTACGAAATGTATGAAGAGTTTTTTTTAACACGCTCTCAAGAACTGCTATACCGATTTTGCAAAAAATATTTTAGTGTCAGATAGTCCATATATCGAGGAAGGGTGTAGCTTACTTTTTATCCAAGTCCCCGCACCCAGAGTAGTAGGTACTCTTTATAAAAAGCTTCAATTATACAAAAAACATTAACCCTCTATTTAATTATCACAACCATAAAAATGGTAAGAAACAATTATGAATATATGTACCTACTCGGTTCCCCCCATTTCGCAAAAGAAATAATAATTTACAGCCTATGAGAGCCTACATTAACAAAAACGTCACGAACCGGTAATCGCTATTCGAAATCAAACCGGCAATTAATAACCGCACTGGCGGCAAAAAACCGCTCGTAAGAGCGTTGTGTCACGGAATAACGTGGACTAGTCACGCGCGATTAATCAGTGTGCTTTAAACCTAACTCTTGCATATAAAGTACGGTGCAAAGCTTGATAATAAAAGTGCAAGAAATGGTTAAAAAACATTATAAAAACAGGCTTTAGTAAATGCACGTAAGAACCAAAAATTCTATCTTCATCATCAGACCTCGAAACAAGTTTTATAACAAGTAAAAACACATCTATGATATTATGTTCCATCATGAAGTTCCAGTTCATATCTTCCGGCTCCATCATCAGATCTGTTCGACAGTAGATACTGTATTGTTATATTATCATCAGAACTACATACAGCTGCTATTGTCATGACACTACTATCCTTGGAAGCTGGTTAACCCCTTGAATGCCGGTGCGCGGATCCACGCGAGACACTATTAATTTTCTATTGTTCTATAATTAGCGGCATTCAAGCAGTTAAATTAGTTACCTTAGATTCGTCGACCTAATAAAAGCGTATAAAAAGGTCATAATTTGGACTTAGATATTTTATGCCTTGATATTTAAAGGCAAATAAAAATCCTAAGATGGTAAAAAATGTTCTCCAAACAATGGTCTAAAATACCATTACTATCTATCTATAGGCCACCATTTTATGTCATATGGAAGTTTAACCCAAGACAGCCATTACTAAATTGCTCAGCCACGGCGCCATCTGTGTTATCGTGTCCTGTAGGCGGTACTATGAATAAATGCGTGGGAAAGACGTATTAGGAAATATTTGGACATAGCCTTTTCCTTCAATCAGTTCTGTAGCATCATAATAAAGTTGATTTAATATATTTCAGGGGATGTTAACCTCTTTAAAATACCATAACTTCAACTCTTATCCTGTGATCAGTCTGAAAACATTGCAGCAAAAACATTCCAACGTGTACGATACAATATACATAGGTACAATATATACGTGTACGTACATAATATAGCCGACATTATTTCGGTCGCACGCGGCCGCGACCCCGCGCGATTTTAATTAAGTCCCGCGGCTGCCTTCCCGTCGCGCGACAAGGGACGCTCGCTTCGTGCGAAACCGACTAATCGAGTGGTTACTACAATCGATTTTACTAAACAAAGCACTCGGTGCAAATTCGTGTAGCAACAAAATGAAAGCCTGAGACCAAATTAAAAATCTTGTACGAGTATGTTGCATTACTGTCACGCTGTGCTGAGCTGTGCGGGGAATTAAAAATATTAATGTAAAAGGCGAGGAAGGGATTTTTATTAGTCGGAACTCTAGAAGGACTTTCTCGAAAAAATGCAGTTCAAGAAAATTCCATTTCTGAGAATAATGAAAGCGCAATTTTTTGTTTGTTGCCAACCCTCTTGAAGTCTTGGCGCTCGGCAGTGCTATAAAACATCGAAGTACACGCTCTGAAAAGAATAAAGGTAATAAGGAGCAAGGGTCTGTTTAGTCCTTGCTGAGGACTTTCCTAATGAGTCGACTTGTAGACCGGTGGTCGATGTAAATGGAATATTAATATATTAAGTGCTTTTAAAATACTCACAAAATGTGGAAATTCATAGTATTGTCTTGTGATTTTATTAAGTTCTCTCTTTACAGATGCCACTGTTCAAAAACGGTGCTTGAGCGAGAACGCATGTGTATTTGCAAGCCTGTAAACAAGGCTATCTTTGCGCTACGGCCTATGAGAATGGGAATTTTGCCGTTACGTTTGCCTGAGACTTGTTGTTAGGTCACTACATATATCGACAACTTGAACATGTGCATGAAATTCAAATTGTATGAGATTTGATTGTATAAGAGAAAGAGATGTATTTTATGAAAAAATAAACCGGCCAAGTGCGAGTCGGACTCGCGCACCGAGGGTTCCGTACAAATCCTGTATAGATAAAAAGTGAGTCTCGCGCCAACCGTTCAGTTTAGAACAATCATAGTTATGGTAATTTCGTGAGAGTCAAAGTAGTTAATATTTTTTATTTTATAATATAACTAAAATAGTAGGCCAGTACCTTGTAAAAGTTATTTTATTAAAGTTATTTATACCCACCCAAAACAAAAATGTGAAAGACTGCCAAGTTCGATAATATGGGAATGCTTCGCCTATAAAAGAAGTGAGATCTGAATAAGTACCAAGTTCCATACACATACCTCAGTTAAAAATAGTTACTTTTTAATGACGTTACTTGGCAAGTTTCATACACCTTGTTATAAACCTACTAAACGCAATGAATCAAGTATTTAATTTTCTATTAAAACTTGCTTTCTATTAAAAGACCTACCTCCATGCCAAATTTCAAGTCAATACGACCATTGGAAGTGGTCTAGGTTTTTGATGAGTGAGTCAGTCAGTCAGTCAGTCAGTGAGTGTATAGTAAAAATAGCGATTTTCTGACGTCAATATCTCAAGACCTACAATAGGTATATTAATGAAATTTTGTATTTTAGATAAGTGAGGGAGTCTCAACAGATACTAGAAATTTGAAACGCGTAAATAAAATAGATTTTGAGTTACAGGGGGGTCGAATTTGGCCCGAAATGGTTCGTGTAATATAACCCACGGCCGGTGTGTCGCTCTTTTTGCTCGAACTTGGCGGACACACTGCCGTGTGTCTAGATATTATTTATATACAACATTTTATAGTCATTTTTCAGAAATTTGATTGAAGTAACTAATTATGTCTTAAAGGTCATTGGGCATATCTGACCCGCTTTGTAAAAAGTGGCGGACATGAATCAAAGTAGTTTTAAATTGTGGAGAATGGTATGACGTTTCTTTGAATATAAATATTTTATTAAAATTCCATGGAGACGAATGTCCAGGATTGTTTGAAAAATATAAAAGACAAGCAGTTTCAGAGGATTGTACAGGTTGCAATGCTAGTTTTTATTGTTAAAGACTATTCATAAAGAAGGAAGATGCCAATTCGGATGACCAGGATCTGATGAGGATCTGGAAACCCTGAGAAATCGAGGGCAACTCTTGAATATTGTAGGCACGCATCGAGTCATAACCAGACCTGTGAGTGTATTTTTGAGGGTACTGGTAAACAGTGAAGGTTTGGAGCTGATTTGATTATGGAGACTACAGAGAGTCGAGGGAACTCCTGAACGGTATGTTACAACTACCACGTGCTTGGGCTTATTTTATTCGTATTGGCGAAGACTTTCCACATAGATAAGTTTGACTGCCATTGTGGGATCGATAGCAAAGATCAGATATAGTTATGGGAACTCCTTTACAATTTATAACGTAACCTTGTGTTGGAGCTTATTTTATTTTAGGTGATGAGAATTCAGTACTAATGGGATCTTTTATTTTTGAGGGATTAATCACCTAACGAGCCCCAGTTTCAGGTTTTTTTCGAAACTGCCTGACGACTTGTAACTGTCGAATTGTGACAACGACTGCTAGAGTGTAGAATTCGGGGCTGCTGGCTTTACGTTTCTAGAGCCTTGACAAAAGTGTAATTCTGTCCTTTTCTTTGTTTTATAAAGTCGGCTTTATTTTATTTTGTAGCATTTTACAAACAAATCCAACTTCAAACATAAAAAAGCAACAAGAAAACAAAAGCAAGAAAGAAATTAAAAAGATGATAGGTGCATCGGTCTAGAAGTCGGTGTCTAGAGAATGCATCTATATTTATTTAACCACCGAGATCTAGACCGATGCATATAAACAGTTTTCTTGTTGTTTTTAGAAGTTGTTTTTTTTTGTAAAAAGTTTTTATTTTTAACTTTTGTGAAAAGTTCTCGTCAATACGAATAATATAAGCCCAAACACGACGTTACTAAAACATACCGTTGTGGAGTTCTCTCGACTTTCTCACGTCTCCATCATCAGGTAAGCTCTAAACCTTCACTGTTTGATAGTATCACCAGACATACATCTGAGAATCAAGTTTTAATCCTATGCATGACTACAATTTCTGATAGTTGCCCTCGATTTCTCAGGATTTCCATCATCAGATCCTGACCTGATGACAATGGAAATAAACGGCGAGTATACTCTTTTAGTACAAAGAAATGTTTTCTTTAATCCGTCAAACTTGGTCGTTTAAATTCCCCATTGAAATGAGGAAAATATTTGATTTGATTTGATAATATTTTAATATTTTATGTAACTTCGAATTTATCATTTTCGCATTTTTTCCTTTATCTGTACTATATAACGGTGCTTCTTGCCGAATTTCAAGATTCTGAGTTCACGGGAAGTACCTTGTAGGTTTTGATTCCCTAGCGTGTGACGGAAATTCGTCTAAGGTGTCGGTATAACTACTGTATCTTTTGATCGCGTTAACTTAGAAGTTTGATTTTTCCACTGCCTAAAGGGACAATAGACCTAGGTATTTGGTATAAATTTCAATTTGATACCTTTATTCGTTTATGAGAAATAAGGTAGTAAGTTTCATTTTATTAAAACATTTTTTTTACATTATATAACTAAAAAAATGAGATTTTCGTAATTTTTCCTATATTTGCATTATATGACAATGCTTCATGCCAAATTTCAAGACTCTGAGTTTACGGGAAGTATCCTGTAGGTTTTGATTCCTTTGCGAGTGTCGAAAATTTGTTGAAAATATCGACATAATCGGCTGTATCTTTTGATTGGCTTGGCTTAGAAGTTTGATATTTTCACAGCTTAAAGGGACAATAGACTTGAGTATTTCATGTGAATTTCAGCTTGATACGTCCACGCGTTCTTGAGATAAAGGGTCTTGACAGACAGACAGACAGACAGACAGACAGACAGACAGACAGACAGACAGACGGACAACAAAGTGATCCTATAAGGGTTCCGTTTTTTCCTTTTGAGGTACGGAACCCTAAAAAATACCAAAGCCAGTTAATCAACACTTCATGACTCATCCTAACCCTTTATGACCCAGATTGAGGCAAGAAAGCTACTAAAAAGATTCAGGAAACTACAACTGGGCTTGCCGGTTCTTTATACCCAAAATCACAGAATGAGTGAATTCCATTATTTTAATTCAAATAATCCAATATTTCTTTACAAAAACTAACAAGACATCGCAAACGTACGTTTTTCTAAAAAAACTGATCACTTTGAAACTCCATAGTAAACAGTACTGTTTTAACTAAACTGACGTTTATAATGTCAGTGAACTTGGCCCAAAAAGTCGCCAGGATAACTGATGCAATCACTCCCAAATATTTATGCAATTACGAGCCTATATCAAATGGCGTATTTACCAGCTTAAGCGAGCATTTATATCGAATTAAATAAGGTACGTTAATCCGACATTAACCAGAACCGATTCTCGATTTATTTGCGATTTTATGTTTTGAGTTTATTATTCGAATATTAATCGCTTAACTGGACCATAAGGTATTGCGGTAAGCTGTCTGTAAACCCACTTCGGCTTCTGGAAATTGGTTTTAGATATTCTAATGTTATAAAATGGTTTAAGTTGGTTTTAGAAAGGGAAATTATCTCTGTAACTGATAAGTATTATTCTAAAATTCAAGTGTTACACATTTTTAAGTGATTTAAAAGTGCACTGTGTTAAAATCTTCTTTTTATGACTCAGTACGGAATTGGTGTAATTTGTCGTCGTAATCGGAACCCTCTCTACTGAAATAAATATTATAAATGCGAATGAATCTCTGTCTATATATCGCGCATTCAAGCCAAAAGTACTGATCCCATCAAGTAAAATGTAGTACGCCCACAGACATTGCCTGAGGAAGGACACAGAACGAACCTTTTAGTATACTTACTCCGCGTTCAGAAGTCCAACCCTATATTCAATCCTCGCGAACCAATTATCAACAAGTCTTATGGGGATTACAATAGTAATACGCTGCTTAGTGGTACTCAGTCATGTAATGATGGAAATTGAAGGGATAATGTATTATGCTAAACTTAAAGCGCTATTACATAGCCGGGTGTAGGCAATTACGATAATTACGTCACATTGTCACCTGCTTAGCTTCTGATATTAATTGCAATTAACAGTTTAGAAGGTTACCAACGGTTTTTTTTCCGGCATTCAACAATGCTGCAGAACTTTAGCTACACATATAACGACCTAAACTTAAGATATAGTTAAAAATAACCTTGAAAGACATCTATTATCTACTCGAATAACCTTATTTCATGTAGATCCAAATCTAAATGCGTCTTAAGTAACATAATAAACATATGAAAGGCCGCCACTATAAAATAACGCACATATAACATTAACTTTAATATTCATGATTCAAACACGTCCCTAACGAGTTGCTAATTGTCGTTGCATTTATAATTTTTCAATTTTCATATTCATATTCAGCTATTAATTAGAATGCTCTTGAAGGCGATCGGCGGACAAGATCCCGCGATGGTCATACTTGGTTATACCGTTGTGCAGTAATTATATGCGTTGGTGACCTTACTCTAGAATGGGCCTAACAGATCTTTACACTAGCGGATATTGTCCAGTGTTTACGCGCGGCAAAAAAATTGTCGCGCGTTTTTAAATGTCGTCCATTGAAGCCGAAAATCGATCTCAGTGGCGTGCACTTGGAGAGGACTATGTCCAGCAGTGGACTGCGATAGGCTGATGATGATGATGATGATGATGAAGTGGTTGCTGTCAAATGTTTGCAAACAGTAGTACGATCCACGAATTGCCGCATGGAAACGCTGATCAGAAAAATATTAGAAAAGTTTAATAGAAGGCATGCTGTGTCCCCAATAACCATCGGTGGATGATGATATGCAGTTACACATAATAAAAGAAAAACTTTCAACAGAATTAAAACTAAACAATGCCTAAAACGATGACACTTCAAACCAATCTCATCGCTTCTAAATCGTAACTTTTCCAGCAAAAGTGCGGAAAATGCGAGAAAACACACGATACCAACAGGCGGATAACGAATAACGCTTGCCAGGAAGTATCCGGACAAAATAATTGTTTACGCGTACGCAGAACCGGCTTACACGAGATAAGATAACGGATAAACCGGACCGGAGGAAAACGGATAAATGTTACGACTGGACGATGGAAATAGTCGCGTAATTACGGAAAATTATTACGTTTTCGTCTTGTGTTATTGAATTATTTACTTTTTTTTACCTGTTTTTTGAACTTGTTTCTTGAAGAAGTTAGCTATTCTCAGTTTGAGGAAGAATTTTACGAGTTGGATAATTTTGTAACGATTTTATTCATGTTTTTTTTTTCTGATAGATAGGCTCAAGCTCCAGTGAGAATACATATATCGCATGCTAAATACAGAAAACATTGTAAACTTTTTTCATGCAAACTCATATTGTGTTAGAAGCACCTCCTAACAAAGAGTTCGCATAGTGCGCCGGCGCCTCTAAATACATAGTTTACAATTATTTTCGAGCGAGTACCTAAATAACGCTTCGGGATTCGCCACCTTACTTGTCTACTAAATGCACGGCTCTATACAGGATGTTGCTGAACTTTCTAAAACATTTTCTGAAAGGCATCTCATCCTGTTGCGGATATTTTGTACACGTTTGGCGGACCAAATACAAAACAGTTTTTTATTTACCAAGGCAAAAGTTTTAAAACCGATAAGTAAATGAGAGCCAAAATATTGTTATAAATAATAGCAAAGTAAAGCTCTGTCTGTCATTTTCACTTACCTGGAAAATTCAAAATATAATATTTCCTTTTAACAATCTTTCATGCAGCACTACGTACCTACAAACAAATAAAACAAAGGATTTTAAAGTATCGATTTTGCGCTGTCCTCTTCCGAGAAAATATTAATAAAGCAATTTTCCGAAACGCAACACGCTGTATAGGTAGCGAACGTGCCAGAACATTCCGTTGCTACAGAATGCTGCGGACTGGTATGCAGCGAGACGATACCTATTCGTGACGTCACTAAGTACCCAACTTGCCGCGTTTCGTGTACCCCCCGAATGTGAAGCGCTGCTGCCGAGCGTGACGTCAGCGTGTTTTTCAAAAGAGAATTCTGCTTCAATGCTGCATTAAAGCGGCTATATCTTGCGTTGGGTTTCGTCATCATGTGGTGTCATACAGTGAAATACATATATTTCGCGGTCCCCTGTTGCCTCTCCGAGTCTCGGGAGCTCGAAAGCTTGTCTCTGTTCTCCAGCGAGTTCTCTCTCATTGTTGAACTTACACTGACTCCCTCTGAAAGACTTCGCCTTCTTCAGTTCCATTGTTTGAGGCAAAACCCACTTTATTCAAACATATTGCATCCTTACCGTAATTATAATGTACCGGTCATTTGCAGACCAATATGGTAAGCTACACCCGTGGCAATTACCCCCGGGTCTGAGGATATAGGACGAGAATCTCCGATACTAATTCCACACTGCATAAGACACTTTGATTACAACTCTACACAGAACCAACATTTCGTGGAAATACCTATCATCTATGGGAGCCAATGCAAACGTTTTGATGGCTTTCGGAACCCAATATATGGTTGCCTTAATGGCGGATAGAAGGATCACCCTTTACAATGTGTATATACACTAATATTACAAAGAGGAAAGGTTGGTTGTTCGTTTGTTTGACATTAACGCTCTGAAACTGTTTGACCTATTTGAAAAATTCTTCCACAGTTTTGAAGCTACATTATTCCCGATGAACAAAGGCTTTCTCTATCCAGGTACGGGCAGTAGTTCCAACAGAACACGGGTGCACAAACAGCTAATGCCTAAACTCTTTCATACGCAGTAATTCACCATAGCGGTTCGCAGCCTCGCGTCTGGCGACTGGCGACTGGTTACGACTAGTCGCATGACGCAGCGACAGCCGACAAGTCGTAGGTTTTATTATCCCGTCGAGCACGTCGCACGATTGCCTCGCAGATCACGAGCCGGCACAGAATTACTATGACGTCATTAATGCACGACGAATGGGAAGAATAAAAACCGGGTTATGAGTTTATGGTGTTCGATTTTTATGTGAGACTGTGGTTTCCTCTAGATTTCTTTAATCATGCACACTTCAGAATATTGTATAAAACTCTGAAGTTTCCATTGCAGAATCCAAAATATTCACCTAAATGACACACGACATTAGCGCACAGACTAAACGAAATCTCCCAATTCAGCCAGCAGTTCCCTCTATTTGATTGTTCACTTCAAGTTTTATGCTCGGCACTGGCTCGTAAACCTCCCATATTTCCAATACTTGAAAAAGTGGAAATCCATCGAGAAAGGCCGCGTTTTTCTATTTTCCTTCGTCTGCGAGGACGAAGCCTCGGGTGGCAATTATGCCGACTGATTGGCACCACACTTCACCGAAACTACTTTAGGTACTAGCCTTATACTCCGGACGTGTCCTAATTGACACGTGAAGACTGGCACGCCTTGTCTTCCAGAGGATAAACTAAGTCCTGACTACCAATTACTGGCTGGGACACTCGTCTTGTCTCCTTGTCACCGAAAAATGAAAATTCTTTCACAGTTTTTCGTTTCCAATAGCTAATTAGTCAACTGGGCATTCCAGTTCTTTGGCAGCGGGAAAAAAGTATACGTGAGGCGAAATGTTGCGTCCAGACTAGGGCTTTCAATACCGGTATTACGGGATCCCGTAATACCGTGATCACGGATATATTTTGGTCTTTTTTTAATACCGGTGTTGACGAGCCAATACCGTGATTACGGTATTACAATCTTTTTATAATTTTAATTATTGTGGTTTGTTGTAATAAGTAGCAGGAAGTTGTATTAAATAAGATAAATAACTACGTACTCGTAAGATGTCATCATCATCCTCCGAGCCTTTTTCCGCCAATCTACTTGGCAACGCTGCAGGGACTCCAGACAGAACAGACCATATATATCAATCGAGTCAAAGGCCTTCTCATAGTCCACAAATGCTAGACACAGGGGCTGATTATACTCTTCGGTCTTCTGTATAATCTGCCGCACTGTGTGGATGTGGTATATGGTGCCGTATCCGCTCCGAAACCCAGCCTGCTCCGGTGGTTGGAATTCGTCGAGTATTCGCGCAAGTCGGTTCGTGATCACTCTTGAGAACAGCTTATATACGTGGCTTAGGAGGGAAATGAGTCGATAGTTCTTCAGCAGGGTTTTGTCTCCCTTTTTGAAGAACAGGACGACAACAAACTCCTACTCCACGCCTCTGGAGTTCTCCCTTCAAACAGGACGGCGTTAAAAAGCTTCTGGAGCTCCCCCAGTAGCTCTAGAATCCTCATTTCCGGGATCAGGTCGAGATGCATGCGATGCGTATAACCGGCCATAGAAGTTTTCCACTTCCGAAAGGACTGCCGGCACCGAAGAAATGACTTCTCCACTTGTTGTGGTCAGCTTCGTCAAGTGGCTTCTTCCAAGAGATTGTACGAACACCTTTGACCCCCGATTCAGCTCAATTGCTCTTTCAATGTCAAGAGTATTGGAGCACCGGAGGTCGCGTCGTACGTGCTTGTTGATCTCTTGGTTTAGAGCCCGCTTAGCTGACGAAGTGACAGGCGGGTTTTCACGTCGTTTCTTCATAAGCCCCAATGTCTCTTCCGAAAGCTTTGATTTCTTGCCCTTACGCTGCTTGTTACAGAATATCGACCCTTCCTCCCTGAGGATCTGAACCACATATTCGTGGTTCTGGTGTCGTTTCCAACGTCTGTTGTGGTTTCCACGGCGGCAAATTTGACTGGAAAGTTTCAGATCCTGAAATGGTTTGGAGCAGTGTTGGTCGGAGCCAAGCCTTCATCAGACGAAAACGTTCGGCCTTGAAGTTGATATTCAGAGAGCCTCGGACAAGTCGGTGATCGCTACCGGTATTAAACCTGTTGATCACGGAGACGTCTCTGACTATGTGCTTCTTGTTCGTCATGATGAAGTCAATCACATTTTTAGTCATAGTGTCGGGGCTATGATTGGACGCTTTTTAAACTAAAGGATTGTTTTAAAAGTTTTATTCGATCTAAAATTAAACCCCGATTTCAAATTAGACGAATTCGATTTGACAATATTAAAAAATATTTACAACAGCCTTTCTGTAGTCAAAGTAACTGTATTAAAAATTTGAAAACGGGATGCCAATTTACTAAAAGCGGATATTGCGCTAAAATTTATGTTGACGAAGTTAGATGGTCAAGCTTGCAAGCAATGACTTAAGTCAAAATCTTGCAAAAGCACTTCGAAGACGCATAAAGGAGCTATCTGGAATATTGCAATATTAGCATGACCGACAATACCGTGATCACGTGATCACGGTATTGGAATTTTTAATACCGGTATTGATACCGGAATTGAAAAAGTCCGGTATTTGAAAGCCCTAGTCCAGACATTTTATTTTCCAATATCAACGGTTATAGCGACTTTTCATGCATATTTCAACGTCATTCCAAAGTCCATAAAGGTTGGAGTTCCTTTGATGTATTTATGATAGAATTAAATATGTACAACGAGTAATGAACTACTATTTCACCCGTATAAGAAGTAATACACGCGATGTCCTATGAATTATTGTGAGCTATTAAAAGAGCTACTGAAGTAGAACTAAGTGTAATTCCCTATTCCATACATAATATTGCAATAATGCATTTCAGACACATTATCGATGTCGCCTACGCGTACGTCGTAAGAAAATTGCGCGGGAACTTCGGAACATTCTTCCCCAAATTAATTTGAGATAAATACTGAATACTAATTAGCTCCTAACTGGATAATATATTCTATTATGTCATTAAACCGAACTATTCTTCCAATAACTTTCCCCTCATCCGTATCTCGAAAACCAGACGTCTTTTCCGACTTACGCAACAGAATTTACGCTTAAGCGAACCGAGGTCCGAGCACTAACGTTACTCACTCACACCCATGCAATTTGTATGAGCTGCTGACCAGCACTGCTAGACCTCCCGCACCCCGCGGATATCGTTGAGTACAAGGTGCCAGAGGGGTAGCTTGTGCAAGTGGTCAGAGGTCTTAATGTGACAAACTATGGTATAGTGCGGTATCGGTAGCTGTCCATTACAAGTGGAGCTCCCGCGTTCCTCTAATGCAGTTGGATCGTGTGGCGTAGGGAGGTGTGGTGAACATGGCGAGGGGCCTGGTGACGCTGGCCGGTCGGCAGTACATTATGGTAGGTAGGTATGTAGCGGCGAGTGGCGAGCGGGCGCGCGCGGCGTGTGGGTGAGACGTTTACGGTCGGATCGCTGGTCGACGACGTTGCTGTGACCACGGCTCCGGTCAATGGAAACGAGACTTCTATCAAATATTAGTATACTGACTGAAGAGCCAAACATGAGTGCAACTTATATTCAAAGTTTATCTATGTAAATTCCTCTATTTTTGAACAATATTCGTAAATAGCTGGTTTTTCTATAGCAGTGCATAAACAAAATTGTACGTCAGAGAATTCACCACAATCTACCAAAGGCACCTAGT
Organism: Helicoverpa zea x Helicoverpa armigera; assembly: GCA_033682625.1. Classification (NCBI taxonomy): domain Eukaryota; kingdom Metazoa; phylum Arthropoda; class Insecta; order Lepidoptera; family Noctuidae; genus Helicoverpa; species Helicoverpa zea x Helicoverpa armigera. The sequence goes on from JAWIIS010000050.1 coordinate 2,664,922, forward strand.
GACGCACACTAGTTACTATCAGCCGGCAAATGTGACCTGAGCAATACAAGGCATCGACCTCAGCAAATCCGATCACACGTAATTGAATCCGCTGCGTATCCTTGTCTGACCAAGCCAAGTTTAGCCAAGCCTTCCTGACGTATAGCCTATCGAATTCCGTACTAAATACGTTTACTACGAAACCTTTGACTAAACGAACTTTCGAGAAATGTCCTGCAAAGTTGTGGGAATGAGTCACATTACACGCGGGCGCAGTGCCGCGCTGCGAACGAGACGCGTCGCGGTCGGCCCCCGCGTCGCGCCAATTAATTACGGTGGCCATCTTAGCCCCCGGGGCCGGCACACCCCCTCCACCCCACCGCAACACCCCCCCGCTCGCTGACGGACAATAATTGCCGCCGAATCTACGTCGCAAGCCTTGCCCGCACCTACTGGGACCAAATTCGTGAGCGCTTTGTCTTTGAAAGTACCTACCTACCTATGTATTAATACAAGAAACCCTCGAGGAGGCTCCGATTCTATGAGGACGAGCTGCTAACAAGGAGAAATCGATTCGGTCGTATTTACCTATATCAATAAATTATCGTTTATCGTCAATTACGCACTTGATGATGATGACTTGAATACGCAACAGGTTTGTGGTCATGGTCAGTTATTAATTCCAATGAAAGGCGATCGATATTAATTTAAAACCAGTACACCTTACATTACATCACTATCCAGTTAACAAAAACACAACGAACGACTCACACGTCTATGAGAGCATCACTACCGAAACTTAGAAGCTATAATAGAGCACTTTTCCCATCCAACGGGGACGAACAAAACTGCATCTTACCGAAGCGTCCCTAATGACTTTAAAACAAAAGTTTAATGGGCTCCGTTCAAGGTCAAACGAAAGCAAGCTCACTTTCAATGAGCTGCAGTTATACAAATAAACGCCAGCCGTGACCTTGACCTCTGAAGTCGGCTGTTAAAATAAAATATCGCTGATCATTAACAGGATAATACGGACGTCTGACAAGCGATATGAAGAGGGAGAATTTTGTATTGAAGCTGAAATATTTGTGCAACTTCATTATGTAGAAGATATTTTTTGATGAATTATCCTTATCAGGACTTATTTTAGAAAAAAATCTAAAACATTCGAGTGTTTGTTTCATAAAATTATTTATTGGGCTTTCAAAATAAAGTTGTCTCAGTGAAGTTATTTGAGTAATTCAAAATACACGATAGACACTGTCAATACCATTTATACCTATGAATCAAGACATCAATCACTGACCTACACAGACAACCAAAATGCAGCGGACAAGATCTTGAGAAATTATATACCAACTCGAGAATCATTAATATTTAGTATTTGCAAATTGATCTTACAACTGAGACTCTCAGTTTAAGTTTACGAATATAATTGTTTTTATATACTAACAAAGCTATGACATATGGAATAACAATCCATCAAAACAATAACATTGCCATCCTGCTTTGTAGCTCTGCTACAATCGGAAAATCTTCGTAAGTAGATAGAGAAACCGAAAAATATAAATTCAGTTGAAGTATTAGGAACTAATCTCTATTGTGTTTTCAGAATTTCATAAATGTAAGCCGTCAAAGATGTTAAGTAGGCAATACGTCATCTCACAATCCTATCTCTAAGAAGATATGAAATAACAATATATATTTACCGTGTATTTTGGGCTATTTTACGCCAAAACGACTGACTAAACGCAAGGAACGAAAACAAATAGTTTACTTCTACTTTGAAGAGCTATGCAGCGCTATGCAGCGGAACCTCGTTTGAAAGGCACAAAATGCGTAGTTTAGCGCAAATAGGCGGTATAGTCGCAAACAGTTTAAGCTATGGTTTTAGTGTACAATCGCCGCCAATGGCGTTCACCGTCTATGATCCTGCCGAGCGCCATGCTCTATGGGCGCGTAAAAACTTGAGACAAAAACTATTTTCTATACGTTTATGGGTTAACTTGGGTTCACATGTCGCTTGAAAGCTATTTTCGAAAGCACGGTGTCCAGATAATCTTATGGATACGTGTGTATGAAGAAAGCTGGATCTAAATAGCAAATGGGATTAAAAACTAATGAAGGTTACATTAAGAGTGTGGGGGTATGTGGCTATGTTTCATGTCTACATTATGACTAACGTCACGGTTTCCTAAAAGCTGAAAAATCTGCTGTTTGGTTAAAAATGGTGGTTCGGTCATAATCCCGAAATATGAGGAACTTAGGTAATCTTGTACTCATTGTATCGTACTTAGAAATCGAATTTTGTGGATAAATTTTCGAGCTTCAAGGAAGTTACAGAGAAACAATATCCAATATTTCTGATTATAATAACAAAACCATAATTTTCTGACTATTCCTGATAAAACTATGCTTACATTTCGATTCCAGGTACTTTAGCAAACAAAATATATTAGAAACACTCTTAAAATATAAAGGTCACTGACCAGAATAATCAAAAATACACATATGAGATAAAGAACATAAATATGACAAAATATAGGTACATATATTTACCATACAGACCCCGTGCTTTCTCTAAAAAACTAGCACCACATACAGACAGAACTTATAATACGGCTAAAAGTCCAGGACAGCAGAATTAATTTAGACTGATATAAAAATCCTTTTTACTGCTTTTGGTCTCACTATCACAAACCGTGCCAAAATTCCACTGGCGAAGTGGATTGCATGAATTAACTTGGACACTATAACATTTTGCCTTATTAGCGTATAGTCGAGGATTGCGTGGTATAAGGTTAGAAAATCTTACTATCATACAGGACTCTAAACTGAACATTTTTTAAAAATGGCTCTTATTTTTTTTATCCTGAATTGAGAACTTTTAAAATCGATCCAGTAGATCCTCAGATAAAAAGTGTAAAAGGGAATCCTAGCAAGTAAAGCCTTGTAATAAGCCTAGGAACCATATAATAAGACCCAAGGAAACTAATTTAACCTTCTTCCAATCGTAGCTTCACGAAAATTGGCAGCAGTAAGTAGTGCTGACAATATTGCAGAATAATAGAAACCATGTCGTTTTTTTTTTTACTAATAAGAGTTCTATCTTCTCTACTCTGTGGATAGCAAAACCTTCTTCGTAACTCTCAAAGAGAAATTGCAAGGGACGCTCACAATTAGTAGGCGTATGTTTAACATGCGCCACGCACCGCTCATCTCCTCACGACCCAAGATTAGTATTACGAATGCGTTCTGCTGGCTACCCCTTATTCATAAGCCGTTATGCAACTCCGTCTGGCGGCTAAATGTTTAATTTATACACGAATACTGCTTAGAGCATGCTAAGGGATGTATACTTACTTAAAAACATATACTAAGTTACTAATATCTGAATTGGGAAACTCCTCCTCTCCTTTTGGAAATTTAGCTAAAAAACACTTGCGCGAAAATTCTGACATAACGTTAACGTAGAGTGCTGACTTTACTCAAGATTGGTCGTATAGTATTTGTAGTAAAAGTTCCCTATGTATAAACTGCTTAAAAATTACGTACGTAAAAGAAACTTGTTAGTGTCCTGTTCTTAACATGTTTTGGGTCGGCGCAATAAGTTTTCTCCCTACTCTTATTCTATATAAAATGTGCCAACCTATAATATAACAATGTTGCGATCAACCTATCCCCTTGAAGTGCCACATCAGTTCTAAAGCACCTATTTCCACAACACTTGACGTAAACTTAAACATGTAAAACAGAAACAATTCACCCGCATCACTTATACACTGGCGGCATGTAAGCCACCGCTCGGCGCTTTCACAGCGGCGCGCGCGCAGATGCGGCACGCTCCACGCATGCGCCATGTGGGGCCGGCCACTTTACGCGCCAAGCTTTAGAATGTCGCCTTTTTATGGCCTGCGTTTCTTCCTGGTATTTAGTGTTTGGAAATCTAGTTTTAATGGTGATTTTATAATGGTTTTTATTTAAAAAATCGGTGGCTTATTTGATTTATTCATCATTATATAGTAGCTGCATGGTGGGACTAAAGTTTGATTATCACCAACCGTTTAACAAACAGACTGAAATCAGTTATAATTAAGAAATAGTGATAGTTACTTGATGACATTATGTTAAACACACAATACACTGTCCATTTACTAATTAAGTTTGTCCGTTTAGTTATAATACTGAAAAAAAAACCTAAAAAAGTAAGAAACAAACTTAGAAATGAATCACAATAGAGACGCGACGTTTCTTTTGCAAAAGACATCAACGGTGCTCCTGCGGAACATGAATATTTAATTTCCATATTTTTTAGATTTTTCAGTCTTTTAATTTTCAAGTTTTTGTCTATGATCAGTTGACTATACAATGTAAAGTCGAATGCACAAATATAAGTTCGACTTTCAGTATAGGTTATATAATAAATCAATTAATTGTAATTAAAATACGTATAACATGAACGTATCCCAAATTGCAAATGACGTTTTCAAGGTAAGAGGATAGATGGCACTACTATCTTCATTGTGAATATGGCTAACCAAAAAGTATATCAAATATAATTAAATTCTAACCTAAAAAATGCTTCTGCCCTGCACAATCAAATTAAAACCAAAAGAAAAACCACAATAACTTAAACCTCATCCAATTTCTATTCTAGTAATAATCTCACTCGCTCTAGGCGGCAAGTCAGGTTCACATAAAGAGAGCAGTTTATGGCTTTCCTCCGTCCCTCCATTAGTCCTGAAGGAGGAACGCTAATTCCCCGTACACCCGTGCGCCACAAGAATTGGATACCACGATGCTATCAAAGCTAGTTTTATTGGCACTAGGAAATGGGTTTAGAATTGGAGAACTTGATTTCAGAAGAAAAAGTTGAAGTCTTGTTTTGAAAAGTTTCAGTTTTCAGCGCTATTGTATTGTAGCTTGATATTGTCACAGTCAATGTTTACTTTCGCTCAACTCTTTAAGATGTCAATTTTAAACACAATTTAAGCTCATGTTGAGCTAATTATATCTACTAATATATACTTTTCAATATGCATATAATTGATGTAGGAAAAAAATCCATATAAAATATGCCCTGAATAGTTTATTTCAAATTGTCATCCGTCTGTGGTACAATTTTTTTTCTCGTTGCTGTCAAAATGGACAGGTGAAGTGAATATGGAAAATCTCGCGATGCTCAGAAATATGATCCACCTCCATTTTATTCAAAGTTTGAAGTTCATTTCATACCTTTTGCGGTTACCACCGATACATACATCCCATAAGGTCTTTTCACCAGTACTCCTGCATCCAGTTATAGCAAGTTTAACTATTCCAATAGTGACGGGACCGCGACAGAGGACACATAGTTCGGCGTACCGTTACGAGTCGCTTCTCACGAGTAGCTCCCATAAATTGTGTAGTGCGATAAACATCTGCGCTCTCATCGAGTTCCAGATCATTACGGCAATACGGACAAATAGCTGACCAGCTACTTACGAAGAACTGCGAGTTCAGGAGTAAAAAAATACTGAGGGGTTTGTAAGAAGCGGGTGGAACCGCGGGAAACTGCTGGTGCTATATATTGATCTTGTATACTTACTTAGACGATGAAGTTTGAAGAAAGCTGAAGCAAGTGCATATTTGGGTTTTCAGAAAAAAAATAACCGGCGGTCTGTAAGCCGATGGAACCTCAGGAATCTGCTGGTGTTATGTATTATTCCTGTATATTTACTTAGACCGTGAAAGAATATAGTATAAAGTAAACTAACCTTAACAAAAGGACCAATAAAACCACTCAAAGATCAATGTTCTGGTTTCTCTAGCTAAGAAATAACAAGTATTCAAGCTAGCCGTTCGAACTAATATTTTCAATTATTTTATTCAGAGAACACTATAGAATTCGGACAGCAGTTCACTCAATAGTAATTAACATCCACTTGCAGCGTATATGAGTTGTTATTGCGAATTTCCGAATTACCAAATTAATTCGGCGAAAATCAGCTTCGCTTCATGAAAAAATAATGCTGAAAGGCTACTCTCCTTCCGGGAAATTACTTAATCATCTTACACTCGAGTGCAGCCGCGGACGCTTGTTAGCTCATACAACAACGAAAAAAGGTTCACCCAACTAAACATTCGTACACCTCTGACAAAGGACTTGGTACAGTATGTAAATTTTGGCAGCCAGACCGCAGTTTGAAAGACCCATAGGTTCTAGGCTCCTGCAAAAGTAAGCGACAGCATTTTTAATAAAATTTTCATTTGTCGATATATTCGGAGTTGAAGTGATCCGCTGTGTCCGGCTGGGTACATATTAATGAGAGCAGGTAGAACTGGGCGGAGGGTGGTGGGACGAGGGGGAGGGGGCGGTGTGCTCTCGCGATGGTTGTTATGGCAACGCGACGCGGCCTCGGGCGCGGTATTACAATGAAGGCGATACTTGCGGATCAGGGACTGGGGAATCGTTGCGGTTTGACACGTGTGTGTATTTTTTAAGTTTCTTTAGATATTAAGTTTCTTTTAATTCGACGTTTTGAGCACGACTCTTGAGTGGATGTCATGCCTTCTCCTAACATGTCGAAAAAGATAACTTTCGATATCAATTAAAAATATTTTCAAAAGGTACGTAGTACTTAAATATAATTAGATGACCACAGATGCATTACAAAAATCCTCTAGGCTTTGCATAATTAAAATCATATCCAAATGTCAATATCGAACCATTAAACCAACACCTATAAACCTAACATCATGTTAAGCTCACCAAAACAAAAAAGCATCTCTGGAGCTTCCAGAAAATTCTGAGCCGCGACGCTGCCCCACACGCGGGCACAGCAGCTACCACCCTATCTGGAGTCGCGCGTGATACTCGCGGGGGTGGCCGGGCGGGGGTGGCTACGTGCCACGACAAAAAACCCGAGCTGACCCGAGTCCAGCCGCTATAAAGCGCCTCAGAGCGTAATAAGTAGAGAGGCGCCGACGTAGTTTGTGCTGTTGAGGCCGAAGACGAATTTTTTGTAAGCCGAAAATTAGTAAGTATGTTAAAAATTCATGTTGTTGAAAATAGACAAAATATAATGGAATGTGACAGATAATTTCAGGTGATATTATGTTTAATTGTAGGTATATTGCAGGAAAATTGATAGCTGAAAGCTTACGTGACTACTTTAAAGCATGAAAGAAATAGTCGTATTACTGGTAGCACAAAAGGTTGGCACAAGATTAATTGTTTAACCAGTTGACCACTATCATTATATTATTTATACCAATTTGTCATAAAAAATATAAAGATCGGATTTTCCCTTTACATTTTCCGTAGCTTACCAAAACACCTAATCTATTCGACTAATCATGTTTTTCCAAAAACCGAAAAATATTTCGTTTCGTCATACTTCAGGCCGAATCGTCGCACCTCTAGTAATAAGCTCCCCTTTGCTAGCGTTGCTTTCTGTCGCAAATGGTGCTCAAAGGAACGCACGTTCGCGCTCTCTAATTTCGAGCCGATCGTTTGACTCGGAATGACTCGAGCTGGCTATTGATTCGATATCGCTTGTTATGTGAACCGAGTGTGTATGTACTAGTTGATATTGTAATCGATTTCTGATGGATTCTTTAGGTGTCCTGTCAAACAGCCTTTGTGTGTAGAAAGTTTTAAATGTTTATTTGAAAAAATTCAGGAGTCAATGTATAAAATTAATTTTACTGTTGATTAAGTTCCTGCAAGGTTCACAAGTTTAAAGGAATTCAAAAGAAAACAAATGAATATTATTACATTTTTATTTTTTTTGTTCCATGGCTCACATCGTCCATTTTTTTTTATTAAAATTCAAACGGAACAGGAGTCAATGAGAAATGTCAAAAAAACTATATTCTTACTACGTGCATTATAGAAACAAAGAGACTTGTAGCTGTGAGCTTTGGACATAGGTAGACAAAATCTGTACTGAATGATGAAATAGCCATGTTGAAACTGAAGTTATGGAAGAAACTAAACAAAGAAATTACATCTTTCAGGCAGTTTCAGGCAATCAATTCGGCTTTTCCTTTGTCTACCTCTGCACACCCTACCACTTTCATTCCCTCATACTATTGCACATAGGTAATAATTGCACATCCTAATACAATGACACGATTTTTTGCACGAAAAACTTAGGTACGTACATTCAAAAACTTACGTAACTGATAAGGTGTCACAAATCACATAATTGCAATGACGTCACATTTATAAGTGTTGCCAACTCAACTCAACTAATTGTCAACGTCTCGAGTATTGCCAACGTTACGTCACTAGCAAGGAAAAAGTTCCGTTATCCTCAACGTCAGCCATTTTCATAAGACACGTGAGTCATTGGGCTGTGGAGATAAAACAAGAACCAATTCTGATTAAGTATACGAGTGTACCTCTTCGTTTAACCTGATTATATCCTTGTTTGAACCAGGTGACTTATCCGGTATGGTTGTTTCATGTTCTGAAGTTGCCAAAACTCAGGGATGTTAATAGATGTGTTTCTTGTAAGTACTCAAGACTCATTACAAACTCGTATTGGTATTGTAAGATTTGTCTCTTCAAACACGAGCTATCAGACTTATAGGAGAAATGAGAAACCAAATGAATTATTGAATCCCCTTAAAATTATAACATGGGCCATAGAGCAAAACTGCTTTTCATTACAACTGAAAACTTTGATCTGCCTTTATCACATAGCAATTCAATTAAGTTAGCTTTTGAAGTCAAAAAGTTCCACTTACACAACTTATCAAGCCATTATAAGGATAATGATATGACTACCAAAACTATCTCAAAACGAGCAACATTAAACCGCTCAACAACCGAATCATTATCACCTGTTACGTGTTCCATAACGGGCCAGTGTGCGGAAGCCTTTATCCCTCATAAACACATATAATTTGAGTACTTCAGCAACAATCTAACACAGACATCATTGGCCCAATAGAGAGGGCCATTAACGAACTTGCAAACTGAGCTCAACAGGTGGCGCCATTCGTTTCAATATCTACGAAACTTTCCGACGCAACTCAATAAATCGCCCAGTTTCAGATGGCCTCTACAACCACGAACAATCCCCCTTCACACTCCCAAATTTCAAACAAAGAACGGAGGGTAACAGCTCATTTTAAACTGGCCTTTCTTTGCCCTGTTGTTATTATCATTGCCCTTTATGTTTCGTTCCAATTTGAACTTTATCGTTGCGAATTAAAAGTTATTTTGTTGTGCTAATAATGGGCAATTGTCGTATTCAGCAGTTTAGCGATACGTTTTGTGTTGAAAACGTTTTATAGACATGTTAGTGGTCGTTGAGATCAGCTGTTCGTAAGATGTTTGTTTTCATTGTGTTGTGTATATTTTTATGTTCAGATCGTCCTTTTTTTTTGGAAAAGGGTTTGTTGAACGGTGCTTACTTACTTTATCTTACATGCAGGTAACTTTGTTTGTGCACAGAACTATATAGATAGACATCAGTCGTACTGTGAATGCTAACCGCGGGTATATTGATTCAGTAATGCTACGGTTATAGCTACATATTGACGATTTTCTTTTAATATCCGCAGCCTTCAGCAGTCGAAATAGGTAAACATATTGGTCGAATGGATAACCTTCCTTTTTTCAGTAGGTTTCCTTTGACAGATATTTTAAGCTGACTTCATCATCAGTTAATTCCTGCTTGTTAAGTTCAATTGAAATTGAAACGTAGAGCATCAATATAAGATGGATGCCAGCAAAATAAATGTCACTACTTTCTTTCCGCTTAAATAAAATGCCAGCCAGTGTAAAATAATGCTTCAGCAATCTCCATAATTATTACTACCGCACAATCAAAACATATAACATTACATGACAAAGGTGCAAAGAACTGCGCAGTCTACGAGCATCAAGGGCGAGCGGTGACCACCACATTTTGCAAGTTCATTATCATTCACGCAATATTTTCAGCGGGAGATAAAACTGTCTGCGTGGTGTCGCATCTCGAGTGTTACTGAATATATTTGCATGTCGCATAGTAAGAATTAATTTGGTAGTTTCACGTGTACAAAGATTCAAGTTTTCAAAAAAAAACGTAATGAAAAACTATTCTTTTTTTTTTCAAAATTGTTGTTCGATATTCATTTGACTGCTCAACCTGCCTCTTGTGCGTAAGAGGCAGGTTGAGTTTCGATAATTACATAGGTTGTGTACTTGTACAGTATTAACAGCACATTTTCTGCTGACTCTGCACTCGATGTATTTCAGCTTACTATACGTTCTATACTTTATTATTACTTATACCTAACATACCAAAGCTGTCTGATTATGTTTGCACCTAAAACAACTGCAGTTCAGGAACATCTCAACATACGATTGCGTCACAAGCACAACAGTCAGACATTTACGAAAATGCAATTGATCAGTAGGAACCTATACATATACCTAATCTTCAACGTACAGTATAGTGAACGAGCTAAAAGCCGCGCAACGCATACCAGCGCGCGACTGATGCACAAACATTCGAATGTTGTTAGTATCGGTGCTATCGGCGCGTGAGTCACCGTTTGGCGGCGCGGGCGCGTCCGCGTAATGCGCGCGTCGACGCCCGGTGACCGTCAGCCGTGCAAACGTGCCGACCGATCGGGTGAGAGCGTGGTGATGAGCGGAGCGGACGCGGAAGCGAGACTGTAAGAATCTTTAGAGGGTTGTGATATTTTTTAAATTCCTGCTAAGTTCAGTTAAAATTGAAACGCGACTGATGCATAAACATTCAAATGTTGTTAGTATCGGTGCTATCGGCGCGTGAGTCACCGTTTGGCGGCGCGGGCGCGTCCGCGTAATGCGCGCGTCGACGCCCGGTGACCGTCAGCCGTGCAAACGTGCCGACCGATCGGGTGAGAGTGTAGTGATGAACGGAGCGGACGCGGAAGCGGGAAAGTAATAATTTTTGCACATATCATTTTAATGTTATTATTTGTTTAGACACTCAGGAAACGAGATTTTGATGAAAATTATGTGAGAAGGTTGCTCGTGATGTGATGTTATGTAAATAGATAAAAACCAAATCAAAACCTTTAATAGCTTTTGAGATAATTATAAAGCTTATCGTCTCAATCGAATCTGAATGGTAAATAAATAACACGCACATTGCTATAATTCACTTGTCATGATACACACCAGTATCTCTCGAATTTATACAAACCTCAATAATTCCGTAAACTTAAACGCAAAATACTCAACGTCTCACAGCACTAAAAATAGACCCTTACATTTATCACCACCACGATAACAACAATCTCTCGCTCCCATCGTTAATGACATGCACCCAACTTCGCTCGGTCGCTCTCCGCGCTCCCACGCACCATGTCACAACCCGCATGCATCTGCGCTGTTTTCGCGCTAAAAAAACACGGCGCAGCTGCGAACGGCGCATTGCAGTCCACGAGGAAACCGGATAACTCCGACGTGATACTGCGTATATCACTGGTAACAGTCAATTGTAATTAAACAGTGAAATATGTATACTTAGCGACTTTGAGGAAAGAGTTACGGAGTTTTTCCTTGAGAATGACTAATGTTAAGTTCGTAACATCGATGGGGCTTGTGGTGGTTTCACGTGGAAAATATTTATCAAAACATTCCGAGAATTGGGGAAAACTGTTTCTAATACTTTTATCAAGAATATTGAGTCGAATAGAAGTTCAAAGCGTCGCACGAAAATATAGCAACACTTCTTATAACTACCAAAATAAACAACCTTAAAAATCTAATTGGCGCTTAATTAAAACATGTACCTAAAGGTATCGTTGCATTTATAAACAATTTATTTCAAATAAATAAAACATGAGCAATAATGCGGTACAGACATGAATCAAGTACCTAAATGTATAAAAATAACATAAACATCATCGCTTGTTTTCTCTAAAATGTCATGTAAAGAACACCCACTTTCCATCAAAGCTCATACAATATACAGCGAACAAAATAATTCCATCAAACGGACTTCATACTCTACGCTTTTCATACAGATCTAGACCAAAGAGGTCAAACACTAATATAGCACAAACAAACCAATACTGGCGGAATGTAATTCACGCGTTCGTATTTCAAAATTCCGCCAATAAGTCGGGTCGGTACCAATATTGAATATTTGTCCTAATATGATTGCTAAACCCGCGGCCGTGAGACTGCGGATACTACGCCGTGTTCTCACCGGTAAAGCCCCGCCTCTTTCTATCCTTGAAATACGAATGCGTTTAATTTCATCTCATTACCAGGTTCATACGATGGTAATTTGTTTTTTTTTCGCAATACTGTGCCTCGAAAAGCTGTTCTTCCGGAGATTACACCTAGCATTAAAATATTTTGGTATAGTGAATCAGGTGAATCTATTATCATCGTTAAACATGATCAACAGTTATCTTGTAAATACCTGGTTCTATAACTTGATATTTATAGATTATAATTTTGTTCTTAATGCTTAGCGGTTCCTCGCTTTATGATCATGTCGGACAAACAGCGCAAATCACTCATAAAATATTAATTAAAGTTATTGACCATTGAGTATACGAACTAATAACGCAGCCTTAGTTTTATTAAGCATAAAATATACAATTTATTTAATATGTAAAGAAGAAACAAGTCGTATTTCTCCGTTCTAAATACCGTGAAGTGCAATTTGAGGCGCGCTGTCCTCGCATGCGCTCCTTAGCATCGAGTTGTACCCGCGAGGCATCTTATTGTCTTTAAACTTTACATTTTACCGCTGCTCGTTAACCTGGGCCGTGTCAACGAACCTGAGCATACCGCTCACTATTCTGCTCACCCCGCAAACGAAATCATAGAAACAACTGAACATGTAACAACTAACTGAAATGCCTCACTATTCTCTTCAGCAGACATCACAATGTGGCGTTATGTGCGCCATCGTAAACGAACAACACGCTAAACCTGGAAACTTTAAATACATTTCCATGGCATTTTATTTGGCTGTTAAAATCGGCATTAACAATTCAAATTGGCGGCGGGCGAACACCGAAAATGGCCGCCCACTGACAGATGAGAGCGGCGCAGACGCGTGGAGTGAGGCGACGCACGGTGCGCCCGCGCGGCCGCGCTCCCACGATGCGCCGCAACGATTGCGCTAATAGAGGGCGATCGACGCGCACTGCCCTTTACATGACGGAACTTAACTATGGCCATAAAAGTCCACACACGTAATTGATTTTAGAATAATGGTATGCACGTGACTTTGCAGTGCGTCGCCGCCTTTAACGAATTAAATTGGATATAAGGGACCGGCTCAAATTAGCGCCAGGTATGCTGAAGTAATCGAAATTAACGTAAAGGACAATGTTAACGACTTCATAGAAAATGTTACTTTCCTCCAGACAGATTAGATAGACAATAGACAATAAATACTCTTTTGCCATTAAAACGAGCCTATAACATGAAATGTTCAATTATATCTACATAAAAAATACCCAAGTATAAAAATAAAATAACAGGTATAGACCCTTTCAAGTCATCAAAGAGCAACAAGCAAAGAACAAGGAAGGGTCCGCGATACAGATTGTTATGTCTGAGATATCGCGAACAGTGCCGCGGGCGAGGGCCCACTAGTAACAATATTTTGGCTAGCTTTATGCGAATTAGTTGATAATATTCGAGAAACATCAACTACAAGTAGTCCTGGGAATACAACAGGCGCCGAGTTCCTGGAACCACCTCCCGTACATACGTAGCCAGCGGGGATTTCAGACAAATTACTGGCCAAAGCTATCCTTTACCGCGCAACTACTGAAAACTTGATTATAAGCAGCGCGTAGCGACTCCCAGCGCCGGGCGCTCGTGTACGCTCTCTTTGACTATGTTCCTCAAATGTAAGCAAAAAGACCACTAATGTTAATGTGTTTTTCAAGAAAAAACCTAGCTGGCGGTCTGTAAAAAATATATCTGTTGCTTTTTATAACCGCTGTCTGAGGTCTGGGAGTACTGGCGTACTACTTTTTGCGTGTATCGGAGCAGACAAACTCTACAAGATAATGCAATGTAAACCTGTGTCCATAAGACAAATAAACTAGAATGTTTAGGGTCTTGAGCGACATGTTCGCTGCAGACAATAGCATTTCACTTACAAAACGCGGAAACAGTAAAAGAGCAAATTAGTATAAAGTCCGCACTCAGCCACTAACTGTAAGTCCGAGCACACATTGTGCGCATTTAACGCTAGCGAGAGACAAGCCAAAGTGGTACACGTGGATACAGCGACATAAAATAAAACTTTGAAACTTATTGGCGAGGAGACGCCAGCCCCCTCCTCTGAAACACTTCCTACGCCACTTGACTACAACCTCATCGAGTTGTTCGAGACACATCGATGTATAACTTTCAACAGCGCGGAATGAATTAACAGCGGAGCGGCGATGGACGCGCTTGAGATGCGTTTACAACTTTAAATAGAGTGGGTGAAGTGCAATGATGCACCCACGTGGAACTGCGAGTAAAGCGATCGAATAATTCTTTCCAACAAATCTACACAGTATAGTACAATTAGAAAGAAATGACGCCTACAATCAACTAAGATGTCATCTTACCATAAAAATACTTTTCCAATGATAGGTGTTCTGCGAATTATAGAATGGGAAAAACAGAATTGATTTCAAGATAATTATCAGAAATATCTTAAAGATATGTACCGGTATTAGAACAAGAAGGACTGTGCGAAAGCTAGATTCAAGCTTATACTTCTAAAATTACGCATGTAAATATGCAAAGTGATCCGGTTTTCTGTCTAGATTGGTGAGCTGATGAGCACAAGTGGTCGCGAAACCGCAAGCGATATCAGCGGTCCCATCAATCTACATATTGCGCAAACATTGAAAATAGTCGCGTTGGAGTCAGACGTGGTCATCGACGGGCCGCTTCCTGGGTTCGCGTGTATTGACGTTGCATCGACACTCACATTGTGAAACTACGTATCTCTGAATAGAATAGAAAGCTAGGTACAGAATGTCGGTGCCGTGGGCGAGACCGCTAGCCGTGGCTGGCTGCAAGCGATGGCGTCGCGCAAAAATAAAGGAAGCGATGTTGATCGATCGCGGCTATATCCGTTCGATGCGGTGACGCAACGCTGCACCGCCGACGATGTACACTACGCTCAAATGAACAGCGTGGTGACGCATTTAGTTTCGCGATAACGCCGCATTGTTTCAAACATTACCGGCGCGTCGGCATGTCGCTATGGGGAAGGATCGACGGAGAGCTGATAAATCATTATTGGGACATTCGGCATTGTACTCGTAATATCGCGGCTTGACCTTTGCGGTGATGGCTACCTGACGTATGAATTCAACGTTAAGTAATCCTTCAGAAGATTACAATAAGCAGCAATTAACGCTTATCATCAGAACCAATTGCAGTTTTGCACAATACTAAATTATTACAAGAATATTTTGTAAGATGGTTACAGCGAAAGAGCATCACGGTTAGACGTTGTCGAATGGCGAGCAACAAGTAAATATTGGCAGCCGGACAGGTGGCACGGACGTTAACCCTGCTTGTACTTTTTGAAATATGAACTGAAGTGTAGTTGAGTATGTTATTGAGCTGTTGAATATTATCGGTGGCATCGATCAAACATGTCTGAGATAATGGCGGCCGCGGTCGCATCGTGTTGCAGCGTGCGTCGGAGCTGCGCCCGCGCCGACATTGCCGCGGTGTCATACGACAACATAACCGCAGAAGGTACACAGATTAGAGTGACGAATAAAAACATAACAAGAAAAAAAAACAAATGTTTGGAAATCTGAAGTATAAAATTTGGAATCGGAGTCTAGAGGCATACCTATCTGGAAATATATATGTATAGAGAACACATCACTTTTCAAACCTGTACCAAACTAGGCTATAAATCCAAATTAAGATCTCATCTGTCGAACGGTTTTGTAAAACGCTTTATCTTTTCCATACCTATGATTGCAAATTACTTATATCAATTGATCAGCAGATCATCAAACTGATAGTTCGTTTGTACCTAAGTCATGTGCTGATTGCCCTTGGCGTGAGTGGGTATTCTGTGGTGTGTGAGGCGGTGCGCGGCGGTGACCTCGCGGCTGCGCCCGCGCACGCGTCACCCGCGTGACGGCGCAGCCGGCGGCGCTTGCAGGTCACTGTCTGCCTCACTGCCTGTCCCAACGATTAACGCATTGTTCGAACTTTCTAGGAGCTCAATGCACGCTCGCTTTCCCCTAGTTCATATTCCGCGGATGACCGGCTCTTATCTTGTTCAAACAACTCGACGCCGACGTTCGCCTGCAGCTGCACTCTGGTAATTATTCGGAACCAAATCGATCTCTGTGTACAGCAATCACGCTCTCTTAGTTTATGATCAGTGTGCAGCACAGGTAGAGGTATCATGCAATTGAAAAACATAACACAATAACAATGGACAAAAGAACACGTGCCGACAATGTTAATAACTTAACCTATCTAAACACATTGGTAGCATGTGTGAGATCATAATGAAGAAGCAATTTAGATCCGGAGCTTAAATAATTCGGCACTTTGGCAGATGGACCTGAAACCGCTCCACAATTACCGATGCGATGTGCATGCACGTAATAATTTAGGTGGAACCTACACAGTACACAAGACGGCGACGCTAGCCGGTGTGGCTTGAGGCAATTAGCGAAATGGACGCCGGAAAGGCGAACGTACTCAGCTCGCGTAGGTCGAGTGCGGACAGAGCGGGTGAACTCCCACCGGGCGACGTCAACCGACCTCCTATTAATAGTACGACCAGTGGGTAATCAATATTCGCCGTGCAAGCCAACCCTCGCCCGCATCGCGCTTCCTGGAAGCCGCGAGCCGCGGCGATTCGGGGACACTCCGGCCCCCGGCGGCGCCGCGCCTCCATAAATCTCCGAGGCCGCTCCGCTTGCCGCCGCTTCCTTTGTTTTTTTTTTTCTCGCCGGCGCGCGGTAATAAGATCGCGAGCGTCAACGTCAGGTATAGATAGGCTCCGGGCGGTCGCGCGTGAAATGCATGCGCCGTCTATTGACCGCGCAGATGTACAATTTAAAAGCTTGTTCGATGGGCGAACGCGTCGGCGACGTGTTGGTCGAGCGCGTGAGTCGCGCCGCTCCGCCGGAAATAATTAGTCGTGGAGATAATCGTTCAGAAACTCTGTCGGCGGCGCTCGTTAAACCCGCGCCCATTCGTGTGCTCTCGCAACAACTTGAGCCGTTCACAAAATGAAAACTTGCGAGTTGACTCGATTAAGCCCGAATCTACTTCATAAAGCTTATAATATTGATAGGGAAAGTGGCGGGCTTTATGTATTCGGGATGAGCGTAGCTTTCGTACGGCCATATTAAATCAGGGAAATGGTAGAAACTAAGAATCTAATAAAACGAATCAATGATCATAATTACAAAAGTACTATATCCTCCTAACCACAGTGGAGGATATCGCGTTTGCTCTACAGAAACTGGAACATAAAGGACAATTCCGATCCTTTACCTCCATAAGCGTGATGAAGTGTAATAGCGCGCACACATGCGACTGCGTGGAGCAAGGCGAACCTGTCCGGTGATAACAGATCACGGACGGCTGCGGCTGAGGTGGCGCGATAACGCCGCAGATAACAGGCGCAATACACTTACATAATCACGGAGCAACACTCGCGACTCGCGACACTCAGCCATTTGCGAAACAAAACTTATCGTACGGCACACTTCGCACAATTTCTCAGATTGCTATTTCGCAATAAACTCTAGATAACTGTCCTTAAGTATTTCGAGAGGAATTACAAAGGAGCCTTAAGTTAGAAAGTCCTTGTTCTATAGCAAGATTTAAATTCTGACAATACACAGCAATTAGCCAGAAACGAGAGCCAAATAAATGGACACAAGAAATATGATTTGGTAAATGACATCGCGCCGGAAGTAAATCTCCATTCGTGAGGACCAGAGACAAAGACAAGTACGGGTTACGAAGCGGGGTTGACAAAAAACAAAGAATATTGAAGTCGCGAACGTCACTTGATCTACATAACAATCGATGCGAAAAGGGTCCAATTAAAGTTTTTGAACGAGACGGTCTCACGCAACGGTTTATCCGATGGGCTGTTTATTGCGTTTTTTGCCGTGGATCCGCGGCGTGGCCAACCCTTGCTTCCCACGAATATCCGCGGCGGCGTCTAGTTGTTTGTGCGGGCTGCACGTAGACGCGGCCGCGGCCACCCTATTGATAAGGCACGTCCCGACGCGCCTTTGAACACTCACTGCTGACTACATAGTAATTGTCGGCCTTATCTCACAAATGTTACGATTGTATTTTTGGGTCGACTGAACGTTTTTGTGTTACATTCTTTGTATAACCGAACCCAATAAACACATTTTTGCCTCAGATAATAATATGGGGTGAGCGTGAGCGTGAACATTGTTTACCGGACTTCAATTTTGTACTTAAAAAATCTCCTTGTTATGAGAAAGTTAGGTACACGTTGGTACAACTTTATGATGCCCGTCTACTGCGCTAATGTCAATTAGTGCTGCCAGACTGAAACTCTCAGAGCCAAGGTCACAGCTGTCAGGCACATTACGGCCCTTCGGCTGGCACTAACTACACGATAAAGGCGGTACAATATACCTAAGTCGACATAGAACATCGCTGCTAAAGAAAACTACTTCATATTCCATAAAGTCATGGTCGCAAGCAAACATCCACGGTCTGGAAGCAAAATATAAAGTTATAGATAGCACATTTACATTTTCCTACGATATGCCACCCTTCAATAAAATTATGCCAAGCAGATGTCAGATTTCAAAAATTCAGATTTACGGAACTTCCAGTGAATAAGATAAAACTGTACCGAAACATTTTGCAGGATGCGTAGGTAGAACACCAATGCCGAATATGTATATGTAAAAGTTCATCTCAAGTTAACAGTACCTAGAATTTAAGCAATAATTTGGAGCCTTAATACAGAATATTTGATTACACAATTAAAACTGACGGCATTGCAGTAAGTAATTACTCGTAAAATCAAATAAAAACAAGCTGCGGAGAGGCAGACGCTGGCAAATTGTATCAAAACGGAGATTCAATGTCAGCGCGTAGAAAGAATTTGCATAAGTCATCGACCGGCGGCGATTGCGTTGCAGCTATTTGTGTGCCGATAACAAAACATTGATTAACTGATCAATAAGCCGCAATAACATGATCGATAACGTGATGGACAAACTCTCCAACAACAAGTATTTAGCTGCCATTATTTTTAAAAACATCATTAACTAGGTATGTCATCAAAATAATCAAAAAACTTGCCTATTTAATTAAAAAATGTTAGTGCCTTTAAACCTACATGAAGTGGTTTTTTTAGGTCAAGGGTATTTATTATCCTTACGTGAGGTCATGGTGTTAAAGACAATTATTACAATTATTTAACATTCAGACAGAAAATAACTCGACGATAAACTTCCTAGTTCTTTGTTATAACTTTTTATACACATGGAAGGAAGCTTCGGGTGTAAATAATCGGCAGTGAACAAAGTTCGTGTCAAGCACGCACAGAACGCAAGAGAAAGCCGATGAAGCGATTGTTACCATATCCATAACATAAAGTGCAGTTCAGACGAGGAGTTTTTACGTAACGCGCGTCTCACCCGGCGACAGCGGCGGCGGCGCGGCGCGACGCAGGGGAGGCGCGGGGAGGCGGCGGCGCGGCTAAATTATCGCCGCTCGCGACGAACGCCGGATGGCGTACACCGCGGGCACACATTTACATTTACGCATTTTACGCGGCCGTCACCGACCGATCGCCGCCTCCGCGCCGCCATTAGCGCGACACAGATACGTGTAGGCTATAACTTGAAGGGGCACGGCCGCGAAAATTGCTGCCATCAATCGTCGAGCCGGGCGACACGTTGCGATCGGTATTCATGCGTAGGGGCGACAGTATAAATTCTCTTATAACTTAGCTATCATTATTTTCCATGCTCGTGCGAGGAGAGCAATGCTACCCATAAGTCGAAATTGTACAGAAAATATTAGGGGGGTGCTTCGAAACTCCAAGAGCGTAGCACAATTCTATTTAGGACAAGATATTTATGCCGAGTTACTTGGTAAGGCTTAAATCTAGAATCTTGTCATAGTTTCACAATGCCAGTAACTAAATAGCGAGTAAGTAATTCGACGAGCTTAGACATCATTCAGCAAAGATTAAAATTCCAAACTATCGATTGAAACGCTCCCAGACGCGCTAAATTGAAAGGGACACTCACAATACTTGTTCATCCGCTAAATCCCCAATATTCGTGGAATAATAATGCTCAAATCGCGATTTGGCTGCGTAGTGAGTGTAAACCGCAGGTAAGGCGCGATTGCTTTGAAGTGTAGCAATAATAACGTTACATTATTAGTCGCGGGCCCTTCCAGGTGCATTGTTTCGCGCGTACCTGCGTGCTGCGCTCATTATGTGCCTACCTGAGTCACGTCGAGTATCGCGCTCGCGACCATTACCACGCATTTTTACCCGCGCTTCACCGCGAAAGATGCGCCGTTGAAATTTTTACCCGGCTGCCGCTGAGAGAGGGTTAAGTTTTTACGCTTGAAAAAGAACGGATTTAATTACTCCGTAGTCTATTGTAATTTATAGTTTTTTTTTTGTATACTTTTTGTCTGTTGACTCATCCAGCTAATACTAACACTGTTGTGATGTTTTCTCGCTGCCGTTGTATTCAAGCGGTATAGTTTTCCACTGAAAGTCGCACGAGGACGTGCACCATCGATTTGCACCATACACCTCCGGTCCCGTTCGTTGCATAAAATCAGGGACACGACCAAGGCATTTGTACTAGATGAGTCACCAAAAAACAACAAGTAAACAACACAAGACGAGGTTAACTCGAACATTTTAGAGTTCCGTACTCGGTTACAGTTGGCTGTATTACAAAACCTGGAAGTCCGACTACTTTGTACATAGGGAATCATACCATCTAGTAGTTAAGCAAGAAATAAAACAGGAAAATAGTGACCCTAGCTCTAACATAAATAATAACAATTTATCAAATGATAATAATACCTCAATCAGTTACAATTTCATCAACATTTTAAGGCTATCTCCGCTCGTTCCACCAAATCTGTTGTACGGAGCGTAACTGTCGCACAAAAGGCCATTGTTTAGCCAGTTCAAACAGTCGCAGTGGGCTGCTCGTGAGCATAGATATTACTGACATAACATCATTCGGACTGCGATTTGATACGCACGAAGCCCACTGTGCGGGACCTGCTTTTATTGACGATAAGCTACGCAAATATTGCGCAGGTTTTGCTATGCTTCGATATTTTGAGAAGCACAAGTTATGTAAGTACAATGTTATTAAGCATCCAAATAGCCCATCCACTGAAATAAGGGCTCATGAACGTTTCAGAGCCCTCAGATCAGACATTGGATGAAAGGAAGAAAAAACAAGAATTGAATATTTGCTACAGATTAAATGAACAACAAAATGTTTCCTAGTAAACAACAAATAATCAGTTACATCCCGCGATGTCGCTACTATTATTACTCGTCGCTTAGGCCGCGTACCCGCGTAAGCTTTCACACAGCTAAACTAAACGAGACCATAGTGTAGAGAGGGGGCGAAATACCGCGAACGTGTGTTCATTGTCGCTCTTTCCGGGAAAAGATGGCCGTCGCGATTACACCGTGGGCCCCGTCCGTCCGTCCGTTGTAAATCATTATCTCCGCCGCGTAAAAACTAATTGAAAGGGACGCGAGCCCGCCTTTGTTGTTACTTATTACGGCTACGGCCGACTGCCGCGATTTTGTGAGAAACGCATAAACAATCCTCATTTGGGTTTTTACTGAAATTCTTTGAATGCATCCCGGTCATGTTTGGTAAGGTATTAAGTGCTTAAAAACTTAATTACTTCATACTGGTTTAGTGCCTACTGTAGGTACTTTGCTTGTATGAAGAAAAGGTTGCTTCAACAGAATGAAACAATAGACGTATGGGTGCGAACCGTGGGACTATTCTTTGACTTGACTGGTCATCAATTTATGCCTTGTTTTTTCTGAAGAATGAGGTGAAATCATTTTAAAAAATAACTTTTCATTTGTCATTATTTTTAGAATGACACTTGTTTTGCCCACGAACTACAACATAATTAACGATAATTATTATAAGTCCGCTACGCCAAGTCGACGGTCCTGTGGGTCCTTTTCATAATATTAATTTTCTGTCTTAATCAAGGAAGCGATAAAATGGCTGAAAAATTAGATAATTTCAGGCGGCCAGACAATAACAAAACAGTGACATAAAATTAAACTTGGGTTTAGTAATTTACTTGTCACCTAGACCTGACCCCGCCAGCAATAATTATATGTCATCCATAGACAATACCGGCTTGAAATTTCCGCGTTATAAACTAAATGAGTCGATAATTTTGCGTATTTCTGTATTGTTACGTGAAAATTAAGCTTTTTATGTGATTATTGCGTACTTATCTTAATTTTAGTTATTTTTAACTAAATAAAATATGGAAAAAGAACTCCAGTTACTAGTTTTAAAAGGGGTAAAGTGAGGAAAAGTTAGATCATTAAAACATATTTAAAAAAAAAAGTAAATTTTTATTTATTCCGCAGAACCCATGAAACCTACAATTTTTAAAACAAATGAATTATAAATACTCAATTAAAATTAACTATAGGTTAATATTTTAACTGGAGTCGAATATAATATCCTTTTTGCAATTAATAAAATCGAAAAAAAAAACTGTCGGCGCGATCTCTCGTCCCAATCAAGCAACGTATGATTTGTAAACATTATGCCGGAATGTTTTGACGTCTGAGGTCTGTACCTCAATCATAAACAATCAAACGGGTGCTTATGTCCAATCGATTTTATTTTCAGTTTCTTTCTTACAAGTTAAAATATTAGCTTATTTAACATCAAGATCATACTTTTATACTTAGATATAAAAAAAAAACTGCCACTTACGGTGTATTTATTTTTTCTGTAGTCAATAACTTTAAAATAAATAGCATAAGATAGAAACATGTGTACAACCAAGTAAAAAACATATTGTAGAAAGTTACTTTTTGACCACATTTTAAGTTCTCATCCTACTAATAGAGTGGTCGAAGGGGAAAAGCTTTTACATTTGTCAGTCTTAATTATTGTATGCCCAAACGGGCTGATTGTTGTACTGTATGTATATCATTATATCTAACACCTGTAACCAACACAATCAACACAATAAAGATTACTTTACTTTACTTTACTTTACAGTACAACTTAAGCGAAGTTGGAAAAATCATAAAAGCTATATTTATAGTTAAGATGGGTAACCAGGTGCAATAGCCCTGGGTGAAGAAACATATGTATAAAAAAATAACAGAAGAAGATGGTGCATGACCATGATAAGTATCTAGGTACATCTACATAGGTAGGTATATAGGTAATAGGTAGGTCTCATTGGTAGCGGCAACCTCAAAGCTTGATAGGTACATTAATTGCCAAGTCATAAGCTGCATTAACCACTCTCAATGCATAGATCTTGTCATAAGAAGTCACTTGATTGGCTGCATCGAGTTTTAAATTGACACTCTGTAAGTATACCTTTATCTGTAAGTACCTAAACTTCATAGATATAACAGCTAAATCTTCTTTAGACTTATTGTAATTTGGGCCAACTGCGAGTTTATTGTAATTATTTTAAAAAATACGAGTAATACTAACGAAAATTGCAAAAATCAATGAGTATATATAGTACATAATATCAAAAGGTAAATGATTAGATATTATTTTGAATTACAACTACTCAATTAAAGTAATTTTCTCACTTTACGTGAGAAAGCATGCGAAAAATCAAGTTTCTGAATGATATGATCGCATAATCGCATATTTTTTTGCCGCGCAATTCGAATATTGCCACTATGTTTCCCCTAATAGCAAAATGAAAGAAATACTCACAAATAAAATTCAAAACTTTAATTTGGACGACTATTGCATCATAATGATTGGAGAACAGGACTTTAAAGGTACCGAAGATCCAATAGAACTTGTAAAACAAATTAGAGAAACCTTGAAACATATAACTTTTACGAATATTATTATATGCACTCCAGTGTATGTAACAGGAGCTCTTATTCACAATTATAAAGTTGAAATGTTTAATCATTTATTACATATGGACATACAATATTATAATTATGCTTACTTCTTTGATACCAATCGTAATCTCTCTTTGGAAATGTTTTCATATAAAACGGGAAGAATTAATAAACTAGGCATAAAGTGTATTGTCGAAAGTATTTACGGTCGCATATCTGTTGACATCCGAAATTACCCTATAGATTATGACTACAAAATTAAATCAATAACATCGACATGTCAAGTACAAAATACTCAAAATATTTTTTTTCGTCCCACCCCTTAACAGCTCAGTTTACGAGGAAAAGCGTCAATTTACGCTATTCCATCAAAACATAGCAGGAATCTTAAATAAATTAGATTTATTTGAAATAATACTTACTGAGCTGACTGAAGACATAGGTATTATAGACTTTATATGCTTTAGCGAAACTTTCATACAATCCGGACATGAATTTAACCTGAGACTTACAAATTATAAATTAGCTGCGCATTTCTCAAGACCTAATAAAAAACGAGGCGGCACTTGCATACTCGTGAGAGAAGGACTAGTGTTTAACACATTGCCGCTTACAAATGAAATCTCTAAAGAGTGTTGCTTTGAATGTTGTGGTATAGAAGTTCCAAGTTATAATTTGATATTAATATGTGTATATAGAATACCTGGCGCAGATACAAGTTATTTTATTCAGAAAATAGAAATGCTTTTACATAAATTGACGCACAAAAGTAGGAACCGTATCATAATATGCGGAGACTGGAATATCGACATATTGAAAAATACAACACAAACAAGGGAATTAATATCCGTTTTAAATAATTTTAATTTATTGACACATGTAGACAAGCCTACTAGAAAAAAATCCTGCATAGACCAGATAGCCAGTAATATTCCATACCCTGACATCAAAAGTAATATACATAATCTAGCTCTCTCAGATCATGATACCGGACAGTCTGTTAAGTTTTTTCTTACAAAAGTCAACAATACACAGAAAATAACTAACTTTTTTTACGAAGTAAAAAGAGACTACAGCAAATATAATGTGAATAAATTTCTGGAGTGTATGTCAGTATTAACTTTTAGTGAAACATATGAAGAAACGGACTGTGACAAAGCATTTAATATGTTCCATGATTTGTTCGTTTTGTTTCATAAATTATGTTTTCCCGAGATAATAGTAAAAAAATATAACAAACCGATAAAAAATAAGTGGATTAGTAAAGGCATAAAGTTATCTTGCATACGCAAGAGGATTTTATACTACAACTATCAAAATGAAGCTTTAAGCAAAAAATATCATAAGTCAAAATATAAGACCTACTCAACAATTCTAAAAAAATGCATATTCAGTTCGCAATTAATAAATAACAAAAAATATATAAATAATTCTAAAAATAAATGTAAGGCGACATGGTCTGTTATAAAAAAAAACGTTAATAACAACAACAATGACAAAAGTGACATAAAAGAGCTAATAATAAATAATAATGTAATTAATAATCCTATTGACATATGTAATCAATTCAACAACTATTT
Organism: Helicoverpa zea x Helicoverpa armigera; assembly: GCA_033682625.1. Taxonomy (NCBI): domain Eukaryota; kingdom Metazoa; phylum Arthropoda; class Insecta; order Lepidoptera; family Noctuidae; genus Helicoverpa; species Helicoverpa zea x Helicoverpa armigera. The sequence goes on from JAWIIS010000050.1 coordinate 2,690,576, forward strand.
TATAGAATTAACTCATCAAAACCCTAGCAAGAATAATAATAATGACAACATTAGGATCAGCACTCATCCTGACAGTATTTTTCTAACTCCAGTTACTGAACAAGATATTATACAAATTATCAATACCCTTAATGATACAAACGCAACTGGTTATGATGAAATTACTACTAAAATAATAAAATTAAGTAGTAAATACATAGCAGCACCATTAAGTTATATCGTCAATCTGTCATTTGAAACTGGAATCTTCCCAACTAGGTTAAAACAATCTATCGTAAAACCGCTATTCAAAAAGGGTAAACGGACGGATATTTCTAATTATAGGCCAATTACTCTGATACCTATTATAGCAAAACTTTTCGAAAAAGCCATGGCTGCAAAATTAAATAGTTTCTTAAATAAAAATAAATTGCTTTCAGAGAATCAATTCGGTTTTAGGAAAAATTGTTCAACTTCACTTGCGTGCTTTACTGTGGTTAAATTAATAACAGAAGCACTAAATAATAAAATGTCTGTGTTATCCGTATTTTTAGACATGAGCAAAGCTTTTGATTTTGTTTCTCATGATCGGTTACTTTGCAAAATGGAAAAATATGGAGTAAGAGGCAAAGCATATGATTGGTTTAAAAGTTACTTATTGGATCGCCAACAAAGAACTGTTGTAACAAAAATTGATAATAACAGAAAAACTGTATACAGCTCTAACTTAATAAATAACAACTATGGTGTTCCGCAAGGGAGCGTGTTAGGGCCACTATTATTTAATATATATATTAATGATCTTTGCGAACATCTAAAACATGAGTGTACATTATTTGCCGATGACACAACATTGAGCATAAGAGCATGGAGTAGGAAAGAGCTAGAGACTGACACGAACGCAGAATTAGGAAAAGCAATAGAGTGGCTTCAACAAAATAATTTACATGTTAATATGAACAAAACAACAATAGTGCAATTTCATACCCAAAACTCATCAGTAGAACCTCCAAAAATACAATATAATCACATAACACTGGAACCAGTATCAACAACAATATTTTTAGGTATAGTTTTTGACGAAAAATTAAACTGGAAAGAACAAGTAAGCAAAGTATGTACTCGACTTGATAAATTTGTGTTTGCGTTGAGAAAGCTTAGACTAATGGCTGGTAAAGAAACGGCACTAAATGCCTATCATGGCTATATTTCTTCAGTGCTACGTTATGGTCTTGTCATATGGGGTAATTCAGTGGATGTGAACAGAGCATTCATTGCACAAAAGAAATGTGTTAGAGCTATTTATGGAGCAGAATATCTCGATCACTGTAAACCATTATTTAAAGCACTAAAGATACTTCCACTTCCTTGCCTTTACATTTTTGAAATTTGTCTATTCGTTAAAAGATACCCTCACTTGTTCCCCGTGTATGAACACAAGTCTAAAAGAGTTGAAAGCAGAAATCCAGGACAACTACTTGTACCTAGCCAGAGACTGCATTTGTATAGCAGAAACGCGAACTGTATGGCAATCAAAATATTTAATAAATTACCACCTCAAATAAGAATTTTGCCCACTAACAGATTTAAGAAAACCGTATTTGATTGGCTTCTGGACAAATGCTTCTACTCAGTTGCAGAATTTTTTAATTGTAAATTTTGACATTTCTATTTTTTTTTATTGTTTTTCATTTAGTTTTGACATTTAACATAGCAGTTGCATAATTAATATATAGTATTTTTGTTTTTAAATTCAATTAATATTTCTACACCGGCGTCGGTAGTATATGTGAAACTGTTTTATATTGTAAGACCTGTATGTAATTACCATATACTAAGAAATAAATGCTATTCTATTCTATTCTATTCTATTCTATTCTAAACAACTTATTTATCTCGTACCTATCTCACTACAAGGACCTGTTGAATTCCTGAATGAATTATAAAATCTTGTTTTTTTTGCATAAATGTATTTTATTTACGCGCGCATTTTGCTAAAAATCAAGCAAAGATAAATATTCATACAGCCTTGTCAATCTGACAGTTCAAACAAAAAAGTTTTATTCTAACTCCCATAAATCATCACCGAAAGTATTATAACGCTATAAAATAATGTAATATCATCAAAAGTCACTCCAAAAGCCCATGGAATGGCCGTTAAGACAAAACAAAAGCTCATAAAACGGTTTAATTAGTCGAAACAACTGGTTGTAAACGTACAATGCACGGGATGAAGCAACAGGTCCCGTTTTATGACTCCATGCTTTAATATTAAATTTTGTATGGGTTCCGATGGCGGTTCAGTGGGTTAAGCTTGGGTTTCCTAGGAAAGCGGTGCCGTCATATAGCGGCCGACATATTACGAACGCAAATAGACGGTCGTCTTTTCGGTGATGATACGTGGAAAGTTCCACGGCCGTTTTAACACACCGTCATAAACTTTTTGTTAAGTTGTATCAAACTTACTAACCTTTTATTTAAATAAAACTTAATATTTCTCAAATTTCACGACACCAATTTCTGTTTTAGTTGACTTTTTCTATAATCTTTACTTTTTATATTATATATTGCTTCGTGGTTACGAACGAAATCTATTAAAATTTCGTCGTCCTTGCTACTCCAAGAGTTGTAACAAATTTTTGACGTTGTTCCGAAAAAAAAAACACAAATACGTATTAAAAGCTTCACCGCTTTCAATAAAACGTTCACCAAACTATCTGACACCGTCAAGACGGCCGTCATGCAAATGGCGGCACCGCTTTTTGAAGTTACGGTGTCAGTTACCGCTCTCTAGGAAACCGGCCCATTTTCTTTACATAGACAACGTTCTGGTGACGTCATTCACCGCTGTATTACGGCCGCTATATGACGGTACCGCTTTCCTAGGAAACCAAAGCTTCACAGCTATTGTCATATCCATAAACTTTCAAATGTTACTATAAAAATGATTTATTTTTACTGAACTGGAGCTTAGACAATGGTTTTAGTATATTGTTATTGAATTGAAATATAATTAAGCTCGTCCACTAAACATCAACAAACAATATACCTACATATTGCAAATGACTGAAAGTTCACTGAAAAAATTTGTAACAACATAATGAACATTTATCAAGTTTAGCCGTAACGTCTCACAATCCGTTAAAACCGGCCAGTGACGCACGCGAAAAAAAAAACAATAAGCGAATCATAGACAATGCGCCATGCCAGTAACCTGATACTTCTTAATAAAATACTGCTTTTACAAAACTTTTTTACGATCTCAAATTGTCAGTGAGAGAACAACTGTATCGCTGAATGACCCTCTTTTGTTTATGGAGAAACGCAAGGAGCTGCCTCAATGGAAACTTTGGCCCACACAATGGGGTGCATTATCGCGTTGTCCGGGTTAAGATTTGACAAACGGACACATTTTTTTTCGCAAGATGTCTTCTGAACATGTTATGATTATTTGTGTTCTAGTTTGTTCCGTGAGAGAGGGTTGTAGTTGTAGAGATCTAAAAGAAATATCTATGATTGTATTATTGTTTCCTGTTGTTTCTAGCGGACCGTTAGTAATGAATTTCAGGTTAATAAAGTTAATGAGGACGCATGAAAAACTTTCCTATAGAAGGCAACATCAACCGCATCAACAAGAATCCGTAATCATCTCACGAACTACTTCACAATTACGAGAATTTTATAACACCAGCTACGTTATCAATACCAAGGAAAACGAAACAAAAGATATTTTGTTCATTACCGGTCAAATTGTACCTGGCTGGGGGAGCCGCGGTAGCTTTCCGACACGTCATCATTTCGCTATTCCGACATAACGCTCGCCATTCGCGGAAGAACAATCAAGTTATTTTCACCACAATCGAAGCCACACGGTTGGACATTCTCGTTAATAGAACAAAAGCTCTATTAACAGCACGGGATATCGCATTAATATTTTTGTAGTTGCCCATTAAGGCTATGGACAGGACAATAATCGCCAGCCCTTAACGCCAGATGTGCAGCTCGGCGGGTTATTTTAAAAATAGAACGCATCCCTTACCGGCCCGCGATAATGATCGCGTTCGAATTTTCTCGAATGAGGTGCAAAATTGGAACGTACATTTAAAATAAAAGATATGTTCGGTTGCGTTCAAAGTTCATGTGAATATATGTTTACATGAATCATGCACCTGTGGTTTTAATTGAATAAAATGTAAACAGTATTTTTGCGTAAACAGTACCGTAGCAACTTAACTTCCTACGCAGTTTGTAAGAAACTGAAGGAAGCAGTTAATTGCTAGAACACGTAGGCGAGCAGGCGATAGGTCAACGGGCCATCTCTTTTGACGTCGCAAGAGCTGCACAGATAACTTAGCACGTAATTATTACAGGTGTCTATTGTTATAAACTTAACGGTTATTTTAAGAAAATAAATATTGCTTCGAACAAGATCTTTCTATAGTGTTATAAATAAGATATGGTAAACATGTTTTTTCGTAGTTAAAGTATGTTGCTTTTCAACGAAGGGTGCTTCTAATGCTAATTTTGTTTTATATGATTTATGGCTTAAGTAATTCGAGTACATAAAGTCACGGAATCAGTTCATTTGTTTATGACAATTTTCCTAGTATTTCGTAATTCCTATGTCATAATGTGGGAAAATTACGATGCTTCGCCACCTTTATATAGAAATATGGTGTACTTAACCTTTAATTGTCAAAGTGAAAAAAAATCTTATGTTTGAATTTAACTTTAGTAATTTTGTGTATGGTACCCGGGTAAAAATGTACTCATCACATTTGTTTATCTAGTTTTCTTCGGATTTTATCTTTTAAGCCCATCATTCTGTGTTCAATATCTTTGTATGATAGAATGTCAATACATCCAGCCTAATCCTTTGGGGAAAACACACCGTCAAAAAACATTAAAAACTCATCAGACTAAAAAAAAAGTGCGTATCTAGCATGTTCCACAGTCACGCTCGATCGAAGGTTGTGCCCTATAGGGTTGGGCGCACTATCTGTGCGTCATCCGACCTCGCGGCGGCCCTGCAGCGCGGTGTCGCGATAACAATTACACAGAAAACTTATTGTGTTGTTTACTACAACGACTTACACTGCAAAACCTACCTTATAACTGCAGCTATAGAGTACAAAATGCAGTGTGTAAGTTAGTATGTATGGATAGGTAGCCACGTCGCGAACGTTGAGATGCAAGACTTTGGAATTATAATTAGGATAGGAAGCATGTTGTTGAACGTTTTATATTTTATTATGTTAAAACAAAAGGTATTGTTGTACTATGTTGTGAAAATGAGATCATTGGAAAATATTCCTGTATCCAGACTTACCTACCAGGAATGTCCAAGCGCGCTTTGTTTACTTACGGCCGTTCCTAAAATCAATCTATCGATGTTTTGCTTAGAAGAGGGAGAATTTTGTCATTACGGGCTAACGTCAAAATTCTATCTTCAGTATTCAAATCAAAAGATAGATAGGATATTGGAAACGGACATTAGAATATTAGTCTGTCATTTAATGTTAGGTTACTATTATAGACCTAATCGCTTTCCATTAATTTCAGTCCAGTCTCAAGCAGGCTCGTCTTTGATGTAAATTCAACCAATGATTACCTAACTATAGGCACAGAATATAGACGTACAGTTGTGAAGGTAGCTACTAACTTTCGTAAAAATGTCACTCACACACGCATGTGCATAGACAAGCTTTTGCCGGAGCTATCGGTGCTGTCAGTACTGAGTGTCGTGCATCGAACACGTGTGTGTGAGTGGCATTATTACGAACGTTAGTACGTAGCTTCACAACTGTTTACAAGAGAATATATTTAAACTGTGCTATTGGTTTAGTAAGTAAAGCGTAGGAGCAGCGGCGAGTACAAATGTCACGTAATAGTCTGCAGGCCTTAGAATCTTTGATACTAAGTTAGCTAGCTTAATGTAACAATAACAGAGATTCTCTTTATAAATACTAGCTCAATTCTTGACCTTAAGTATCGCCTCCAACCACATAGAGCTTAAGCACATAACTAGGTACCTAAAATTATAAATAGGAATGCTAAAATACACAGCCTAAATGAAACTTTTCATTTTGCAAAACTTTTTATACCTACCATAGGTACTTTTATCTTGAGTGAAATTCGTTGACAACTGAACAAGTGATAAAAAGTAAGGCGCTTACCTAACTCAATCAAATTCCTAAAAATTGTCTATGAAATAGTTTCAATTTTCAATTAAGTTCGGTAGGTATAGGTACATTTCCCTGTATGCTCTCGTTATCAACCTCAAGTGAACATTCCGATGTCCATGACATGGTTAAAGGATACCATACGCACACCGCTCTAACACAACCGGATAGACCGCATGCAAACTGTCCTTCATTATAATTCCATCGTATACGGACCAGCAATATTTGAGCTTGCAACATTTGCAAGAATGATAGAACAATAGTGGAATGTCTGACTTCAGATTGCAGTTTCGAGTATCTGTGTAGACATATCGACATACTTGCACAATGTTATTTATGAGGCAGATTATATTGATTATCTGTATGTTCTGTAAACGGACAAGTCAATAGACATTTGATTGGCGAGTAAAGAGTTCATCTTTAAACGTTGCAAATAGATATATGTTACTGAAATGGCTTATAACATTATATGTAGATATTAATGTTTGAGTGTTTCAGTTTTCACCTATTACCTAAGGTATCGCTTTCAACTTGGCGGTACCTCGAAGCGGTACCCTTGCCAGTACCGCTAATTATAGCCTAGCGGCATAGTCAAATGATAGACGAAAACCAAAGACTATAAAACCACTTGACTGCGCATTCAGTGCCCCGACGCTCGCCAAAAGTTAGTGATTTTGCGCGTACTATAAGGCTACGATCAGTACGATCCTTTAGTAGCGACCGTGAACTGACCAATAGTAGCCGCGGATTATGTCGCGTCCCCCCGCCCGCAGTGGTGAGTCGTGTTCTTAGAAGAAATTGGCGAGTGCGCTCTCTAGTGGTTATTTACTTTATGACGAAAACAAATTACTTTTTGATTCGGAAAGTTCTACCACTATATACAACTCCGATTCGCAGTTTTTTCTCATTAAAGATTATAAAGCGACAACAACGAACAAACGAGACTGCCGATGAGTCTACCAACTTAATCTAAATGCAATAAGTCATGGAAAGCATGTTGCGGCGTGAACCACAGTCCACGGCGTACATACTCGTATCGACACCCGTTCTCACTTACATCACAACTCCGAATAAGTAATACGAGTCGGTTACTTATAGGCTTTAATGTAAGCAGCGATTTGAAGCGTAGAACGATGTGTAAAGCTAGGTTCTAAACTGCTGCATTTACACAGAGGAACATCTATTGTAAAATGCATGCGTGAGCCAAAAGCAAGACATCACAGATTGCCACGAGGCACTAATTATTTCATTATTTACTAGACTTTACCGGGATTAGTTAAAGCCTGTTACAATATAACTACTGTTCGAGAAGAATGGGAGCTTTCCAAAAGTGAAAGAATTTTGCAAATCGGTTCAGCATCTTTGGAGCCTTTTTGAGAGGAAACTTTTTTTAGGCATAGATTTGTAATAACATGTCCTGATTTCGCTACAATTGATGACAAAAAATATGCAATCCAAAGGTGAATGGTCGCTTGAGTAAGCTGGGTCAGCTGATAATTGATAGGTACGCAAATTATAGAAAATCATTTGTGAAAAATTTTAAACAGACCCGTGGTTATTTTCACCAAAATACACAAAAATTTACAAGTGAACCCGCAGACACATACCTACTATACATACTACGTATTCAATAATATAATGCGTAACAAAAATACGCTTTGAACATCGTACTAAGCGGTACTGCGCGGACATTCAATATCAAACACGTGGATGTAATCCAAGAAGGCTCAAGTTTTACTTGTTGATTTCTCTAAAGTAATTTTGAGTTTTGGCGAAGGTTATTTACTTATATAAAACTTAAACTTATAGGGCCTTACTACAAAAACTTTAAACCCTGTTTTACACTTGTCTAATAAAATTTTGGCTGCAAAATGAACCATATGTCAACGTCATAATTTGACATTTTTTTAGACAAGGCATAAACTGACGTTTAAAAGTTTTTGTGGTAAGACGGATAATATTTAGCTAAAATTGTGTAATACTAGTGATTGACAAAGACACTTTTCATGCATTCTAACACCACAACATTCACTTGTTTGAAACGTCACTTCTTATTTTGAAGATTGATTCTGAAAATCCTGGGTTATTTTTAACAAGCCCATATCGTCATTAGCATCATCAGCCTGTATTACCAAGCCATAGCTTTACTAAGACCTCTCTCTTCAGATACCACTGAGTTCGGTCTAGTGTAAATTGTTTTCAGTCTTTACCCCATAACAATAGCAATCACATCTAAAACTAATATGATCAAGCTAGAGAATTTGTTAGATTAAAAGCGTAAATGTTAGGAACTGCTCGTCCGATTTCATAACTTACCCATGTGCCCAGAAATACTAAGAACATGGCCCCATCGAAAGGTGGTGACACCGCAGTCTTTACCAAGTAAGAAGTTCTTAAAAATACAAACTTTTTCATCATCTACCTACCGCATGATCTTCAATAAGCACCTTCAAAGTAGGTACAATTGCATAATATTAATGGCTAATTGTCTGAAAACGTATAGGTATCAAGTTACAACCGTATCTTGCTTACGATGGCCAGTGTAACTTAACGCATCATCAGCGAATAAACTTGGTGTCAGATGTTGTGCGTAATATCATCGAGTATTCGGGACTAATCGTGAACGCAGTTAGGTATTTTTTAGATTCATAAATATTTTTTGTAATTACTTAGGGCTTTGAGGAAACATGTAATTGTTTTTTTTAGTTCACACGTTACGATTAATGATATTCAAAGTCTACTTACAGTCTTTTTTTCTAAAGTTAGTAAAGTTTTATTGTATAGTCACAAACCTCCCGGTGAATCGTACTGACAAAATAAGCGATAAAACTTTGGTCTATCATAGATCATCTGTCATCATATAGGTACTCTGGCTAGATAAAGTGAAGGAGTAGTAAGAAAGTGGTTTTCGTTTTCCTAATCAAGGACGTCGACAAAGTTTAGTTTCCAACGGATACCTACATAGTGGATACCTATATACACTTAAGTAGAAAAAATTCGAGCCGCATCGACTGCAGGCGATCTCGACTGGCTAATGAGTGGCGCGGGGTTGCCAGATGTGGCTGAAATAACGTTGTAGGTTGTTCTTTTTATGAATGGCTCAATGTTCTGCAGTTATTCATGTTTGACATTACGCTTGACTACTAACCATTTTACACTTATTCAAAACAGGAAAATTTTTAATCTGGTAAAATTATATCTCTGCATAGACATATAGGCCTACGTTTCAGGAACTAAAGTTCACGAAAAATCTTTTTCCTTCGCGCGAGTAGTCCCTAATATGTGGTGAGGCCTGGTCAGTTTTTTTCACATTTTTCATGTAGAATGGTGGTTAATTACGCAATTTAATTTGTCGAACATTTTATTCAAAATCAAATTAACTTCTAGCCAAACAAAACGAGCCCAAGCAACTAGTCATATCAGCGCACTATTGACGTACGGGCCGCTAAACATCAATTATCTCGTATTTAGTTGGCAACACCGCGGGGGCGCGGCGGCGCGGGCGCCGGGGGAGAAGGGGGGAGGGGTAATGGCGCGGCGTCGGATGTCGCCGAGGGTGCGCGCCGATAACAAAATCACTAGAGAACGTGCATACTGACGTGTGAGTGTAGTTAGGGGCGATGCGGCAATTTAATGCTGTTTGGTATGTTGGTCTTTGTTTGTTTTGGGAGCTGTCTTCTGTGATGATGACTTGCGTTATTGGGTACGCATGCCAAGTATGTATTGTAGAAAATGTAGTAATACAAGGTATTATCAACATACCATTAATTTACCTAGCTCCCGTTTTACATAGGTGTGACAGAATGACAGACGTAGTCTACGCGTTGAAGGCAACAGTTATTCATGAAGGGCTTAGAAAGCCTCTTTTATTCTACATGAAAACCACACGTGTAACTCAGCTCAAGTCAATCATAGTACTACCCACTCATAACAGAAAATCGAATGATTAACCCAACTTAAAATACCGCCTCCAACGCAACGAACATCCCACACATCGCCAATGCCCGAAATACAGTGCGGGCGACGCGTCGTAAATCGCGGCACGGCGCGGCGCGGCCGGAGCCGAGGCCGAGGCCGAGAGCCGAAAGCCGAGAGCCTTTGTGTGGCCTCGGCGCAAAAACATACCTACACCCACCAGCGTACATGCTTAGGAATACGACACGTCCGATGTCTCGCGGCTGTAGTTTGGCTTGGTAGACTTGAGCGCCTATCTTTATCTACCTAGTGCCTTTTCAGAGGAAACTGCCACCTTGTTGGTCCGGCAGTCGTATAGCACGACTGATGTATATGGAGATTCGATTCCCGGAATCGTAATTTGGTGATTGACACAGTCGTGCCTCGTAGAGCACGTCGATGTCCTGCGCCTGATCTCTCTCCGGTCTTGTCGCATTGCCGGGTTATGAGAGGGAGGAATAGAGAGTGTATGTGTATATGTGTCTACGCAAATTTTTGCTACGAAGAAAGCTCCTTTAAGTTTGCAATTCATCTGTAAGCGAAAGATTGCGCTCTCCTGAAACATTCCTAATGCTTACATTTTTAGTAGGCCTAAATTAAAACAAAATATAATACTGGGAAACTATACCTAATGCTGATAACTGGATGTTCTAAGACTATAGGACCTACTAAGTTCCCTGACTTGGCACCGAATGCGCTCTTTACTATCTGTACACGAGCTTTTAGCTATATAACACGGTTGCATGTGTCCTTATGGTCTAAATTGTAAGTGTGAAACCCTTTCTAATATGGTCATTAATACAATATTTACTATGTGTCTGTATGTTAGCCCCTGAGCGATAAAAAAGTGAGTTGAGAGTTTATTTAGATAGTCAGTCGCTCCATGAAAAATACTGGTAGTCATTCAGTTAAAGCCAGACTCTAAAACAGCAGAGAAAAAGCTAGCCATATGAGATAAGTTCAATGGCTCTTAGCAAAGAACTAATTTATAAAAGACCATCAAACTCACTCTGGAAACGAATTTGTCCAAAAATCTATGCAGTTATTTATCCTAAAACTCCAATTTTAAACTAGCAATCCAATACGAACCCTCTCTAAATATAAGCTATGAACAAAAAACACTTGTATTTCATCAACGATTTCCTGAAACTCATCAGAAAATGGCTGAAACAGCATAGTTGTTAATACTATAGAAGTGGATCAACGGACGCGTAATCCTGCGCAGGGATTACACTTCAAACTAATGTTGATAGCCAACAATAGGTTGTTTGTAACTTTACTTTGATATAAATAGAAATATTAAATATACTCTGGTACTATTTTTAGGAGCAAAAGTAAATGTATCTGTCATGTTATAAATTAAAAAGTTAATAAAAGAAATAAGTTCCACTGAATGCCCGTCTAGAAATTAAGGAATTGTGTTATTCATTTATCATTTCACAGCCTACTAATACAAATGCAGTTAATGTAAGCTTTTTCCATCCGCTTAGCATGAAAAGTATATACGTCAAAAATATGTACTTTAACCAACACATTCGAAAACTTGCAACGTCAAGAGCTCAGTGATAACAAAGAAATATCAAGAAAACAACTTCATTGGGCCCATCCTATCTTTGGGATAACAGTTGTACTTATATTATGTATTTCAAAATGCAATGTGACATGGAATTCCGTATCAGTGTTGTGTGACATAAGTGTTAGCGTAAACTTTGCCATTTAGCGCCTCTCAATAACGTAGGTAATGTGATCACTTTCACCCGCGATTTACTGCCAACCAGTAGGAATTGTATTGTGTACTTGTGTAGTGTTAGAGCAAATATGTACATACATACCCTAGAACAAAATAATGTTTGCTTAAGAAATCAAGCAAATAAAAGAATGATAAAACCCATTATCAAAAAAAAAATCCACCCAAAATACATCAATTTAAGACTGCAATTTATTACTACACGTACATCACCCTTGAACCGTCTTTACCCGAACTCATTATACACTTAAGTTTCAAAACCATAATACTTAAGATAACACCAAGCAGCCTTCGACAAACATCATCATACATAAGTCACTGTCAAGTTACGAGCTACGGAAACAACAAATAGTACGCGTAATAAAAATGAACTGCTACGTAAAACATAATCATAATAATGAAGCGTAGCGAGCGCTACGAAACTTCGTAGCATATCAATGAGGCGAGCCCATCGCTTATCATCTCTAACTACATTGTTTTTGTTTCATTTGTTTGTGCCGACCCACTGAAAAACATCGAAAGCGACTCCGGCCGCGGGAACTAGAGTAATTAGTTGCCAACTATTACTTGGTAGACGGGCGCGAGACGTTATTACGAGACAAAGTTAGCCACTTAGAAAAGTTGTGGAACACCACGATTGTGAGAAAACTTTCGTCCTACGACCGCAAGTTGTCGTCTGAAAAAGTTACGATTCGGAGGCGGCGATTTTTTCGCTCGGAAAGTTGATGCGTTAAAATTAATAATTAATCGAGCTAATATATTGCGGGGGATAGGTGGGCCGGCGAGCACGGCTCGAATGTCGGAGGAATAGGCGAGGAGGCGGCAAGATCGCGGTGGGGCGGGGGGTGACGGACGGACACAAAGGAGAGGAGCGGCCGGCCGCGGACGCGAGCCGCGGGCCCGGCCTTATCACCGGCGGGCACACAGTCGGGTCGCGCGCGCCGCGACGCACGTCTCTGCCTCGCGCGCCTCGCTCGCCGCACTCTCTCAGTGACAAGTGACCAACTGATCAGTGGAACTCGTGTGTACACGTGCCGCGCACTGCGCACCCGGACTATATTTTTATTGGTCGGAGTGCTCCATTCACGGGCCGTTTATAATATTGCAATAACGGCTGGCTTGTCAAAAATTGTAAACACAGCACACGTGCCGGGACCGGCTCGCAAGTAAGTTGCTAACTTTGTATTTCAAGCCTTATCACTGTTACCATGTAGGTTCCAACTTGTTACTCGCCAAGTGAATGTTAGACGTTTTGTTCTTTGTGTGTGAAAAGTGATCAGTCAGTTTTATGAAGCTGAAACTTCATTAGTGAAACCTCTAAACCAAAGCGATAATCTAGATGCAAGGTAGATATGAAATAATCATCATAATTGCAAGTTGCCTATTACCTACCCATAAGGATTTGTGAAAAACTGCCATAATGTAGGTCCTAAAATCTCTGTAACATCTCAAGCTAGAACTTCAGATCTTTCAGAAAATGAGTTATATTCAAAATAATTTAAGGCAGTTTTAAGACCAATAAATATATTAGTTTTTAATTGTCACTTAAGAATAAAGACTAAAATTCACTTGCATAGGTATGTTTATGCAAGTCAGTAAAAACCCTACTGCAAAATAAAAATGGTTAAGAGGCCATGATGCAATTTATTTCATGTCGTCATATTCACTTTTGGCAAAAATTAATTACCCACCAATTAGCTTAAAATTATACTGATAAAAGAATATAACAGACGTTAAAATGTTGACTAAACTCAAATTTTATTTGTCACGAATTTCTAATATCGTTATTAATTTAATAACTACTGAAATGTTACTAGTTTTACATGAAAATAAGATTTCCAACAAAACAATATTTATGTCTAAACTCAATAATAAAAATGTCCCGCTTGGGGCAGCTGAAAACTTTCCGCACGCAAAGTTATGAAATTCAGAACTGTAGGTAACTTAACACGCATAATAATATAACTTTCCAATAACTCAATTAAATAAATTGTATGAAAAGTGTTACATTAATTTTGTAACTTTTGGATCTTCCCTACATAATTTAGCTCACAACTCAACATTCAGATGACATAAACATTGCAATCAACTTTTCCATTTCGATACAAATAAACAGTACGCATTTCTGACGTTCGTGCGCCTAGCGCCATCTCTCGGCAGCGGGCGGAGGCGCGCTAACCGCTCGCAAGGTCACCGTGTCAACGACCCGACAACTTTTGCCGCCTATGTTGTCGTAGGTCATAATTTTATGTCTTCTTTTTGTTTATCTTTTCGTAACTTTATAGCTTCCCGCGTAAACGTTTTTGTTTATGGCAACAGTTGTTAACGTGTTAGCGGCCTGTTAAATGTATTTTTTCGTAATTTTATAACATTAAGTGGTAACATTGAAGTTTATTGTATAACATTCGGGCGACAGTTCCAGTAGTCAATATTGTTTAGTGTAAATAATGAGTTTATTATTGGTATTTAAACCAAAGGAGATCATTAACTTGTTATTGGCATATCCGATATAATATAGGTACCTAATTGTTGACAGACCGTACCACAAAATAAATACCGTACATAACACGCCAAGGAAAATTTCATTTTTGCCTTAATTTGGTAATTCATATGTTATAATGCTTGGTAGGTATTTATTTTTCATTCCGTAACGATGATGTATCATACTGACGCTATACGACAAAACTTTAATCATCATTGAGGAAAATAAGAGTAGGTATTAATGCGGTTGCAAGAAATGCATAGTGGTAGTAACGTAAAGTAGTTCTGATGAAATGCACTTTTTATAATTTAATATTCCTTAGAAATGCAACGGCTCAGAATGAATATTAATTCACTTAATTTTGATAAACACGATTTGAATAATATTCAAGTGTCACGTGCTGCATTATAAAAACTCAACCGGCCTATAGTATGTAGGTACAGCCAACTCTAGGAATGGACCACCCTTGGAATAACCGACCGCTAGATGATGTTAAAAGTCAAACAGCATTAATTTATAATATGTTTGTGTTTGTTACAGCAAGCGCGACGCCACAATGGCGACCAAGGGCAAGCGTCCAATGCGCGCACTGACGCCCAGCGACAAGATCGAGGCCATCCAACGCGTCAACGACGGCGAGTCCAAGGCCTCGGTCGCGCGGGACATCGGCGTGCCCGAGTCCACGCTGCGTGGCTGGTGCAAGAACGAGGATAAGCTGCGGTACATGACTTCCCGCCTCTCCTCACCCGACACGGATAAGAGCAATGATGGCGAGCCGCCCGACAAGCGCGCGCGCACTGAGTCACCTGCCGCGCCGCCCTCTCCCGTGGCCACCGGCCTCGACCTGTCTGCTCCCGTCAGCTCCGCCCCCATCGTGTCGCAGCCCACGCCCTCCATCGACGCTCCTGTTGAGCTCACCACCAAACGCACCGTTTCATCCCCTACATCCCACATCCCTCGTGAGCGCCGACCGGACCCTGGCGCCAGCGTATCTATGAGTGCTATCAGCCCACTGTCAGGCCTGCCTCATCTGCCGGGCCTGACGCACTCGCATCTTGGTCTCAGCTTCAATGAGATCGCCACCAATTTGACATTGCTTGCTCAACTGAATCCTGGATTGTCGGCGCTGTCAGCTCAACCAGCAAGTCGCGCGCTCCGCTCTGTACGATCTCCTAAGCCTGCTCATAACGGAGTGCTCAACTTGAACGACGGCAAGCATCATCATCGCAGCAAGACACATCACCATTCAGATCCGTATCGCACAAGCTTGTCAAAATCCAGCCACCACACGTCGCACTCTGCTGCCAACCAGCCAGTAGACGACACGCTCTGGTATTGGCTCAAGACACAACAGGCAATGCTGGACCTTACTGCGCCGACTACGACGGCGCATCCCCTCCAGCTCGGGAAACCCAGTGAACCAACATTGCCGCCTAAACCGGTTGCAGCTGCTGCACCGATTAATTCACATCTCGATTATAACAGAAACTCTTGGCTCTGGCAATATTACAAACAGTTCGGAGGAGCAATGCCCTTGCCTGAAGATAAACACAAACCTGCCTCGCAGGTGCCAAAGGATAAGTCAGCAGAAAATATTCTGTACTCACACCTAACGAAGGGCAAGGCTGAGGAGGAGCGTGGAGCAATGACTAGTCCAGGGCACACGCAGGCACAGAATGATCCCGAGCCTCGCCGCACTCCCAGCGTAGAGCCAAGAGTAGCTGAGCCCGCCGCCAGTCCAGAGATCGGGACAGAAAACAAAGAACCTACACCGGAGCGAGTCCATGAGTCAAGCCGAAGCCAGACCAAAGCTCGTACAGTGCTCGATAACTTGCTATTCAACAACAGCAACCAGACCGCGAGTGGTGAGACGCGGTCAGCGTCGCCAGCTAGCGGCGAGTGGGAGTCCGGCGCGGCCGAGGCCCTGGAGCACGGCGACAAGTTCCTGGCGTGGCTGGAGGCGAGCGGGGACCCCAGCGTGACGCGCATGCACGTGCACCAGCTGCGCGCGCTGCTGCACAACCTGCGAGCGCGCCGCGCGCCCGCCCCCGCGCACCCCGCGCACCCCGCCGACCACGCCGCCCGCCGCAAGTAGACGCCCCGCCAGGACTGCCGCTCGCTACAGGGAATATTTCAATTATGTACATAGTTACGTTGTCGCCAGTAAGCGTTCACTTGTGATATGTGTAGCCAAATTTGCGTAATTTCTTTGTTCTAAAAGAAAAGCTATGCATTATTCTTTAGTTTGTAAGACTGGGCCGGACCAGACGAGCTGACGGAGCCCAGCGCATGCGCAAGTCAAGGGTTTCCATCGGCTTGTTTGGTGTCGGACATTCTGTTTCCGAGTCTATGTAAAACTTGATGGGTAGATAGTTACACCTGTTGTAAATTGAATATTATATTATCTACGTTTTCTCTTACCGATGCACACAAAACTTGTTAAATAAATAGTTTAGATAGTACCGCTGTATGTTGCCATTTGACAATTACATTCCTAGTTGTACCCTTACTATAGTTTATAGTCGAATCCCTATGTTCTACCTCAAGTCAAACTAATACTAAGTCACGCTCGGCGTCCTTTCAACCGTTCACTGAGTAGTAGCGCGTGTAGTGTGAGTGGCGTGTGTGTGGCGTACGTGTGGCGTGCGTGCGGCGTGGCTCAGCCGCGGCGCCCGGCGCGCCTCTCGGCCAATACCAAAAATATTGAAAGGATGCGAATGTATTGTTGTGCCAATCGTAAGAACAAGGTAATATTGTTAAGATATAGATGACTCTATTGCGTTAGCTAGGCACTCGTTGTGTAATTGTTTTCTATTGCTCAGTATTTTATATATTATGTATATTGTAGACAACGTCGACGTGTCGACTCGGAATTGTATTATACGTTAACGTTAACAGTTAAGGACACTGTGATCAAAATTATAAATTATTGAGAGATTATTATTATTGTAAGTACATTCCTAATTAATAGAGTGTATTATCTTAATGTTATTTAAGAGGTTGTCCAATGGTGTGAGGTCACGGCGACACCCGGTCGTGACTGCTCTATTAGAAGAAAAAGTTCAAAAATTGTATCTCCTTCCCACAGAAGATAGAATTATTGATTTGCATTTCACGTTAATATTAGCTCCACTGGAAAATTATTCGAGAGATTGATATTTTGTACAAAATTAAAAAATTGGATTATAAATTCTCTTATCACTACTTGTGATCTCGAAAATGTTGAATGATTAAACTTGATTGAACCTTAAGTCGATACTGTTTTATTTTGCTCATGATGCTGCACTTTTAGACACTTCATTTTAGTTTCTTCCGACCACTAATTGCCAACTGATCTTAATTTATTCTCTTCAAAAAGGTCCATTATATCAAGACGGCCTAACATTAACAGAACAATTGCTAAAAAGAAACAGCAGAGACCAACCTGTTGGAATGTAAACAGTCGCCACTCTTGATTGATATTATGAAGGCAAAAACGCAGGGGCAAAGGCCCCAAAAAACTTAATTGGAAAAACTAAATTACTCTGAATTAAACAAGCTGATTGTAACACAGTACGATTAACTAAACAACGGCACGAGTAAAAAATGCGAAAGAATTTTGTATTTCAATTTCGGGACGTAAAAAAGAACTGCTTGTCATCGCTTGCAAGTTGCAGGAGTGTGAATACAAAAAAAAAACATATGAGGAAGTTAGCAACCTGCTACCGTACGAATACACCTATAGTATAAAATATAAAAAAAAAACACTTAGGATTCGCTTTGAAATTTAATATGCATTATATATTGATAGAGGAATACCTACTATCATAATATGATTTGCATCTTTGAAACTGACTAAATAAATGCCAGTAGTATGACAAGATATTCTAATATAAATAAAGAATTAGCGTATTCAATAAAAAAATTGCGTCTACAGCAAACTCGCTCCGGATATAATATTTCATATGATTTACACCTTTCAGCGACACCTATGCAATTAACGGTAGAACATTAAGCTTTTTGTTGAACCTACTCTTGCCATTTTGGTCGTCGAGGAAAACTTTTGCGACAAGTGCTAATTCAGTACAAGTAACGCCATCTTGTGGCTGATAGCAAAACTAAAACTACTGTGATATCTACACTGAAAAATTCTAATCATTCGTAGGGATGTAGACTTAATTTAGTGGATAATTTAAAGTTACAACTTACAATCTATTACTCACGTGTAATGTGGGTTTAGTTAAAGGCTCGTAGTCGAAGTAATCTGACACTAAAGACGCGACCCCTTGCCAAGAGTTGGTGTCAGCAAAGCACAGCTTCGTCGGCCGTATTGAAGTGCACACCATTTTCTAAAATAAAAGAATGAATAGCAAATTGGCAATAGAAAAAAAAGAATGACTAAAATACGGCTTGCCAAACGTAACTCTGGCAAACAACCAGTGGCGTAGCGTGGGGGGGGCAGGGGGGGCAAATTCCCCGGGCGGCAGCTTTTAGGGGGCGGCAAAATTTACCCAATTAAAAAAAAAATGATCGCAACTAGTATCTGCGCCGCTACATAAAACTGTCTAACAATAACAAAACATTAAACAAGAAAGTTGAAACTTTATAAACTTAAAATTAATTATTGTTAAAATTTGGTACTTAAAACACACGTGACCAGTGGCGGATTAAGAGTATCCGAGGCCCTAAGCACAGAGCCTGTGTAGACCCGCTATTACTTACATGGAAATAGAAGGTTGAAGAAATTGACCGAGCGAAGCGAGCGTGATGCACGTGTAGTTTCAAATGCGCGAGCGAAGCGAGCGCGAAATTTTTTTCGGACTCGTACGGAGGTAAAATTTATCCCAAACGTACTTAATTTTTTGTTTGTTGACAAATGCAAAAACGAAGGCACATAGTTTCTGAATACGCGAGCGAAGCGAGCGCGAAATTTTAATTATTTTTATTATAGACTCAGAACCAAAATTACGTACAATGTAGCCCAAACGTACTTAACTTTTAATTTGTTGACAAATGTAAAAACGAGGACATATAGTTTTTGAAAACGCGAGCGAAGCGAGCGGGAAATCTTGATTATGTTTTAAGACTCAGAACTAAAATTTCGTAAAAGGGCTGCATTTCAAACCTTCATTTCTTTCTGTTGGACAAGTAAGATGGATAACGTAAGATCGATAACAACGTCCGCGGACTTAACCGGCGGTCCGCGGACCACTTGGAATGCCTCCAGGCACCACCAGCCCACCACCACCATGTCCACTGATCTAAAGCATCCAAAATTTTCGGATATGTTTGTTATATTGCACTCGTAGTTACAGCGTGAGCTTCCCAACGACTGTACGATAGCGACTTCGGAACGCTATCGTTGCCTATTAATTCTTTGCCCAACGATGAGTAGAAGCCGAAAAAAAATTGTATAACAACTGCACAATTGAAAAAAAAAATCACTGCGATCGTACAACAATCAACAGCACTGCGACCAATCAAGTTTAGAGGCGGGGGTGTATGAAGGGTCACTCCCGAACTGCTCGCGCCTTGTGATTTCGGATATATTGTAATGAAACGCCAGCAGAGGATGGAGGCCCCTGGAGAACAGGGGCCCCAAGCACGTGCTTGTTGTGCTTATAGGGTTAATCCGCCACTGCACGTGACACTACATTTTACGTAATTTTGGTTTTGAGTCTTAAATGAAAAATAACTAAAATTTCGCGCTCGCTTCGCTCGCATATTCAAAAACTACATGCCCTTATTTTTGCATCTGTCAACAAACAAAAACTTAAGTACGTTTGGGCTAAATTTTACGTAATATTTGGTTTAAGTCCGATAAAAATTTCGCGCTCGCTTCGCTCGCGTATTCAAAAGCGATATGCCCTTGTTTTTGCATCTGTCAACAAACAAAAAGTTAAGTACGTTTGATAAAAATTTCGCGCTCGCTTAGCTCGCGCATTTGGAAACTATCTAGGCAATCTCTCTTAAGACCTTCAAGAAAGTAAGTCACAAAGATATAAAAGAAAGGTCTACTGGAGAACCTCCCCCTTCTGCCGGGGCTGCGGGTTGTTCGAAAGAGTTACCGCGGCTCTGGAACATAAAAGGCCTACGACGGAACACGTCGGTTTTTAGTCAGTAAGAGTCTGACTCTCCCTCACCGCTGCTAACCCACAGCGGGAAGGGTCATTTGATGATTTTTAACGTCGATACAAAAAAACCCTTTTTTTGAAGTCGGTTAAAAATGATAAACGGCCAGTAACACTTGTTAAAATAAAAATACACGGGAAGGGGCGGCAAAATCGACAACTGCCCCGGGCGGCAGATACCCACGCTACGCCACTGCAAACAACGTATTCTACATAAAGGTAGCTTAACTTTTAGAATATGGATCACGCGTTCGTAATTTCTAAGTGATAAAACCTACCTGCAAACCACATTCGTTAGGCACTTGCAACAAGAGAGGCTTTCGCATTTTAAAATGAAAATTAAACTGTCGCCGGAAGTTCTCTGCATAAGCCAGTAGTAACCGCTCTTTCGTACTATTTGTGTAGTAACTTGGAGGAAAACATGTCCGAGTCTCGAACACCGGCTCACTGATCTCTGGCCAGCACATATTAACGATTCCAAGCTCATAGATAACATTATTTAACGAGGGTATAGTTAACGGTTCTAATACTTCCTTTAACCCGAATATTTTAGCGGGATTTTCAATAAAGTGGTCTTCCTCATACGGACGCTCAAATATTTCGCTGGGGATATTTTCGTTAACTTCTTCTACTGGTTCCAGTGGTGCAACCACTAGACTAGGCGCATCTTGATCTGCTGGTTTCGGTTCTGATGGACGTGGTTCCGGTGAAGCTTTTGGGGCAGGAGCACTCATTTTATATAATTATTTAAGTATATTTTCTAAGGAAAGTTAAAATTCTCATTAAATTGCTGAAACTTGTTTATTGTGTATCTTTGATGTTTATCATAATTTTGACATAACAATTTTCAGGATTTCAGTTTCCATGCAACCCTCTTTAGTAACTTGTTTGTTAACTGAAAACCCAGCTTACAGTTGCTAGGTACGAACTAAACGTGCATATATGCACGTTATCAGCGAAATCATGTAACAAAAATATTATTGCATAAGATATAAAGTATATGGATATATTTTTATGCTAAAAAAACTGTAAAAATATCGAATTCTCAGACGCAACATGAAAAAACTGCAAAAGTGTTTCTAAACGAGTCCTAGAAACGTCAACCCGTGAATCAAAATGTCAAAGTCATATCAAAAATTGATTATTTCATTCAATTTCTTTTTCTCTCTACTATAATGTAAAATAATTAATATTAAATATCATTGTGCGGAAATTCAAAGAACTCATTATATCTGCATTTCTAAGTAATATAATAAATATTTTTATAACCGTCAAAGAACCATATTGTTGATTCACTTGAAAGCCATAAATTACGAAATTCTATATTTTCCTTGTTCAATCTTGAGTTTGTTTATATTGAACTTTGTTCGCAGTGCGTTTAATCGTGTTTTGTTCATAATTCCAATTATGTTAATACAGTTTTAGTTTTTCCTATCGGAATTTTTATTTCTATAATCTCGTAACAGCTGTTTTGTGCTCTCTAGACTTTGACTTTGTGCAATCTTAGTTCTTTGAATCTTATCAGAGGTAAAAGGTCCTTTCGTGGTCGTGTCGTAAGTGTATCCAATATGGGTAACAAATCATCTCTTTTGTTACGCGAAGAAGAAATCGCTCAGATTCAAGAGGAAACTGGCTGTAAGTTACTTTTTTAGCAATAAAAATGTGTATCCTGTAAACAGTTTTTTCATTTTTAAGTTTACTGTTAATTGCTTGAGTTTTGTGTCAACATCATCTGACTTTCCCATCCAATGCTTCTTACTTTTGAATTACATTTTCAGCATTGTGAAGGTACTATATGTTATTACATCAGCTGTTTCCCTAATGATCTTTATAATAATTTTGCTTACAATCCCCAGTTACACCAAACCAAATTGAGAGGTTGTACTCCCGTTTCACCTCGCTAGACAAGAATGATTGCGGCACTCTCTCCAGGGAAGACTTCTTGAGGATCCCGGAGCTGGCCATCAACCCACTGAGCGAGCGTATCGTCCACTCCTTCTTTGCTGAGAGTCATGATGACAGGGTTAACTTCCTGCAATTCATGAGGGTACTGGCCCACTTCAGGCCCATCAGGAAGAATAGAGAGAATAAACTTAATAGCCGGGATGAGAAGCTGAGGTGTAAGTAGACCATTTTAAAACTGAACTCTTGTCTTAGTTCTATGTACTCTTATGAAGCATATCCTGATAGGTATTGAGCATAAGACTAATTTAGGAGCCATTTCTATCTAAGAGTAGTGGAGAAGTTGGATAACTACCAATAGAATATGTTATTCTAAGAACTCTGCTGACTCAATAGTATTGCTGAGTGAAGAAATACTATTGGTTCAGTAACACCGCTTTGGTGTAGTCTGCACCTTCAAATTAATACACACCTCATTATTAACCTTTTGGCTGCCTGATTAGTAGTACTAAGAATATAGAAATCAATTGTTTCTAAACTGACATACCTACAAAAGGTTAATAACTGTTCAGTCATGATTGTAATAATAGAATCTCAAGTCATCTCTTTTATATTTTTTCATATCTATTATTTTATGCATTACCTTTATTTTATGCAACATATCTTTATTTATCAAAAAAATTATCAATCCTGGATTAAGTTATTATAATTAATTATGTGTAAATCTAATAACTTATATTTTTTTACTGTTTCAGTTGCATTTTCAATGTATGACTTGGATAACGACGGCAAGATCTCAAGAGATGAGCTGCTAGCCATACTGCACATGATGGTTGGAGCTAACATAAGGTAACTTATCAATTGTCAAACATCTTTAATAACCTGCCAATGTAGTGATTAGAAGTTACTACAAAAAAGAAACATTCAAATTGAGGTTCTCCTCCTTATCGACAAGGTGGCTGTGTTTACTCTACTCAGGAACTCCTAACAGCCAGTTTCTTCATCAAAGTAAAAGCCAAAGTAATGTCATAAAGTAAAAGTAAAAATTTAATTTAAAGTTACGGTCAAATTCGTTTTTTCAAGGCTAAAGTAACAGCAAAACTGATAGAAAAAACTAATTGGACCGTTACTTTTACTTTACGACATTACTTTGGCTTTTACTTTTGATGAAGAAATTGGCTGTAAGTCAACTAAGATCATGTATGATATGTAGATAGGTTAAAAATATGGAAGCATATGGAACTATTTATCGAAGGCGTTACAGTTTACTCTAGCTACACTAAAACAGCTCTGGTAGTTTATGTACTCCATGAAATATCCATTTAGCATTGGAAACACTTATCTTAGGTGTTATTTATGTACTGCAAAAGCCGGGTTTTATTACCTCACATAATCGGATTATAAAGTGTTTAGATTAAGATAACAAGTGTGAAACTCAGTCAGTAATAATACTTTTGAATCAGTTGATAAAAATATATAATTGATTATGCAGAAATTCTGTTTCGAATCAGTCAGTGTCATTATTTCTAAAGTATTTTATGTAAAACCATGAAAAGACCTTTTCAAAAAATCTCAATTCATCATAACAAGCTTCTGATTTCGATACCAGCAGTCAGCTCTGAATACTTCTTGCGCTCCTTGGCCCCCTATATTGAGCAAGGACTTGGGACTGCCAAGTTACATACATAGCCATAGCCAATTTCAGCATCTACAACCGTGACTTAAACCCGCGAATAGGCATAACACGAGACATGATATTAAACACACATTTTAATGATCATTCATAAACACGTGTGGCCTCATCCAGTGCACTAGGTCGCGGCCTGATAAGCTATAATGACTTACGAAGATTAGTTCGGATTTCCCACTAAACGGTCCTAAGTTAATTATTTTCGCGCCTTGGGTATCAAACCTACTCGTATGGGCTAGCAGAAAATAGTGTGACTAACTAGTATGATAGTCTGTCTCTGGCTCACCTTTAGGTAGTTTGCGTGAAAGCTTTCGGCTTCGATTTCACTCACTTCCTAGGGCAATTACTGCCCGTACTAGGATAAAAAGTAGCCTAGATGTTATCCTGATGTATAAGCCAAGAAAAAAAAAACTAACAATTTGTGGGGATACCCTCTAACGACTTCACTATTTAGTTCACTTCATTCGGTAAATTCATAAGCTGGGTACCCACTTAGCAGTGTAGCACGTAGCGTATCAGATACGGTATCAACCTACAAGTGGGTACGGCTCGTCCACGGTCCTCACGAGCACACTGCGAGCCGCCTTTGTGTTCGCAGTGAAACCGCCACTCGGCGGGTCACTGCGAGCTTACAGCGCTCTACGCGCGAGCGGCTCGCAGCGGGCTCGTGCCTACGTACTCACTTGTTACCGTATCTGATACGTTACGTAACGCTTTTCATAACGTGGGTACATTGTCTCTGCATGCGCATTTTCCACGTAAAGAATATTACAGTTACAGCCTTTTTATCGTCCCACTGCTGGGCACTGGCCACCTCTCACACGGAGAAGGATTGAGCGTTAGTCACCACGGTTACTCAATGCGGGTTGGTGATTTCAGACTTTATAGACGAACGAATATTAAAAAATATTTTTTCAAATTCCAGTGAAGAGCAACTAACGAGCATCGCTGAACGCACAATCCTGGAAGCTGACACCAACAACGACCAGATGATATGCTTCGAGGAGTTCTGCCACGCGCTGGAGAGGACAGATGTGGAGCAAAAGATGTCCATCCGGTTCCTCAACTGACCTCCGCACTCCTGAACCGAATATATTAAGTACATACTGATGTTTCTGCTCGCTATTATCCTGTATGGGCTGTTTAATAAGAAAGCTTAATGCGTGAGTTTGTTTGTTCGGTATTCAGTATACCTAACAGATTTAAATGAATTTAATATGAAAGGTAGAGATAACATATT
This sequence comes from Helicoverpa zea x Helicoverpa armigera, assembly GCA_033682625.1. Lineage (NCBI taxonomy): Eukaryota > Metazoa > Arthropoda > Insecta > Lepidoptera > Noctuidae > Helicoverpa > Helicoverpa zea x Helicoverpa armigera. The sequence goes on from JAWIIS010000050.1 coordinate 2,715,862, forward strand.
TGTACTGTATATCCAGTTATCAATAGTAACTATAGCGAGTGACACCGCCGGCAACAACTAGTGAAGCTATTAACAATGCTTAGATTTGTTTATATGTATATGAGTGATTTAGATTAAGCGTTTTGCTGTTCTAGTTTAGTTTTTTAAGACGTTTCAATAATGCAGCAAAAAGGTGGGTTGTTTTATTTATTTTTATTGATTTTCATGTGATATGCATTAGTTTGTAACATCACAAACGATATTATCTTATTTATTGTCAAAGATTCTATGTTTTTCACGCCAGTCGCCATTTTGTTGACAACATGGCTGAGATGCTAACAAATGCCAATTATTTAAATAGAAATTTTCAGAAATTCCAGAACTATTAGTGTTGAACCTTCTTAATATTCTGTTCGTATTTTTTTTCTTTATATCTTGTGATGTGCAATAACTTGTGATAAGACAGGGATGATTGTAAAGATAATAAACTATTGGAAAATATTGTAGGGTTTTGATGATGAAATATCTATGTTTGCATAAAGATATATTCAATCGGACATCTTCATTTTGAGTAGACTCCCTTATTCAACTAGCTAGAGGAAACTAGAAGTTTCTTAGCGAAGATAGCGACTACGTAAAGTCGAGAAAAGTAAAATGGACAAATAAAATGTTTAAAAACTTAGCTAGTATAGATTGGGCACATACTAAAGAATATTTTAATTAAATACTTACATAAATAGGTATTGTTTGGAAAATAGTTTTAGCAAGAGCAAGGGAGGTTACAAAAGTAATTTTTATTATAGTGTTTAACGTTGTATCTAGTGAAAGTAGATAGAACTGTTTGCACTATAGTGTTTCGCATTTATATCGACAAATAGACTTACTTGTTGACAGCACATAGCAGCATTTACTTCCGATAGAGGAACCACGATACTTAAATACAGTCATATAAAGAAATGTGTTGGTACGATTAGCAAAACCCCCAAAAATCTCTAGCAGTTTCGTCAATTATGAGGTACTTATTTTAGTGTTTCGATAATTGTCCACATACTTACATAATTTCTGTAGTGACTGTACAAAGAAATGTTAAGAAAATTGAAATAATCTAAAGTAACTGTCGACACTCAAAAGGAGTTATTGTGATGTTAATTGTATACTACTTATTTTATTTAAATGTAATTGTTAATTATTTCAATAAATTATGTTCATGTTTTTTTTTATGATTTACAGAATTGTATGTATAAAATGATTAATTATTTACGTGTTTGTATGTAGGTTAATTTTTTGTTAATTTTAAATTCGTATTTCGTATTCAAGTTGGTGTCTAGAATTAGGAATAAATATTTTTTTGTACAAAATGTTGTATTATTTTACCTTAGAAAGTAAGAACCTTCGAATTTAATTTAGCAAACCTACATTTGCTATGCGTCCATTAATTTTAAGCCTACAGGCCCCCAAGTGTGTAGGGGCCCAATATCTATTTTGATCGGACTGTAGGTGAATAGTTATGCTTATGTAAATATGGCGACACGAAAGCAACAAGTATTATTTCATAAACATTTTAATTTCATATAATTTACATTGTATTGTAGAAAATTTAACTTATTGCAAAAACAATTTGGAACATCACACACAATACTTATACAAATTCAGAACTGACACCATTAGTACCTGTAAGTGGCTGTATACTTAGTTTAAATGAATAACATTATATAATTATATACTAAATCATAAGATATACGAGCCCAGTACACACTAGAACATACCCAAGCTACATGAGATTATTAAATGCCCGAATTTACCTACCTCCACTCCATGATGTAATACTGACGGTGAAAATAAAGACCAATATTCTATCATCAAGCAATCCATTTTCTTACTAAATTATTATAATAATTTAGTAAGAAACCTATGAAGGCTTGATAATTATCAAGCCTTCATAGGTAAAATAAGTTTAAGTATAATAATGAATACATAAAGATATTTGTTTTCGTGGCTATATTATGCCAATAGGTCAGTTCTGAAAGTTGTGTTGGCCCATATTGTCTTATTAAGCTGTGGACGACACGGCGAGTTTTTTCAGATGTTCCATGAACACTTGTAACGAGACGTCGTCTGTCAGCACGGGGGCGCCACCGTCCTGTGAATATGTACAAACAAATATGTGAGCAACTGTTCTAGGTATGGTAAGGCCACCACCAGCGTCTGTAGGCTTGAAAATATTCGATTTTGCAATCAAGCGGTATTCTAATAAATGTTTGGAAAAATTCCCCTCAGCAGTGTTACTTTTCAAACTTAAATGTTGAAGATATTGCAATTCGATTTTAATTGATTGATTGATTTGACTAGAATGTGTAGGCCACATTTTAAAATCTATATTCTCATTCCCATTATTGCCAGCCCAAAACCCTTTATTACCTACCGTAATGCTGAAATTCAAGTTGCCCTCACTCAACATTTTGACTCCATAGTCAATCTATACCTATTTAAAGCACCTATAAGATAACGGGAACAAATATAATGACCACCATAAAATGCTTTGATACCCTAAGTTTTGTATCCAGAAATATCTACTGAACACCAGAAAAATAAAGTCTAAAAATGTAATAGTACCAGCTATTTTAGTCACGACTTCACTTTAAATTGTATTCGACCACCAAAATTAGTAAATGATCACCAACTCTTGACGACCAAATTAATGTATTATTTTTGCCTAAATAAGTCACTGTGATTGCCATAAAATGTAGGCTTATTACCAAATAAAGTATTATGATGCCATATTAAGTTATGTGTCCGGCTTGCAATGCATGAGTGTCAGTATGACGAGTGACAGGGGAAAATGGAAGAAAATGACATATTGCGCCGACCCCAAGTAAAATTGGGAACAGGGCAGGAGAAAGAAGAAGAAGAATGTGTTTCTCAATACACTCCCTCGAAAACACACTCTTATCGCACTGTTTAGAGGCATGCAATAGACAATTTTCCACCCTAGTGCAGGAAAAGGGTCCCCATAATGTTATTACATTTATTCTATCAGGCCGAACTTATTTTTTTGGAGTCAGTTTACTTAAACAGGATAGCAAGATGTAAAAATTTTGATTATCATTTTATATTAAAACACTGGTATAATTTTGATGATCATTTACTACTTTTGGTGATCATTTACTACTTTTGGGATAACAATGATTTATTTGGACTCATTTTGCTTAAATAGGATAGCAGAATTTAAAAACTTTGGTGATAATCTTACTTTAAAATGGTGGTTTAATTTTGGTGATCATTTACTATTTTTGGCTTACGAATGATTTATTTTGGAGTAATTTCACTTAAATAGGATAGCAAAGTGTTAAAACTTTGGTGATAGTTTTACATTAAAATGCGAGTTTCATTTTGGTGATCATTTACTATTTTTGTCTGCTATTTGTTACTATATCTGGTGATCAGTTAAACATAAGCCTAAGATAACTATCACCTCGACACCAGCAGAGAAAGCTAAGCTACCTTACACATGATGATAAAATCTGTAGTCATTTTTATCCGACTTCCCAAAAAGGAGGTCTCAATTCGAACGTTTGTTTTCCTTACATAACCTAATTTAGTAGATATATCATATCTTTTTAATAAGGCTTATAAAGAACTCGAAGTGTGAACAACACAAAGTCTCCTTCCCTTGTGAGTTAAATAATCTCGTCACACAAAACACAAATAGAAATAGATAAGTCTAATAATTATAACTTAAAGTAATTGTTTTTAGAACATCAAAAGTCGTTAGTTTTAGTCAGAGAAGCTAAGCGTTTTTTATTTTTATGCGAAAATCATTCATCAACAAAAACACAAAGGTATTGGCCACGAAAAAATTGTAGTGGGGTAAGGGTCAACTCACACCGAAAGATACGAATTTTCACATCAGAAACTCGCACGACTATGGAATTCGCCGGAATTCCCGCAGCACCGCGGACATCCACGCAAATCGTTCTAGTTTCTAATGCGATAGTAAGTATTGTAGTAAATAATCAAAATAAAGTTAAATTTCATATGATACCGAAACTGCGTTCCGAATCGCTGCCCTTCGCCGCTCTTTTGATGTGAGTTGACCCTAACATTACGAAAATTATATTATAGGCTTTATATTATTACTTTGTTTTATGGAAGGCATATCATTCTGAAAATTATATTATAGGCCTAATATTATAGTTTTGTTTTACGGTAGGCATATTTTATTTCAATTGCAACATAATAGAAAACATAAAAATTGGTATATTATTTATTTTATTTGCCCGTTTATATTATTTCACCATAAAATCTGCAAATAAAGCGCATGCGCAAATGGTGACGATCACTAGTTTAAATATTTTAAAACAGAATTCACTTGAAACCTTCAAAATGTGGGACAGTTAAAGTTAAATGTGAAAGTGCTCATATTCACTTTAATATGGGCTACACGGTAATTAATGCGTCATTATATACCTCTACAATCCACAGATGCAGGGGAATTCGTAAGTAAATTCTTATTTTAAAATACTTCCAATGATCGTGCGCAGAGTTAGAAACTGCCTGAAGCGCAAAAAGGTTGTTAATCTAGATTGCAGAAATAGAAAGCCAACACCAATAAAAAAAAGATAAAAGTCACTACCGCTGATGGAATCGGCATCGCCTGGATATCGCCATAACAATGATGGAACAAAAAAAAAAAACAAAATCAAATTCACACCATGCTCAATGGTCTTTTGTCACACCATGCAAATTTTGAATGGCTACAAAATTTTAGATAAGTAATCGAGGCTGAACGCCATGCATTTACAATACGGTACAACAACAAATTAATATTTTAATTGACTATACAGATTAATGTATGTGTCATGTAGTTTAAGAAAGGTTTCGTTACTCACCCCTCCGTACGCGTACATGTTGTTGTGCGTCTGTGAAGGGTTGACCTTCGACAGAAGGAACCGCGCCTGAAATAGACAAAATGCATTATTGCATACAACGTTAATACATAGTAGGCCGTCTTTGCCTCCTGCCCGGGTCATTACCTTCATGCCCAGTGGGTAAGGAGGGCCCGGATACCCACAAACATTTAATCAGAAGTGTATCATAAAAACATGTTGGATGTTTTTCCTGCTTACTACCAAAGTACATATCGCCCGTACAATACGAAAAAAGACATAGTCGGTACAGTGTCGCCACCTGCAAAACAAGTTCGCACCGATAGCGAGCGGTCGCCTATTCTTTCTCCCCGCGCTGTGTTGGCAAAAACAATGAAAACGTTCAAGTATTCACAGCGATAACGATGTGGTGCCGATTTATTCTGACTGCAGTTGCAATATCATGTACGTTCACACGTGAAATAATCGTACACGGCCACGGTCAGGGCCCACAGCGTTTAGTCCAGATAAAAGGTTCCAATAACACATGTTCTCAATTAAACATTGTCTTAGATCCCCATTTAAAGTGTTCACTTGTAGTTATATACAGTTAGATTCGGTGATGTTTTGTGCAAACGTGCGCCATTAAATTGTGATAGTTTTCAGATGTAGTATGTATGTTACTGTTGAGTGGACTACAAAAGGAAGACTTGGATGCTGGCACGTTGCAGAAGCTCAGGCGACACAATGTAAACATGGAAGATATGAACAATGAGTGAGTTTTGTTTTTCCTTTATAAGAATGTACTACAATGCATTTATGTATTTAGCAGCTGGCGAGCATATAAAATAATGTAGTTGCGATTTTGTATAAAGTTTATAAGCAAATTATTAATGGGCGTTTTGCATTCATTTCAGAAAGCTGAGACAAGAATGTTTATTAGAGTCTTATTCACTCAAAGGAAATAACGTTGAAAATAACACTACAAATGTACAAGCACAAACAACTGAGGCATTTACAATAACTTCTAAACGTAAGTTTACAATATACAATATAACAATTTTCTTTTAATAAGTACAAATCATTTAATAAAACAAAACTTCATTCAAGGTTCTGAAAAAGATGACAATTTTGATGAACTCCCTAGAATGAGGGCGCGAATAGCAGATAAAACTGTTCTATATAACGATCATAACATGAATAAAACTAAAGCTATTCTTGATCCACATGACAATGTGACTACAAAAATGTTACCAATAAGCATAGGACCTCCAATTATAGTATTTCATAACTTAGCAAACGCACAAAAAGATGATGAAAATAAAGATTTGCAAAACCAACCAGATATAGAGAGCATAATGAACTTTTGGAGTAAACTGACGCAACATACTAAAACACTAGTGACTAGACAACCGACGACAACGAAAGCTATGCCTACCATTAGAAGAGAAAGAAATGTTACAACCACGGTACACATTGTATCACCTCAAGGACAAGTTGACAGTAGAAACATGGCACTCATCAGTAGCTTGTTAGCGCATTATTACTTGGCAACTCGGCCTACACCCAATACAACTCCACAAACGACTACGGAAGAATACAAGAATTATATGCCCAAAAAGCACGCAGAAAAACCAAATCAATATGGAATAATCGATGAACAATCTCGATTAAATCCCACAAGAAATGATGATGAAAATAATCAAGTTACACAAGGTGATCTGCAAGCCAATAAAGATGTAGTTAGCTCTATATCAGAAGAAACAAAAAGCATACTATTCAAACATAATAAACCAGAAAGTAAAGAGATAAAAGATACGCCATACAACCTCATTCTAAATGAACCGAAGATTAGATTCTTGAGTACCTCCAACTACAGCGGTCCTATAAAGTTTCTGAACGGACTTCTCCAAAATCACAATGTGAACAAAAATGGAGAAACCGTCTCAGATACTGGAACCACCGCCAAAATTAAAAGGAGTAAACCAGAAACAAGTGAAACTTTTCATCACTACCACCTTGTTAAACATATGAATGGTGTTAACAATACAGCAAATGAAATGAAACATACACAAAGTCTGTACGTACACAATATGGATCGGTCTAAAAGAGGGTCAGCAGAGGTGAAATCGTGGCAACCATGGGAAGACAAACAGAAACCACGTAAAATTTTCACTGAAGAAGAAGACCCTAATCAAAACTTGCCTTCGAATATTAATCAATTCAACGCAGCACTACCCGAATTCGATAACGTGAAACGACTAAACATATTGAGAGCGCATAAGCCTCTTGATGGAACAGTCAATAAATCTGGAAAAACCAATAATTTTGATTCATTTAGTCATCGAGTTAAAATTAGACCTGGTCATATGATGAAAAGAACAAAATTGAATAAAACTTTCAAGGGAGAAAATAATCGCTTCAAGACTTTGCTACCATCTATAAAAAATGCAAAGAAAACTCAATTTGCTCAAAGAATGAATAATCCAAATTTCAGCCCCGAGGAATTAAGTAAATCAGAACAAAATGATAATAATGTTTTTATACCGTTGGAAGATACAAAAGTCATTGTCGTGCAAAATCACTTACCAAAAACCAATTACATCCAATTTAACGAGGAAACAAAGTCAGTCAGAAATATAACACCTCATCGTATAGAACTATCCGATGGCAATCAAAATGAAAACATGACTCCTGCAGTGAAAGTCTCAGAAATAATTGACGAAGACACTGGGCAGGAAATAAGATCAATACCAGAAAGATACAAATTCCAACAACACAAGGAACGACGTACGCCAGAAAACGTCTTAACACCAACTAAAAGTTTCGGGTCAAAGGTATTGGAACCTGAAGCTATACCAGCTAATGTATTAAAAGAGATAGCTGAAAAGGTTAAGCAAATTGTTTTGAAGGATATAGAGACGAAAGTTACTACGTTGCCTCCTGTGCCCAGAGAGGCTCCTATCGTAATGTCGACGACCCTAGCCCCTACTATGGTAACAACGACAACTGTAACTTCTACTACGCCTTCTACAACACCAGCTCCAACTACAGTTACCACGCCGAGCACGACTACGACAATAATAACTACATCAGGTAAGCTTCCTTATTTTGAATTATTTTTTCAAGTTTCTTAGTAATAATCTTAATATTTCAAAGCAATTATGAAACTTGCTAACCTATCTTATATCACCTCCCGGCTACAAACATCGCAAAATGGAAATAGTTACGAACAAGAAGAATAATCGAAATCTTTTTAATGTTTCCAGAACAACCATCGACCCTTCAGAAAGAGATCACCGTAGCGAATCAAGACATAAAACAAGTCATAATGGACATATTCAAAGAGCTGAAAGCAATGAAGCCAGCTGATATGTTCACAAGTCAGGCGCCGCCAAACACTCCCGTCAGTGTAGCAACAACTGTAAGGAGCACGACCAAACTACCAGTCATGTTACAAAAGAATCAACGGGACGCATTCAACCCGTACACTATGAAAGGGCATAACATCCAAACGATTAATGTTAACCCGTATTTAAATGGAGCGATGCCAGTACAAAATCCAGGTGCACCCTACCAGTTTCCCGTAAAACAAATAAATGACAATCAGCAAGACGCCCTCACCATACAGACCAATGATGACGAAATAGCACCTCTAGCTATACAGATGCCGCAACCACTGAAGGCCATAAACCAACACATTGTAGTAACAACTAAGCCCAACCCCAGAAAAGAACAATTAGAGAGGGAAAGTAAAAAACGCATCGACGAAGGTCTAGGTTTAGAAGACAGAAATCAAAGAGACAAAGTCCTAACGGAATTTTTGAAAAAGGAACGATTTGGAGTCATGCCTCTCAAGAGGCAAGACTTCCGTGACTTCTCCTATAAAAGTAGAATTATTAAGGATAAGGAGAAACAGTGGCATAACCGTGAGTACAATGAAAAGTTGCGCCATTTCGAAAATCACGCAATGAGTCCTAGGCACCGCGATGCCATACACTATCAGGGAGGTATCAGTAACTTGGAGAATTTAGATCGCCAAAGAGGTCTGAGTAACTCAGCAAGTTTGAGCTATACCGGGAGTATAAACCGACCAGGTTTAACCCACTACCATAAAATGCCTAGAATAAAACCGGGAACATTTAGTCATTCAGATTACGATCGCGAACCGCGGTATGACACACACGGTACAAAATTCCACAAAAAACTGGAGAAAATTGAGAACTGGCCGCGACACTCTTGGAAAGAATTTAACACATTGCCGACAGACACAAGTAATGATGAAATATCTAAGAGACAACAGATGCCTATGGTGAAACCTCGCATCCCTATGGTGAAGCCACGAAACAGATACGACGACACGCACTTTAGAAACTTTCTGCAATCGCAACAGAAGGTGACCGATATGTTGGAAAAGATACTGGCTAACAAGATGAAGAGTAGGGACCCAAGTGTTGAGGTATCTTAGTGTCAAATGTTGTAGGAATAAATATTTAATTTGTCAGTTTTATTGCGTTTTGAGCAACCGACTTGATCTTCTTTTCACTTTCAGTCTTAGTAGTCTAGTAGGAACTTCACAACTTTTCAAGAGCTAAAGATCCATTTAACAATTTAAAATTGCGTTAATTTTGCGACGCGTTTCGCGTTTACTTTATGCCTCCACTGCTGGATATAGGCTGTTCCAAATGTACAGAATCCAAAGAATTGAATAAATTGTTTTTCTCTTGGCACTAAAATTGTTTTGTACAATCAATATAACTTTCTCAGGAATAGCTTGAAAACCTAAAATATTTATTTATTTAAATCAGGCAGGCCCTTAGAAAATACACTACATAAATATATTGTTTCTATGCAGTTTCTTGCCGGTTCTTCTCCATAAAACCGACTCTTTGGAACCGTGCAACTACTTTGACGTTTCTTAAGAGCTTCCATAGGCCTATTTGTTTTTTTTTTACTTTGAAAGCCCCAAGAGTACCTAATTGCATCATCATCATCGTCGTCAGCAAGTGAACCCTAGGATCCCTGTGGTCTGTGGTCCCTGTGGACGGTAGTTAGGTACCTGTGAGCCGCCGTGTTCGGTGTCGATGTATCGCGGCACGGGGAAGCGGCTCTGCAGTATCTCTTGCGCGTCGTCCACGGGAGCACGTAACAGCTGCGCGAAGCTCTCGTACTCCGCCATGTCTTGGTAGCGAAGGGCACGCCATTGGGCTATTGTCTGTTAAAAAAACGTATTCAGTTATAAAAAAACATAGGTAAAAACATTAAGTTATAAGTACAAAATTTCTTATTTCCTGGTAGTTTTAGTTTTAGAATTGTTTTGATCGTGACCAAATGAAAATATTCACAAGCTGTTATATCAAACTATGCTGTTATCTCTAATCTTAAATATGTCGCTATAATTGATACGCAAGTGTGCATCATGCAGGTAGGCAATCTAAATATCAGCCCAAAGTCAAAATCCTAAGCACCTTAGGGTCCATACTTTGTCTAACCGAATGCAACTAAGTACTCAGTGCCATCTTTATCTTCTCGGAAGACCTAGGCATTCACAAAACAGATCCTATCTTGTAGAACAGATTACCAATGGTTTACATAGAAGAACTGCCTATGTGACCTTCTCAACCTAGTGTACTCTATACTGTGAATTTTTAGCCTTTCAAAATAGTGATACTAAAAATATAAAAGTTTCCGACGAATTAAGAACCTATTAGTTTTTGGTAAGTTATATGGAAAATATTCAATGAAACTGACCTCCCCATGATAAATAAGTATCTGGAAGAACGTATCCATGAGGAGTATGCGGTCCGGCTGTATGGAGGAGGTGTCGAGCAGCACCGGCTCGGGCGGCCCGCCGAAGCTGTACGAGTACAGGATCGGCTGGATCATGATCAGCGACTGCGTTAGGTCCTCGCGCATTAACATGTGTCTGTGGAGGAAATTATTACATTATTAGCAAAAAAAAGGAAATGTACTCAGACAGTCCGTCGGTAAAAGCCACTTTTTATATTAGGCTATGCATTTTAGGAAAGAACAAGAAAATATTTGATGTATAAATATAATAACGAAGATGCCCCGTTGAACCTGTTGAAAAATTTTACAACACCTTTAACGTTTTATATTTGACAATTTATATTATGTATGTCTTTCATTTATTTACAATATTTACATAAAAAAATGTATGTTTATATGTTATGTGTATCTTATACTTAAAATAAGGCAAAAAATGTTTGCATGTTAGTTTGCTTGAGCGCACAAATCCCACGAACTATTAGAGCGATTTGAAAAATTGTTCCAGTGATGGATAACCAATTTTTCGAGGAGCCTATAGGCATCCTATCAGGGTGCGGGAACAAGTTCCCTCAAGAAACGAGTGAAACTGCTGAGGGTAATTTTGTTGTAAAATAAATATCACATTTGAATAATATTGCATAAGTAATTATAATAAATAACTGACCTGTAGAACGTAGTCTCATCAGGCGAGTTGTTGAACACCTGCAGGAACTGTGAGCGACGCAGATGGTACATGAACTGCGGGTACAGGCTGAAGTTCTCCGACAGACGGAAGCTGTTCGGGTCGTCTTTGCCGTACTCGCCGAATTTCTGGCACTGGAATTATAGGCTTATGTTAGAACGTTCGAAATAAATTATATCAACTTTAATGTTAGCGATATGACTAAAATATGGTGCCAAAAGTGTTTAAAATAAGTTGAACAGTCTTCATCTCTCCTTATATGCATACTCCCTTATGTACTACTACTCACTCTTGTTTACCTGAACGTAATGAATGTAAACGAATGTGAATTTTCAACCATATCGGATGGACGTACCCACAAACTTTTTTGAGTGCTGGATCCGCCCGAGACTAATTGCTACAGGTCTAAAACTGTACCACTTGGACACTATTCAGGTGGTACATTTGAAGACTTTTTTTGTCTTACCAATCGTTTAAGCATTTTACCTCCTGGTCGAACCCGGCCGAGATGTGGTGCAGGCTACAGACCCTGGGTATACCAGCAGGTGCACTCACCAGTCGTATGAGCATCCTGTCGAGCCAGCGCAGCACGTCGGGCCCGTCCTCCAGCTCCGCGCGGTACACCACCAGCCGCGCCATCACCACCGCCGCCGCCTCCTGGTCGAACCCGGCCGAGATGTGGTGCAGGCTTACGGCTGCGTCTCCCCAACTGGTTGGAGATAGTTATATTGAGTATATAGGTCTAATAGGCAGTCACTCAATGTAAAACACTGATAATGAACTACTAATGCAGCTGAGCCTATTTTCTATGATGGGGTAACAGGATTGTTACCCCATCATAGAAAATAGGCCATACCCCTTTTGCCCCTCATCAGATGACGATCACCTCGTCACATAATCATTTTTTTAATGAATTGTCAGATCGAATGCATCAACAAAAAGCCAATGAAAATCACTTAAAAACGCCATTGCTACATATAAGCTAGAGAAGGTTTAGAATGGCAACAGCAATCTCCATCTTTTTTCTTTGCAAAATATAATAATGTATATTGCAAAACCTTATTATGGAATGCAATAAACTGTCTATCGACATAAAACCTCATACTTTCTTAGATATTACCGATACGGTCCCGTGACCAGACCTATCAATAAAAGACATAATAAACACATATAGTACTGACTTGCGCGCTACAGTAGTGACTCGGACACGACGCTGGCCGCTGGAGTGCTGGTACTGCGTGATGAACTGCACGCAGCCGCGCCCGCCCTGCGGCACCGCCGCGTGCTGGTTCACTACCTGATTTGCAAGCAATTTTGTTGTACATATACTATACGTATATTAGGTTTGTAAATACAATGATAACTCAGCACATAACACGGGGCTAAGTAAAAGAAGTTAGAGAGATGATAGTCATTTTTAGGAAAAATTTACTGCAACACCCTAGGTTGTTTTTTAAAGTGCTGTGAAAGATAATGCCATTTTTATTTCTTCGTTATGTAAAATATCACAATCCATGGCAAAATAAAAATAATGCTGAAAAGTTTGCTTCAACGCGCCAATCTCAGGAACTACTAACTAGACGAACAACTGATTTGAAAAATTGTTTCCTTATTTAGGTAGCCAATTTGTCAAGGAAGGCTGTAGACTTTATTTAGTCCGGGTGCCCAACATAGCCCTATAGACTTGATACAGCCACAGAAGAACTTAAAGACCACTTAAAGAAGCTAGTTCTTAACAAAATCACATCAAAAACTTGCTAAAGAACATAACAAGATTTACCTCAAAGAATATCGCCATGGTAGTGCTGGGGCTGAAGGTGCACATCTTCCACTGGCACGTGTTGCCCATGCCCACCTCCTGGTCCGACACGCACGGACCTTTCACGTTCAGAGATACGCAGGACCCGATGGCGCCCGATACTAGAGAATAAAATATAATGAGATTAAAATATACTTTGAAATCAAAGTGGCGAACTTCGGGTGAAACGACGACAACAACGATATTTCGAAATATTATTTTACTTTCACACATGTGATATTTATTTTTGTTATAAATTGGATAGGCAGTCGCTCCATGAAAAATACTGGTACTCGGCTGGATCCGGTCAGACTGGAAGCGGAACCCAACATAATGGGGAAAAGGCTAGGCCTAAGGCGTCGTCCTAATTGGGAGCGATCGTACGATGGCGCGATGCGTTTTTCATCTAAGGCGTTGTCCTAATTGACAGCGATCGTACGATTACACGATGCGTTCTCGTTGTGCGATGAGTTCAAACATACAGATTTCATCAGAGTGTCCTATTTGAACCTCGCAAGTGAGATCGTGAGATCGTGAGATGAAAAACGCATCGCGCCATCGTACGATCGTTCCCAATTAGGACGACGCCTAAAGGATAGTCAGTTACCTCATCTAAAGCTTAAATTCCTGATAAAACATACACATTGACTTAAGGAAAATTGGTCTCTAAAAAACTTACTTTTAAGCTCCCTGCTACATTTGACCTCCAGAGTTCCGTTGAACGCCATCTTGTAGTCTTGTCTCTGGTCCTTGGCAAAGACTCTTTGGAATGTCTGCTTGAACAGCGAGGAATTGAATGAGTCTCCCATCACCATGTGACCGCTGAGAATATAAAAAAATATGTTTGCTTTTTACAATTATAAGATAGACACGTGTATAACAGAAGCAAGCAATTTCAATAATATGAACTTTAACATTTTAAATAGAAACTGAATCTCATTGGATTTTCAAGCACGTTGTTGTGCTTATTACCACAGTATAAAGAACATACAGTAGGACGACGCCTTTGATCTTGTGTAAAATGCCGACATCGTCTAGACAGTAACGCAACAGGTCAGGGTTGTCACAAGTAAACAATATTTGTGAAATTATTTATTTAGTGCAGACCAACATCGATATCAGTATTATAAATAAATACATTATAAATGACGTCATTTTCACTAATGTGTGTATATTATACCCTACATTTTTATTTGAAGTGATAAAATTACCAAGTTACAAAACTTAATCATTATTGACGGTGTAACTTGCTGCCTGCTGAGGAACAATTCAAATAAACACAAATCAACATTGCCTGGGGATATTTCATTTTTATCTTATTATATGAAATTCTGTAAATATTTTGTTAAAACAATTATATATGAAATGGAAGTTTATATTATGGTTTATACTTGCAATACCGGTACATAAAAAGAGAAGCATCAAAAAAATTTTTTTTTTTTTTGTGATTTTATTTTTGGGTGTAATTGTTGCTTTGTACATAATGGATTTTACGTATTAAATTATGAAATTTAAAGTCATAAAATAACATAAAAAGGAATTAATAATCAGTATTTCCCCTAACATGTAATATCCCTAGACACATAATTGACATCCATATCAAATTATAAGAAAATTACGTCCGCCATCTTGGATTTCAAAAAGGATGGCTTTTTCGTAATCAGCACCCCAATTTAACTCAAAATTGACACCCATATCAAATTGTAAGAAAATTACGTCCGCCATCTTGGATTTCAAAAAGGATGGCTTTTTCGTAACCAGCACCCCAATTTTACTCAAAATTGACACCCATATCAAATTATAAGAAAATTACGTCCGCCATCTTGGATTTCAAAAAGGCTGACTTTTTCGTAACAAGCACTTCAATTAAACTCAAAACTGACATCCATTTCTTATTATAAAAATTACGTCCAGCATCTCGAAATTCACCCTTAGTAAATAATAAAAATAAAAAGTTCACCATCTTGACACAGATACGAAACATACAAACACTTTCACATTTATAATATTTACAGGATTTCCAAACAGATGCCCTGTGCGATATCCTAATATAAAATATTTTTTTAACATGACTTGCAATCACTCACAGCACACGTCGCATTCACCATTTTAAATTAACAAAAAAAAATATTATATAAAAGAAACACGCGTTAGCCCTGAATGATAGATCCCAAACTGCTAATATTATTTTGTTCGTAGTTTGGGAGCGGCCTACCCGCGTCTCGCCCCTCACACCCCGCACGATTGCCCTGTCTAGACGTCTTCGTCGGACGACTGTATGATTTTTAGACTGTGTTATTACTGTATGAAAAATATAACAAGGTATATAGTAAAAGTGAAATTATGTAGCAACAGTGTATTGATTACGTCATCATATTAAACTTTAGTTGTAATTGCATAAGCTGGCTTTACAAAGGTACTCAGGGGTTATAGTTAATACTGCTTATTAAAAAGTAGATAACATCAATACCGGATCTTTCGTAGTGTATGATGTCACACTTAATTCATAGAAATTTAAGTGATATGCGTATTTACCCGGTTGAATTACAACACTGCTTCATCTCCATAAGTCCAGTTTGATCCAAAGCGCAGGAGTAAATATCTATAGAGTGGCCATTCGTCGCCGCCCTCAGAGACAGCGCCTCGTAATGTTTGATAGCCTTCTTCATATACTTGGCGTTGTCCTTATGAATATCGTGGTGGGATCGGATGGGCTGCTTCAGCTCATCATTGACAACCTGGCCGGGTCCTTGAGAGCAGGGTCCTCCAAGGAACAGCATGATTCTTCCACCAGTGTTTGGGTAAGTCACTTCCAGAAGACCAACAGCTAGGGAAAGAGCCACACCGCTGCTACGAAGGGGTCTCTTGCCTACGCCTAGAGGCCAGGGGTCACGTCCCAACTCTCCGAGTAGATCAGTCAATGCCATGTCGCAAGTCTTGACGGGTTGTAGGAAGCGGTGTGCCGGGGGCTGCGGGGCGGGAGCGCCGGCTCTTTGCTGAGGATTCGGAGCGTTGACGCGGCCGATAGCTAGCTGCTCTTGGATTTGTTTGGCAGACAAGTCTTTGGTGCCTTTGAAGACGTAGCATTTTGATATGCCTTCTGTACCTGGAATAGCAAAAATAATTCTGTAAATAAATGATGATGAAAAAACTATTTATGGCTTCCTTGTCAGCATTTAAAAATAATGCTAGCAACCAGTATTTTAACATGGTTCAGTTATTTCTACATGGTTCAGTCATTTGTACATGGTTTGTTTTTCAAACAGCTTTCTGTTAAATATTTTCAGTTCAGTTCTTTAGATTATCCTATTCAGTGTGAGATGATACATGGTTGCTTAATAGTGTTTTCATGTAACTAACATACAGAAAAGATAAAACGTGTCCACATCACATTATTGATAAACTCATAAAACATAAAGCTTGTAATTCAAAGTTAAGATAAATTAATTGATAATTTGTTGTGAAAGTGAATACACTGTGTTAAATCTTGACTTTGGTAGTTTTAGACCTCTATTTGCCCTGAGATCTTATAGATAGTTAGATAAAACTTCTATTCAGCATGATTCACAACATACATGTCTAACTAAATTCTAAGAAAAAGGAAGGTCACCTATGTTTTATGATTCAAAATTGAAGCTGGTTGCATAATGAGCATACCATGAATAACAAAGAATACTAAAAATTGTGAGCACTTGAGTCTTGATTAGCCTATTATCAAATAATTGAAGTCACAAAAATCTTGATACATTCCTCAATTACACTATATTGTACATAGCATTGTATAGCTAGATTAGTACATTTTTGGAGAGCCAGAAGTTAATAGTGACAACTGGCCATAGACTACAATCCCCATAATAGATACTCCTTGTTTCCCACTTACCTAGCTCATGTATTTGCACCATACGTCCAAAGGTAATGAGCCCCACCAATGCATTTTGAGGCATAAGACTGAGTGACGTCTGAAGTGAATCCTTCAGAGCTCCTAATTCCTCCTCATCCAAGCAGGTGTCTACCACCAGTAGGAAGATCGGTGGCATGGTCTGCGCTCGGGTGATTGTGTACTCAATCGTGGAAAAGTTGGGGATCAGCTCTGCGGGCTGATGCTGCTCCGATATTGCGGAATATTGAGGTGGGAACTGAAAATAATTGGAATGGGGTGATATGAATGAGTATGTTGACAACATAATAAAAGTGGTAGATGATATTGCTTTTGAGTTTTGGTATTTATATGTCACTCATAGATTTGATTTAGACTTTGATATTAGTATTACTCATAGGTTACAGAGCAATTTAAAAAAATATTTTCACTGCAATTAAGTTAGATTCCTACCAAATAATTTAAGCAAATAAAAGCAAACATT
This sequence comes from Helicoverpa zea x Helicoverpa armigera, assembly GCA_033682625.1. Lineage (NCBI taxonomy): Eukaryota > Metazoa > Arthropoda > Insecta > Lepidoptera > Noctuidae > Helicoverpa > Helicoverpa zea x Helicoverpa armigera. The sequence continues at coordinate 2,733,337 of JAWIIS010000050.1, forward strand.
CTTGAATTTAATTGATATTACATCACCCATACATATTACCATATCAAATTCAAGGAATTGCGTTCATGAACAGATTAATACACAGTTGGTGAAGGTTAATTATTATTGAACATAGGTACATAAAAGAATTAGATGTATTTCACAACTTATCAGATGTAAACTATCATGTTTTTATACCATAAGGATAATTTATATTTAGAAAACATATAAACAGGGGTTAATCTAATAAGATTCTGAGATTGTAGTAGCATTTATGAACTTGAATGTCTACACTGAAGCAATTTAACGTTAAATTCAATATGTAATTAAAATAAGTGAGTAGTTACAGGTTACTTACCGGGTTCCTCTGGAAGCAGAAGTTGCAGACCCATAATTTGGCCCTGTAGTCCACCTGGCACATCGGGTTCAAGATAGCCCTGCATGTATTCCGGGTACACAGCACCGGTTCATACTGAATCGGCGGCAAGTCTGGTCGTTCCTTTAGCGGCTGGTACAAACAGGCGAGCGGCACCACCAGCCTTGTAGCCTCGATTCTACTCGAAGGCCACACGTTCCATGTAAACCGTATCCCGTCCCTATCTTCATTTTGCTGAATAAACTCCTCATACGTGGCCATTTCGCCGATCTACATAAGAAACATCGATATTTTAACACACTTTACAGACAGCGAATTAGAACCACATAAACAGCTGTTAATTCTATGTTTTACATACCAAGTGTGCATACAGCAACTCGAGTCTAGCCACATATGCAATATGCTACAGTTTCACTACGTATTCATTCAGGAATTGGTTGTTATTGAAGTTTTACAATAATTTTCACCAGACAAGACACGGGAGAGGCTGGCTGATTTGGCAATTGTCAAAATCATAGACAAATCAGCTGTCACCACGGCCACGTCATTTTGAAAGACGCAACCTGCAAATATTAACGCTATATTTTATTATTTTAGTTTATTTAGATTCCAATTTAATCACATTATGCTAAAAACTACGTCTAAAAAAATATTTCGTCGATGTGTTAATGTTCTTCTGTCTATAAAGTTTATGGATTTGTTTATGGTAATTCCATAAACTAAAGAAGGTTTATCATAGACAAGTTTAGCGTCTTTGTCTATGGCAAAGATTGACGCGTTCCTTTACACACACGAAGGAATAAAAAATACGAAAAAAATAAATTAAAACTTGTTTAAACTAAATATTTATCAAACCAAACGTTAAAAATGCAGTAAAACAGTGAATAAAGGTGTAACAAATATGAAAGTTTAAATTATATCTGAAAATTATGTTATTTTTGTGTGGAACAAACGGTTCGTTAGTGGACATTCTGAGTAGTAATGAAACGTTCTTGAATGAAATATTTTTTTATTTTTAGGACATAGTAAATTATATTTCAATTATGGACATTATTTGTAAAATAATTCTTATTTAATGTTATAAGAACAAACTTTCAAATATAATTAGTGGATACAAAATTAATGACATGTCATTGCTTTGTTTGAAGAGCAGGAAGTTTACGCCAAAAAGTGCGACTGCGCACTGGCCAAATTAGTAGTGTGAAAGAAAATGGCGATCAGCGAAAGGCGTCCGGAGTTAACGTGATGAAAAACATTGTTAAAAGCTCAATTACATAGTGTTATAGTTATTAATTGTGTCAGATGTAGATTAATTAAGTGTTAATGAATAGTGATTGTGTATAAAAATGGCTGCGAATATGTACAGAGTCGGCGGTAAGTGGCAATAATTGGTTATTTTTGTTGTAGCTTCGCCGGTTCACCGCCAGCCGACTAGCGGTGCTTTGCTTTGATTGTCGTACCTTCATTAATTGCTTACATTAATTAGTTCAGTTTGTTTCATTTCTCTACATGCCTGATTTTAAACCGATCTCAAGTTTTCGTGTAAAACATCGCGGCAAAGCCTTGTTTGCGGAAAAGTTATATTTATTTTACCAAAATTCGTCAAATAGGACATTAGCATTTGCATCTAGGTATCATTGTATCGGCTTGCGTATCTGCGGGCGGGTGGTTAGACTCGAAGCGCCTGCAATTATCTAATAGCATTTATGATTTTTAGGGATTGTTTGACCAAGTTTTGTTGGTTTCAGCACGAGATTTTAGGTTATATTCGATGTTGTCAAAACATTTTGGTTGGAGTATTCTGTATGTGTGGGCCTGGGGTTGGCTTGGGGGCTTCCGTGGTGTTGGAGATGTATGAGATGAATGGTTGTACGGGCCATAGGCGTTAGTTTTGTCGTGTTTGGTATGTTAGTGCCGGCGCTTCGGCGTCGGTGGTGTTACCGCGGGAGCCGGGCGCGGGCGCCTCGTGCCGCGCTCCGCGAACCTCGCGTCGAATGTTAATTAGGTCTTCCTTTTATGCTCACTTCCTATCATATAATCTAGTATCACCCAAAACGTTGTTGGCTCTTTGTTTTAAAACTTCGAAATATTTTTTATTATTATTTTATTTGAACAGTGTATCACTGTAGTGTGTTGGCCTTGGGCATCCCTATGACCTTTTATGCCTCACAATAACCTTTTTATAAAAAGTTTTGAAATAAATAATAATAGAAGAATACCTGAAAAATATTTTATTGTTCACTTATTTTACATCTGTATTTATGATTTTTATGTTGACCTTTAAATGCCTGCATTCATAAAACACTTATGCCTGACAAAGAATGACTTGACCCACATTCACTACCTTGGATTTTTTCTTTGACACTGAACTTTATTAATAACCTATGGCCCTAAAAGTACATGGTAAATATAGCTATAGGTACCAACATGTTATGTATGAAAGTATAATCACAATACAATTTTATCTACCTGGACAATATCAACATAAGCAATTCTCTTTTATAGCAAGGTTACATAAAGCAATCTATTTTAGTCTCATATCAATCTGCTGAGTATGTTCTGAAATCATGTGTACAAAAAGTGATAGTTGATGATATCGGAAAACTTTTGTTGAGCGACGATTAATACCAGTTCAAATAAGTATTAGATTAATGTAACATAACTAACTAGATACTTGTGAGATGCAAAGTTAAAGTAGTATTAATAAATGGACACAAAATACATCATTGAAGGTATATCAATACAAAATCTTTATCGCAACACGAACATGTTCCGTAACATAAACAAATAGAAAAGAAAACTTAACAAAGTTAGTTTTTGAACACTCCGATTACTGAGATGAAGTTTAATAAAAATACAAAATATATTAATAGATCCATAGGTATGTAATAAGGATATTATTTGTAGGTATATTACATATCACACAATCCATTTATACATAGTTTCAGAGCTATGACAAACATAAAACTCCTCATTTTGTTTATTGTAACCTTCAGTCATGTGAAAGTATGAGTTCATTGACCTATTACTTAAGCATAGGCTGTAACCCTACCACCTTGTCTGACTTTTAATATCTAGCTTACACATTGAGTTCTAATAAATAGAATTGAGCAAATATTTTTTCCTATTAACACATTACAGATGTGGTGTAGCCATGTAATTTATTGTTCTTATGACTATTTTCCTCTTTGTATCTCGCACTAATAATAATAGTCAAAGCCATAATCATATGACGTAATTTTGCAGCCATCATGTACCTATATTCAACTGCACAGTTACAAAATTATTAATTAGTTCCTCATTAAAAGGATTAGCGTGAATATCGTTTTCATCATTGATGTTGAGGGTTTGGTAATTAAACAGGCACATTTTAAAGGCGAATACCAATATATTAACTTCATATTCACAGGAAAATGAGGAATTAGATAATGTGGCTGTTTCATATTGCCTTGAAAAATATGCTAGACGCCGACCATTGTCGTAGTGTCCACGCGTCGACAAGTAGGGATACCTTTACTACAAGACTTTAGGGGACATTCATATAACATATTCTACACGTAATAATATCCAAATAAACGCACATGCGAGTTTATCTGAATCGTGCTTATTAAAAATTACTAAGCGAATTATTTTCATATTTTACTTCAAAATTAACTCAAACGTAAGCCAGCTCACCTACCCAACAACTACTTCGCTCATATATCCCTAATCCTGATGATAAACAATATCTTGGCCGAATGAATGTGTCACTGGACTCATGTTTCGTAAACTCCAGTTTAATCGTCAGTTTGTTCAGCCTACGTTACGCAACTATCTTTACTGTTATTGCTAGCTGGCACCGTCCAGATTTTCTAATTGTGTTTGCTTCCTATAAAACCCCACTATTTTGCATAGGAACAGCCATTGTTTGAAAGGCAAACTGTCACTTGAAATTCGCCTCTAGCTTATCACATAGCCTTATCTGAAGTATACAGAGTGCGACGTTTTATTATCTAATGAGTATTCCATCAAATCGCTTCTATGAATTTATGAACTCATTTTAATAATTCTGACTAACGGTCGTTGATATTTTTTACATCTCCCATTCGGTCTCGTCAATCACTACTCTCGATATTTAAGAGACACCTTTACACCATGTCTAATTATTGTCTCTGTTTTTGTCTACTGATAGTTACAAAAGAGATTTGGTGGGTCACCCAGCTTCCGAAACCCGCATTTTATCGTCCATATTCGCCAATATTGCCCAGCGTAACATGGTAACAACAATTGCCTACAAAGAGCAAGCAAAATCACAAACGTGCATTTCCTCTTCATTGCCTATATTGAATGTGTAGTTCGTATTACATTGCCAATTGTCAAGCTTATTGCCTATTGCGGCTAAGAATCCCCCTCCACGTTTCATACCTTCCAATTAATAATAACTGAAAGTAGATACTTTAATATTAATACTTCGTTTAACATCTTTGGTCGACGTTAAATCGTTAAATCCTACAAAAAAGATTGACGAAAATTACGTCGCTATCTTACGCTTCATGAATTAATAATTTGGACCATCCAAATTAATGTTATTTCTTATACGCAAAGTATCAATTTCACCGCTGTAACCTAAACGATTGTTTATATTGTACTATAGATAATTTACTACTGATACCTAAGGTACTTATCACTCACTTCAGACGATACTCATAACAGTCTGTCGTCGCCTGCAAGATCGCGAGCTGATTTTCTGAATATATTTTATTTGAGCTAGTTATGGAGCTCTAAACTAGTTAAACGAGCCCGTAATAATAACTTACGGTTGCGATTTACAATGACTCTTTCTTAAACCAGTAAGCAGAATCCTTACTCGTATTATAAATGCGAAAGTAATTCTATCGGTCTGTCCAGCTCCGTCTTCACACCAAAACTACTGCTCCGAATTCAATGAAATTTCGTACACAGGTAGTCTAGAGATTGAGAAAAAAAATAGACTTCTTTTTGTCCGGTTACAGGAAGCAGTTCCCTCGGGACGCGGTTTGAACCGCGAGACACATCTAGAGTATATTTATTTAACTTCTTCAGGAAAACCGTTTGTTGACTACGGCCGGTTTAAAATTAATGTTTGAAATATGGAGTAACCACGTGTTGGGTTCCGTAAAAGCGTTCATTGAGTGAACAAATCGAGACCGACGCTTTGTTGCGTATACAAATGACCACGAAATCACGGACAGACGAACACACCGCGGTTCACCGTTGCCAGACAGTATTGTAGTACTCTGCCACTAGGATGTATTATTTTATTTAAATGACTACAATTCTCCTGCCTAATATTATAATTAAAATGTTTCAAAAATAAAGAACACGTGATGAGGACCTTGAAATTCATTTCCTAGACCGCATTTGATAACCGCTAGCAAGGTTCTTTGAAAACTTCTTTTATAAAAAAAAAACTGATCTGACAAGAAAAGTAACGAAACTTGTAGAAAAAGGTGGCGCAACATTTTACATCTTGCTCTCTTGCTCTTGAAGCTTGCCAAAAGTATGTAACTAAGGTTCCATTCTAAGTATTCATTCCGGGATATTTCCATTTACACACCTAATACTTACAAGTCTCTAATGATAACTTCCTTTAAAAGCTGTACTACGAGGAATACTTCTGGATCTGCTCTAGCTAGGAAAACACGTCATTGATAGATAAAATATAGCACTCAGAATTAGTTTCTCTAACATTCTCGCTGTTTAATTTTTATTAATACCTATGACTATGATTTCTTTTATCAATATAGACAATCGCAGCATCTTCATTATGTCGAAAAATTAACTTTGCCTTCAATGCTTTTTATTGTTCCTATTGTTTGTCCACTTGTTTGGGCGAAAGAATTCGGACGAAATCTTAAAACATCTGAATTGTTCAGTGAATCAATTAAATCATGTTTTTTGTCTGAAATCCTATTATATTATGTAGGTATTGTGCACTGCTGCTGATAACGTTTAGCTTTGTTCAATATTTATTCTCTTGAAATAAGATGAAAACTTATGGTAAAAAACAAATCGGTGAAATGTCTCGTGAGGTTCAGCACAAATAATGTATCCTTTGACAAATAAAATAGCAGCATTCTTAATTATAAAACTAATGTTTGCCTCAGAAGCTAAAACTACTTCAAAGCAGCAAAATTGGAAAACTAAGAATAATTTAATTATAAACTTAATTTACAATTGTTCTCAAAAGAGTACGTACATAGAGGACTCGATCGTAATACATAGAGATAATAATATGGAAATTATTTGCTTGATCCTACACGATGTAAATTTTACTGTAGTTAATTTTATTCTTATCATTATCAACTAAGAAATGCTCCTTATTAAAATACCTCTGTCCTATTTAAGTATCTAACAACAAAAGAAAACAAAATAAAGAGTCGCCACGCGATATCTAACAGTGAGAATTCAATCATTCTCCGCCCTCTTCTGATGACGTGTCCAGGCTAAATTTACTATACACTTACTTATTGACACGTTCCAAAAATACACTTCTTGGCAAAACTGAACGGGCGTTAACATCGCTATCAGCCGCATAATGCCCCAACTTACGCACATACATAACTGTAATATCATATGTATAGACGTATCCGTAACACTCGTATATTGGCTGGCTAAATATCTATAAACCAGTACGCAGTCGTGTATGGCTACTGCATACCTATTGATATAACCGCTGATGTTGTTCCTCATGGTACAGGGTCGGTTGCAACTCTTCAGTCGCGCGTTTTACGAGTCGATCCTACAGAGGGATCAATTTTATGTAAACCGCTTTTACTGTTTATTGAATCCCTAACAAAACGTTCGACACAAGATAAACCCAACTATCGGAATGTAATCGAAATTGCCAACTGTCACAATATGATACAAAACAAAATAGAGTGAGATCCTTCCAGTGACCGCTCTAGCGTAACCTTAACAGCTAGATTACATTGTTAAAGAACTATAAATACATCTAAGTGCCACAATGCTCAAACAGGGGCCCGATTCTCCTAATTTTACTTAAGCGACATACCATTCACGTTCGACTCGATTCGACTGAGATCCAATCCCGACTCGATTACGATTGAAGTGTGTGTGGCATTCCGCTATTTTTTCTTTGAAATAAACGTTTTTATCCTTTTTTGTCATTCAATAATGAATCATTTTGTCTGCAAATGATTTACGATTGCAAAATGATTGTACAGCAAACTACCGTATGGACCAAAATCACCAAAATAGCAGACCAATCGCACACCAATCAAATGTCAATCGAATACGATTGGTCTTTTATTAGTAGCAGAATGCCCGATATGGTTAAAACTGCTATTGCGATCATATTCCGATTCGATTTCTATTCGATTTTGACATTATTAACTTAGGAGAATCGGGCCCCAGGAAGTATCAAATCACAATGATGATGGTAATACATGAAAAAAATAAAGCGCTCTTTCGTATCTATTACACGTGAATTCACGTCTCATCGTAAGTTAATTTTAGTTCACCTCGCGATCGCACCAGAATGGAAAGTTTCATACGAAATATGAGATCAACTAGAAATCTATTTTCTGGTAATTATTGATCGGGGATGAGTTTTCATACTTCCGACTCAAAGCAAAATTCTCCTCTCACAAAATGTAAGAAACTATGAGGTTCTAGTTGAATTAAAATTAACAGCCCAATATAATTCTTTTTTTGGGACTAGAAAAATCTGCTACGCGACTTATTATTTCTTAATGCAGCAATACTTGGGTATTGTCAGCAGGTTAATCGCCCAAAACTAACGCGCTTACGGTTCGGAATGAAAGGTTTCAAGCGTGTCATTATGCGCGCGTGTTATTTAGTTGTGTTGTACGGACTAACGGTAAAAAGGCGCCATTTACATTAGTTGTCCATGTGGCACAACTAACATAAGTATTACAGGTACGTACAACAGCTACCGACCGTTCCGCATCAACTACTGCACACCTAGAAGTGGCACTTGTGGCCTACGAAAAAACTATCAAATATTATTCCGGGAGTTTCATAAGCGTACTCTGAGTCTGCGATAACGTTCCAGTGAACGACGATCGTTTTGGAAATAAATTGATGTTACGTGACATTTAAAATGCTAATCTATTCTATTCGAAGAACAAAACTATTGACTACGATAACACTTAATGCATTGTGTGCATTCACATAGTTGAAATTATAATTCCAATTACACAATATATCGCTTTAAATTTTATTCTTATGTTCGTGTGTTCTATCTAGATCGGCTTATTGACTGTTGCAAATAAACTTCAGTAACGAAAAATAGCTTTCGATAATCGCAAGCAGGTAATAGCTAGAGTCCAATCTAACCAATGTCCATTATGTTTGTCTGCAGACTGCGTCTATTTCGAGACGTCGTCGACGTCTCCGTACCAGATCCGACGGATAGAGGAGCTGAACAAGACGCCGTCTGGGAACGTGGAAGCAAAAGTCATGTGCTTCTACAGGCGGCGAGACCTTCCAAATCCTCTTATACAGTTAGCTGATAAGCATCAAAGTAAGTAGCTTCGATTTATTTTGTAAACAACGATGATAACTAAACGTTTAACTTAGATGTGGCTCGACAAGTTCTTCAAGATATATTTTTACAGAAAACAAACAAACTCGGAGTTTCCTGATGTTTGTTTTTCCATCGCCAAATCTTGAATATCCATAAAATTAATCATTATAACACTATTGACCGAATTCGTAAAGTTGTATAAGCCAAAATTGCTAAAGCTTATACAACTAAATTCAATCCATTAGCACAGTATACCATGTAAGTGTATGAACATCGAACACAAGGCTACTTATATAACGACAATATCCTTGGAGTCCAACTTTATAATAAGACATTGTTTTGATATTGATTTTCGGGATAGACCAGTCACGCACATCGACTGATGAAGACAGCAGTATTAGGTACTAGTTGTACGTTAATAATATTCTGCGGCGTCTGCGTCACGTGGACCCATGCGGATTAACGCGTGTTTGATTCTTTTCTATTAATAGATTTATAAAGTATCCTCTATCGGAGCTTTATAAAGGATTACTCAGCGGGTGTCGGTGCTCGAACCTCCCAATCTCAACAATTCCACATCGTCTAGCCGTGTCTAACACACACGCACGATTCTGTAGATGCAAAAAGTAACATGTGTGAAATGCTTCGAAACGTAAATTTTAGTGATCCACATGATTTTTATAAAAAAATAGCCGAGGAATTGTCTTGTGTTACTTTTATTGCCATGCTGTATATGTAGAATCGCAAATGGATTGAATGATTTCAACTTAGATTCAACTATTAAATAAGGTGAATTCCTTTCAATTCTCCATATAACCAGCAAGGAAAGCAATAAAAGATTTTATGTGATGCCAGCATTCTACTAACGCATAATAAAAAAGTCAATTACGGTTCCATTAAAATAACTCGATACAACTCTTAGTGCACAAAGGGGTAACAAAAAAACTTTGGGTGTCGTGTTTTAGTCAAAACCAGTCTAAAATTTAACCGTTCACAGCCGTTTCCGAAATGTTGATAGAGATAATGATCGAGCTCGTAAACTCACTCGAATCGATCCACCGTCTCACCATACCAATATCATGAACAACAAGGGCTCACGCGATCGGACGCCGCCGATTGCCTCGATACGCGAAGTAACTCGCGCTCCGAGTCCTTGGACAACATCTTTAATATTACCATCTAAATATTGATTCAATAACAATATTCATTGAATTTGTACATACTTGGTGTGCAGGACTTCAGCGTCCGGTTGTCTTCATTTATTTTTTAATCTGCAATAATACAATCAATTACTTTAATACAAAATATAGGTGGCTCAAACATTTCAAACGACCTTCTTTTGAAGGCCATATCCGGAAAGTACTTCTATATGGTCAATGTATGTCCTTCGAGTCCCCGCCTCAACCTCACCCCACAGACAAACAACACGTAGTGGGAATGCATATTGTGACCAAAGTTACAATAATTTCATTCTTCGATATTTATAATACTTTGGTTAACCAGATCAAGTTACATATAGTTTCGATTAAGTGATTAGATAAGCACTAATTTAAGATTAGGTTCGCTAATGACATCACTCACATTAAAATTGTATATGCCAGTTGCCGTATTACTGTCCAAAATATTATAATATGCTGATAAATTAATTATAGATAGACGTAAGTTTAGGTTGCATTCTACGACAGTATACGTTTATTTGTAGAGTTGTAAAAGACAAAAAAACTATAATATGTATCTGTTATGGACCATGTGATAAATTGGGCAGTATACATAATGCCCGGTCATTATGAATAATGCCCAATATGAGAGTGCAATTTGATAATAATTATTCAAACAATCAAATTGACCGGGCACTATACATATTGCCCGTGACCTTTTGGGCAAAGTAATACAAACATCTTTAATTTCATTTTTTTATTGTTATTGACATTTAACTTAAAATAAACTAAATATAACACATCCCATATCAATTGACAGAGCATAGAAGTAAGCATGCAACATGCAGCAAGCATGGCTTCTGTCACGGCTCCGGCGCTGCGGGGCTCCGGCGGTCCCATGCGAGCTTATCGTCGCAGATGGTTTTCACGCTCACCACCGCAGCTTCGGCTTGGCCGGCTCGAGCCGGCCAGCCTCAGCCGCGTCGGCGAGCGTTAAAACTACCTGCGCCTCGGCTCGCAGGCCGCCTCGCCCCTCCGCGCCTACGCGGTTTTGAATTGCACTCTAGGGGTAGGGCAGACAAGACTACGTGGAGTCGGTTTTGCAGCGATTCGCTTTCGTCACTAAGTTCAGTTTTTAATACAATGTTTTGAATCCAAATTAAATTCTACCATAAAAAAACGAGCCAAGAAAAATGAGATCAAGAAAAACGAGGCCGAGTTAGTAAATTAGATGACAATTGTCCAATTAATAATTTTGTTGCTAGATAATTCCCATTAAAATAGAACATATAATTTAAAACAATAATCATTTAATATGTAGCAAGTAACAGGATTTATTTATTAGAACAACTGCCACCCTCGCACCGCATAAAATATAGCTTTATTATCAAATTGCCCAACTATCATGTAGCAATATAATAATGCCCGTACAATGTGATAAATAATGAAGTTAAGATAGTTATTAATCACTTGGCCCGATAAAGCTAGACATTATTCATAATGCTCGGGCATTATAAATAATGCCCGAATTAATCACATGGTCCATAACATATCTATTCATAAATGCCTGCATTTGAAAAATCTGAAAGACCGTGGCCGGTTATACAGAGCAGGCCAGAATATGCACTATGACCCATTACAAGGTCAGAGTGCTGGAACGTAGACTGAGTCTTGAGCATGAAAGTGGTAGAATATACAGGAAGGCAACCACCAAAGAAACAGGATGGATTGTGCGATAGACGATATGGCTGGAAATAATGTAATTGTGACATGACGTCAGATAGCACAATATGGAAGAAGACATGTTGCGCGAACCTTTGAATAAAGTTGGGTAGAAACGGTTATAAAGGTCGCCGGAAGACGCTGGATGCAGGTCGCTTCCAACAGGTATCTGTGGAGATCAAAGGGGGAGGCCTGTGTTCAGCAGTGGACGCCCTATGGCTGACTGAGATGATGATGATGAGACGGTTAACGATCATAAAAAACAATAATTGTTTCAACGAATCTTATTAAAAAACCGGCCAAGTGCGAGTCGGACTCGTGCACGAAGGGTTCCGTAAATTACAGTTAAATCAACCTATCTCAAAAACTATAAGAGATACTTTGATCAAACCAAAAATCGTTGAAAGAGTTAATTAGCATGCATCACCTCTATTTTTTTTAGAATTTTATACCCCGTAGTTATAAAAATAGAGGGGGGGGGGACATACTTTTTACGACTTTGAGAGCTGATATCTCAAAAACCGTTCACTTTAAGAAAAATGTTTTTTAGAAAACTTTATATCATTTTAAAAGACCTTTCCATTGATACCCCACACGGGTATGTACATCGAAAAAAAAAATTTCATCCCTCAGTTACATGTATGGGGGGCCCCACCCCCAATTCTTTTTTTTACTATTTAGTGTCATATTTTTGTAGCGGTTCATACAACACATATTCCCATCAAATTTCATCACTGTAGTACTTATAGTTTTCGAGTAAATCGGCTGTGACAGACGGACAGACGGACATGACGAAACTATAAGGGTTCCGTTTTTGCCATTTTGGCTACGGAACCCTAAAAATCGCCAAAACTGAATTGATAGCTTCTTCCTTCATTTAATAATTTATATTCTGTTCATGGTCAGTCTGTGTTAAAGTGGTCCAGTGGTGTCTCTAGGATGTAGAATCAAGGGCGTCTCGTAAAATTAATCGGAGGTGTCATAAAGACAGCGTTAAGTAAACGTCTCGGGAGCTTGGCTAGGAACGCGCCCCCAGCCGCGTGGTAATGACCCTGCAGTCGTGAGGTATGTAGTGGTCACAATGTAACCAACATTCTGTAAGCCTAACTTCATAAATTCCAGTAAAAAACAAACATTTTTGGTAATTTTTAATATCTCGTTTTCATAACATAAATCAGCAAACTCGATGCATGAAATTAATGCTAAACTGACAATTATTATTTATGAATGCATTGACTATGGTGTCTTTTTATGAAATTGAAAATTGCCGTCAAAATGGTGTCATCATAATATTAATTTGCTAATCTATAATAACGACATGCTGTGTAAGTCTTCGGCAAATTACTCTTTTGTACTGGTAATTCAATTCACAATTCTTTTAATTCAACATGAATATGTATGGAGTGAATGAATAATTGTTCAGCTTGCCGGTTACTTACACTGACGCGACCGGTGGTCAGAGGGCTGGCTGCGCCGCGGTCGAGTTTTTAGACGATTACCAACGCCGGCGTAAAGAGGAGCAGTGGGTCAACTCTACACCACAACATCGTTGCAGTAGTTTTACTTTTCACATTCTTCTTATACAGAATAATGGTTCATGCAGGTCACCCAATGTTAATGAGTTTAATCACGTATTATTTTGTTAACCCTGAAGCCACGCCCGGGGTTTTCCGTTAGACATCGGGCGAATTTTCTGCTCTGCTGAAATGTACACAGAAGTTTTAGAATGGATATATTTTTGTATCAACTGATATAAAAAGAGGGGCCTATTATAACTTTAAATAAAAAAAATCTTCGTTACATCATACAGTGAGTGAACCCACATTTTTTGTTTTACTCGTCATAAAACACTTGTGGTAGCTGTCTGGCCGAGCCGCGCCGCCTTGTGGGCACGCGCTTTGATTTACTGGTTGAAAACTACCTTCCATTTATACATAAATTATATCATGTGGATTTTTTGTTCATGCTAATAAGTTAATACAGAGTAAATCATGAAAACTCAGTATCTTAAAAATATGTCATTTAAATGTACGTCTGTTCATCGCAACAGCAACCTAGGTGTATTTTTAGTTGCTTTGTGTACAATGCAAGTCATTTTGAGGTAGAGCGAGTGTTATACTGTATTTGGTTCTCGAACAATCGAACGGATAAACAGAGTGCTTACATATCCGCCATTCGCAATTTCGCACATAGCAACACCGATCGGCAGGGTGGCTATGTAAAGACCGAGTTTTGGGACAAAGATCGTGTGTTAATTCGGACCGCGTAGACCGGGGGCGCGGGCGGCCGGGGTTAGTAAACATAATCATGGCCTCCTCCCGCTGTACAATTCAGTAGCTAAATGGGAATGAAGAGTTGGCTCACCCGCACCCCGCCCCACCCCAGCACACTCTGTCTGCCGCCTCAACACCCACACGTCTTGTGACGCAGATGTTGAAATTGCTGAAAAGATGCTTATTTTTTCACACGTCGTAATGGAAATCTATTATTCCGTATACGGATTGAAATACCTAGCATAGCCTGAAAATTGCAGTTTTCGTGAAACATTTATAGAAACTGAAGTAAACTTGACTGGAAAAAGGCTACATGTAGATAAACAATACATAGATAAGCTCGCTATACACCTTCCAATCACCTCTCACCTATTGCTCCTGCGATGAGCATCGAGTTTATGGAGGACCTGGGGACTACTTGGGATTGTTCCATAGTTGTCCTCTTACGCAATAAAAATAACACGGGAGACATCAATACTCCGTGACTTGTATTCTAAACTCCTTAACCGAATGGCCCCTCCCCGCGGGTGGTGCCCCCTCGTATCGACCGTGGCGCCCTCATCTCGCAGGTACACGCAACACTTATCCCGGTTTTAATTGTCGCCACGCGCCGATGACCCTCGCCGACGACTTCGATACTAGACACCGTTACGCGGCCTGCTCACTGCCAACTCACTACTTATTCAAATATACGTAATACGTAATGGATACCTGCTTGCTTAATCGATAAAAGAATTATACCGCGTCTAATGTAATACTCGCACAACAGTTAATATTTTAATTTTAACCAAATTCCCAAAACGAAAGAGATTCTCAAATCGGATATTTGTATGCTTTGTTTATGTTTGTTCGCGCATGGCTCAAACAGTCCCATTGTCACCAGGTTTAGGATCTGATTATCCGAAACTCTAAAAAGTTGACGGCAACTCTAAAAAAATTGGGTAATTACACTCTGATAACTCAGGGGAGATTGAAAGCTGTACTGATGATGGAGACGAAAGAGTTGAAGAAGGGGGTCCTTCATAGTATTTTTAATTTATTGCACACATACACATTTTTGACGTACGGAAAACAGAGTTTATATACCTTTAAAAAAATTAGATCGAACGAATTCACTATAACGTTATAAGGTCCGCCTATTGTGTCTGTTCTTTTTGTATACTCACCAATATTTCTAGTACCGCGTCGGCTAGAAAGTTTTGGACCTATTTAGGTTCAATACTTTCTAGCTATTAAAGTTTTCACTAAAAAGTATTTCGTAGTCCGAAATACTTTTTATGTTCATTAAATAGTAGCTAGATTTAACATACTTAATGTATGGGTTGGATATTAGCTATGCTTCACGGTTAAAGGCCAGCCGTGTGAATTCAGGACAGGTCAAACTAGTTAAAATATATAACATTTTATATAAAACTCGATTACAATTTTACACCACTTTACATAATTATTTACTTATATGCCTTCTTAAATTACTACTAATATGTATGCCTGTCTGACGTCCTCAACCCGGTAAGATTCTTAGTTAGACTGCTTTTCAGAAGATTTGGAGTACCCGTAACGATAGTCAAGAGTCACAAACTATACATGGCTTACGGAGATACGCGTCATGTCAATTTGCTTAATTTTATCATCGATTGACCCGTGTGGCTGTAAGCTTCTTTTGGAGCCAAATTTAAGAATTCTTGTTGCTACTATTGTCAATTGAGTGTTACACTACTTTTGAACTCTACGAATGTTAAGGTCCATTCTAGCGTTTTTGACTTTAAAAAAATTTAACGTTTGACTTTTGGGGTTGATTGACGGTACACCTCAAAGTGATGTCGGTCTATCCGATCTCAAAGTGGTGTGTGAGAAATAGCATCAAAAGCTTCGCACACGCCCAATTTCGTAGAGGAAGACTTAAGACTGCTTAATTAATTGAGAGTTGTTATTAGAAACTCGAAATATTTGGTTTGCTGACGCATGTAAAAGAATGTTTTAAAGCGTCTGGTTGATAACGAATCACAACTTTCTATTACGTAATCGAATTGTGTAATGGTTGCTTACACGAGTTGAGTCGATTACTGCAACATTGTTAAGACTGCTCGTTCAACCCCTGACTAAGCAATGAGTGATAGCGGAAAAACTTTTTCATCTTGTCAAAATCTGCACGTCTCCAATAAAAAGGCCTACAGTGTTCTTGTTGTAGTTTCAAATCACCACAACTATGACGCATATTGGGACTAAAAATTATTTACAGTGAGCGATGATCGAAACGTGTAAAAATTCTGGAAAGTTTCTGATCACCCAATCTTGAGAAATTGCTCGCCATTTCTCCTATAATCATTATTAAATCTGGTGTTACTTGTTAAAATAAAGAATTTTAAATAACGATAACCCGCTATATTTACCGCTCCTAGGCGTAATGTAGTCGCGGCTTTAACAAACTGGCTAGTGTTTCTGTTTCGTTACTAAGCAAAATGTTGATGTTGCGATAAATTTTATCAACTATCACCAAATATTTCGACATTCGTTTCATTTATTAACGATATAATGGGTTTATGGGGTCAATGGACTTCAGAAGGTGTAATATTATTGATAAAGTAAGGTTACAAACCTGCTATAATTTTCGTCGCGACGTAGACAGTTCCATTTTGGGGATGTCACTCAAAGAAATCAACCATTATGTTAGTAGATACTTAAAAGATAAACTGAAAAGACAACATCAACTAACCATCAAACATCGCTAGATGCTGATTTGTCGTTCTTTTAATCTCTTCATCGCAACACATATTTGTTCTACGCCCATAATACTCTTCTTATGTCCAGTTTATACTTGTGATTTGTGTGCATAATGTCGCTTACGCCCACGATTCACATAATCCTTGTATGATGCAGTTGTAGTGTTTGTCTTATTTAGCATTATTATGATTACCATTAACCAACCGCTACATGATCATGGTGTACATACTTGACGTCAACATTGATCCTTACTGAATGAACTGCCACCAAGAGGGTTATGGTTTGCCCTTATGAAAGTTTCTAGGAGCGTAAGTTCTTGTTTACAGATTCACTGTCCTGAATATCCGACCACACGACTCTACCTAACCCCTACCTGCTGCCAACAGGTTCGTTTGCCTTTACATTTGCACTAGTGCGTGATATTTCGCACTTTCTTAACACCGTTCAGCGTTCTATGATTTGTCACTAACGTGTACCTACACTGAGTTGACTAATCGTTCTTGTAAGTAAAGTCATAAAACAATACAAACTGCTACCAGTTGCCGTATCGTCGACATAGAATCTACCATAGATATAGCAATTGTTCCATAGAAACCGACTAACCTCTGAACGTTACGTACAATTTAAACTATGTCAGTAAGGGAAAGGACTGTGGAATCCGTAGTTAGCATGGTTCCCATGGGTGTTCTAATGAAAAGCACAAACAGCTTCACGCTCTGGCAAGTAGCACCGTTGCGCGTGGTCCTGAAGGCGGTGACGTCACCAGCGACGGTGTCGGTGGCTGCGCACGGGCACGTGGACTCATGGAGGCCTCGGGCGCATCGAAAGTGAGACCGTGGCCGGCGGGCGGGAGGGGGGCACGGGGTCGATGACCTCCGCGCATCCGACCGATCCGCACTTGTACAAGACCGTCGCATTGTTTCAACATCCCATAGTTTACACTCTAGCGTCTTGCTCATTGAAACCACGCAGACTCGACAATATTTAAGACACTACGCTGCCATATTTGGACAAACAACTTGACATTGCGTCGTTAAACCAACGAGATTTTGTTCAACACCGCGTCCCATAAACTAAGGTGGCTCTCGACTCTCACACGTTAATCAACGCCAACGTACTCCAGTTTTCCAACGAATCGTATCAAGTTTACGACAATAGTATTTAGAGAAAACAATAACGCATAATATGTTTTGTTAGTAGTGCGTTTCTTGTAATTATCGGGCGGAAGCGAGCAGGTGAAGCGAGTATCCGTTTCGTCGCTCTGCTGGTTCACTGCGAGCACACGTAGTGGCGCCGTGACATCGCATACCGCGACCTAACAGACACGTATCCTACTGCGTTTTTTGTCGTTACAGTTGGGACATTTATCTATCAGGAAACGCAGAAAAAGTTTTAATACTAGGATTTTTTCAGAAAGTAGGAAACTGCACAACATTATCCATCGTGGGATAAGTTCTAACATCGTCATTTAACACAGATACACCTACAAGTAGAGAAGATTTTTTATTAGCTGATAAGAAAGTTGATGTAATAATCACAAACATACACACTGATATTACTTAACTTGGAGCATAAAACTATCGCTTGTTTGACAAGAACAAACAATCCGCTCTAAACGTGTCTTTAGGCTAAATGGTCTGTATATTTTTTGCCACATATCATTTATTTAATGATTCCGCATAATATTTATGCTATGTCGATCGCTGACCGTTCAAGTAGTATTGCGTATGAGCCAAGGTCGTGCTTGAGGCTCTGCAGGTGCCGCCGTTAGCCGCTCCATTTGTCGAGTGGGTATCACACACGATATTATGTACTTACACGAATTTATACATAAAACAAATAAGGCACTTTAATCTTACTGAGTGACTCACTGTCCGCGGCTCATGGTTTAATCGAGTGTCCAACTGAAGCTTGAACGCAATGAACTGATTATATCGTCTGGGTCTCCTTACTGAACATTATAAAGAAAATTCTTCACCTTCAGAAAACGAATTACATTAGTATTTACAATCATCTAAATTAGTAAAAATGCCCACAAATTGTTATCTAACTTGAGTATCTTCATAAATACAATAACATTAAAACTCTTATTACAGCTATTCAAGCAAGGCAGTAAACTTAAGTTAATTATTGGCCGACATCAAGTAGTTAGTTGGTGTTCGCCATACACAAGAAAAGATGTCGTTTTGGTTCCCAGCTCGGCTAGTCTCGTTAATACCACTCTCCGTGTAGCCAGCCACACTCAAGCAATTAACGCCAAGCCATTTTTATAAAGTGCTAGTTAATTATATTATTCCCTGAAATAGATACTAGGCCACGTTTCTTTGTTTGATAACAGCTTAAAACTTAGGAACCTCAATTTTTATATCAGGTAGATGGTACATAATTTGAAATTGTACAAACGAGTCAATTATCCGAATTTGCTGAATGTGTTTTATTGTCTTGCTTTCACGATAATCAGAGCTTAAGCGACCAAATATGAAACACTGGCCTTGGTTACTTACAACTTGTCTGGAGAAGACTGTAAAATAACTTTTATTGGAAAGCTGGCAGGGATGCAGCTTGTTGTTACAACAGCTCTGCCTATCCCAACTCAATGATTTGAAGGATTTCAATCACCTTTTTAATATCTTCCTTCCTGAAACAATACCAACTCGTTATCATACACTTATGTCATGAAATGATAATAAGAAGTGTTCGCTGCGCGATCGTTAAAGTAAATAAATTGCTTATCTAACTAATTCATGTACAGGTCATCTCTGTAGGTATATTATTACTTTTTTCAGTATACTAATATAATAAGTTATTTGATGTTCTTCATCGACTAGGTTAGTATATTAAGGTGAAAGCTGAAGTTTGGTCTCCAGTCATATTCTTAACACCTTTTAACCTGTTGACATCAACTACATACATCACACATTCAAACAATAACCATGCTTGCCACAAAGAGCTCTTTTCCTGAATGAGACAAATGTCACTTCATCACTAAACCTAAAATTGAGGCCACATGACTTTGTAATCATTATTCTGCACTTAATTTGTGGATACTTAACACGGGACACCGTAGGTCACCGAGTTGGAAACCGTTAAGTCTGAGAAGTCGACGCGGCAATGAATATGTATTATCATTAGAACAATTTACTCGGTTCGTTCGCATACTTTGTCACTCATAACTGTATCCGCTATATTCCAATGAGCAATCCCAGTGACTTTATTTTTAAGATGGCCAGATGAAAAATAGCGATCTCTTAGCTATCGTTTTGATTTGTTTTCCATAATTTCCTGCGGCCCATGACTTAATATTCATCAAGTCCAATAAACATCACCCGTCGTTCTACAGCTGCAACACATTTTCGCAAGATTTTGTCACGACAATAACTATGGTTTAATTCAACTACATACTGAAGTATGTAACATTTAATGAGGGAAGAAAGAAAACGTTGCACTACATAAAAATAATGATCTTGTGATCTCTGGTCCTATGATAACAACAAATGAAGCATTGATTTCTAGCGCAGAGTCTTTGTTGAAGAAAATTCTAAGCTTACATTTTTGTAGACCTCATCCAGATGAGTAATGTTGTAAGCAGAGTTTTGATAAAAAGTTTCTAAATAAACTATTTTTGAATGCGTCAAACAATCGTAACTACATTTTCGACTGCTATTAGTGAACAATTAATTGAATCTTATCTTCCTTAGCATATGTAGAGTTTTTCTACATGATTGTCTGAACTTACATGTGTCTACATATATCAGACGTTTCGTTGAATAAAAATACACAAAAAATACTCTTTCGATCAAATCAAGAAAATATATTTCGTGTTACGCACTCATTATTAGGCACAGTAGGAAGCAAAGACCACTATCGATCGGAAACGGTGTGAATGAAATGCCAGCAGTATATCTGATGTACCTACGGTGTACCCTTTGCATCCTCCACTGAAGCCAATTTCTTTCATTCCGAACTGGATCACTTTCGGTAAAAGTTTTCTTAACTTCTTTGTTCCGTATTGCTTAGGTTGGTAAGGTTCCAAGTGTGCACGCCTAGTTGGCTACCTAGAACCTTGTTAAAGTGAGCCGACATCGTGTCATTAGAGGGCGTGAATATTTAAGTAGAGATGGCGGGAGCGGCCCGCGGTTTACTCCCATTCCCGCTTGGGTTATAGGACGGTTGGGATTACCTTCTCATTGAATTAATTCTGTTTGCTGATGAAAAAGGTGCCACCAAAAACGATTTTGAGAGTATGTGTAGGTATGAATCACAACAATACCTGTATAGAATGCCTCGTGCCTCGAAACACAGGATGGCATTTGAAATCCAACTTTTTAACCCCCGACGCAAAAACGACGGGGTGTTATAAGTTTGACGTGTCTGTGTGTGTGTGTGTGTGTGTGTGTGTGTGTGTGTGTGTGTGTGTGTGTGTGTGTGTGTGTGTGTGTGTGTGTATGTGGCATCGTAGCTCCCAAACGGATGATCCGATTGTAATGCGGTTTTTTTTGTTTAAAAGGTATGCCAGTCGGGAGTGTTCTTAGCTATGTTTGGTGGAAATCGGTTCAGGTCTTCAAGGTCATCAGCTCGTTTGCTAGATGTGATAGGAATGTTTCACGCTCAGTTTACTTGCAAGTATATGTGGGATCTGAAATTTGAAACACTAATGTATTTTGGAACCACTGAGCTGGTCTGCTGTTAGGGCACGAAGGTAGGAGACGTAACCCTGAACTGCCTTTTAGTAAACCCATCGAGTTTGGGCTCGTTGAATTTGTCTTGACGAGTTCTCTTCATGTTTCTGATTGACGAGAACCTGATGCTGGAAATGGGATGTGGTGGATGAAACCCTGGAATGCCGGAATGAAACGGATAAACCGATTTATATTTTTGCTGAAAATCTAGAATGTCCAAAGGTTAATCTTTATTGTTTCTCAATCTGTGCAATTCTCCCAGAGCCAGTTTGTCATGAGGATTGTTAAACAGGTTCCTTTGGCTGAGATCGCATATAGCGACCCATAATTATTGCGTACTTTTTTGGGTCGGGGGTTTTTTAAAATTTATAATTTAATTTTATCTCTAAAAATATTCTTCCAGCTTCAGAAAGCTTGTTATCTTTCTGTGGTTTATCATCATCCTTCGTTTATCTCTTCTTTTTTTGTGTCGGCGCAGCATGTCTTCTTCTTCAATACTTTTCTGTCTGATGTCATCTCACCAGCAACATTATTTCCAGCCATATCGGCTTTCAGACAATTCATCCTTCGTTTCTTTGGTCCTATTCCTTCTGCATAGTTTTCTTATTGGGGTTATGACATAATGTTTGTTTACATTTCATCAATACGAATTAATTGTCCGTGTTCTGGTTAGTTCTCTCCTCGACCTAATTTTAAGTAAATATTTGCTATTTATAGTTGGTGGTTTGGTGTTTTCCTCCCATCAAACTTAAACTGCGTAGGTTCGAGACCACCGACTGTGAGCTAATTTAAATGAAGGGGTGATCTAGATGTTAGTCTAATAAAACTGGACTAGTACATTTGTTTTATAAAAATAACACCTGACCTCCCGCTGAATCACTTATTTGATTCTAATATTGATTATGTTTAACATTGCGTATTGAAAAGAATAATAATTTGGCTAGCCATGAAGTACAAACAGTACCGTAGACAGCCACTTAAAAAACTTGCTTGTGCTACAAACAAAAACATGGTCCACTAGCTGTTTCTCGCGGTTATATCCGCGGACATGGATAAAATATAGCCTACGTAACCTGTGATATGAATCAAAACTTTATTCCGTGAACTTAAATAAAAGCCGTATAAACTTAGTTAGGTGTACTATGTACAAACAGAACGCGAAGACCATTATGCTCCAATAGTGTAAATCGAGGTGTACCAATATTGTAACACAATAAAGCTCCGTCTACTGCCTAGTGTACTGCAACTGTTTACCCGTATTGGCCATATTGGTTAAATGATGCGGTAATAACGCCCTCGTAAACCTCGAGACGCTCTGCAAACTGCTCCCTACCACTGCCAGCAACCATCCGCAGCTTCATTATTATTATCTTTATTAATTGCTGCTTTTTATAAAAGTTTATTCATCTACTAGCTAAAGTTGGATTACAAGTTCTCCATGTAAGGGCATTGTCGTAATCTACCTTGGAACTTATTGAATATAAAATGATTGTGTATAGCCATTACTTTCCGTAGCGGTTTATAAAGAATCCTGTTGAAGGTGTTAAACCAACATTTGTTCGGGCGTAAACCCTCGGACTGTTTGTACGGCTATGATACTTAGGTTTTCCTCTTCGCTCGCGGAGTTGGGTTTGTTTTAAATGTCGCTACATTTCGCTGTCAAAATCTCGCCCGATTCTATTGTTCACGCGCTTTGCGTTACGCAATCAAGAGGGGTCATTCAGTCCGCGCCCAAAAGTCGCACCCGCGAAGTGGAGAACAGTCATATCCTATCGATTTGTTAAGATGGCGTGCGCGGGAGGGTTACGGGGGGAGCATGAGGGTGACGCGGGGTGGTAAGGGTGGGCGCAGCCTCCGCGCGGCGCAGCGTGCAGCCTCGCTTGCACCTGCCCTGCCGTAACCACGACACACTAGCGACATCGCGCCGCACGACGTGTGTGACGCCTCTACACTGCCCACCACGTCATCGCATGACGCGAATCAACGAGACCCGACCACCTTGTCAGTTCACTAAACCGCCTCAAACTGGTAATTTGAATTGTTGCAGAGCAGAGATGACCAATTTCGAAAAAGTAGTTTTTTTATTTGAAACACCATTTTAGCAAATCATTGATCTTCATTAGCTATTAAGTTAATGCTCACCATAAAATATGTGATTTAAATCTTGACTGAATTCTTAACCTCAATAAGAGTTAACAAAAAAATCACCTTCCTACTAGAGAAATGAAAGTTATAACCGTCAGATAATACGTCAAAATATGATAGTTAATATTGAAAACAAGGTCCATTTATAGCGTGATAGTTGTCGTAGGTCGCGGCAATATTAAAGTGGTAAACAGTGTACGCGCACCTTTACCCGGGATCTCGAGTCGCGCCCTCGACGACCGCGGCGTCCCGGTCTCCGGTGGCCGACGCTCAGGCCGTCAAGGTCGCAGACAAGCCCTGGCACACTGGTACACATTCTAACTATACACTCTTATTACACCATTATGTACATACACCCTTTTTCACCTTATTATACATTAAACTTTTATGAGGTCTCATATACTTTCTGTACGCTTGAATAAGCAATTAAACCAACTTACAACTTTCACTTCAAAAATTAGTATTGGAAATTTTAATTTAACCAGTATACATGAAACAACTTATACGAGTTCCAAAACGAGTTTTGTATTCGATTGAAGAATACTATCAATACCCGTTCTTATAATCTGATCAATGTCAAAATGTTTAAATATTCTAAAGCGAATTGACGCACTTCTGTATTATAATGTAAATGAACAAAAAGTTTGTCTAGCCAAAAAGTAAGCTAATTCATTTTCAAAGTATGAGCATTAGTAGTATTAGTCGCTGTATTATAGAATTTTTATAGTAGTCGGTTCCTCTGACTTTGCGTACTTTCTGATGAAGTCTATCGTACGTCTCATATTAGTCAGAATAAGTTATTGCAATAAAATAACTTTTGATATATGTAGATTATTCTCAATGTATTGGCTAACAATGCTCTTTTTGCAATGCTTATTAACACCTATAAAAACCAACCACTATGCTGCTTGAAGATATACCCAATGATGCTTGAAGTCTTAACTTGTGATCATATCAAAAATGTTTGAAAATGTGAATGCTTGTTTTGTTTGTCGGACAGCGTAACCCGGTAGCTTCTGGTTGCAATTAGTGCAACTAATGAACTAAATGCTCCGAAAATATTTTTGGAACCAGGAGGATCTAGTGTAATAATTTTTCAACTTTCGGTAACCAACAGACGCCCAGACGGATGAGCCCAAAAATTGTCATAAACTAATTCTTCGCTTTCTATACATACGTCGTCAACTTCGAACTAATGAATTTCGGAATATACTATGACGATTTCCTTAAGAGCTATATAACATTTACCTTGTAGCAATGTGGCATCAAAAATCGTTTGTATGGTTTTCAGTGTTGTATGGGACTGAAAACAAAGAAAGCAGAGTTAGCAGAAACTGGTCATAGGATGACGACAGTGCTTTGCAGCTTTCAATCATTCCTGTGTTTCAAAACGAACACCTTATTTCCTGTTTCCTCTATTAACTTGTTCCGTTTTCGTACAGGACACGCTTGTATTTCGTTAAATCCGAACAGAGGAGTATGAAATATACAAGAGTATTTGCGTGCTTGTGCGTTCTGATCGGAAGACATAGTCTATCTGCCTTGTATAGATTGAAAATTCGCGGCTTCGTCCTCTCGTGAAGTTGTTTGCGTTGTGGCCAGGCAGGCGCTCTTGCACGATATCGCTGATAGATGCAGTGTGGTAAGGCATCGTCCACGTCTGCTTCGTATATACAAGGCACACACAAGGCAATACAAAAGCGCCCTTAGATTGAGATTGTTTTTTTAATGTTAACGAAAAAATAAGCTGGTCAACAGGTGTCCATGTGTTTAGATGTTTTAAAAGCACTTTTTATCATTTTGACCGAATGTAGTTTACGCCTATTTAAAACAGGGCAATAAACAATATGCTAACTTTTTGTTTGCTTTACAGTGGCCCAGTCAGAAGACTCACCAATCGCGATGAAACTCAAGAAAATATGCCTTAAGACGCCGGTAGGCGAGGAGCAAGCGGCACAAGCAGTCCTCGACCCTGCGCTAGGTGAGTCAAACTTGTGTTTCCAGCTGTAACCTGGCAACAATGTCACGGTCAAACGATGTACTGTAGACTTTTGTTACAAACTTCTGGATAGATGCGAAATCTTGTTCCTATTTTGTGAAGTAGAAAGTTAGGGATAGCGCACATTCAAGACAAAACGGGTAATCAAGATTTTTGAACTGTTGACCCTTTGACCCTCTTGATTATAACAAAAGTATGTCATGGAGACAACTTCTCCAAATCTAGTTTTGCTTTTATACACCCATTGACGTCGTGTCCCTGCAGGGTAGTGCTTTGAATATTGCTTCAAGATAGTTTTAAAATTATAGTCATGCATGCTACTTGTTGTCCCAGGGCCGTTTAAGGCTATTCTTATGCAGAAAGTACACGTGTATTGATTATTCAATTCTTCATATCAAACCTTAATTAAAGTAGCATATTTAAGTATGATAGGACGTGCTCTAAATAATAGAGTCCTTGTTTAATGGCATGTATAATAGCTTCATACATTGGGCCAACGTTTTGCCGTCCCGTTGATTGAATTGTGCTTTTATTTCCCATCACGCCACGCATCGAGGCTATGATGTCATCGATTTAATTGCGGCGGCCACTTCATTACCTACCTATAAAAGCGACATTTATTTCAGTCTTCATCGAAATAAGCTTCAACGAGTCCGACATGGGTCGATCGATCAGTGGAAACTTTACGGCGTCGTTATCTTTTTATGTTGCGTTTTGATTTAATTTCCTTTTCAATGTCAAGTTTCGTTTTTACTAAGCGACGTCGCTAACTATTTCCTTTACTGCCATTTTATATCTTTCGAGTGTGCAGCACCTCCGCGACCGACCAGAGTTCAGTATGCGTGACGGGTTACATCACATTTCTCTGTATACACCGGCCGCGTATGTGGTATATGAAGCGTTGCCTATGTGTAGGTACAGGGTAGACATTCGTGCACAGGTCGTTAATGGTACAACGTGGATCTGTTGTGTGGTACGCGGGTGGAATAACCTATAATTAGATGCGCGTACACCAATCCTCAGTCGAGGAACTCGTAGATGTGTCGTTTACGTTACATCCGTTGATGTATTTGATGCAGGAACGCTGTCGAATCTGCGCAGACTGTAACATCATTAAACAGTTTATTATATGCAATATATTTTTTTGTATCTTGAACGCTGCTTAGAATAGTATTTCTAGTAAGGAACTTGACCCACTTTGTCTAGCTAGAGTAGTCTCTCGACCTAAAAAGCTACTCTCTTATATTTTTGGTTGTATTATACTTTATAGTTGATTGTAATGTCTCAATATTTATTCTAGGGACTTGTGCAAAAACTGACGACATAGGTAACATGGATACCTTTGTGTACCATTTTTTATTTGATTAAGTAGTAGGTAGTACTCCAATGCGAACTTTTGGATAACACAAGGGAACAAAATAAGACTTTTTTTTTGTTGCATGAAATTTTATGACTTTTGTTTACTAATTCGAGGTCGCTGATTTCAAATCTACCCACATTTTTTTTCTAACAGCTTTAGTTTTTGAGATACAGCTATTGACCGTATTTTCGAACAAGTTACACTTAAATTTCATAAAACAGAGCATTTTATTTAAAAAGAATATAATTTTTACTATTTCTATGTTGCAAAATACTTGTGAAAATGATACTAACTATTTCTGTAATATTTGTAGTGAATACACATACATTTAAATATTGTAGACTGAGCGTGTCGGAGTTCTTGAAACGGGTGTACTTTGAGTTCTTTGGATTTTCTTTGGACACTTGCGACAGGTACCTAATGGTTGTCAAAAATGGTATGTAAAACATACGTCGAGTCTTTAAGGTTATGGAAAATAATAAGATACCCCATTTCAAGTAACAAACACCGATGATCTGGCGAGAACCCTCGAATCATTAGGTAGTTTTTCTGCGTGGTTGATATGAACGGTATTAACAAAAAAAAAACTGTCCAAATGGATTTACCCTAACTTGTTATCTACTACTTTACCTTAATAAAGGTGCTACCACCTTTGCACATCAAACTTTGGCTCATGAAACAATTTGTAAAAGCTCTGAACAAAAATGCTCAATACATATGTAAAAAGTCCCATTATTTGAGTATAGAGAAACTAAAAGCCGGAATTTCTGATGGTCCACAAATAAGGTGATTGATGAAAGATGAGAAGTTTCATAATTACATGACCGATATCGAAAAAAATGCCTGAAACGAATTCGTTTGGATTGCACAAAATTTTCTATCAAACAAAAAGGACGAAAGCTTATTCAAAGCACTTTGAACAGATGTTGTCGCATTTCCAACAGCTTGGTTGTGATATGAGCATCAAGGTATACCTCCTCCTTAGCTATTTTGACCATTTCCCTGAAAATCTATGTGATCTCAGTGAAGAACAAGGTGAACGGTTCCATCAAGATATTCGGACTATAGAAAAGCGGTCCCAGGGTAATTGGAATGCCAACATGATGGCGAATTACTGTTACAGCATTAAGACAGCCCTAGTGAACCGAATCAAGCTAGAAAATCTTATAAAAGAAAGTTTTTTGATGCTTAATTGTTATTCTTCTGTTGATTTTTGTTAATAAAACTGTGAAAATCACGTTTTGTTGATATCTCAAAAACGAAAGCTTATACAGAAATTCTGACTTCAGATCTTAAATTAGCAGCCCAAAAATATACAATACTAGTCGTAATATTTTATGCAACCAAAATCTTGTTCCCTTGTGTAATTAATTAGGCACCATTATGCTAAAGTAGTTATTTCGTAATATGTAGTACCTTAACTCACACATGGCTTATTTTACCTAGCTCGTGTATAAATTGCAGCCGTACAAAGTGGGGTGTTTAGGGGGGTGGGTCTCGCGTATCGGGCGGCGTGATAAGTGACGACTATCCGTCAATGTGTTGCATAGGCGAACGTATGTGAGGTGGTGGTGTATCGGACAATAGGAGCTCGTCGGTGCAGTTTCGGCGGCGGAACGCGGGGTCGGCACGGGTGGTGGCGGAGGCGGCGTGTTTCTCCGGCGTGCGTGGCACTGCAGTTCTCCTCCACGGCCGGTAATTTGATTGGGCCCGAGCTGTCACCTATGCGCCGCAGTCGCCCGGCCGTCGCTCGCCAGCTATCGATTAGAGCCCCCGCCCCCTGCCCCCGCGCTGCCCGCGAACCGGATCTCGTCACGCCGCCATTGTATACCCGCGACGCTTAAACGCATTCGTTTCTCCCGATGCGAAAACGACGCATTCCTTCCGCGCGCCCTCCCGCCCCGCACCGGCCAGCCGCACTCCACACCGCGCGGCGCCACACAGGACCGACCGACCCTCTCATTACACTCTTACCACATTACCACTGCAAGCCCAACGCCGACCGCGTCAAGCGTGATCATTGATGACAATTGACACAGTTCAATGTGTCTGCATTACGCTTCACAAAGTTAGACTTAAAGTTACTACATTTTATGAAAAGGGTAAAATCTTCCTTAAACCTTATTGAACCAAGGTTCCCAGCAGAATAAATGCAGTTGCTTCAACTAAGCTTAAAGAGTAAATGATAAACGAATATATGAATTGCAATACTATCAACTTGTTGCTCTTACGTACCGTACTATGGCATGAAGTCTACTACGAGTAAATGACGTTGCAGTTGCAACAACGCTGCGCCCGCGCAGATCAACGTACTTATATTGTTGTGCAATTCAGTAATAGGTCCACTTGCATTGACGCCTTACTTAAACTAGTTTGCATGTAAATAATCCCTAACATTTGGGTTATATCTGCAACACTAGCCAATCGATCCAAGTGATCTCTCGTCCGACTGCAAGACTACCAAGATTGATGATGTAGTCGAAGCAACCCACTATTTTATTTGTAAATATTAAACTTTGAGGGTCGCATGAAGCCGAATAACTAAAACGAACCAACAAGTAACCTGTTGCTACAACAACCAGGAATTGTAGAGAAGTCTTTCAAATGCTTTATTGCGATTTGGTCAGAATATTACACGATACATATTGGTCATGTCGCCATCTAGGGCTACCCTGTCGGTCTTAAGTTTCAATCTTAATCTCATTATGATGTTGTAGTAAAATTTTGTCTCTTTATTATTTGTCGAATGTGGTACTGAATCCTGATTTGGACTTCCCTTTTTAATTTTTTATTTCAAGAATTAAATTTATTCAAGTAGCTATTATAACGTGTTTGAATTTGAACCTACGGCATATGCGGGGTTTGAAGATTGCGAGACATTTTTTAAAAACTACCTATATTTAGACTGCTTGGCCATGTTTGTTCAGTCGATATTCTTATCTCGATGGCATCCGGGATTTGACTACACGTGCTATTATACCCAAGTACAGTATCTAAAAAGCGGCACCAACGCGACCAATCACGAAGCATCTGACCCACGCCTTCACTCACCATAGAAACCTTTTCAAGCATCGTTTTTTTTTTAATATTAGCAAAAGAAGGGGTGCAACAATTTTCATTTATCAAGATCAAATTTGATGACACGATGCAACTATAGTACACCTACTTAAAATGCAGAAGCCAGTATGTGTATTAAAAATAAGAGGTAACGGTCATTTTTATTCAGTCTAGCTCATTGAGATTCCAAAAACCAGAGTTAGTTGAAAAAACAATTCATCAGACATCCCGTGGATTCTATAAATAAATCATAATAAAATGGTAGTTGAATCAACACATGTCCATTGGTTTCTGGTCCAAACATAGGTGTTATGTAATATTCATTGGAGCATTTCTAACAATACGTGTTACAAACATTATTTGCCTCGCAAAGTTTTTGCATTTAGGATACAGCGATAAACTCATTAGGTACAGAGAAACTGGTGACGGTCCCAAATAACGGTTCTTATCTATTCTTTAGTAAGTCGCGCAACACAACATAATATATTCGGATCTACATAGCGTCTCACTCGCCTTTAACGTTTTTACTAATCGCTGTTTTGTAGAACTGGTTTTTAACAGCGCACCAGTAACGTTAACGTTTATATCTTTTACTCGCGTTGTTTCTATGCGCTTCAAATGTGACAGAAACTTTTTAGGTTACGACTACTTTTATTACGAGCAAGGTGATAGAACTTGACCAAATGTTATAAAGAGGAAAAATTTGTTTTGTTAAAAATATTTGACCAAAGTATGTTTGATGTTACATGTTTACATAGAACGTTTCCGATCAGTAGGAGACAGAAGATTCGGAAAGTTCTACTGGTAGGGCAGGATGCACCGCCATCCGAGATATTCTCCCGAACGAATCTTGGTACATGCAATAGAAATGACTATGACGGACAATAAAAAAATTCAGAACTAAAGTCGCCGACAGGTACAACGTAAAATTTTGTAGCTATACTATTATTATAAAGAGGAAAATTTGTTTGTTTGTTTGTATTGGAAAAACTCAAAAACTACTTCACCATTAGAAAGCTGAAGATATTTTAGAAAACCTCATTATTTCATATAATATAATAAAGAAAATATAACTTGGTTGTATACCTGTTTGCATGTTGCATGCGTCTTATAAGCACTCACATGCCTCTCAAACCTGATAGATTTGTTTTCCGAAAAAAAAATACCCTCTTCAAAATTTGGAATTCTGCACCTTTCAGGTAGACCTATAAATGTTTAAGTTTAAAAGTAGTTTTCCTATTTTTTTGGTGATGCGAAAAGTAATGAATACCCCATGTATAGTTAAGGGTGGTTGCGTTAGTCTCAACGAACAAAGATCTGGAACTAGAACTGGAGCAATCTTTCTCAGCTTTATTTCCCCAGGACCGACAGACGCAAAACATTCTTTAGTTTTTCTTTGTTTAAAATTTTATAGATGAGAATATAACAAAGCACACACTGGTACCTATGGTTTAAACGCACCCTTAAGATAACTCTTGGTCAATCATCAAAATTTTACAGCGTTTTCTTCAAAAGTCTTAGAACCTATTTGAAGAACATTTCTTATCAACATTTTTAAACGGTTTTATTTAGGTTACCCTGTTTGTTTTATTTATTCTTGGGTCAAATTTAGTAATTCAAATTTAAGTACCTTGCTGTTGTCAGATTGATCTGAAATTTGGTACACACCTTTAATTCCGATGACAATACAATATACTAATATCAATAACATTGTAAATCCAAGATGGCCGCCGGTACAAAATGGCGGATTACATATTTTTTCCACAACCCCCTCAATATGGGTATCAAATGAAAGGGCTACTCAAATAGAATACTGTCAGCAACCCCAGCGGGGCCCAACAGGGTCAAGGCCTGCCTGGGCTGCGGGATTGTCCTGGTACATAAAAGGCCTACGACGAAACACAACGGTTTTTTAGTAAGTAAGAGTCTGGCACTCCCTCACCGCTGCTGACCCATATATAGAATGAGGAATATTCGGTAGGCATTTTCATTAAATACTAAAAACTAGAAAATAAAAAATCGGTAAAAAAACTTTTAAGTTAAACGGTTTTATCTTATGTGCACTGAAAACTAGAAAATAAAAAAGAAACTGTTACTTACCTATAAACCTACATAGGTGGTCCCGGTCATATTAGACTAAAATAAAAACGGGGGGCCCTCTGAAATAATACCTATGGCAAAGCATATCTTTATACTTTGGTAGATCGTGAGCTCGGCGTTCGCTGGTGAAGCCGCTACGGCTGATTATTGACTGTCAAAATCTCCAGTTACGATTATAGTAAGTAGAAATCCACACCTATTATACCTCTAGAAGAAAGTATTACAGCAATAGTTAGGTAATGGGCCCCACGTTTTTATTTTAGTCTAATATGACCGGGACCACCTATGTAGGTTTATAGGTAAGTAACAGTTTCTTTTTTATTTTCTAGTTTTCAGTGCACATAAGATAAAACCGTTTAACTTAAAAGTTTTTTTACCGATTTTTTATTTTACGCTCTTTTGCCCTGACATTATCAACATAGCTTTTGTTTTTGACATATCACTAGGTCATAGTCATAGCGTGTGTCCTATATTTGTCCATACTTTCGCTGTGCTATTATTTTCTATCCAAAGGGTCGACGACCCAGTTCACTTTCGAACGACCAAAACTTAGTTTTATCTTTCTAACAGTTCTGTCTTTCGCAGTCACCAGCAAGTGATCCTTACATTTTTATTTTGTGGTCATGAACTTGAACGACATGCAATGCGTCCTGCCTTTACAACAAACAACAAATTCACCTTAGCTTATGATACACTACCCATTCGGTAGCAATAAATTAGTACTTTACTATGTACTTTATAACTGTCAAATTGATTGCATTGACCACTGAATTATGTACTGAGTACCATGTCTACGATTAACTAGCCAGTTAATCTATTTCCGATGATAAAGTAAAGATGTAATTTAAAGTAATTTGTCACCACTGAAACAGACAAAGAAGTTAGTTCCTGCTATTTG
Source organism: Helicoverpa zea x Helicoverpa armigera (assembly GCA_033682625.1). Lineage (NCBI taxonomy): Eukaryota > Metazoa > Arthropoda > Insecta > Lepidoptera > Noctuidae > Helicoverpa > Helicoverpa zea x Helicoverpa armigera. Next base: position 2,766,333 of record JAWIIS010000050.1, read on the forward strand.
TATTATGATTCTGTAGAATCTTTATCATATTGCTAATATGAATAAGCACGGGTCATTGTGGGCATGAACTTCATACCTACAGTGTGACATGAACAATCTCATCCTGTGCCCCACTAAGATAATGTCACATCATCAGTTCGTTATCGCTACATTAGCAATTCCTATTTATTAATTCTTCAAATTCAACTTATGTATTATCATCGAGACTTTGCAAACAAAATGTATGCAATTGTAATCTCAGCTTCAAGCTGACTTCGCTCATTATCCAAATATGTGAGGAGATTCGGAAGGAATCCCTTTATTGTATTAAATTACAATTAAGACAAGTCAATAAGCTTAAACTTATTGACATGTAGACAGTAGATGCTCAGTGGCTTGCATTGTGAGAAATATCGAGCGATCGTGCGCATGTCGGGTTTGCTTGTAGGGGTTGAGCCCACGGCCTTCCAATAAATAATCAATTCAATTAATATGTTTCCTGCTAATTTCGGTGAGTGTAAGGAACAGTTGTTGCCGACTGCCGGTGCTTCTGGCTCTCTTGATATGTACTGAACAGAGACAGTGCGACCGCATCTTACCGGCCGCCGCTGTTGTCACTGCGGTGTTTCGCGGGCGGGCAGATTTATTTGGACGTACCCCCTTCGGGGGGCGCGGGGTCGGGCGTGCCACCCACCGCGCCACCTCCACACATTTGACTGGATCAATAAGTAAGCAAAGGATGCCCGAGCAGAAAAACCATACACCCGACCACCCCAAGGGGGCACACGTAACCGACACCCCCCCACTAGCGGGGGGAGGACTCCACAGATTGCCATTTTCTCTTTGCCTACGCTTTAATTAGTTGCGTAGTGACGCGTGTATCCATAATCCCATGTTATTAAATTGCCAAATAGGTCCCGTCCACTCTAACAAACGAGGTAGACCACTGTAATATTCATGCACTTGGTCTACTTATAACACTAGTTTGGCCGCACAAAATCACTCCAGTAATTTCCAGTCTTCAATATTTCCCTCAGACACACTAAGATTTATTCAAGTCATAAAAACATAAGTTCTCGTATTCTGCAACACACCTGAAATACACTCTTAACAAAGCTTTTTCTGAGTATGCATGCTTCGCTCATAAATATATTCATAAACATGAGATACGTCAACTGCTGGACTTCCCGAAGCAAGCTTTTTTGAAGTGCCACCGAGGGAGTAAGGGTACGAAACTACGAATAGTTTTTGACCACGGTTCATGTTCATATAAAAAATGTAGAAGCGACCGTACCATGTATCGATATATTACAACCAGTCCTTTTCAGTAGGCACCCGAAAAGCAGCTCAATTCTCTACTGCTGATTCAAGTTTTATAGGAGAAGTTATTTCTGACAACTTGTTTCCAAATTTCAAAACGTTGATAAAAATTAAGGCACCGCAGTACCTAATAAAGTTGAAACTAGGAAAGGAAGTGGATGATTGCACATTAGCAGATTTTAAACTGGATTGTTTCACGGAGGCTCCAGTTTACTGTTTCATCAATCAGAATGTTCTTTGTGCTTCTACTTCTTTCCTCTTCAAGTATCAGAGCCTTAACCAGCTTTCCTAAGTTAAAACACATTTCTTATAATCGTCAACCCCATGGCACGAATAATAATGTGTATAATTTCTTTGAATGTTAACAGAGGCGAGCTAGACGATTCATTTAAATCTGGTAAAAACGTTACTGTTACTCTGATGAGTATGACTATCATAACTGTTTTGTATTCACGCGACTCGCATGTTGTCTGTCGTCATTCCGCATTCCATTTACTTCTAGGAATGTTATGACAAAATGCACAAGTACTATACCGTATATTTCATCGCCATTACCCATGGTTCTAGTTAGGAGAAGCTCGATACCGAACTAATGTGCCGACGTGTTTAGTTCCATGTCTTGAACATCAGAATGTTTTATTTAAACGTTTACTATTGTTTAGTGAGCTTAAGTAGGTATACCTTTCAAAATGCGTTAACTAGATTTTTCGTCAAAACAACCCTCACAGGGGTACATTTAATTAGAATTTTATACTGCTTTCTAATTTCAAGCAATCACGGTGAAAATTGCTTTCCAGTAAAAAGTCGTTTGGTGTAAAGCTGTGATTTTTACGGGCTCCTCGCATCGGTCGCCTTAAGATCGGCTGGAGTGCGCCCTGGCTCTTTCCTCACGATCGCAATCGAAATAATTATCATAAAGTAAATCCCCCGCAATTCGGCGGCCGCCCCGGGGCCGGGGCGTCGCGGTAAATGGCGGGCCCTCGCCGTCGCGACGATTTAGTGATGTAGACATCTGTGTCAGCAACCGTTCTATCGTATCGATGAAAAACCTTAATGTCTAATCTTGCATTACAGGTATCTTGCCACATCATTATCAAGTTATTTATTACTTTCATGCACACTAAGATTTAATTGATACGACGAGCAATTTTGTGAAGTGATATCTGCAATCTCCAGCTAACGCAAATCTTCGATTTAACTTATAAAAGTTTCTACAGACCAACTGTAAAAAAGCATAATGTTCGAATTATCCAATAACATTGAGAAGCACCATCGATGCCCCTGTGTGTTAGGGACGCGGCACTATCCCATAGCTCTTGGAGAGCGAAACAATCGCGTTTCCACTTTTTGCCTCACACCGCTCTCATCTCGTATTGGCGACGGAATTAAATTCGCCCGCTTGTTTTACCGTCTTCCCCTCATTGGTCTCTTTTATTCATTTATCTTATTAATGCCATTAATGAGTTTACAAGCAATCGCAGTCTAGATTATTGGCATATTGTTTGTGTGTTATTTGTATTTTCAGCAGAAGTATACTTCTCGCCCCGCATTGTGGGTAGCTTTGTGTTGTAAACTGCGTGACATCTGTCGTGTTGAGCACACCCCATTTGCTCTAAAATCGTTTAGTTCACCAAACATGGCCTTTATTATTATTATTCCTGCGTGATTAGTGAGGTGTCTGCATGGTAATAATAAGTAGCCGATACAATCCCACCCCACAACACCCGCCCCTACCTAACGGACGCGTCGTCCGACGCCCGTCTTAACACAAACTTAACAGTCTTACATAATAACCTAATTTGTTTACCATTTGGGTTATATACTAAATAAATATATAAACGAAATGTAAATAATTATTTGTAGGTACCTATTAAGAATGGATACATTATCAATGTTTGATATTGAAGGAATCTTGGCGCGTGACGCGTCGCAAGCCCGGGTGACTTTGGGCCGCAGGGGTCGTGCTTTTGTCTGCCCGCGGGGACGCTTGTCCCTTGTGTTTACCTTCGACAACGCCCCGTTTTGAATACTATAGAAAACAAAATAAATGCATTTGTATTTGACAAAAGTTGGAATAGTTACAAAAGTGTTTGTTGTGAATTAGTTAGCGATCTTCAACTAGTGACACAGTGAATGATTTTTTTTATACTGAACGTACACGATGTTGCAAAGGAATATTAAATGGGTTAGGCTTTTAAAGGTCGGTATCAATTTAAGTTCAAAAGTCCGGACGTCTTTCGAGGAATAAAAAGATAACAAAAACGGTTTATATTTTTATTGGAAAGACAGGTGTAAAGATATTCTTCAGTTAGCCAAGGACTTCGAGATGGGTAAATGGATGATATTTATTGTCGAATAACAATAAACGGGTCTCGCAATGCGGGGTAAACTTAATGAATAAAAGGAACGGCCGACATGTTGTGTGATACGCGTAGGTACGACGCGTGTCGTAATGGCGGTGTGTAGGTAGGTACATCGGCACATAAAAATCATAAAGTTGACGTGGACACGTTTCGCAACGCACCTGCCCTCGCCGCCGACCGACCGTTGCTGAGAACTCGCAAGCGGCAATACTCCAGTCACACCACGTCAGATGTGACTATATAACCCTTTCCAATCAACACATGAATGAAGGAGTCGTATATAAACTTTACGACTCATAAACCATTCATAACATCTATCAAGATAAACCGTGAGGTTTATACCATTACTGAATCACCTATTTTATTGTCATTATTAGTACTGTCCGTATTAGGGTCCCCTCACAGTGATCCAAGTGCATCGGTAATCGGTACTCGCAAGGCAACCATGTTTCCGCTCTTACGCAAAACCCACCAGTGCGCCGCTCGACCGCACTCGACACTCGTCTATGGGACGCGGTGATTCATCACACGACTCCATGTTAATAAATAAATACGAGATGATGCCTTGCGAAATAGTAACGTTGATTGCAAGTGCACACTTATCTACATTACCTGTACACAATTATGCACAAATCATACATACCAACCCAACGGGCAATAAGCGTATGCACGACTCGTGCAATCTCCTTTTATTGCAATTCGCTATGTGAAATCGATTTATTCATTTCACAATTAAAGCATTAATTTAACTTTTACTAGGAAACGAGTTATTACTCAAAATGACAAAAATATGTATATTCGAGATAAGGGGGCTACTAAACGAAAGGAAAACTATGTCTAATATTAAAAATTATGTCATGACACTCGCAAGTTAATTACATTTAGCAGTTCTGTTCTTCCTTATCAGCAAGATCACAGCGAAGATAAAATGCAAAAGGTTAGATACTGACCTATCGGGCCTGTTACAATTCTGAGTTGGCAACGATTTCTTAGGCCCGAATTCCTGTGTTTATATCAACACCTCAGATGAAGCATCATTCAAATGACATCTAACCTTTGTGTTGTCGTGTTTCAGCGGCGATGGAGGAGGAATCTAGCGAGTTGCCAGGCACGGACGGCCTGGCGCCCAAACAGCGGCACCAGGCGAAACACCGGGAGCTGTTCTTATCCCGGCACGTGGAGACGCTGCCGGCAACACACATCCGCGGCAAGTGCACCGTCACGTTGCTCAACGAGACGGAGTCACTGCTCAGCTATCTCAATAAGGATGTGAGTATGTACCGGCCACGGACGAACGACACATTACTCCACATGTAGAAGGTCTACTCCAAACAAGCTGTTTACAAAAAACAAAACAATCATCGAGTTGGTTTATTTTGCCACTACAATCTGAGAAGGCATATACGTAGTAGTTCCATAGTGAATGGCACTAAAGTTCCTTGTGGATATGATGATCTCTCTTTCACTTTTTATTTTTCCGTCGTAAAAGTAGTACCTTTACCTAATTTAATAGCTAGAGAAATCGTTCTACAGCGAAAGAATTATAACTGAAGATGGAAACGCTTGATAAAAGTGAAGGTCTTTCTAAGCACTCTGGTAAACTTAGATTTAAGAATTGGACTTCTATAATTTCCTACTTGTGTGTGCCCTACAACAATGTTTGGCTCTGTTGCTCTGGTCGAAAGCTTTTGACTTATAGGCCCGAGCATTTGTCTTTAGGCCCAAAAAAATACAAACATAATTAAAAAGTCTTGCTGTAATACAATTAATATGTATTCTTTCACTGCGAACTGTCATACAACTCACGTGGGAAGATCAAGAGCTGATACCAGCATTATATTTAATACTTAATTTCATTCCCTAATCAGCTTCGCAACGTGGGACTTTATATTGTATCAATTGTAATAACCACTTAATGAGTGTGACATGTTAAGTACCAAACATGGTTACGCTTGTTTATTAGGAACGAGCTGTTTTCCCGCGGTTTCGCCCATATCTCGTGTAAAATTCTCTCCGTGCCCGGATAAAATACAGCCTATATCACCCAGAGATAGTGTAGACTCCGAAAAATAAAATAATTTTTCAAACTATTAATATATAAATCACAATAATTTCTCTTTATTTATTTTATTTATAATAATAGTATATAAATAAAATTCAACAAATAACTTACATGGCTGGCATGAGAAATTATTAGGTATACTCATCTAGTGTTGTTTCAAGGTTATATAGTATGCCATAGATGCTAACAGTCTCAATTAGGCAATGTCAGCATGTCTTAATCTTATGTCATTTCCTTTACCAATATTTACTGTATCGACAAAAAGAAGTTACAAGAAAACCCTGAGGCTCAGTTTCATATCCTATGTGTTTTTTTTACTAATTGTTTGTAATATTTCACATTCATAAAGTAAGTCTTATTTGAATAACTCATGTTCATCAATGTTTTTCTTTTGTTTCAGGACGCATTTTTTTATTGTTTAGTATTTGATCCTTCACAAAAGACTTTATTAGCAGATAAGGGAGAAATCAGAGTTGGAAGTAGATATCAGACTGAAGTAACTAATTTATTAAAAGATGGTATGTATCTCTTTATATTATGTATTATATTTTATATCAATGAGTCACTATGACTATGTATATTTTGTGTTCTATATGATATGGAAGTTATCAATTTGCTGTCATTTAAATATGTATTTATACTACAACTAATTGATGATGAAATGATAAATGAATGTTATCATAATGATATAATTTTAATTGAAATATAGTATTTGTATGTGGTTCATACAAAATTTCATCAAAATTATTACACTTTTTGGCAATGACTGCTGGGTATACAAAACACTATAAACTTTTATAACAAGTTGTATCCTGGATGAGTGAATGTTCCATTCACTTCGATAATATTGAGCGTATAACCTAAACTTAGCCAGATGTTTATGTACACAGTAAATATATGACAGAAGAAGTAATGTCATGAATTAGTACCGGTTGCACCCGCATCCTGTTTGAAGGTTCAAAGAAGGTTCGTGCAGAGGTCGGCACGAACCTGGATAAAAAGAAGCCTATAGCCTAACCTTCCTCGATAGAGTGCCCATTTGATATCTAACAATGAAAGAATCTTTCAAATCCGACCAGTAGTAATAAATAAACTCTTTAGTATAGATGAGATTATTCCAATAGACCCGAAACTAAATATTGATTTATGAAGATGCTAATTATATTTCAACCCTGTAGGGTCGGAGGACGGTCGCAACAGCTCGGAGCTGGAGACGCTGGTGTGGACGCCGGAGCACGGGCTGACGGACCGGCAGATCGACCAGTTCCTGGTGGTGTCGCGCTCCGTGGGCACGTTCGCGCGGGCGCTCGACTGCTCCTCCAGCGTCAAGCAGCCCTCGCTGCACATGTCCGCCGCAGCCGCCAGCCGAGACATCACACTCGTATGTAGATTTACTTTTCCAGTATGTTATTGTTGCCCTTGTCTGTAATTTCTTAAGGGACAGAACGCCATGTATAACATTTATGTAGACCTTTATCATATCAAATTATATCAATCATAGATAAAGTGTATTCTTTTGACACTTATCATTCAGGTCTTAGATATATATAAAATGGTAGATAGATCGGCAATCGAGTGATTTCCGTAACGTCAAAATGAAATACAGCAGTTGAATGACTCTTTCATGTGTACTGTATATAGGATGTGGTGCTTTCTCACAACTTTAAAATCGGTATTTGTAGGCTTTGTGGTGAAACATTGCGCTACAGGCTCGATTGTCCTTGTTTTGGACGCATTGTCACTTATTGCCAATTTGTCAAACAGTAATGGGATCCTAAATCCTAGATGATAATGATGGACAACGATATCTTGTTTTTATCATTTTTTTCTTTACCGCTTGCTTGTTGTGCTTGCTCAGATAGAATCATCTATGCAATTAAATAAATTTTAATACAACTTGTTTTCCACGTAGTTCCACGCGATGGACACCCTGCACAAATCGGGCTACAGCATAGAGTCGGCGCTGTCGTCGCTCGTGCCGGCGTCGGGCCCGGTGCTGTGCCGCGACGAGATGGAGGAGTGGTCCGCCTCCGAGGCCAACCTCTTCGAGGAGGCGCTCGACAAGTACGGCAAGGACTTCGCTGATATACGGCAGGACTTTGTGAGTATTTACTTTTACAGCTATACTTATAATAACTATGAATAATACACCGGTTGCTGCACGCCGAATCTTAAGACAGAAGGTCCGCATGTAAGATTTTCAAGAACTGTCTGTACCTTATTTGCGCAAATAAATTATTTGATTTTGTGTTTTCAATAAAATGATTGGTGACCTTATGTGGTTTGCAATGCCATCAAATAGTTAATGGTATCATCTTGTAGGATATTTTCACCAGTAATAGCTATACCTATTTACATACTATTAAACTTTCTTTGTCAACTAAATAGCACAGTATCATTTAATTCCTCACAGCAGATAAATACTTTCATGCCATGAGTTTTTCTAAATATTATTTATGTTTTTAACTCAATTATAATTGACTGTTCCCTGTTCAGTTGCCATGGAAGACGCTAAAGAACCTTGTGGAGTACTACTACATGTGGAAGACGACCGACCGCTACGTGCAGCAGAAGCGCGTCAAAGCGGTGGAAGCCGAGTCCAAGCTGAAGCAAGTGTACATTCCCAACTAGTGAGTGTTTGTACCACCACCGCATTTTATTATATACACGTGTTTTTGTTCAGTTGCCGTGTTACTGAGATACTGTTCAAATATAGACGTGATGTATTTTGCCGCTTATAAGCTTTTGAAAATGAGACCCGATGTATTTAAAGCTAAATATGTTTAAGGCATTGTTCGGTTGATTGTATGAGACACTACGTCCAAAATATCCAAAAGTTATATTGGATGTTCCCTGGAAAATTGTATTATATAGGAAATACATACCTAAAAACTTAACTAAGATTCGACAGGTTATTTCGGACGTAGTATACCAGCTCAATAAGGTCTCAAATTGCTACTTTCACCGCTATTAATCCCAAAACAGTATCTCCAAAATTTTATTTACCGCTTTTTATGATTTTCGTTTCAAACCTACCGTTGACATTTTCACCAATTTGTACTACAATTCCAGTAACAAGCCGAACCCGGCCCTAATAACGAGCAACAGCAACAGCGGCAAGACGACGCCGGCCGTGCTCAACGGCGGCACCAATGGCACTGCCACCGTCAGCGCTGGACAGCTCTGCGCCTCCTGCCAAGGTAAGAACCTATTAGACTGTCCAAATAAAAAGTATAATAAAAGAGTTAAATGAGCCTATGTCTATCAATTGTCATTTTGATTTCTGTTGTTTGTGCGTGAAAGCCAGACAGATAGATAGTTCATAGAGGTTTCTGATATTTCATCAATTCTAAACTTTTGAAGTTATAAGTGCTGTTGATGTTGCCTCAGAAAGTACAAAGTACCTACGTTATTTTGGCAGCTTTTGTTGTTAGTTATGTGCTTTGGTTATGTGTTTTTTATCATCTAAAACTTATTATTATTTTATATTATTAGTAATTTACTGGATTCCTTCACAGTGACAAATTCAAACCAGTGGTACACATGGGGCCCGCAGCATTTACAATACAGACTTTGCGGCACATGCTGGCAATACTGGAAAAAGTATGGAGGTCTCAAGGTAAAGGTCTGAACGTATTCTTTATTAAACCTCTTTGTTATATACTCCATTGTTGATGATTTTATTAATGGTGGCATATTTGTTAGACCGCCGGCGTTTTCGGCGAGACCGAGGTGGAGGCCGCGAAAGGTCCTCGAGGTGAAGGCGAAGACACCGCGCTTTCCGTGTCTCATCGCCCACATCGCTGTACTGTTCTTAACTGCGCCAAGGTACGTTCATTTTTTCCTCACCCTGTCATCATCATCATCAGCCTATCGCAGTCCACTGCTGGACATAGGCCTCTCCAAGTGCATGCCACTGAAAATCGAGCAGCCGAAAATCGATCTCACCCTGTCAAATACTTTATATTACAATTCATCCAGAGTGGTCTTTTTTTGTTCAAAAATATTATCTAAGAAGGTTCAGTCACAACATAAGATTTTGTTCGCTAAAAATCATTGCTCAATCTTCATTATTTATCCTAAATGTCAATAAAGTCAATTTTTCTAATTAACTGTCTAGGTAGCGTCTTATAGTACCCCTATGCTAAGAATGATAAAAGAGATCCTATCAAAGAGTATCACACTAAGCTTGAACTCCAGCACGCGTTTTCATACAACATTCTAGAGCTGTGTGATGTTATAAAATCCGAAACACATGTTTTTATACACATTGCTGGAGCGGAGTAATGTTCCAAATTGAAAAAACGCGCCTACGATGGTTATTTTTTTGGAAGAATTAAAATCATTTTCCTGCATGTTTGAGAAAAATCCTAATAGTGTTGTAACGTATGGCGTGTGGCGCAGGAGTTCAAGCTGCGCGCTCACCTGGCGCGACACGTGGCGACGGCGCACGGCGGCGGCGAGGGCGCGCGCCCCGTCATGAAGACGCGCGCCGCGTTCTACCTGCGCGCGTCGCCCTTCACGCGCCTGGCGCGCCGCCTGTGCCGCGCGCTGCGCCGCCCGCGCCACCACGCGCGCGCGCCCTTCTCGCCCATCAACCTGCAGCAGGTCAAGCACGAGTGTGAGTATACCGACAGCAGCCAGGGGACTGGAACGTCGCTCCTAATACATCCAGTGATCTCCTCCTAGCCGATTATCGGCTACAGCGGCTGTTCTTATATGAGGAGGTCAGCCAACAGTGCAGGACATATTATAGTGCACAAGCATTTGCGCAAATAAGTGCACTCACTATTCCTTTACTCTCATAGCCCGATGGGACGGCAATTCGACACGATCGGATTACATTCAGTAAGTAAGCTGTCGCCCTTGCGCCTCATCTTTCTCCGGTTGTGTGTGATTGTTGTCCCATCGAACTGTGAGCAAGGGTAAGAAGAATCTGCCTGTGTTTGCACATACGCTTGTGCAATATAACAACCTGCTCAAAGTTGTGAGGACATACATGACACTTATAAAAGCAGTCATCATCCTCCGAGCCTTTTCCCAACTATGTTGGGTTCGGTTTCCAGTCTTAACCGGATATAGCTGAGTACCAGTATTTTACATTAAACACTTATAAAAGAAGTCAGGGAACGATGTAACGTGTAATATGCTTGTGTCCAGGTTCAATAGCGATGGCGGGTCTAGGCGGCGCGGAGCTCCGCGCGGCCGGCGCGGCGGGCGCGGGCGGCGTGGCGCGAGTGCGCGGGCCGGTGGGCGCGGTGGCGGCGCGGCTGGCGGCGGCGCGCGGCTCGCCGCTGGCGCCGGCGCGTCACGAGTGGCTGGCGCTCACGCCGCGCGACGCCATGCCCGCGCCGCCGCACGTCGCCTTCCCCAAGCCGCCCAAGGCGCCTGGTAAGAGTCACGTCATGTGATATATCATTACATTCTTCCACATCACTATTGTAATCAACTACATTATTGATAACTTTACATCAAAAGTAAAATAAACATATCTTTGATTTTTGAAACGTCTGCCTTAAAAAAAATATTTACCTAAATGTAGAAAATAGCAAAAGTAGCATTTTTAAATATTTATTTGCAAATATACAAATATAATTCATTGTCAGTAACACTCCTCATTGAGAAACCTGAAGATGGTTTCTCAATCATCCATCAAGTGTCTCAACATCTTAACTAAATGAATTTGAAATTACGTTTAGATGGCAGCCTGATGTACGAGCGTGTGTTGTCCCGCGCGGAGATAGAAGCTCGCCGCGCCGAGGCCGCGCCCGCGCAGCCCCTCAAGCGACGCGCCTACGACGACATCAACGGGCTCGACAGTCAGTATCGTTACATTCCACAACACTCTGATACATTACAATAAATTCATCATGAAATTATGAAGAATTACAGATTAAATCCATAGCATAATTGTATGTATGTAAGTTACTAACATAGTTTTAAGCTACCTCGATGTATTACTAACACTATGGACCAAAAAGTCTGAAATAAATGTTTTGAATTGAATTGAAAAATTAATCTTATCGTATTCTTTCACGCTCTTACACGGAAGCAGCGACAGGTACGCGACTTATTGATATCAGTTTGCCAAGTTTGCAATGCCGATTGTCCACAGTTAGCTACTAGTGACTGCAACACAGTCATAATGTATGAATAACACTTTATTGCACATGCGCAAGGCATCACATGGCTATCACTCAAGAAAAAAGTATTTTTCGTACATGTTGACATTAGCAAAGTTGCTGGTAGCTAACTTTTGTGAGTAGCAATACTATTGGGGAATGTTCCGATGTGTAACGTGGTGTGTGTGCAGGAGGGGCGGGGCGCGAGGCGGGCGGGGCGGCGCCGCCGCCGGCCAAGCGGCCCAACAAGCACCCCGCGCCCATGCAGCGGCCCTCGCGCGAGCAGTACGCCGCCATGTGTGCGCGCGCGCAGGCCACCGGCCAGCCGCTGCCCGCGCACGTCTTCACGCACGTCAGTACACCTACCCACTGCTATATTGCAATAATCCTTTTAACATTCCGTATCTGGCAATACTGACCTATGTGGCTGTCAAGCCGTAGATTCTATTGTATCGAACAGCTCTGAGGCTATTATCATCATGTGCCTGACCTTTTCCCAACTATGTTGGAGTTGGCTCCCAGTCTAACGAGATGGAACTGTGTGCCTAAGTTTTACACGCAGCGACTACCTGTCTGACCTCCACAACCCAGTTACCTAGGCAACCCAGTACCGATTGGTAAGACTGGTTATCAGTATTTCTGACTTCTGACTACCCTTGACGACTGCGAAAGATGTTCAAATATGCTATGTATGTAACTTGAAATTTAATTAACATTTTCGTATCGATCTGACATTCTAATGATTTATTGTGCAGGTTAACGGCAAGCCGACCAATATAAGCGGGCGAGGCGGCCGCCGACACGTCATCTCCTGGATGGACGCCCCCGACGACCTCTACTTCCGAGCTAACGAATCCGCCAAGTGAGTAGCCCGCTGCCTCGACCGAATATCACCATATCACACTGTTTCCAAGAATCTGTAGAGTCGTGAGTTTGTGTTTGTGTGTACGCGAAGCTAATATTTGTATGAATTTATAAAGAACATAATGTGTGTCAAAAATTTCGATTCATTGATGTGTTCATGTTGACACTTCTTGTATGGCACACACGTTCTGGAACATAGGTAGGTGTGTGGCCGGTACAAGGTCGTGGCGTTGCTAACCCGGGTGTCCGTAGGGCGGCGCGGCGCGGGCTGTCGTGCGGCGAGCTGCGGCGCGGCGCGCGGGCGCCGTGGCGGGCGCTGCGCGGGGCCGCGGGCGCGGGCAAGGCGGCGGGCGGCGCGGCGCCGCTGCAGCTGGTGATCCTGGACTGACAGCCGGCGCCGCGCCCGCCGCCCCCGCCGCACCCCTACACCATGGAGGCGCTGCTCGGCTGAGCCCGCGCCGCTGTATATTCGCGCTGTACATACCCCGCGCGGTCCGCCCGCCGCCGCACACCCGCCGCACCGCCGCCGCCGCCGGGGACCGAACGAAGATTGTATTTTTGGTAATCGAATCGCCGAGGACGGATTCTGTAGATAATATTTTAAACTATATTGTTCTTATGTGGTTTGATCTGGCGTCGAGCAAATAATGTATTTGATACATAAAACGATATGTAAGTCTAATTCATTCGGAGATTCATTGTAGGATAATTTACAATTTTTTTCATAAATAAAGCACAAATTGAAATATAGGTTGGTTTTATTTACTACCACAGGTTATCCATATTATCCATGCCCCACAAACACTATTGTAACACATTTCAGATTACCACGCATTCATAATTATGTATTTGTATGAAAATCACAAGATCATGTAAATAAGTATATGAGTACTACTACTACAGTTTAAGAAGGCTAAGTTATCTAAACAAAAATAGACCAAATTCTAATAAGTTTGTAGTATTCGTACATTTTATTGAAAATAGATATTACCACCTCATATGAAATTGTAAAGCCCTACTGTCGTTACAAGCGTTACAAACAATCACACCATGATAAAAACTGAAACATGAACATTACAATAAATTCTGTGGTGTTAAGGCAAAAGGGGATGAGTCAAAAAACACAACTTTTCACCAGGGGCTAATCAAAAAAACGCGTGTTTGTTTTGTAATAAAAATGCAGTTTAATCAAAAGTGTATAGAAATAATTAACACAACTCTGTTGTAATATTCATTTATTAATTTAGTCGTCTTTTATATGTACCCGAAAAATATTTTTATTTCTTAATTATTAAAATAACTGACATATCTCCTTTTTCCATAACACGGAACAAATTAAAAAAAAAATCCTAGAACGACTCGTCTCTTTATTTGCTATTATTATTTACGTATATACCTTTTTTTTTGGCAGGGGGGAAATCCTTATGGACTTCCCTCCACCTGGGGTCGGTGGAGGGGGTGTGCCGAACTCTTACCGGCTAAAAACCCACCCAGTGTTGCCTTTAATTACCTATTGTCGAGGGCACGGGTATCGCCAAAGCATTCTTCCGCACCCCCGACAGGTATTGGCCCCCCAGATGTTCAAAGGCGGGCCCCGTCATCCGCTCTGGCCGTCACCCAGCGGCCACAGCAAGCTCCACTAAAAGAGGCGCTCGCAACACAACGCCACCGTTTCGAGGCCTGTTTCTGATCGGACGACAGACGCCCCTAGTCTGTCGACCGCAGGCCGCGCCCTATGGTGGCCAGAGATCACTCAGCCTGCGACGTCCTCCACGTCTGCTGCGGGCGGGGAGAGGGGAAGCAGCTTCTCTCTCCCTTTCCGCCGCCTCCTTTAAAACCATCACGTCCTCACATAAGGAGGCGACGGCGTTCCATCCATCTTCGCTGCCGACCATGCAGGACACGACAGCCGGCAGCGAAAGACTTCCCGCAGCGTCTATTGCTGCCGTTAGGTCACGGCGCTGCGTTGCCCCAGATGCCACAGTGGTGGCATTCGGGCGTGGGCTCCCGACCGATGCGACACAGGAACACCCATGTCCGGTAAGGACCTGTGTCAGCCGGAAGCTGAGGGCGCCGTGGCGTCCCTCCAGCCACTCCTTCAGTATGGGCCTTACCGCCGCGAGAGCGGCGTGCCCTGCCGTGCGTCGCGCAAGTCGCTGCTCCCATTCCGCAATAAGGTCTTGGCGGAGCTCTGCCCTGCGCACCTCAACTTGCTGAGGCACGAGGCGCTCGGCCCACCCCACCGCTTCGCTTCGCCATGTATAGAGTGACGCGAGGGCTGTCGGTCTCGAAGTCCCGGGATCCGGCTAGGAGGCATGCAGCTTCGAAGGAGATCGTGCGGTATCCTCTTATAACCCTGATGGCCATCGCTCGCTGTGGTCTTCGCAGCACTGCAAGGTTGCGGGCCGTCAGGGTGTTCGCCCATACTGGCGCGGCGTAAAGCGCCATCGCCCGCACGACCCCCATATAGAGCCGCCGGCAGGAGGTATTGGGTCACCTGAGGTTGGGCAACAAGCTTGAGAGCGCTGAAGCTGCGACCAACAACCGAGGAGCGAGCCGCTGGAAGTGTGGCCCGAAGTCCCAACGACTTTCGAGAACGAGTCCCAGGTATTTCATTGTCGGCTCCACAGCGATGGTAACCCCTCCCACCACGATACTGGACCCCGGAGGTGGCTTCTTCCTTGGCCCATGGAAGCAAAGGGCCTCGGATTTGTGCAAGGCCACTTCGAGGCCAAGACCTAGCCACGACCTGCGCGACACTGGCTGTGGCCCGAATGGCCGCCTGCCGGTACGTCTACTCATGTGCTGTGACTAGCGTGTCGTCAGCGTAGCATATCACGCTGACGCCGTGGAGAAGCGCATCGCGCAGGACCCAATCGTAGCCAATGTTCCACAGGAGAGGGCCGAGAACCGACCCCTGAGGAAGAGATGTTCTGACGACCCCATCCTTCTCGACCCGGGTACACGACAGCTCTTTCGGATAAATAGGCCCCGATTATGCGACGGAGGTACCCTGGCACTCCATGATAACGAAGCGCCTCCTTTATGATATTCCAAAGCAGGGTGTTGAACGCGTTAGCGATGTCTTGCGACACCGCCAAAACCACCTCGCCCCGGTCGACTGCTTCCTCCGCCAGGACCGCCAGGACCCTCACGCGCATGCGTGGAGGAAGCAGTATAGCGTCAACTGTTGAACGCCCTATACGGAAACCATACTGATTGTCCTCCAGATCCGAATCAGCTCATAATTTAATGGTTTTAAATCCATCATACTTACCTTAAATCGAACTTGTTAATCCTATTCATTTCTGTAGGTTTCAACACTCAAATTACCCACGTAAACCATAATTTTAGGATTTTTTGCACCGTTGCACTAGTAAAAAGACGTCAACTTCGCGCGCGAAATGCAACTAACGCGGAACGACGAATATGAATTTAGGCACAAGTCGACTTATCTCATTATACCTAATTTTATAAGTAAAGGATCACGTATGCAATAAGAAGATAACTAGACAAAACTCCTTTTTACTTTTTAGGTTTTGCTATTTATGACTAGACTCGTATTTTTTATTGGAGATTCACGAAATAAAATACATTATATTGACTTATTTCCTTTTTACCCTGATAGTTCGTAAAATTTTGTACCCAACTGTGTAATTAACTCATTTTTCACAATTTCTGACTCATCCCCTTTTGCCTTAACACCACAGAATTGAAATTGAGCAATAGATGGAGAACCAGCCTCAGCTAGGCCAACGATTGCTGTCTTAAAAAAGGTAATTGTGTTACTCTAAAAAATAATTTTATCTCGGTTTCAAGCGTTAATTGCTGTAGAGATTTTGATGGAATTTTATGGGCAAATAGATGAAAATTTGGAGAAAGTATTAGGCCACCATTTATGGGCAGGGATAAGTGAAGTCGTACTCCCATGTGGCGCTCAAATCTCGGGATCCAGGAAAATATTTGTTTCGTCGTAGGTTTTTTCTGGCATGAATTATGCCACTTTTTCACTTACAATTTCATTATACATATAGGCCTGGTTCGAAGTAGACATTTGGTCCTAACCATCACGATTCATGAGATACAGCCTGACAGAAGGACAACGAAGTCTCCATAGTAGGCTCCCCGCAAGGTCATACCTACATTCTACGTTGTCTATCTTTTCTTTAAGCTGACTCCAACGGAGTCAACATAGTTGGGGAAAGGCTAAGCAGATCATGGCTCTGGTGAAGCAACTGGCGACAAGATTAGGGCTTCCAATCCCGCACCCCATGTTCGATCCCGGTATAAAAACCAGCGTTCGTCAACACTGAACGAACGAAACTTTTTTTTCCCGATCGTCAACAGTGTTGACGAAAGGGTGTTACCGAGCGGGAATATAACCCGTATTGGCGGGAGTTGGAATTCAAATCCCGCGGGATCCCGCATATAATTATGAGAAATATTATGTGAGGCAATTAAAACAATAAATTAATCAAATTACACTTCAATTTCTGAGATCAAATATAAAAATACAATCAAGTACAATAGAAAAAAACAGTTTCAGTTGAATGATAAATAATTATTTAGTTTCTTTCATATATTTTTTATCATTCTATTCGAAATGTTTGCGAGGAAAACAGCATATCTAGAGTGTCGTCTGCCAAACTGCAGCGTATTTTAAGGCCCCAGTACACGTTGGCCTGTGTTGGGCCAAGCTGTGCAATGCACAAATGTAGGCCACGATCAAATAGTGTTTACACATTGGCGCATGGCTCATTCTTGCCTGGTAAACCACGCGCGATGGACGTCGAAGTAATTAAGGCTTCGGCTATTTATTTGTACACTACTATATATATTTATATTAAACTACACTACTATATATATTTATATTATACTACACTACTATATTTATTTTTACACGCAACACAAAAGTGTACTTTATCCTCAGCGGTCGGTGACGAACTAAACATTGGCCGAATGTGTAAACACCACACGCCAAGCTGGGCCAAGATTCCTTTGATGTGTGCCCAAAAAACCGACAACTCGCCGAATGCGCGCCAACCTTGACAAATGTCCGCCAACCTGCACCAATACCCCGTGTACACATTGGTGATGGCGTGTATTGGCCGCACTTGGGCCAACGTGTACTGGGGCCTTTAGAGGCAATATAGCCAGCAGCAGAGAATGCTCTTTCGGCTTCCACACTTAAGTCGGTGGTATTCCTTTTAAAGAATTATATGTAAATGTGAGATATTTCCCCATTGACCCTCCGGACTCATAAAGAGTAATTTCTTTTTTCATGATGGATTCGAGACTGTTGGCTCGAGATGGTGACGGGAAAATTACATTACATGCTGATGATATAGTTAACTCCAACTCTTGTAAAGTGAATGGTCGTGCGCATGTTTTTTTATAGTCCCGCAAATCGAGCGGGATCAGCGCTCGGGACTAAAAAATGATGCGGGATCCCGGAATATTTCCCGGGATTGGAAGCCCTAGAAAAGATACTGCATTACAATATCTTTATCTTAACACATGAAAAAGAAGATTACGTAGAACTGAAACTTGGTACAAGGTAACTAAAGAAAAAAACGATTTTAAAAAGTTATATTTATTCGAGTAATAACTACATCTTAATATAAATGGATAATAACTATTTCTCGGTATGATAAATATGATTTTAGGGGGATTTTAAGACACCTGCATGATCGCGTCTCATTTGAAAGCAATATCACATACTTCAAGTTTGTGTTACATCATCGCGTAGAAAAATATTTTAGCATTTTTAAAACAGCGGTAAAACAATGTTGTAGTTAGGAGAAGTCTGCATTTTCTATAAATCCATATAAAAAAAAATATACTTAAATAAAAGCTTGTTACGACAACTCCAGTGAGAAGAAACTCTTTAGTGGAACCAGCGATAGCCCGCAGCTGTGAATTATTTTCATATTATAGCATGCATAAATCCAGCAGCAGTTTTCACGTTAGCCACATAAAGTGAAAGTCCTCAATAGCGTTGTCGCGTTGTCAAATGGCACTCAAATGTACTTGACTGTTTTTTCTTTCATTCTTAGTACAAAACATGATGATGGTGACTAAACGATTCAATTCAACCACCGCAGTACACAGCAAAATCGTATTGAACATTTAATTCTACATAAAATTACAGTATTTTTCTTCACACATGAAAAAGACCAAGATTGACAAAGCGGTCAGGCAAACAGAATTTTGGTCTTTTATATGGTTGTTGTTAGTATCGATATTTGTTTTCTGTGCCAATTTATAACATTTGCTAGGTAAGGTACTATGATTACAATTTATTACTCTTTGGGATCGTGTCGCTACAAAAAGCAGAAAAGGCTCATTGACGAAATACATCAACACGACGACAAAACTTTGTTCTTCTAGAAGAAATCTTTATATTGCGACGACAAAGCTCTGTCGAATATATGCTACTCACAACGTAAAATATTTAGATTAATGGACCAGTGGATAGCATATAATCAACTTCTAATTTTACAACACACAATTTTTAGTATAAAAAATACAGCTTGCTCCAACGCACACCACAACATTGAAATAAAGTTGTTCCCTATATTTACTCAAGAGTTAAATTGAGCAGGATGTATTATAGCTACATTTACACTAAATCAACTTAGTTGGAGGACAACACAATCGTTACAGTAGGCCTTCGGTTATATAACTATTTTATACAGTTCCATTAATGATAATATTACATCAGAAGTCAGTCCCTTACCGTCATTTAACTGTTCTTATAATACATAACCCCATACTTCAACTAAAATTGCAGTAAAACCTAGCTCTACGTTTTAATCTCAAAGCCTGTGGGACGCGAGCGGCGGCCGCGCGGCCGCGCTCCTCCGACGCTCCTGCTACAACACTCCCGTCTTCAGCGTAAACAACATAAAATACTCGTTATAAAAATACTGTACAATTACAATAATTATTTGAAGGTAATAAACTCCTTACTGATAAGTCGTAAACGATTAATGCTCTGATATATCTACGCCCCGAACTTCCATCAATAATACACCATTCACAAATTATATACAATGTCTCTTATTTTTATACATGTTACATAAACACACATCCAAATTTGTTCCCAAAACTGTAGTCTTTACCTCATTTTATTTTCTAAATTAAATAATGAGATCGAACATAAACATATGGAATTTTGCAAATGAACAAGGAACAGTAGCAATATTAAGAAATATTATGTTGTATAAAATTTTACTTTTTATGAATATAAGCAGTACCTATGTGTTATGTAATGTAGTAAATTTGGACGAAGCCAGGATTTTCCGTAATACTTTCGTTTATAATTATATATGATCTTAATATCTTCATTTCTTCCAAGGCACTGAATTTATAATATAACAATTGATAACTGTATTTTGTTTATTTAGATCATCTTAGAATCTTACCCTAAAATAATAGCCAATATTAAAATATTCAACTCGCAGTAGGTACAAATATTTCGTATGAAAATACACACATGACTCTGCATACATACATCTATACTAAAATATAATATTTCAGTGTAATATACATTAGTTTGTAAATAGATCCCCGAACAGAGCGTTCAGTCGGAAAACGACAATCTATACAAAAATATTTTTGCGAGCTTGCAAACGATATTTGCTACAGTTACAATATATAAAATACATAATCGCATCAGCGCGATCACAAACGCTGGATTAGGTGGGATCTAGTTTTTGGACTTTTATATACGCCAATCGTTGAGTGTAACAGTGGAATGTTCATAAGACAATTTTATTGACGACATGACACCACAACAAGCTTACCGTTGACTTGTCTTCCACTAGTATCATTATATACTTCTTTTATATCATGAATATTGCTGTTTCGCTTATATGCTACGTAGATTTATAGTGTTCGTTAACTTGATACATATATCTAACGCACGTGATAGGTTTACGTAGCACATGACAAGGCGGGACCCGGTGTAATGTCACGCACGGCGGAGTGAAATTGACCGATTTTATTAAAACAATGTTTGTTTGTGTGTTCAGTCTCACGTGTCAGACTTGCGCCAGCGCCGTTGTACCTCAGTGTTTCGACAAATTGAGCGGCAAATCTGAAATAATAAGATAATTTATAATTGGGCAAAAGCATTCAATAAACAATTTGAGGGATTTTCATCGAGCATTAATATGTATTTAGACTTATGATTAATGTTAAATGTATATGGTTCATCGCAATGTCATCACAGAATGCGACTGACCTGAAGTGGGTTCATCCTTAGGTATGTGGTCGTTAGTGAGCGGCATGGCGAGCGGCGCCCAGGGCCCGGGCGGCACGCCGGGCGACATGGGGTACTGCATCCACAGCGGCGGCGGCGGCGTGCGATACAGGTGTGGGCTCATGTACGAATAGGGGTACATGTAGGCCACGTCGCGGCCCCACTCCTCGCGCGCCGGCGAGCCGCGGTACTGTCCCACGCCGCCCCACTGCCGCACGCCGTACGGCGACGTGGGCGGCGGGTAGGCGGCCCGGTACCGCGCCATCTCCAGCGGCGGCGTGGGCGAGTCGCGCGCCAGCCCGCCCTGCCCCGGCGACCCCATCAGCGCGGAGTACCTGTAGCGGTAGTTGTCCGGCGAAGGGCTCAAGTCTGGCGAGTTCACGCTGGACGGTGACTCGGTTTTCAGTGACGGCGGATGCGAATGCGGCGACCGTTTAGCTTCAGGAGACCTCCTTGTCGGGCTGTCATCTGGCATACTTAAAAGAGAGTGTATGCTGTAACTGCTGACGTTCTTGGAGACATGACTCGGTGCCTCCTTCCGTGGCGCCGTACCATTGTGAGATCGCACTGGCGTCTCTACGGCTGGCTTGTGCGCAGTGTGACTGGGACCCGGAGACGGCGGGTACGAAGCTGTACTGAGCGCCGGCACGGTTTTTGCTCGCCGCTTCATCCCCTGATCTTCAAGACTTACTCGCTCCAGCTCTCGGAGGATGCGCTTTCTTGGCGAGACCATCATGTGCTCCTGCCTGCAGTTCGCTAGCTTCGCGTTGACGGGTGCAGGCAAGGAGGAGATCCTCTCTCGAAGCTTATTTATCGTTTTCGTCAACTCTTTGCGTCGCAACGCCGGTCGCGTCTTTTTATACACCCTTAACTTACGATACTGATACGGTTTCTTTAGTTTCATATGATAGTATTTCTCTCGATCGTATTCTGTCCACCGATCGTCGTCAGAGTTAGTCTTCGATTTGGGCGTAGCGCCATCAACGACATCCTCGCTCCGACAACCCCTGCTCTCTGGCGAGCCGACGTCGCCATTCTTTTTGTCGCAGACTCCATTGGTCAGAGTTTTCCTGGAATTACTACCATTTACCATTCCATCCAGGTGAGTGGTGTCATACGGTCTCCTTCGCTTCAGCCGGCTAGCGACCTCAATAGCGGCGGTATGTAGCGTGCTGGGTCGGCAATAGTACATGGCTAACTCTTTGGAAATGTTTCTGCGTGGGGCAGTTTGTTTCCAGCAGTGGTCGCGCTGCCAGGGTGAGGACTGCACGGAGCTGTTGTCGTCGGAGACGGACAGCGAGGCGGAGGGCGGGTGCGCGGCGGCGGGCGGCGTGGGCGGCGCGGCGGCGGGCGGCCAGAACGTCTTGCGCGGCACCGACACCCAGCCCGCGCGCTCGCCCTCTCGCGCGCACCCGCGCACCAACTCCAAGATAAACTTTCCATCTGCAAAACAACACATACACACTTTGATGATACTTGTTGTTGTAGAGATTATATCATAAACATAGACAGCTGAATACTAGCCGGCACATATTGGCAAGTTAACTATAAAAATAATCAGTCAGAGATAACAAATCCTCTCACTTTTATGCAATAACTATAATTGATTTAGTTTTAATAATAACAACATACAATATTGTTGCTCAAATAAACCTATCTGATTGCTTCTCGTAATGAGCAAGCACTTTAATAAATCCTTAAATCCCTGATAACATCAAATTACCTAATCAGCAGTTAAATGTTATTTTAGAATCACAAGTGCCAGCCACATCAGCCACTTACACTTATGATAATTACTTAACTAATCCAGTAATCCCAGTGTCATTAAGTGGTTTACAATCATTATCACTTTACGTTTAGGTACTGACTATTATTATGATAAAATGTTTAGAAACTATTGTTGATCTGTTGTTTGTTTGACTATTTAGAAGTCATTAGACATGGTCATTTAATAAAGACTATTGGTAAACACTAGAAACAGGGAACACAAAGGTCAATCATCAAATGTATGGTACACATACTTATTGTTGTCTAAACATTGTGTTTGTTTAGTTATATTTGCTAAGTGATAGAGCAGCAGACTCACTTGTCTGTCACCTGATTAACATGTTACATGCTCAAGTGAAAATATTAGAATAAACAGGTGCAAGATAAATAAAGTACTATATTGACACGATTGGCATTTTAATATTAGATCAATTTTAAGTAGTAATTGAGTTTCAACTTAAAATAGTCTTCAATTAGTTGAATTGTTTTGTAGAATGAATCAAGTATTGTATTGATTTATAGAATGATAAAAAACACTAACTTAAACTTTTAAGCACAAAATAAGCTACAAAATAAACATAGTCATGCATACTTGGATACTTCAGAAATAGTTAAGTTATTCAGGGAGAAATACCTGTCAAATAAGAATTGATACAGAAGTTCTTATTATAAGAAAAGCAAATGTTGAACACAGTTGCTATTTAAATATCTAGTTTACTATTATTACATCCACATTCCATGACACTACAGTTCTAATAGCAGACTTCACACTGACTGGTCCAAATAATAATAATTCACCAAGACATTATCAAATAGTTGTTTGTTTCCGCTACGGTGACCATAGCTTCTTACGAAACCCACAACAATAGCACAGAAGCTGTGCTCAGACAATTGGCAACGGCTCACTCAAATGTGCTTATGTAGGCTTATCAGAGCATGAATGACTTTCTAGTTTTTCTTAACACACTAACTGGCTTAGCAGGTACCATACTGAATGACTAACTACCATCTGGGACTCTCTTCTCGTATTTACGAGCAGTGTACGACAGCACAGACACCCACCTTTGAAAAACTTTAGCCTCCCACCAGTAGCAGTGAGAGCAGAACTGTTCACAGGAGCATCTTCACTAGCACCCTTACTACTGCTGTTACCATTCACGCCATGTCTTCTGTCTACTTCCTCTGTCATTTTGGTACATGTTGTCAGAGTTGTGTTTGTTCCTTCCTGTATATGCATTTCATGTCTGACCGCTCATACATCACGCGAGCGACACTTCAGTCCGAACAGCCTCGCCATGTCGCACCGAGACTAGGGAACACCGACGCACCAAACACTCGCGAATTCGGATCGACATAAAATATATCCGTCAAAGTCCTCATCCTAATGCCACCTGCGGATTGTGGGCTCCACCAAATCTTTCGTATAAACACATTACCGACACGGTGACTTCTGAATTGAACGATATTGCGGTCGATCCTGTTTTGTAAAACACTTTACGTTTCTCACTGTTTAAATATTGGCTAAACAAAATCGCGACGCCGGATTCCCAATTAAAATCGGGCCCACGACACAACTCGATAAAAAGCTGTTCGTTTTTCAGTACATAGTTCATTCACACCCAGCATCCATTTTGATTCGTTCAAAATCAAATATATGATCGTTCTTTTGACCACAAATAAACTCGAAATCTGAATGGTCGGTTGGCGTTTTGTTGTTGCTGCCGACAGGAAATTACAAACCATGATGTATTTATCACAGGCAAGCCAGGATTTCTACTGCAGCTCAAGGTTAAAAATACATATCAAAATCATCCGGACGATAATTCAATGCTAAAATAAAGAAGTCTGAAATATCAACAACGAAAAATGGATAGATAGTGTTCAGTTTTCTCACTATCAATGAATGTGACTTCGTGTTCTGAATACATGTGTATCTAAATATGAATTTTGTTTTCTATTTTTGTTGACTTCAGTAACGCGAATTACTAGAATTATTTAAATATTGGATGCCTGAATTTTTTATCAGTTTTAAAGATTGAAATTATCATCTTTTAACTTCATCTTCGTGTTATAATCTGTATTTCTGCATACTCAACATAATCTGTGTAATTTTAACACCGGCGGCCATGTTGGTGATCAATTTTGTTTCTATACTTTTCTCTTTTGCTCGTATGCTAGATGCATACTGCTAGAAAGAGCTAAAGAATAAAAAACATGTCTGACTGACACACGGACATTGTTTGCTTGCTTGACCGAGTATGAATTCCAACCTCGTTGATTTCTTCAAAATATTGTGGTGATTGTTTAATTACACGTGTATTTAAAAGGAATTAAAGGATATCAGGACCATTTAAAATAATTGTCGATCAAGATGACTGCGTCTGAAGTTTCCTATAATCGGAAAATAATATCGGAAGATTTGTCGAATGTTGAATTCGACACAAGTGAAGATGTTGAAGTTATCCCAACTTTCGATTCTATGGGATTGCGGGACGAGTTACTGCGAGGAATTTACACCTATGGTAAGTTAAAAGTTAATACGATCAAATGGAAACAATTGGATTATTCGATTTGACGCACGCATACATCACCTACTTTCACATTTTTACAGGTTTCGAGAAGCCGTCCGCAATTCAACAAAGAAGTATATTGCCGATTGTTAAAGGCCGAGATGTGATAGCTCAAGCTCAGTCTGGTACGGGTAAAACCGCGACATTTTCAATTTCCATACTGCAGTCTCTGGATACTACGTTACGTGAGACTCAGGTCCTTGTGTTGTCGCCTACCCGTGAGTTGGCTACTCAGATCCAGAAGGTTATCCTCGCCTTGGGCGACTTCATGAATGTCCAATGCCATGCTTGTATTGGTGGCACCAACCTCGGTGAGGACATCAGGAAGCTGGATTACGGACAACATGTTGTGTCAGGAACACCCGGAAGAGTGTTTGGTGAGTTGTTTTATATTTGTCTACATTTCCCTGTCTTCTTGTATAGGCCATCAACTTAAATAATCACAACAAACAATAAGAATATGATTGTATGACCTGCACAACATACAGTGATTCCAAACTATTTAGCAATTTCAATAGTAACAGCTATTCTGTTATGAATATTGAATGTGTACAAGTTCCTTTAACTTGTGCTCTTATAATATCGATACAGCTCAAACATTTGTCTATTTCATCACACCATGCAACATAAAATTTCTTACACATTAAACAAACAAAAACTTTTCAGACATGATTCGGAGGCGTGTATTAAGAACAAGATCCATCAAAATGCTGGTACTTGACGAAGCTGACGAGATGTTGAACAAGGGCTTCAAAGAGCAGATCTACGATGTCTACCGTTACCTGCCCCCGGCCACACAAGTTGTGCTCATTTCTGCTACACTGCCCCATGAAATCCTGGAAATGACTTCCAAATTTATGACTGATCCTATTAGGATTTTGGTAAAGCGGTATGTATTGATTCAATTAAAGATCAACTCATATTAGAAATTCTAAATAAAATATTATATACAGCCTTTACATAAACACAATTATAATTACAGTGACGAATTGACACTGGAAGGCATCAAGCAGTTCTTCGTAGCAGTAGAACGTGAGGAGTGGAAGTTTGACACACTCTGTGATCTCTATGATACACTGACCATCACCCAGGCAGTGATTTTCTGCAACACTAAGAGAAAGGTTGACTGGCTGACACAAAAGATGCAAGAAGCTAACTTTACAGTGAGCTCAATGCATGGAGACATGCCTCAGAAGGAGAGAGACAACATTATGAAGGAGTTCCGATCTGGACAAAGGTATGTAAATGTTTTTATGTAACTAGAAACTTAATTGTTAACTAAATGGCTGAAGGGATGTCTATAATTATTAATTAAATGCTTTAACTAAAAATAATTACAATTACAACTCAGAACCACTTTAATTCCATTAATTGTCAGAATTTCTCAAAGTAATGAAAAAATATATATTTAACACAGCATTTATGTGTTACAGCCGTGTCCTCATCACAACCGACGTGTGGGCGAGAGGCATAGATGTGCAGCAAGTGTCACTAGTCATCAACTACGACTTGCCCAACAATCGTGAGTTGTACATCCACAGGATCGGTAGGTCCGGTCGCTTCGGACGCAAGGGTGTCGCCATCAACTTCGTCAAATCAGATGACATCAGGATCCTGAGAGACATTGAACAGTACTACTCTACCCAAATTGATGAGATGCCCATGAATGTTGCAGATTTAATATAAGTGATTAAACTTTACATTAACTTGTAAATTTAATTTTACTGCATACTCTAGGTTAGGAAGGTGATAATTTGCTCACTTTTCTAACACAGTGTATGCACACCGCTGCACAGTGTATGCTTACATGCTGGTTGGACGCACAGTGGTGAAGGAATTGACAGCACCCTTATTCTTACTCATTCTGTAAGTTTTTTCTAGATGTATCTTGGTATAATATCTTAATAAATAAATTTAAAGTAAAATGTGTTTTATTGTACATCAAGTATCATGTATTGAGTGGAAAACCTGTGTACACTGAGTGAGGACAAGTACGCATGTGGCTCAACCTCGTCGCACCCTCGTAATCCGCCGACACCTAAAAATAGTTCCTGCGCCGCAACTTTCACATTGTTCCGAGCTTGCACAAAGTTTTGCGAAAATTATACATAAGGGTATAATTTGTGTAACTCCGAATTCTAGATTGAGTTGGTATTGTTCATCTGTACCTCCCAACTTGCGTCAAATGCACAATATAACAAAAAAACATTCTTTGAACACTCTTCAAATCGAACCTCTTCTTCTTTCGTGTCGATGACATGTCAAATCGAACTGTATCGCGTTCATATAGACTATGGTGGTCCAATTTGTTTAAATGTGAAAATCCTCAAAGGCAATTAAGAACTAAGGAAGAGTATATTGTGTACTTACGACAATTTACTTCTACCTTCATTCAAGAAAAAACTTGCCAATACTTACTGTTTGTTTGTACCCTGTTTGTGTGTTTGGCTCAGAAACTACAGAACCAATTTGAAAAACTTTTATTTACAAATAGCTTTTTACAATAACTAAAAAAAAAAAAAAATTTGAAAAATTATTTCACTGGTGGAAAGCTACAGTCTTTCCATGTAACATAGGTAGGCCATATTTTTATACCTGTACAGGCAGTAGTTCCTACGGGACGTGGGTATAACCGCGGGAAAAGTTCAATTAGTAGTTCACCCCCTGAATTCGCCCTTGCCTACATCGCCTTCGGCAGGCGAGTGAAACCGCGGGCAGAAGCTAGTCTAGTAAAATAAGGAATTTAAATAAATACACCAATTATGTAGTGAATTTACAAAGTTTATGTTAGTTTAACAATGCAACAAAGAATTTTTGAAAGCAATGTTACAACTATTATAATTTACACATATTTAAATATAAATGAATTTTATCACACATTAATTTTAACTAACAAAAACTTATTTATTAATACAATGATATTCCAAAAGATTATTGTAATACATGACAGCTAAGCTCTTGGAATGTTACCAGTACAGGACTGAAGCCCTTTCTCAATACTAGTGTACTATTTACTATCCACAAGTGCATCATTAATTTACAAAACAATAACTTATATTACATTTAGTAATTGTGAAAAATAGTTAAAGATAGATCATACCATAAACATTTACATTTATTTAATGATGTTTGAATTATTTGCAGAAAAATTAGGCAGGCCATTGATCATTATAATGGAACATTGTTTAAATACTCAGTAATACATAAAGGTATAAACAGGTATTATACATAGTGTTTTAATGGTAAAACTAAACTTTACATACATAGCATATTTGGACTTAATATTATGTATTTATTATTGACACAATGTGTAAAAGTAGGCCACATTGATTGCAAAGAGATCATAAGGTCTAAAGATCATTTTTCATAATATTTGGCAAGAGTGATATCAATAAATTTAAAACATATTCAGTTACTATGTAACTATTGAATAGCTGTTTAATTTCATTCATGTTCTTGATATTCAACAAATAATAAATAACAATGTAAACTAGAAGATTATCCATGAGCAATCACAAAACAATAGGAGCGATGTAATTTTATTTTCTCTTCGAGATGTCTGGATGCCTTATAAGTATTATATCCTTATCTTAAGGCACAATTGACAAATCATATGTAAAAGGTACATAAAATTAAAACTTTGATAATTATAAACATAGTTGTTTATGTAAACACCACAATTTGTTAATATGATCTCTTACAAAAGAAGAGGATGCAATGCATCACTTGTCATCACTTGAGAATACTTCAAAATTATACTTAGGCCCTAGTATATAAAATCTGTCAAAGTTACAGCTCTGTCTCAGAAGTAGGATAGTGTGCATTCCAGCGCCTGTAAATAAAAATGCCAATAGCTCCCACCAGTAGTGCTACCAGCACCTCTGTCAGCTGATCCAAGAAACTGTTGGTGGGCTCGGACGACTCCAGCACTTGAGGTTCCGGCTCATGTGCAGGTTCTTCAGGTGGCTTAGCAGTCTGCTCTTCCTCTGCTTTAAATGCTATTTGGTTCAAAACTGACTTTTCTTCATCAGTTATTGGTTTGGCTGCTGTTGATGACAGCAAAGCTGAGATCTCTCCACATTGGGAGCAGACCCAACTAACTGATTTCTTAGCAAGTACTTTACGTTCTGCTGGAGAGTAGTCAAGTGAGCCAATAGTGCCTTCAGCTGGAGTTGGCATAAATGCAATCAAAGCCAATAAGGCAGTTCTTATAGACCATGAAGGCTGCCATGTTTCTGGATGATGTCCAGAAATTGATAAACAAATCTTCTTATTGACTTCAAATCTTCCGTTGGGCGTTAAAAGTATTATGTGAGGCGGGTGCATAGGATATTCTTTAGGTAACAATATCCTACCATGGTAAATACCACCCTCGAAATCTGTACCTTTTGGGCCTTGTACGGTGAAATGCCACTCGAAAAGGTTGTCCTCCAAGGGCCGCGCACAATATTCTTCTGTGGCCTCGGCCAATTCCATCGCCTCCCTCATTAGACGTTTCACACCAGGACATTTCGTGTTATACTTTTCACTTATTTCCGCCATCTTCTGTGGAAAACACAACGGTGGGAACCACTAACAGTATGATAATTAAAATGACGCAACTATTAGCCAGAGGTACACGTATGTTATTGATGTAATCACAAGAAAATTTGATAACAAATCCTTTTGGATATGGCTACAGTAATTGTCAAAAATGATTGTCAACTGTCAAGTGTCAAGTAGCAGCTGTCTACATTCATGGAGATTGAAGGTTTAGATCTCGTCTCGTTTGGATGGTGTTGTGGGAAATTACCGAAATTACAATTTGGAATTATTTTTCGCTATTGTTTTGTTCCATATAAGACATATTTGACTATTTGTCAGCTTGTGAATCGTGAATGACTTGCTTAAGCTGCAAATATAACATTTTAATTGAAGGTTTTTAGCCTATCTGTGGTATAAAATATATACTGTGCCGTTGTGCCTGTCTTTTTGACTTTTGTATACTGATAAAAAAACATTGTGTCAAAAACAGAATATTGAAAGTGTGCGCGGTGTATTATTTCCTAACTCTTATTAATAAAATTAACTAATTATGTGAAAATACGGAGTGGTTTAAAATCTCCATGTGCATTTATTGTAATGTAATGTCGAGTACTTAATCTCTTGAATCGTGAGCAGCGTTTGTGTGATTATTGCAAGATGGGTAACATTAACAAAGACAATACGATTTTCATGGCGAAATATTCGGCATTTAACCCTTACCGTATAAGGGAGCGTGAGATGGGGTACCAAAATTCAATAGGGGCAGGTGACGCGCTTGCAAAAAGTCTTTACTGCGGTATGAAACCTATCGCGTCCTGGGACGCCGATAGAGACAAATGTCTGCCGACTGGAGGCGTTTTCAACCTTGAATTTTCCCCGGAAGGGTAAGTGAGCAGCGTTAGAGCGACACACATTAGCCTTGACTGAGGTATCACTTGTTAATTTGCACTAATGGGGTTCTTACAATACAATACAGTTGCCAAAATAATTAGATTTGATTGCAATGCGAAATTTTCATTTCTGATTGATAATTTTTTAATTAAGGTTTCTTTTCTGATATTGAAGGCACTTAATTAAAAAAGAAATTTAAAAACCACACTATAAGTCTTAACATTATTGTATAACCACAACAAATACATAATAATATGCTTAAGCTAAATACAGTGGTTGATTGAATTTTCCACAACCTAATATCTTATGTTATTAATAGAATCATTTTTGTAATACGTTGTTAGAATGCCTAATTATGGTTTGCACCAAGAAGTTCACAAATTGTATTGTATTGTCGCTATATTTAAGAAAAAAGGATGAAACAATGGAAAGGTGGTCAGGACACAAACTTTTGTTTAATTAGATAATATTTTTACTACCTATACTCTATTTGAGACTTGATCATCCTCCAAGCCTTTTTCTCAAACTATGTTGGGGTTGGCTTCCAGTCTAACTGGATGTAGCTGAGTACCAGTGCTTTACAAGGAGCAGACTTGATATGCCTTTTAAATTATGCAGGAGGAAGACTTGATATGACTTTTTAATTAAATACTCATTTTAAAAATGGAATGTAGTTAAAACTCAATAACAATTAATTTATCAGTTGAATCATTATTTTAGGCAGTAGTTTATTTGTTGCATATGTATTTTTATACAACACCCTGTCAAGATTTTATTTCACACTGTTATGTGAATAGGCACTGAGGCATGAGGCTGTGTGATAATAAATGGGACCTAACACAACACATGTCCAAATGAGGACTATTTTTTCTATCCTCCTTTTGTTTAAATTCTAGGACCTTATTGGTGGCTGCCTGTGAAAAGAAGTCAGTACAAATATTTGACCCGCTAACACATGAGAAGATACACTCGGTGAATGGAGCACACTCTGACTGTGTCAACTGTGTTAAGTAAGTGATATCAATAATGTGGAAAAAAATTATTACATAATTTTTGATTGATTTAAGAGTATTAATAACCGTATATTTATTTATTTTTGAACATATAAATAACATTTTTAAATATAAAAATAAAAAACATTTAAAAAAATAAGATTAAAAAGAAATGATATTAGGATGATCTGTACGAGTAAAAAAGTAGAATGGTATATGAAAGTTCATTAGTTCTACAATTGAATCTGTTGTTGTAATGATACAATTATTCCCTTATCAGAAAATTAACTAAAATGAGTGTAACATACATACTAACTGCAGTAGCTTATCAATTACATTAGCAGTTCATGTATAAAGCATTGTTTTTAAAACTGCCAAGGCCATTTAAAATTTGTAATATTTTGAAGAGCATAAAACTCATTTCTGTATTTAATTTCATACATATAAATCTTTAGGATCCTTTGTTAAAAAAAGCATCTGATTCGAGAACATCCTTCTTTTTAGGAAGTCAGAATTTGATTACTTGTAAATTAAGTATGTTTATTTTTTTAGATTCCTTGACGGACGAATGTTTGCGACCTGTTCTGACGACACGACAATCGCTCTATGGGATGTTCGGAACCTCAAAAAGAAGATACGATCTCTACTAGGTCACTCCAAATGGGTGAAAAATATAGAATTTTCAGTAAAAGACAAACTGCTGGTCACATCAGGATTGGACGGAAGCATATACACTTGGGATATTAATTCATATACAGAGTACAACTTGGTTTACCAAAGAGTTTTTCATACGTCGAGCTTGATGCGATGTCGGCTGTCTCCGGATGCAAAGCAGATGGTTATGTGCACCACAGGAGGACTCATTGTTTTAATACATGACTTGAATTTAAATACTTTAGCACAGGACCTTAATGGATTTAAGGTTAGTGTTGTTTATTGTGATAATTCATTGAATTGTTTTAGAAAAAAATATGTGAAAATGAGAGTAGCCTAGAATTTTTGTTGTAGTCATATTTGTTTTTAAAAAAATCTAAATAAATTCCTAAAGATCTCTCTAACTCTGGCTTCAACACACTACAATGTAAATCTGGTAGCTAGTTGCTCCCATTATACGCGCAGAAATACGCGTGCGTTTCCCCTGGCTTTGTTCCGTGACGACAATAAATGTAACGCGAACTACATACACCAGTTCTAATACTCTAATATTTTCCATACTAAACCTTACTGTTAATATTCCAGCCAAACCTATACAGGCTGATGCAGATGAGCAAGCAACAGATTCCCATAGCGGCGATGTACGACCATTTGTTCGACAGTAGCCGCAAGGAGAACCGCATCGAGTTCGTCTCCGACTTCCCTGAGGGCAATGACGCTGAAGTTGTTAGTGCTTTACAGGTACACAGGATTTTTAGCAGTATATTTAAGTCCAGCCTGACATACAAGGCCTTAAAATGTAATAAAAAAAAGCGGTGCAGTCCAAATAAGCTTTACATAAACAAAATTTTCTTTATCCAGCCATCAGTAAATCTTGATAGTTTTTGATAACTGCCTATCTGTGGAGACAATAACCTCAATGATAATGGTTATCTCAATGTAATTAGTACAGTTTTATCATTAATTGAATGTTATTATTTTTGCAGATTCATCCTCAAGGGTGGAGTGCGTTGAGTAGAAATATCAGTCATGATGACAAATCAGAGGTAAGACGACAAAATTCTCGTATACTCAAAACAGTAATTTTTCATCTGTTGAAGTACAAAACATTCTAACGATATGATTGGTCAGTGGACATGCATCCACGACATCCAGCCAATCAGCGAGTCGAGCGAGAAGAGCACGCGCGACACTTCGCCGTCATTGGGCGGCACGTCCTACCCCGCGCGCCCCTCCCCCCGCCGCCGCCCGCGCTCTCTCCGCCCAAGCCGGCATCATGTCAACCCCATGTGAGTATTGCAACTTTTTGATTGACATACTTCATGGTCATGGCCCAATCATCATTCTTCACTAACACTGTATAATGCTGAGGGTACTTTTGGTGTTTCATGCGGGAACTAACTACAGATTTTCAGAAATAATTAAGATAAATGAGGATCATTTTGCAATACTGCTGGCAGATTATATACTTTTAAAACTATTCTTCAGTAAATTATGGTGACTTCGGAACTTTCGAATACGCGCCACTCGCGAGCCTCCTGAAAACTGAACATTTGCACTTCGTGCTCATATTCAGCGTATGCATAGTCCACGAGCGACGCATTCACTAGATCTGGACCTTATTCTTCTAGATTCTTAATCTCCACTATGACTGATTTTACGCATTTTTGCATTTAAATATAACCCCTATAAGCATAAAATTGAGACAGAACAGATTATACAAGTATTAATTTAATGTGCGGTGCAGGGCTACATCACACTCAATTTCTGCATTTAGTAGAATTTCAGGTTTAGGCCTCTAATGAATGAATAATTGAATGAGATTGTTTTAAACAAGGTCAGAGAATGGACCAATTGAATTTACCTAATAATAATTTACTCTGGATACCCTCGGAAACACACTTTAACCATTTATACCGACTGACAAAGTTATCCAAACTCTAACGATCGCTACTGATTCAAAAAGTCAAATACCTAATATAAGATTAAATGGCATGAAGTCCTAAAAAAGGATACCTGCACGGTTATTGGTTCTTTGGCAATCCGTCGAGGGTATAATACGATTATTTATTCCACCCAAATGACCCCTTCGCAAATGTCAACAAAGTACCTAATTGTAAATGTCTTCCCCTTTAGGTCGCTCTCTCTGGATTTGGCTTTTGTTTCTTACCTGAACTGTATACAGGTTTGGAACTGAGAAAAATCGAATACCTTTGCTCTTGCCCATAGAATGGCTGTAGAAGTTGCCAAAAATACATATATCCTTATCGAATAGCAATTGTTTAACCAAGAACCCTGTATATAATATAAAGATCAGTCCGTTTGTCGGCAGGGCGATGACTCACATACAAATAACTAGGGAGGGCGAGGCCCCGGCCGCCGGGCCCAGCTCGTCGCGCGACCCGCCCGCCGCCCCCGCCGCGCCGCAGCCCTCCCGCCTCGCTGGGGTAAGCCCCATTCCTCTAAGACCTTCCTACACCATGATAACCATAGGTACATGGTGTTGGTAGACTTTTGATTTCAATTTATAGTCCGCTCCAAACAAAATTATAATCTTGAAATGAGTATACAAGGTTAGGAGAATCATGTAAATATTTGATACCCACTTAGGCCTGATATAAGGCATTTAAATCACAACTGAATATTTTGTAGTTCTTAAACTATACACAAAAAAAAATATTTTGCATCTCACTGTATCTAACAGCCAGTCTCGCCCCTTGTTATTTAACAAATTAAATAACAAAATGAATGAGTGAGCAAGTGACTCTCTCATGTATGCCATAAATATAACACGAACAGGTAGTGTTGATACACAAAGCGACAAGTATGATTGAATAAGGGCGTCAGACTTGTCGTTAGGTATAACCGAGATGTCAACACTAGCCTATTCTCCAGGGTCTGTCTAATATACAGAATGATGTCTGGGAGGCGGCTATCACGATCAAACAGCAGAGAATTCTGCAGGAAATGTACAACAGGTGAGGTTGCCGCACCCTGCATGACTCGTATTAAGGCCTGGTCAGACTTAAGCGGTATTTGCTACCCCTGTAGAAGAAACTGAGTGGGTACGCAGTAACGTTCCCACAAAAAAATTCGCTATTCCTCTATGTATTAACATCGATTTTGCAAATATTTACTCACAGCGGCAGCAAAAACCTCTTAGGCCTGAAAGGCCTTTACGACATTATTTAGCTTAGTATTAAAGGCAAATCTTTATTCTTTATAATCTATTAAGAAGTATTTTAGTCTTGGTAAGACTTTCACTTTTGCACCTATTTAAACTTCTATATACTTAACTGTGTTTCTGCTTGACAAAATTGTCATGACTATGTTTGTACCATCAAATAGAATGGAATGTATGTAATGGAATGTAGTCCGTAGTAAATGTAGCTTTGTTTCTTCTTGCTTTTATTGCACTAAACATGACCACCATGTAGTCTGTAATAATGAGATTCTCGATGTCACCAGATATTTAATACATCCCCTAATGAAGTCATTAATGAAGTTATTACTTCCCCATGCTAACTCATCTCCCGAGCCTTTTCCCAACTATATTAGGGTCGGCTTCCAGTATAACTAGTCCCCGTACTATATTGTATCTGAATTGCTGTTGGAACTTAAGTCTAAATAGATGAACTTCAATTTTCTTTCTTAGCTTAATATTTTGCTTTCGGTCAGCATAATTATACTATCACACAATAGACTCACAACACGACACGACATACTTAAAACCAGTAGACATAATTATTATGAAATTTCGGTATTTGTCCACAAGATTGTAGTTTAGCAACGCATTATACTGTACACATATCTGCATCAATTCTATATTACAATGCTTTATAAATGCAAAAATGTGTGAATGACTGTTATTAGTGGAGTTAAAGAATCAACAGCTTTTGTATCTTCCTAAGAAATTGAATATTTTCTATCAACAACTTCAAATCACCTTTTCTCACTGTAATCATCAAATGCACGATATTAAGAATTCTGAATGCATAATAAACCAATCATGCTTCGTGTGTCAGTCATCATTGAAATGGTAGTTTTAAAAGTCGATGTGCATTGCTAGTCTACATAGTATCTGTGAAAATCACGCACATCTCACGTCTTATCATTTTAGTTAGAATCTGTCATCTTGTCACAACATATTTTCCAAATACACCTGTGTTTGGTTGTTCACTTATGTCTTGCGCAGCTGGATGATCTCATTACATGAGAACAGCCGCAGTGGCCGACTACCAGCATCATCATCAAATTTCCAAATACCTACCTAACTGTATCACAAGTATAAACTGTCTTGCTACACCTTTATGGTACATGCAATCTATGTGACATTTTGCCAAAGGCCTTGTTAGGAAATTGAAACAAATGTCTACCACTCTGTTTGCCTGCGCCCAGAGGGCAGGTGAGGCGGAACTTCAACATGCAGCGCATCACGGGCATCAACACCGGCATCACGCCGCCCCCCGCGCGCCCGCTGCCCCCCTCGCTCTCGCCTGGACGCGGGGATGGAGACTCGCCCAGGTAACAATGTGATACTACCTCTATTAACACTAGAAGGGCCGGGCTTCATGCTATACCTTCCATATTCTTCATGGTATAATGTATTTTTTTATATATTTAGCTTAACAATAGCAAATTAGGAAAAGTTAGAAAATATGAAAAGTACCATGACATAATTTGTGAAATATTTAACATTGAAATTGCCTTGCCGCCAATTTGACTGCCGTGGTGTTTCTATTGTTAAAAGTTGGTTCGTTGTTGAATAGGAGTCTTAATGTGAGCTGATAACAGTTTCCAATATAATATTTGTGCATCAGCACAATACACAAGTTTCAACATAGCCGAATTATAGTTACCTACATGCTGCCGAAGCTGAAAGTCAATAAATGTCTTTTTTCGTCTATTTTTACAACGCAACTGCAGCAACATATAAATCTCTGGAAACTATGAATAAACTTGGAATAGATGATTATTTTAAAACACATTGGTAAAATATAGAAAGTTTTTTCTCACAACTTTGGGACTCTAGAAAAATAAAATTATATTTGTCATAATTTCAGGAGTACATCGCCATCGTCGTCGGGACATACGCCGCCGCGTGACAGCCCGAGCACGAGTGACGACGAGATGACCAAAAGCAACATCAGACAGAACAAAGACAGGCTGCTCTATTATATAGAGGAGACTAATGAAGGAAAAGGATTTATTAAGGTAGGTGCTACAAGATATAGGAAATTCATCAAATCCTAAATTGTTAACCCCTGAATTAATAAAGATACTATACTCTATCCACGGAAGCAAGAGCTAAAAGGTAAACAAAGAATGACAGTTTTTCAAGATGGCGGTATAACCCGACCGATGACAAAACGTCACATTTTTGTGTAAAATGTTCGCAGTATCTGTGATTTTGTCATCGGTCGGGTTATACCGCCATCTTGAAAAAGTGTCATTCTTTGTTTACCTTTTAGCTCTTGCTTCCGTGGATAGAGTATAGGAGATTTTGATGTGACAAATTATTTAAATATCTTGTATATGTGATAATTTCTAGGTACTGTTGACTATAGTTTGTATGTTTTTGGTTTATTCTGATATATTTTTACAGGAACTGTGTTACTCAGCGGACGGGCGCATCGTATGCTCACCATTTGGTCGAGGGATGAGACTTTTAGCGCTCAACTACGAATGCGGAGAACTATCTAGCTGTGTACAAGAGCTGAGCGGACCAAGGCCCATGGTAGAAGTAGGCCAGAGCTTAGGCATCCACCAGGACCTCGTCGTCAGCTCCAAGTTCTCCCCACGCTACCACATGCTCGTCACCGGCTGCCTCGAAGGCAAGATCGTGTGGCATCAGCCCTACAGCGGAGAGTCCCTGTACTAGACGTTACTCGACGTACTTATAGTGAATGTTATAACTGCCTGTTGTTCAGCTATCACTGCACTGCTGGCCAAGCTCTGACACGAAGGCTGGTCTCCGGTACACAGCGTTACCGAGTAGGTACGACCAGCGGCGACGAACATAGACGCTTGCAAGGAACAGGCTCGATACTTAAGAGTATTACAGACTTGTGATCGAAGTATACCCTTACTCCGGTAAGGAACTAGCCATCACCGCATTTCATGTTCGCAGTGTTTAGTATTTAGATCTAAAAAATGCAGCTACGTGTAATAAAGTTAACAATATGAGGAATTTAAAAATAAGGCTGAATAAAAGTTTATGTAATTGGATGTTTGCTACTCTCTCTGTCTAGGTAAATCGAGCAACTTAAAATCTATCGTAGAAGATAGTTTTAGATATTTATATCAACCACATCTAGTATCAACTTTGTAATTTAATACGAGAAGTCGTCGACTTGACTTTTAGTGTCCATTTCGACCGCGCGGCCACCTCATAATTTTTGATGAAACTTTGCCAGGAATTAGTAGTAATTTGTTACTTTTCACTCCTCTTTTCCTGAATTTGTTACAAAAAAAACCAAGCCGCTATGACAAAGAACAGT
This sequence comes from Helicoverpa zea x Helicoverpa armigera, assembly GCA_033682625.1. Classification (NCBI taxonomy): domain Eukaryota; kingdom Metazoa; phylum Arthropoda; class Insecta; order Lepidoptera; family Noctuidae; genus Helicoverpa; species Helicoverpa zea x Helicoverpa armigera. The sequence continues at coordinate 2,805,207 of JAWIIS010000050.1, forward strand.
TGGCCGCTAGAACCGCCACTTGCCGTAGTCATCGCCCGTGATTACACAGAAACTATACAATGCAGATAGACGAATGATACATCAAAAGAAAGGTCTTAATTTGTTAAATTTGTTACAAAAATAAAAAAGGTCAAAACGTAGATATACAAAAAGTTATGCAATGTTAAGTTTTCAGGTTATGAGTAGGTAAGTATATCACCGTAGGCACCAAATTAATAGAGGCTAATGTGTATAGAAAATTAGTCTTTAATTTGTTACAGCGAAAAAAGACAAAAAAATACTAGAAAGCAGGTTCAATAATATGTTAGAGTCGATTTTAGTTGGCCGCGCGGACGGCAATATGCCTAAAATACAATTTCGTTTTTCTCGTTATTAAATGTAGGTTTTAGCTTAATTAAAGTACTAGTCGATGGGTAACGTAACCTAGTTTGAATAAATATAGCGAATTTAACTGCAGCATTCGTATTTTAGGAGATATTTACAAAAACACAGTGGTATGAAACTGTATGAGAGTAGGGTGTCCATGCATTTTCACATATTCGAAATTTTCGTTATTCACGTCTTATTTTTTTAGGGAGAGTGCATACTTTATAAAAATCAAATTCACAAATAGATTAAAATTTCTTTATTCACAATCAACACAAAGGCAAACAAATCAATTGTTTGCCTTTGTGTTAACACAATGTGTCAAAAATGTGACACAGAGTTGAAAGGTGAACTTAAGCTAGGCGAGATCATAACATTTGATTTAAACGGAGCTGCAGACTCAGTTTTACTCACTGAATTGCCGATTACTCTTAGCATTAAGGATAATTATTATTTCTTAGTTGGTACTATAGAATTTATACCAGGCACAAAAATAGGCCACTATAAATGTCATTTTTAAATAACAATAAATATTTTTGTTACGACGACAATTCTTTTAAAATTCAAATACACACATTTTCGTGTCTAACTGACACGAAAATATGTGACACAGAATTTATAAATATTATGTTAGTTTATGAAGATTTTATATTTATCTGGTTGTCTTTTATTACTTGATTTGTTTGCCTTTGTGTTGATTGTAAATAAAGAAATTTTAATCTATTTGTGAATTTGATTTTTATAAAGTATGCACTCTCCCTAAAAAAATAAGACGTGAATAACGAAAATTTCGAATATGTGAAAATGCATGGACACCCTACTCTCATACAGTTTCATACCACTGTGTTTTTGTAAATATCTCCTAAAATACGAATGCTGCAGTTAAATTCGCTATATTTATTCAAACTAGGTTACGTTACCCATCGACTAGTACTTTAATTAAGCTAAAACCTACATTTAATAACGAGAAAAACGAAATTGTATTTTAGGCATATTGCCGTCCGCGCGGCCAACTAAAATCGACTCTAACATATTATTGAACCTGCTTTCTAGTATTTTTTTGTCTTTTTTCGCTGTAACAAATTAAAGACTAATTTTCTATACACATTAGCCTCTATTAATTTGGTGCCTACGGTGATATACTTACCTACTCATAACCTGAAAACTTAACATTGCATAACTTTTTGTATATCTACGTTTTGACCTTTTTTATTTTTGTAACAAATTTAACAAATTAAGACCTTTCTTTTGATGTATCATTCGTCTATCTGCATTGTATAGTTTCTGTGTAATCACGGGCGATGACTACGGCAAGTGGCGGTTCTAGCGGCCAACTGTTCTTTGTCATAGCGGCTTGGTTTTTTTTGTAACAAATTCAGGAAAAGAGGAGTGAAAAGTAACAAATTACTACTAATTCCTGGCAAAGTTTCATCAAAAATTATGAGGTGGCCGCGCGGTCGAAATGGACACGACTTTTATGGCCTGACTGCCTGAGCGCCTGTTCAAATGAGATATAATGCAGTTACTTAATAAACTTTAATTTATCGATTTGCGTATTTTATTTTACATCTCCTGATTTCTACATATATGTATGTATATAAATCCTAACTAATATTATAAATGTGAAAGTAACTCTGTCTGTCTGTTTGTCTTTTCTTCACGCCTAAACTACTGAACCGATTTGTGTGAAATTTGGTACAGACATAGTTTGGAACTTGAGAAAGGACATAGGATAGTTTTTATTTAAAAAAAAATATATAAAAATAAAAAATAACATTTATTCCGGACATATAGCGCCATCTATTGGTCAAACCAAAAATATGCCGGAAGTCACTATTCCATGCGAACGAAGTCGCGGGCAAAAGCTAGTATAATATAAATATTTATTTAAACAGAACATACAGTACCTACAAATTGATTGTATAGTTAAAACTGTGTCGCAGGTACTATCGAGCCCACCTCCAGTACGGAGATAACAGCGTTCCTTTTGTATAATTCAAATAAAACCTGCCTGGGTCTGTCTGAGAGACGTGTGCTCGTTCGTTCATCAACGACATCATGGCATCATCGTTGAGCAATGTTGAAAAGTGGTAACTTTGTTCATACAAAAGCTTCCTGCGACATTTTTACATCACATACGAGGCGACTAAATAAGTTTTTGAAAACAATTAAAACTTCAAAAAACAGATTAAAAATGTATTTTAACAATTTATACAATGTAATCTACAAACGTTCATACAAAATCGCAGTGTTATAAATATATTTCTGATTTTGAACACACTCTTATTACGGATTTTCGCTATTTACAATGTTCTTCAGACGTGGCCTCCTTCCTTGAGCTTGGCGACCAGGGTGTCGACATCGGGGACTACGGAGCCAGCCTGTCTGACTGGCGGGTCTTCTACGGAAACAACCTTGATCCTAGGAGCGATGTCTACACCTAAGTCTTTGGCGGTCACCTTCTTTAGGGGCTTCTTTTTGGCTTTCTGTAAAAAAATATAATTTTATTACAGCGGACTACATCTGCTTTCATTTCATGTCAATTATTACAGTGTTATTAAATACACCAGCGAAAAAACATTTTACTGAGCCTATTCTATGTAATATTATAAAGCTGAAGAGCATGTGTGTGTTGAACGTGTAAAACTTGAGAATTACTAGACTGATTTGAAAAAATATTTCAGTGTTACACAGGCTTGTTAGAAGCCTATATATTACAGGAGGTATTCATAGGCTACTTTTTATCCGACTGAGGGAAGAAGCTAGTTAATTATAACATTTTAATAATTCACATTATCCAATAAGAATATTTCTTACATAGCACAATGCTGACATCAAAAAATCAAAATCAAAATCTTTTTATTTCACATAGGCCTTTGCAGGCACCTATGAAACGTCACATTAGTTGCACGGTTCCAAAAAGTTGGTCTCATGGAGAAGAGCCGGCAAGAAACTCCATAGACACTCTTTTTAAAAAGTAATATAGTCACAGTACAAACAGTCTATTACATAACAATAGTATGCTCACAGAATTATACAATGCAAGAAAGTTTATCTGTAAATCTATACAATGCAAAGGGAGAAGAAAAAGTCGTTTAATTGCCAGGGAAGCCACATATGGAGAGATGAGTTATCGCCATATAATATCTTTATCGTCAACAAAGTCTTGAATTTTATAATAAGCTTTTTTAATTAGGGTGGATTTTAAAGTGTTCTTAAATTTTATATCCGTGAGATTGGTTACACACTTAGGCAGCTTGTTGTAAAAACGGACACAATTCCCTAAAAACGATTTATTTGATTTCGTTAATCTGAATCTCGGAACTACTAGCTTGTGCTTGTTTCTTGTATTAATTGAATGTATATCACTTTTAACACTAAATTAAAGTTTTTGCGTACGAACATGATATTTTCTAGTATATAAAGAGAAGGTAGTGTAAGTATATCAATTTCTTTAAATAATTCTCTTAATGACTCGCGAGGGCCGAGGCCATAAATTGCACGAACTGCCCTTTTCTGGAGAACGAAGATTGAGTTTACGTCAGCCGCTGCCCCCCACAGTAAAATACCATAGGACATAATACAATGGAAGTAAGCGAAATACACGAGCCTAGCAGTGGCAACGTCAGTAATCGAGACATAGCGCGGTATATTGAAGTTTAAAGTGTTACATACCATGATGTTAGGTAGGGTAGCGTATCTGGGCTCGTTGAGTCGCAGATCGGCGCTGACCACTGCTGGCAGCTTCGTCTTGATGACCTCCAGACCGCCGTCGATCTCACGGGTCACCGTCAGACCAGCGTCTGTCTTCTCGATCTGAAAGTAATAGTATAAGATGGGTGTAATATATGCAATAAAATCTGTCGCTCAGTTTTGAACATCAATATGATCCGCTCGGAAAATCCGCAAATGTAGAAACCACTATAAAGCTGGCACACACTAGTTGTCCCTAGAAGAAAACAATAGTATTTTTATACTAACATATTAATATAGGCGCCATTAGTGTTTCCTACAATCATTTATATTTCAAGTAAAAATATGATATCTTTGATTTTTAACTGTTATGTTGCAGCTTAGAATACAAAATAGAAATGTTGTATACTCACTTTGGAAGCAAAGGTGCCTTGTGGCCAGTCCAGCAGAGCAGCGGTCATTTGTGCAGTTTGGTTTGAGTCATCATCAATTGCCTGTAACACACAAGAGAATATTTTATTACAAGTATATTACATTTCTATAAGGCTTCTTGTAATTATAATTACTTTTTGCTGGTTAGGGCTCCAACAGCCACTAGTCAGATTGGTGAACATGGTCAATGTGTATACTCTAATGATCTGATTCAAACACTGTTAGAGATCAATAACTAAAATAGTAACTAAATACATGTTATTGTTTGTTCCCACATTGACAATACACTGTTTATACACACTGTTCCATAAATAAGTGTCAATGGCAAAGCAGTATGTTGTTTGTTTTAGTTTCTAATTTATAAACATACTACTATAAAATTGCTCTAATAAGCCACTATTTAACAAAAGGTACATTTGAACTGCATTAACATTTGGCTATGGAATTGTTCAAAAAAGTTACCACTGGTATACAAAGGGCTCCAGAAGGAACAATTTGGGTTTTAGTCAGAAAAGTATGACACTCCCTTACACTTCACCCATAGTGTTAGGATCTCTAAAAAATACTGACCTGCTTGCCAACAATGACAATATCAGCTTTCTCATCCTTGGACAGCTTAGCTAAGATCTTGGCTACATGCAGGGGCTGCAGGGTCTCATAGTCTTTTCCAGCCACCTCCACATGAATAGCACGGTCAGCTCCCATAGCAAGTGCTGTCCTTAGAGTTTCCTAGAAAAGACAGCTATTGAATACGAGCAGATTTTTAATCAAGCTTACATTTTGTATGTGGAACAAGCAAATTGGGAATTAATTGTATTAGCAGTTATATTTGATTAAATACTTCTTTTTTGGAGACTGAAAGAAAAAAAAAAGATTTATTTGCAATCTGTGAATTTATGGTAAGAAGTTAGTGATCATTAAGTACCTGGGCCTGTGCAGGTCCACAGGACACAGCAATGACTTCACTGGCTATCTTCTTCTCCTTCATCCTGACTGCCTCCTCCACAGCGATCTCATCAAACGGGTTCATTGAGTGCTTCACGCCATCTGTCACCACGCCAGTCTTGTCTGGCTTCACACGGACCTACAAATTGAAAGGAGGTTACTATATTAAAATTTGCTCTTAATACTTTACATAAGTAATTTTAAGTAGCTGTAAGTTAGATGGGTGTTCATACTCATGATTATTTTTATTTTCATCTTCTGTTTAGCCACCTAAATAATTGAAAATTTGCAATGTAAGTTGTATCTTTGGCTTCACATCAGTGAGTCTTTGCATCATGATCTTATTGGCATTATTCCATTACAATATCAATTATGTAAAACTATGATTATTTGGCATGTATGTATATCTGTACATCTAATCACTATACAGTTTTTGTGTGCCCAGTTCAAGGTTACTGATGATAACGAATCTAAGTTTCAGGGTAGGTATCTCTTTGGTATAGAAAACACGGTTATAAAATGTAATTACTGAAGAGCTTATGTCACTGAAACGTTAAGTAAAATATAATAAGGGAATTGTAATTAGCATTTGTTACTTTATATTTGATTTAAATGATGTAAACTTGAAAATTAAACAACAAGTAACCTTTGCTCTCGTAACAAACTTACTTTTACGGCGTAATCGATAACTCTCTTGACTCCAACTAAAACGCGGGCCATTTTAATTTGTGCTATGAACTAATCTTACTACAAAATAACACAAGTTAATTTAATTTTAATAAAAACAAATGAAGAACTTCCAACAAAAGTACGAAGTCCAGGTGTTTTTTTTTTAGAATTTGCTTGTTTTCTGAAACCGAGTCTTTTGAGTCAGCATGACATTTAGACACAAGTGTTGCCAATGTAATTTTTTTAATCATCTTGTCTTGTTGGCAGTGCTAGTGCTGTGCTACGATTAGGTAAGAGGTGCTCCGAACCGCATTTTCGATAATAGTCTTGGTCTTTTAAGTACTCGTTTTATATGCCATGGGATCCCTCCCTGTCGTGGTACCAATTTTTAAAATAAATTGATATATTATAAATGTTGAAAAATACAAGTGCGTGTGTTTGTTAATTACCCGGGAACTGGCTGAAACGGCACCTGGATTATTATATTTGAAAAAATAAAACACATTTTGCATCAAATCCATTGTATTATCTGATCTGGCTGTCGCATTGAAAACCACAATGTCAAATATGTTTTAATCTACCCCAGAATAGTATTAGGTACGAATACACTTAAAATATAAATTAATATAATATGTCTATTATCACGATTAGAACTTGAATTCTTTGTATTTCTTCGATTGCTTCGAATCTGTATTTTGTTGCCGCTTTCTCTTGTTCTGAAAATAAAAAACAAGATTATTAACATAGAAATTGTAAAATGTAAATTGCTTAAATCTGATACAAAGGTAAAAAAATTGCTACAAACGACTAAGCAAGTTTCGCTTATATCTAGCTGAAGAAGTACCGTCTTACCTTCTGCCTGGCGACGTGATCGGCCAACATGTCGGACAAGTCCTCGTGCGCCTTGGGGCGCGTCTCGCGCAGGTGTCGCTCGTAGCGCGCCGCCACGGCCTCGGGCTCCAGCTCCAGCTCCGAGGGGTCGAGCGCCACCTCCACGCCCGCCGCCGCCGCACTGCCGCCCTCGCTCGCCGTGCCCGCCGCCGCAGCTCCTGCGCGCTTGCCTACACGAAAAAATATAATAATCAATTAGAACCAATATATAGATGTGTTCTTTAATTATTGAAGTTCATCATTGGAAATCTTGAAATTGGTCTTTTCGATGCGTAATAGATATGTGTCAGTTGTTAACGCAATAGTGTACTGCACTGCTATGTCAGATTAATCAGCTGATTCGGCAGCATGTAGCACGCATTCTAGCAAGCGTAGTAATAGATTTCTTATTTCTAATCGGCCTTTACAAGGTCTCATGACAAGTCTATCGCGCGGTTACAAAGAGTAGGTCATAAGTCATAACAATATTCAGCTTACCGGGGTTGGCGGCGCTGATATCGTAGACGTGGGTGGACGCCATCATGCCGGGTGTCAGCCCCACGCGACGCTCCGGCAGCACCTGGTATAAAGCTGGGGTGTCGCCACTAAAACCGAAACAAATGTTTAAACATCATACATAAACACAAATCCTAACTAATAATATTAACGCGATAGATTGTACATATGGATGTTGGTTCCAAACTATTGTATGAATTTTAATGAAACTTGGCAGTATTATACATATCAGAGATTATACATATGTTTACATATCAGAAAAACATATAGGCTACATACTATTCCAGCTAGTGATACATAATCTTGAATTGTTGTTAAGATCATAGAAAACATGATAGTGGGTTGTTCTCGAGAAATACTCTGTTTTTTGCCAGTCTCGTATAGATTTCACCAACTCATAGCAAGAATAAATAAATAAGAATACACAGTAGTCTCACCCTTCCATATCGCTCTCGACCTTCTTCTTCCTGAGCTCGATGGTGTCGGGCGTCTCCATGCCGGGCGGCACGGAGCTGATGCCGAGCGGCGTGACCAGGCCCTCGCCCGGGGTGGCCACGCCGGCCGCCACCTCGCCCTCGCCGGGCTTCTCGCCGCCATCGTCTGATTCCTCTGTTGGTGGAATGGTTTATGGTAAACTTTGAAATTTTTCATAATAAACTGTAGCAGCTATAATATAACCTAAGTAATCCAACATCAAGTATTTTTTTGTTTCTCGATGTCGCGTATATTTTGCTCTTTTATGTGTTTTGTAGCCTGTTTGTTGAGAAAATGTATTTGTTTGTGATATACACAAACAAAAGGTTTTGACAACAAAAGTTCGCTATGGTTGCTATTAATTTAATAACCGAAAAATAACTGACAATATGTCGTACCTAAACCTAAATAAATTGATGAGGTACATAAGATTAACATATATAAGATTATTAAGATTACATTGAATAATTATAAAATATATCATACCTTCTTCAGATTCTTCCTCAGACTCAGATTCCAGTTCTCCCCACATTGTCCTATCAATGTCTAGGTCTTCCACATCCTATAACATAAAGCAACAACATTTCTTTTTAAATAACAACTGTCCTACGTGATAATTCAGTTTGAAATACAATAAGTAATTGAGAAAAACAAGATGTAATTGTCAAAAAATACTGTGCATATAACAAATATTACAAATTATACTACTTGACATGTTTGCAAGATTTTTGTTACTGTTATGGTGAATATTATACATAGCTAAACCATGTCCTGTTTTAACGTTACGACTGCAGAATGATTCCAGGATAAAAATATCCATAATTTTTCACTTACATCTTGACCACTACTCTGATGACCGAACACATCTCCATACAAAGGCTTGCCAGTCTCATCCACGGGTGGTTTCCCCCATCCGCCAGCGTGGTACCCGAAGGCGCAGCCCTCGGGGATGGGCGCGTTGAGCCCGGGGATCTTCAGGTTGGGGTACGAGGGCGGAGGCCCGTACCGCTGCTGGGCTATCAGCCATGGTGGTGGCACCTAGGAATATGGAGTGGTGTAGTAACTTGGTTTTATTTTACAAATTATATAATATTGGGGTCACGTAATATGATCGTGTCTAGTATATTTGACTATGGTACTTTTTTGAAGATAAATATAGATGATTGGGGTATTTTAAGCCAGCTGCATCAATCAATATAATTTTAGTTTAACATTTTGTTTTAAACCTACATTTAAAAAATATTGTAATATCAAAGATAAGTGGGCGAAAAAGAAAATTGTATGAGGCAAAAAATGGCGAAGTTTGCACAAATTAAAATAATATTACGAAGCATATGGAATGGCTAATTAAATCATAAGTTCAAGGTTGATTTCTTGTGACATCAAACAGTTTATAATAATCAGCTTGTTGTTGTGACAAAAGTTTATAAAAACTCAACAGTATCATACCTTATGTGATCCAGGACCCACAGGCATACCGAGCGCAGTCCTGAGCTCTTCGGAGAGGTCTCCCGGCTTCTTCTCGCGCAGGCGCGTCTCGAATTCTTTGCCCTCGTAGTACAGGTCGCCGTGGATCGTCATGCGGGGTTTAGTTTGCCATCTAAATAAATACAGTTTAAAAATTACTATTATTACCTCTTTGAAAAATTAGTATTATTTAAATGAGCGTTATGGCACTAAAATCAGTTTTAACTCACGAAAACGGGTGAGCTTGTGTGTGTAAATGCTCATAGTCTTTATGTGCATTAACTTGAGAGCGGTCACTTCAAGTCACTTGTGGCCCAGTCGACGAGTCATAGAAAGATAACGCGCAGCCACTTTCGTGAGAAAAAACATCTATATAGTGTAAATATTAAATATTGATAAATATGGCCTTAGTAGGTATTTTTGTTATGTCTTGTTACTTAAATGACGGTAATTATATATTTATGTACATTATACTCACCAAATTATGTCACGACGTTGCCTCTTTGGATTATATCTCGCATCATAAGCTAAAGGAGAAAATGAAGGATCCAGTTTTTAAACTGGGTGTAACATGATCAAAAATATAGCAGTTACATTAACTTGCTTTCTTATGATCACATTTGATTTGATAAATTGAATTCATAAGTCAGTAAATATTTTTTATTTTAATTTTTTTAAATAATTGTGTGAGAAGTGAAAACACTGTCAAGTTGTCTCAGTCGTAACTTTAAGTTCTACTTAAAATTATTTCTGTTGCAGAAATAACGTAATTAGCGTGACTAACTTTATAATTCAATGTTGTGTCAGTATTCGTTCGTAATCGATTTTACCCAATCAAATTTTAGTGAATCAGAACACATCTTTTTTATGCCTTATCACCCTCTTAAAATGAAAATAATGATCAACTTACTTGAAGAAAGCATCATGAAGTTTCTGGTAATCAATATCAATCTTGCCAAGCTTGGGCCTGGTCCGTTCCCTCATCTTGGCCTTCAAGGTCTTGGTCTCCTCCTTGTCCTGCAGGGAGGCTCTCATCTCCATGATGCCTGTCTTCTTGATGAAGTCCGGAAGGTCGAACGGAGGCTTCTCTATACCTCGCTTGCCTTGCAGGTACTGGATAAAGTGTTATGAGGTAAATTTATTAAAAGTGGTAATAAGAAAAGCCAGGTGTATTGATAAGTAAGGTCAAACTGGTATCACGATTTTGGGATAGAAACTTGGTAAAGAAATCCTTTGTCTGTTATACTTGCAATACTAAATCCTAATGGATAGAAATATGTACTTTGTACCCAATGCATAATAGGTATATCCATTTTACTTTTAGCATACGTGATGTGAGTCAAACTACCAGAATTAACTACTACCTTTTTTACGCAGATATTATATCAGTATGTACTTACTAAATAACCATCACAGTTTCAGGAGTTAATTTCTTTGAAATAACTTACAATCATAAAAATAAATTACCTTTCTCTTATAACACCAATGCCTCGGCACTTGCACAGTATTCCTATGCGCTTTCAGCTGCACCAGCAGTTTGGGGTCCCTGGCGGTGACGTCATACATCTCCACGACATCGGGCCGCGACACCAGCTGCTTGAGTTCGGCCACTGAGAGGCGTGATAGCTTCTTTAGTTTACGCTTGGAGAGGCGCTCCTTTTCGTCTGCTGCGTTTTTCTGGATAATCATTTCATTTAATTACATATTATACACGCGAATTTTCGTACATATTGATAAATGAAACTGGGTTGTAATGTAAATATATTAGAACCAGCTTCTGCCAGCGGTTTCACCCGCATCCCGTGGGAACTACTTCCCGTACCGGGATAAAAAGAAATTTTCAAATCGGACCAGTAGTTCCTGAGATTAGCGTGTTCAAACAAACAAACAAACTCTTCAGCTTTATAATATTAGTATAGATAACACATTGGCTGTTTTTTATTAATATGGAGGCAGTAGTTATTTCGGGACGCGGGTGAAACCACGGACGGAAGCTAAAACACGTATATTCTAATTGCATACTTTCACTCAATAATTATATGTATATAGATGTATTTTTGTATTAATGCCACAACACAAATTGTAAATTGAAAAGTTTCAGTTATAAACTCAGATCCCATGTTTTAAGAATAAAACAAATGACATTTTTACCTCCACAGCCTCTTCATCAGCAGCAAATTGATCCTGCACTTTCTCCTGAGGTTTGGAAGGCTTGGGGGCGTCCTTATCCTCCTCCTTGATGGCATCATCTTTCTTCTCCGTGATCTTGAACGCCTCCAATATGCGGTGGAACTGACGGTACATCGGCTCTAATTCATGGAACTGTATATTTTCCTGGACATACCTGGGAAATAACATAAATTAATAATTAAAGCATTTTTTTGTGTAAGAGTTTACTTACCTAAATGTTATTAAGGCGAAAGTTTGTGAATGTGTGTGTTTGTTAATTCTTTATGCACAAAAATGTCAAAGGTATTTAAATGAAACTTGGTAGTAAATTATGTTGGGCATCTGAATAGTACTACTCTGTATCCATGTGTGGGAAGTAGTTCTGTCAGGAAGCAGGTGAAACCTCTGGTGAAAACTAGTTAATAAATAAAGAGAAGTATAAAGCTTCACTATAATAAGAACCTCCCCACTCAGAGACATTTAATAGGTACTTAAACCATTCCTTAGTGAAGGATTTGTATGACATTCCGTCACTAAGGAGTGACTTAAGCAATCATTAAATGTCTCTGAGTGGGGAGGTAAATATGTTATTATTTCATTGAATTGTTATCTCTCAACATTTATATTGAATCTAAGAGAAAAGGAAAGATTGTCTTACTCAATTTCAACTTCTTTTTCATTTTCCTTGTCACTGGACTTTTTACCATCCTCTTGACTAGAAGCAGTATCTTCATCCTTCTTCTTAGATTCTTCTCGTCTCTTCTGCTTGGCAGCCTTCTTCTTCTTTTTCTTTCTTTTATTCTTATTAGCTTTGTTGGCCTGTCCCTAGAGTAAAAGAAATGATAATTATACATATTGTGTTGTTAATGTTTACTCATTTCATAGTGTAAAGGTTCTTATTATCGTATTCATTGATAAGGTAACTTTTGAGCTTATTTCAACAGCTTCACATAATATTTTATGGTAGAAAATTATAAAAGTTTGATTGGATTTTTTGGCCATAGTTCACATAAAACTTCACTTATTTTATATGAAATAAAAGTAAATAACATAAGACTTACTTCCACTTTGGAGATAATTGGTGGCTGTGGTGCATCAGGAATGTTGTCATCATCAGAGTCTCCTTCATCTTCCTCAGCATCATACTCAGTACTGATCACAGGTGCTGGTGGTGCCTCCGGTGGGTTGTCTATGTCTGAAACATGAAGAAGATTAATGGTGCACTGATGGCCTATCATAACCTATGTAAGTTAAAAAAGAAGCTAGATTTGTTTTTGATTTTTATTAATACTAATAGTTATTGTTATCTTTTTTTTCTTAAGGCTGGTCCAAGTGAGCCCTATATTAGTAAAGTAATTCGCATCTGACATACCTTTTCCTACATCTCCTTCACCTCCAAGTGCAGCCTGTCTCTGATCTTTATAAGCTAAAGCCTCTTCTAAAGCCTTTGGCAGCACCACTCCGCCCACTCCAACGGGCTTGTTCCTGAACTCCTCAGGAGTATCTATCTTCATTGTTAATAGTGAAGGCAAGCTTGATGGAGGCCCTTGCATGCCCCCAGACTCATCACCCTCGCCCTCATCCTCATCCCCCTCATCTCCATGGTCATCCCACCCTGGGGGCCCATCCTGCCTTCCCCAACCTGGCGGACCCTGATTGTCCCAGCCCATTGGAGGCATGTTAGGCGGCGGGCCCATCCCTGGGGGACCCATATCCATTCCTTGGTTTCCAAAGTTACCTTTCATGTTAGGACCACGCATCATGTTTGGAGGCATTCTCGGAGGTCCCATACCAGGTGGTCCCATTGGCGGGCCCATACCCATGCCTGGAGGGCCCATACCTGGTGGCGGAGGTCCCATTCCTGGTGGGCCCATTCCCATGTTACCCATCATACCGGGCGGCGGGCCCATACCCGGAGGCATTGCAGGAGGACCGCTCGGCGGGCCGCTCGCCGAGCTCACGGGTGGCATGGCACCTGGTGGCCCCATAGGTGGCGGTGGCAAGGTCCCTGCACCCATAGAACCAGGCGGAGGTGGCATCGGGGGAAAGCTTTGCATTCCCGGCGGGCCCATTGACCCGTTATTGCTGGGCGGCCCCGTGCCAGGTGGCCCTTCCATGTTTATATAATGTTATAACACTTTACAATGTTGGAACTGCGTTTATTTATTCAACTATTTCTTTCAACAGCAACAAACATTCAATAAAAATGTATTGACATAACACAAAAACGCATCATTGAGGTTAGTTTTGCTAGAGGTGTCCGCAAAAATACAGATAAAGAAAAAACATCGGTAATTTACGGTTTTCCGTTTTAAAAGTTAAACTAAGTTGGTTTAAATAATTTATACCAACTTATTATGCAACTTATTTTGGCTTGTACATAAATCTAGAAAACACCTGTAATCACCCCTGTTTCACAAAATGAATAAATGGATTTGGATTTGAACGATTTCAAATTGGGGACATTAAAAATGAATGAAGAATAAATTAAGTTATTAATTAATATATTGATATAAAGTCTCTACCACACAAGTACATTCTTTGTACTGTCTTTTTCATTCCCACTTGTCGTAAGCCTAGCTTTTTACCCCTGGTTAGGGCTGCCATCTCGAATTTCGCCAAACCCGGACAAACATTATAAAAACCCGGACATTTGGCGTAAATCGCATTTTTTCCCTGAACGAGTACGATTTTTTTACATAATTGAGAAGTTTCATAAAAATCTGATGATTTCCTATATTAAAAAACAGAATATTACATATCACAATGTACATAATACATATAAGGGAAAGTGCCTTAAATTAAATAAACATTTGAAGCTCAACAAGCATACCCAAATTATTACTGAACTAGCCGTTTTCCGGCGGTTTCACCCGTTTCAACTACTGCCCATACCAGGATAAAATATAGCCTATGTTACTCGTGGATAATGTAGCTTTCGAATGGTAAAAGAATTTTTTAAAACGGTCCAGTAGTTTTTGAGCCTATTCATTATAACCAAACAAACAAACAAACAAAGTTTTCCTCTTTATGATATTAGTATAGAAGTATAGATGAACACATTGTCTAATTGACAGAAAGGAACGCAATAATTAAAATTGAAACAATAACCCACAATCAACATTTTTTTATTATTTAAAAACATGATCATTTCACTTATAATTACATTGGTTGCTTACATTATATACAGACATAAGTAATCAATCACAAAATTTGTTCTGTATCATAACAAAAAGTTCATGTCAGTTAAAATGTCTTTGATCATAAATTCATAAGTTATTGAATGTACCCATAGTTTGAGTATCACCAATTTATTTGAGTTGAAGCTGGGGGTGCCGGCACAACATTAGATTTTAATACAGTCTGGAGATAAACTTCTAATCTGGTCTTGGGTCCTCCTTCATCAATATTTTCCAGTACTTTTAGATACTGATTACTAGTTAACTCTAGTATTTTTCTAAATTGCCTCCCATAGTGTTTGTCATACTTTGAGCCACACATGATAAAGAAGTCATGAACTAATGTTGCAGATATATCTGGTTCAGGTTTCAAATTCAGAAAGGATGCTAACCATCGCCATCCATATCTCAGCCCATGAGCATTTGGTGTGTTTAGAAATTTGGGCATAGAGGCTATCCATATAGCACAATGTAACCTAAATATTCCAGACATCCTCTTCAGAAACTTGTCCTGTTTCTCAACAACTCCTTCATCATTATAGGTGTAGCCCCTGGACATGTAAAACTCTTTGTCTGACTGACCTTCTTTCTGAGGCATAAACATTGGCACTATGTAAGGGCAGTATCTATGGAAGTTAGCTTCAACTAGTTTCCCAAAGTGTGGGAATTGTGCCCAAAGAGCTGCAGTGACAGCGGCAAGGGGATATGCAGCTTCTGTACTACTGGATACTAATAGATCACCTTGTCTCACTATTTTCTTAGCTAACAATGCTGTGCAGTAAAACAGTCCTTGTGGATGCTGAGTCGCAGTCACATGAATATCTAATACTTTAACTGTCTCCCCTTTGAGTAATTTGGATAGTTTCTCGTATTTATCCCTCATGTGTGATGCACTGACTGAAGACAAGGCATTCACAGGAGTATTGACTGCTTTCTGACAGTCAAATCTGAATTTCTTTAAATTAGGATTTTGTAATAAATCATTATACTGTGCTTCATATTGTTCCAAATAAGTCTTGAGGTTCTCATAGTGGTTATAGTTTTCAGGTGAATAAAACACTGGTTTGGTCTTCTTAGGTTGTTCCAACTTAATTTTTTCAGCATTGGCAGCAGCAGCCATTTCAGCTCCTTTCAAAGCTTGTGCTTCTCTTTCTTCTAACTCTTTTCTCCTTAACTCTTCCTCAGCCTCTTTTTGCTTTTTTAACTTTTCTTCTCTTTTGATGGTATCTATAGTATCTAGGATTTTTCTTTTAATATTTTCAATATTCAATGCAAGTATTTCTGCTTGCTTAACATCTTTGTCAGTAGCGCCAGTTTTACAAATATCCATAATATGGTTAATATTTCCTAGGACAGTGTTTATTGCAGTTGTGTATGTTTCACAGACAGACTTAGCAAGTGGCTCTGCCTTAAGGATGTCAGTTATTTCACTATAGCATGAGCATATTTGACTGTGGCTTTGTGTGATCGCTGTGCATCTAGCCATGGCTCTATTCTGTTCCTCTAATATCTTATTCATATTCTCTATAATTTCTGTGTTGATAATCTTGCAGTTCTGTTCATCTATGCGTGCTTTGTTCAAAACTGATAAATTGTCATTTTCCTTTAACTCTTTAAGCATTTGAAACTTTCGTGCCTTAAGCTCTAATGCTCGCCTGTCACAAACTTCACCTTGTCGGGTCCAAAACGTCGCCATGACTTCTGCTCGCTTGGCCAACATATTGTGTACCATGTCATTGAATATTTCTATAGAAGCCTCTTGGAATTTGTTCTCATATTCTTTCATAATAAGTGTGTATCGGAGGTCTTCACGGAGTTTATCTTCTACCAAGTTTTGGTCAGTGTTTTCATCTTTGATGTTAGTCAAGTTTTCCTTAATCTCATCCTTCTTTAGCGGACTCTTAGGACCGATAGTCACTTCTTTTACCAACGGACTAATTTCGGCGGCTTTTGTTAACGCCGATACCCGTAGTCTTGCTAGCTGATCGGTTATACTTATGTCCCCTTTCCCAGTTGAATTATGCGTGGGATAATCTTCATAACTACTAAAACTTATGTCAAAAGATCTATCCATCTCTATAAAGCTTATTATTGCAACTTACAACCATGGAAAATAACACCACACAACGAATTATTCAACACGAACCAAAAGCAACCAATTTGATTGACAGTCAGTTGGGCATTTTATTTTGACAGTCACGTACGTACCATGTTTCATGGAGAATAGAGATTAGTGGTGCTACTTATAGACTTACAATATTTCACTCACTCAATATCTCTCGAAAATAATGACCACCGTGCCACCGCCGTATTTGTTGTCATTGATGATGGTTAAGCCATCTACACACTCGCGCGCGAATCACGGCGCCAATCGCGACGCGAATCGCGGCGCGAATTGGAGCAAGAACTGCCAACTGTCCACACTGGCAGAGGTTCGCGCCGGGCTCTCAGTATAGTTCGCGCACTTGACGCGTATGCACGCCAAGCATTTAATCAATATAGTTTATTTGTAGTCGGTATGGACAGTGAAACCACTACAGCAGCTGCGGGGCTACTTTGCGCTTTAGCAATTTATAGTTACGCCATAAAGAAAAAACAAACAATTCAAAAGAAGCAAAGAAAACGGAGATGGTGGATTACCACCATTCACCGAAACAGAACCAGGTAAGTACCAATTTATTATGCTTTCTCATAGAGTTTAGGATATAGTAAGTACGTAGTACAAGATGGGTGAAATAAATATATATTCACTTTTAGCTATATTACAGTTTTAATAACAGTTAAAATGTAATACGCCGCTGTAACATATCTTGTGATGTGGGATCTGATACTTGATAACTTTGTATTTTGTTACAGTGCAACCATGGAGGAGCAGTTGAATGAACTAGTTGCAGAACCTACAGATGAATTCAAAAAGTTTTCCCGGATGTCATTAAATGATTTTGAATATTTGCTTAGTCAAATTTCAACACGAATTTCAAAACAAGACACCCAATTACGAAAAGCTATTCCTGCCCAGATACGTCTCGCTATAACACTGAGATACTTAGCAACAGGAGATGACTTTGAAAGCCTTCATTTTTTGTTCAAAGTTTCACCACAAATAATATCAAAAATTATACCCGAAGTTTGCCATGCCCTATGTGAAGTGTTAGAGGATGAAATAAAAGTAAGGACATCAATTTAATACTTTTATTATGCATATACAGAACTACTTAGAATCTAGAATATAACTTTGCAAAATCAACCAAATATAATAACAAAATTCAATAGACAATAAAAACAAAATTCGGTAATTTCAGTAGGTATTTAACTTAAGTCAAAAGCTGTCTGAACTATATCATTATTATGATCAGATGTGTTTGCATCTTGGTTCTCTGGTAAATGAAGGACAGGATAATCTGGTGTACGAATTAGCCGGTTCGATTGAATAATGATATTAGAAGGTGGGGCTGATATTACTTGTCTATTTTGGTAATAAGTATTTTGATTCGCCTGCCCGTAATGAAATGGAGGCTCTGAATGCGTAGATGATGATGTGCCTGTTCTTGGTTCATAAAAATGAGGTGGCGATGGAGTCATCACTAAAGGGTCATCAAATTGGTATTGTAAATACATCCCATCAATGTCGTGCATCAACTTCAATCTATTCTTTTCAGATAATTTTCGCAACTTATTTGCTAATAGTTTTCCGTATAAATCGCAATCATCGTCTTGCTGAATAGGCTGTAATGGGTTCCTTTTTAGCGTGGATTTGAAGGTGATAAGAGCGTCTTTAACGACATTTCCTGCGTCAACCACTTCTGAAGAGATTTTGCGTCGGTGGATTGTCTGGTCACTGTCTTTTTGGGTGTTAATAGACTGACTTCGATTTTCATTCATTTCTTCAACATTCTCTTTAATAGCTTCGAGATTTACTTCTTTAGGCTCCTTTATTCCACGTTCCTAAAAAAACACACATACATTTAGGCACTTAAATACTGTTTTTTACATGAAGGTTTTATATATGTTATGTTTTTTGCAGATACCATCTTGTCCAGAAGAGTGGCTGCGTATTGAAAGAGGATTTGCAAGGAAGTTTCCTCGAGCGGTTGGATCTATTGACGGCAAACATATTGTTCTCGACTGTCCATTCAATTCTGGTTCTGTATACTATAATTATAAAAGAACCTACAGTATAGTATTACTAGCATTAGTTGATAGTCAATACAATTTCATGTTTGCTGACATTGGTTGCCAAGGCAGAATAAGTGACGGTGGAGTTTTTACAAATAGTATTTTATGGAACAAGATGTGTACAAACAGCTTAAATTTACCACCACCGCATCCATTACCAGGTTCGAACATTGATGTGCCCTACGTTTTTTTGGGGGATGGAGCCTTTGCACTGTCAGAACATTTAATGAAGCCCTATCCTGATCAGCACAACATAGGATCTGCAAAACGTGAATTCAACAAAAGATTATCTTCAGCTCGGGTAGTGGTAGAAAATACTTTTGGTATATTGGCGGCCAGATTTAGAGTGTTTAGAAAACCAATCCCATTACAACCACAAAAGGCTCGCCTTATAACATATACTTGTATACTACTACATAACTTCTTGAGACGAAGTTCTACTTCTTTACATATCTATACACCACCCGGATCTATTGATATGTTTGATGATGATGGAGTACTTATACAACCTGGATCATGGAGGACAGATCAAGAAAATACATCCGCTTTTCGTAACTTGAGAAGAGTACCTCGGCGATCAGCAAATAACGCCACAGAAATAAGAAACGAATTCACAAAATATTTAAGTAATATTTAAGTACCTAACTATTAAAAAATAAAGTTATCTACTAACCGTATTCATACTTTTTTTACACTTTAGAGTATCTCCCAAAAAAGCATCCATTGCTTCATAAGCGAACCAAATGGGCTGATATATCTCATCGGCACCAGCTCCCGATTGAACGGACTTCTTAACTTTTCCCTTGTAGCTCCTATAGCTTGACATGAGAGAACCTTTTTTCTTTTTCAATTCATCAATTGGTATTTCCATCACCGTACTTATCCGCATCCAAGCATCATGGGTTTTCAGTTTATTTTTATAATCTTTCAAATTAATGTCCCATAATACCGGCTCAGCACGAAAACATTCTATAAATGTTAGTTCTAATTCATTGCTCCACACGTTACTCATTTTGCAAGCAAAATCGTAGCATATACCTAAAAAAAAACTAAAACACAACCATCCGTGTCAATTGCTACTGAGCGACTGAGCTGCCCGAGGCGCGAATGTATAGTCTTGTCGCGTTCACGTCGCGCTTCGCGCCTGCGAGCGCTTTGTCGCGGGACAAAAAACCGACAATTTTCGGGGAACACAGCGCGAACGAGCCGCGAAGCCGCGAAGAATATGCGAATCGGATCTACACTCATGTTACGCGGGTGTTTCGCGCCTTCGCGCGCGGTTCGCGCGCGAGTGTGTAGACGGCTTTAGAGACGCTGCTTCCAGTTTTTCCACTAGTGGTTTGCTCGGCCCACCGGATCTTCAAAAACATGTTTATATAATAGTTAGTAACTTGACTCAGAAAATCCAGCAGGCGGATCCTCGGTCTATAATCGGTATTGGCTCTTGGCTGGCTTACCGGATAGGTAACTCTGCTAAAATAAAACAATCTTTGAGGAGATTAGGGAGAAAATTAGAAAATTACAACAAAGATTAAAAAAAATACTACATATATTTTATCTATGCCTACGATCATTCATTTATTTTTTATCTATTGACATTAGAGATTCAAGACTATTTTGTTTACTGGGAATGGCGCGAAATTATGACAGTAGGCGCAGCTGATGAATGAATGTCAAAAAAGTTAACCGTGTCCAGTTTAAAGAGTATCGTTTGTTTAATTATGTTATTTTTGTAGAGAAATTAATTAGATGACACAATCATAATGGTTCTTCAAAACACGGGAAAGTACAGAGCGGATAGAGATGACTCGAACAAGAGGGAAGCTGGTTCATCCACCGGCCCGAGGTTAGAAAGTTTTGCAGAACTTGTTGACTCTAATATTATTGAATTATTACCTATAATCGTCCTATTTTCTGTACAGAGAGGAGTCTTCGGAGTCTCGTATTCGTTTGGCCCTGGAAAACGATAGGATTGATTCGAAATATGGGTTCGACAGAGTAAGGGATGTTAAAGAACGGACAGGGTACTTGATAAACATGCATACCGTGAGTTTTATATTCTTATTTTGAATCGGTTTAAGATTTATAGTTTCAATACTACATTGATTACAATTTTTGGAGAAAGGATGAGTATTAATCAATAATCTTGCTTAATGTGAATTGTCAATCTCAGACTTAAGTCCAATTTTTCAGACTTCACGATGTTTTCCTTTACCTTTACTCAGTTTATTGGCTTCTAAGTATTGATACTTGCCTGACCCTCACCCACACTCTATCTGCTGCTGAGAAATATAGTGCATCTTAATTACTTACTGATATTGTTCCAAAATGTGTACTAATAGATTTAAAAGTTCTGCAAGAAAGAAGGTATATTCATGTATTATTATTTTTTAGGCAGAAGTATTAGATGAAGACAAAAGGCTTGTAGCTGCGATGGATTACTACTTCATAGAGATGGATGGGTCAAGGTTCAAAGTGTCCCTGACCTTCCAGCCATACTTCTTGATCCTGGCTCGCAAGGAGTGTGAACAGGAGGTCATACAGTTCCTGTCCAAGAGATTTGCTGGAACTATACACAAGATCAATGTTATTGAGAAGGAAGATCTGGATTTGGTAAAGCATATTCCGATGAACTTGTTTTTTATATTCTGTTTTAAAGCTCTTAGATAAAGTTTAAATTACATTGCTAGAAATCTAGCAAGTTCCTGCTGTGATGCTCTCTTTATCCTAGGAGGCTGATATTTCTGCTGTAAAAAGAAGCCTGAATTATCAGTTTTTGTTTTAAAACTACTTTAGTGCCTGTACAATTTAATTACTAAGCAGTCTGAATATACAATTCTATTTTTTCTAGCTTAATCACTTATCTGGCATAAAGCAACGGTACATAAAGCTTTCGTTCATGTCTCAAAATGAAATGATGAAAGTTCGTAGAGAGATACTAACAGCTGTCAACAAAAATAAGGAGCGAGAGAAAAAAGATCAGATCTATGCAGAAATGTTGACCAATGCCTTAACTAGTGCTGCAGCTATAGAACATGCTAAGAAGACTACTGATCATATGGAGAATATTCTTGATATTAGGTAAGTACATAGTTTATTTATCAATTGTTCAGCCCTGAAAGATTCTGATGGAATATCTCCAGCGGTGTGCTCTAGCAGTAAAGTTACTATGCCATGTAGGTCACCACCGGACAGCAATGGTCTGGCTTGCTTCTTAATAAGTCATAAGAGATCCTAAGATCCCTAGAAAAAATATCTGCTCCAATCTTCCTACCTGTATAATGGATGGATGGACATGCTGACCAGTCATTTTTGGGTAACCTACTGGGGATGTCTTTTGAACACAAAAAATTTTATACAATAGATTTTTACCATACTGTTTTGTTTTTTCCAGAGAGCACGACGTCCCCTACCATGTACGAGTATCAATAGACATGCAAATCTTTTGTGGTACCTGGTACACGGTCAAAAGCCGTGGTACAGAGACCCCAATTTTCACAAAAAGAGATGACATCATAGAGAGACCGGACCCCATAGTGTTGGCTTTTGATATAGAAACTACGAAGCTTCCGCTAAAGTTTCCCGACTCGCAGACTGATCAGATAATGATGATATCCTACATGATTGATGGACAAGGCTACTTGATAACTAATAGGGAAATTATTTCTGTGGATGTTGAAGATTTTGAGTACACACCCAAACCGGAATTTGAAGGGTAAGAGGCTGTTAATCCATTTGTAATGTGCTAATCAATGTATGGAGTACCTATAAATAATGTTAATCGCATTTTCAGCCAATTTATAGTGTTCAATGAAGAAAACGAGCTGGGCTTGATACAGAAATTCTTTGATCACATTATGGATGTAAAGCCTCATATTTTCGTCACGTATAACGGTAAGTTCCAACTCCTCGCGTCTATCCCAGCTTTATAAAGTTATTCGGTGCCCTTTTTATTACCTTGGGAACTGAGTAATTGGGTTTTAATGCATGTTTTTGCTGCACAGGTGACTTTTTCGACTGGCCGTTCGTGGAAGCACGCGCGGCTGTTCTAGGCTTGGACATGAAACAAGAAATAGGGTTCAGTAAAATTGCAGCCAGAGACGGCACCTACGCCTGTCGACCAGCCATGCATATGGATTGTTTGTGGTAATGTATTTTTTAGCTTCCGCAATTTTTTCGTTGTATAACAAAGAATGTTACTATATTCTGATCAAAGCTAGTATTGTACTGTATTTGTCTTGAACTATGTAATTATTTTTCTAGCTGGGTAAAAAGAGATTCGTACCTACCTGTAGGTTCTCAAGGTTTGAAAGCCGTCGCCAAAGCAAAGTTGAGGTATGATCCTGTTGAGTTGGACCCTGAGGAAATGTGCAGGATGGCGGCTGAGCAGCCTCAGGTACAGTATACCTTTTATTTTATTAAATACCAGTAAAGGAATTCAAATATTTTCTTAGCTACTGTCCTTCTATGCACCCATAACTGCGCAAATGGCGCAAAGATTGCGCAAACTTATTATTACTGAAACTCGATAGTAAGAAGTGAAAAAATATATTTTTACTAGCTTCCGCCCGCGTATGGTCCGGTTATATCGAAGAGAGTTCTTCAAAAGTCCGGGATAAAAACTATCCTAAGTTCTTTCTCAAGGTCAACTCTATCTCAGTAACAAATTTTATTAAAATCAGTTTAGTGGTTTCGACGTGCAGCAGACAGAGTTACTTTCTCATTTATAATAATAGTAGGGATAAAATTCTTTGATTAACTCTGGGCTTCAAAATTCATGAATATTTGTAGGTGTTATCAAACTATTCGGTGTCGGACGCGGTGGCGACATACTACTTGTACATGAAGTACGTACATCCGTTCATATTCGCTCTCTGCACCATCATCCCTCTGGAGCCAGACGAGGTAAGTAACACCTTCACAATTTTAATAAATATAATAACATTTTAATCAGGATATTTTGTGCTTGAATTCACAAGTCGTATCATAACATAATCAAATGTAACAGATTAGTTATTATGAGTAAACTACTACTATGTTTTATTCTGAAATAGCCGAAGGGTTTTTAAACTTTTGTGATAACAGTTAATCAGTGATCAGTGATCAATCTAGTGATCGTCACGTCAATGCACTGGCCACTATATTTCACAGACAGTATGCCTCGCTTCATGATATCATGAGCACTGGCTAATATACTGAGCTATACTTCGGCACACAGACCAAGTTTTCACCTATCTCATCATCATCTCCCGAGCCTTTTCCCAATTATGTTGGGGTCGGCTTCCAGTCTAACCGGTGTTATCGGTGTAAAGTATTCACCTATAATCAGGGTTTTTGTCCTTACAGGTGCTTCGCAAAGGCTCAGGCACTCTATGCGAGTCGCTACTGATGGTGCAGGCGTTCCACGCGAACATTGTGTTCCCCAACAAGCAGGTGGAGGAGCTCAACAAGCTCACTGCCGACGGACACGTGCTGGAGACCGAGACATACGTCGGCGGACATGTGGAGGCGCTGGAGTCTGGTGAGTGTTCACATGCTGCCAATTATACTTCAGGACCTTAAGGCTGATTGCACAAAATCTCCGCTCCTCAATCCTATTGGTTAATATTTCTCAGTTTCTCCACTCCGCAGCCTAGCTCCGCTCCGGTGGACAGGCAGCCTAAGGGTCCGTAAAGTTCTGTAGGTTTTTGCAAACTTTTAGTCAGCCGATAGTTACATCGAGCTCATAAATCAGTATGGAGATGAATTGTGTGGGCGCACATTACAATAGTCAGGTATCGGGCCGCTGTCAAACCCACTAAAACGTTTCATTGGGTTCCCAATTGCCATCGAAATCCGGCCAACTATCGGCCGACAATTTAAAGCCAACTAGCCTAATGGACACTGCTCTAAGGATAAATTTTCGCATGTTTAGCTTAAGGCTCATCACTCAGCATATCCGATCTCTCAACGTTTCTACCTTAAATTTCAGGAGTATTCAGAGCGGATATCAAGTGCAAGTTCAAAATAGTACCATCAGCGGTGGATAAACTGATGGAGACTACAGAAAAGACCATGAAACACGCCATTGAAGTAGAGGAAGGGATCCCACTGGATTTGGTGACGAATTTCGACGAAGTTTGCGCAGAGATAAAGGCAAAGTTGCAGCATATGAAAGACCATCCTAGGAGGGATGAAAATCCATTAATTTATCACTTGGATGTCGGCGCTATGTATCCGAATATTATTTTGACTAACAGGTATGTGAGAGTAGGGAACGAACTGAGGATTTTTTCTTTTGTCTTTGAATGCATTGTTAGGTAAAAGAGTAGTCCAAATCTTCCGAGCCTTTTCCCAAGTATTTTGGGGTCGGCTACGAGTCTAACCAGATGCAGCTGAGTACCAGTGTTTTACAAGGAGCAACACTGCCCTATCTGACCCTCTCAACCCAGTTACCCGGGCAACCCAATACCCCTTAGTAAGACTGGTTGTCAGACTTACTGGCTTCTGAGTACCCGTAACGACTGCCCAGAATATTTACTGACAGTCTAATCTGTTATCACCTTAATTTGAGTAAATGTTTTTAGTTTGGGTAGTTTTGAATTTTCTTTTGGTTGACAGCTTTTCCCAAATCCATACCAACTTCCAACTTATTATTCCCCATACATCAATAACTTGCTTATATTCTCAGATTACAGCCGTCAGCCATGGTGAACACGAGTATATGCGCGGTGTGCGACTACAACCGCCCCGGCGCCGCCTGCCAGCGACACATGGAGTGGATGTGGAGGGGAGATTACTGTGAGTTGTTAGGGTTCTTTGTTATTGTTGTTACGGTATAAATATATGTGTTGTGGTTTTCGGTAATCTGTGTTTAATCCTTAAAATCATTTGGGTCCAATCAATCAGATCTCCATAAACAACAAGGATATTTTTAAACAAGTAATCGAAGATTTGCTAGGATATTTTTTTTCCATGTTTTTTTGATGCAATAGCATGTTCAATGGTAAATTAATACTTCATTTCTTCTGACCATGCTACAAACGATTGACGTTTATTTATTCATATCTGAGGTTGCTATTTGTCTTATAGAAATATTGTATAAAATTTTCTAATAGTATCCAAAATAGGTATACTACCACCACCACACCAAATACCACCTTTCTTGAAAATTTGCAATCCTCTTTGATTTCTCATTTCAATAAATCATTCCCCAGTGCCGGCCACGCGCAGTGAATACCAACGTATACAACAGCAATTGGAGACAGAGAAGTTCCCGCCGCTACACCCTGGCGGACCCACCCGAGCTTTCCACTCCTTACCTAAAGAGGACCAGGTTATAATCATAACTTTTTCACTTTATTTAGCTGATATATTATCACCGAACCTCACAAAAACATATCAAATAAAACAACTACATAAATATATAGTTTTTAGGTATTTATTTCCCTTAAAATATTGTCAATTTTGTGAATTATTGACACTGGTGTTTTGCTTTTAGGCGGCTTATGAGAAGAAGCGTTTAGCCGACTACTGCAGAGTGGCGTATAAGAAGACGAAAGTAACAAGAACAGAAGTCAGAACTACTACTATATGCCAGAAGGAGAACTCGTTTTACGTCGACACTGTTAGAGCTTTCAGGTAATAAAAGACGCATTCATATTCAACATATTGTTATATGGAATTTTGTATGTTTGGAGAACTTTATTATTTTTTTAAACACTTTGGAAACACAATAAAGACTGTTTTATGTGACCTACACAACTTGAAAAAACATTATTTTTATATAAATGAAAACAATTAAAATCTAAAATATGTATAGATCCAATGTAATTCTTTTTTTAATGACGTCTTTAAAGTCGATAAATAAAGTTGTAAGAAAGTCGAAAGGCGTTTTGTCTGTCATTGCTTCCTTTACGATGCGACCTATATGAGCTATCTGGAAGCGCACTCGAAGCTGCGCAACGCGAAAACAACAACAGTGGCCTGCAGACGGCACAATGTACATCTTTCAATTCACGTTGATTCGCCCACGCAGGACGCACCTTTTACAAAATTCTAAGTTATAAAAATACTTTTAACCTATCCTCAGGGACCGTCGCTACGAATACAAGGCGTTAAACAAACAAGCCAAGGCTAAAGTAGCCGAGGCGGTGGCAAGCGGCGACGCGGCGGAGATCAAGTCTGCCAAGAGCAGGGAGGTGCTGTTCGACTCGCTGCAGCTCGCGCACAAGTGCATCCTCAACTCCTTCTACGGATATGTTATGAGGAGAGGGTAAGTTGATCAAATATTGTGTTAAAACTTTGCCACTCTGAAACTTGTCAGAAAAAGTCATATCTCAGGGACCAGTGACTGCGCAAGAGTCAAAAAGTGTATGTATAAATCGCTTTCAAATGGTGCACGTCGCAACGGCAAAGTTATTTGACGAAAGCTGCAATGTTTTGTTAGTAAACGTAACCTACCTCAGAGCAGTTTCGTTCACTTCTCTTTAACACGAAGATAAAGATGACCAATACTTTGAAGGGAAATTGTTGTTTTACCCGTTGTATGTCTTAGTGCAGATATACGGTAGACACAATTTTCTATTCTTTTGTAATTAGCGACATATGAGAAGTTAATACAAATTAGACTTATCAGTTTCCCAAAATAAATCACAATTTATCCCTCGCAGTGCTCGCTGGCACAGCATGGAGATGGCGGGTATCGTGTGCTACACGGGCGCTAACATCATCATGAAGGCGCGGGAGATCATCGAGCAGATCGGCAGGCCGCTCGAGCTCGATACTGACGGTAAGACATTTTATATTATTTTGTAATTTAAGCAGAAAAAAAACAAGATAGTATGTAGTGGGTTTTATTTTCATGAGTATATCACTATATATTTATTTTTATTATAGCTTGCTTTGGAATAACGTAAGTTGTATTTCAATTATTGGTTACCAGTAAAAAAAATAAAATTGCAACTTCTGAGTTACTGAACTTATTTGTCCTCGAAGTCTAAGTTGATACGACTTTTCTTCAAAAAGGCACATTAATTCTTCTAACTGCTTGTCTGATGTTGATTGTAAATGGCTTGTGTCACAGGTATTTGGTGTATACTACCGTCATCATTCCCTGAAAACGTGACGGTTCTCACTACACACGCTAAGAAGAAGAAGATCAACGTTTCCTTCCCGAATGCGGTGCTCAATGCTATGGTCAAGGTAAGTTTACTTGCACTAAGGTACGAAACTTAAGGTGTGAATTAGGTGCTGAACGAAACAAACTTAAGAATTGTTTATATGAAAGCTTAATTAAACGAACACTTGCTTGCCCGAGTCGATACATCCGATTCAGCGCGGCTGAATGATATGGCAAGTGTAAAAGAAAAAGAAATGAATTCTTCGGCGTTTTCGTAAAACCTAAAAAAAAAAGCAGAACTATGTACTAATAAGACAGGTCCATATATTTTTTTAGTTGATCCAACTATACTTTTTAATGGCAATCATTTTACATAATAAGTAGTAACATATGCAATATCCATTTAGGACCACTTCACAAACGACCAATACTTCGAGCTAGTGGACCCTGAACTCAAGAAATACGAGCAAAGAGCAGAGAACTCTATATTCTTCGAAGTAGACGGGCCGTACTTAGCTATGGTACTACCGGCCTCTAAGGAAGAAGGAAAGAGGTTGAAAAAGAGATATGCCGTGTTCAACTTCGATGGATCATTGGCTGAGTTAAAAGGTAAGGCCAAAATATATTTAGAACTCTATTGTAGTAATTTTTAGGTCCGATTGACCTTTAGTTCAAGGCGCTTGGAAGGGTAACAATAACGTTAGAGCGAACAAGGAAACGATATTTTGATTCGTAATCAGCCGACCCAATATATTTCCCTTGGTTTACCATATATAAAAAAATACATAAAAATATCTGCTCTTGTTCAAGATATTTGTTTAAGCTTGAAACAATAAAAAGTATCAGCTGTTTCCGCCCGGGATCGAACCGGGGGCCTTGTGCGTGTGAAGCACACGTGATAACCGCTACACTACGGAAACTTGATGTTAATCTTTCAAATAGCAAGTTACGAGGTACGAATCTAGAGCGACTTTCACTGCCAGTACATTTTACCTTGAACTTGTTATTTCGTCACATGTAAATGAGTAATTACATAATAGGGTATTACATGCATTTTTGAAATATATCTTAAATAAATTCTTTAGTCTTAATATATCTCTAAAAAATTAAAAATATTTTTTTTTCTCACGTTATGTACGAATATAAATTAATTGTTTTATCATAATTTCAAATTTCGCGCGTATTTCGCGAAACGCGGCACACAACGGACGCCATGATTGTTTTTTGGTCATGACGTCATTACGCTACTACAGCTGTCAGTAATACATATTTTGATAGGGTCATTTCGCCTGTTGGCGACCATTTAGTGCAGTTGGCAAGTTTGACGGCGATAATAAAAATGCTCCAGCACTCATTTCCATGTCAAATTTGTGTAATGTATTCCTTATATACTCTATTTTAAGATTAACTTTCAGTTGTATAAGAAATATCTTACGTTTTCTATTTAAATCGATAAACCTCAGAATTAGGGGTTTTACCCAGTTTGCGTCCACAAAATCCAATTCGCGTCCACCCATGGTCCAGTTCGCCTCCAGCGGCTTTGAAAAGGAATATAGGGGTGAAATTGTTAAGAATTAATAAAGAAAGATTGTATTTGAACAATTTCTTTATTTAACAATACACTTAATTATTAAAAATCAACATTATCATCATTTAAAATTCACTTTACAAAATAGTAGTATTTAGTAGGTCGTGGTGGCCTAGTGGGTAAAGGACCAACCTCAAGTACGAGGGCGCGGGTTCGATTCCAGGTCAGGCAAGTACCAATGCAACTTTTCTAAGTTTGTATGTACTTTCTAAGTATATCTTAGACACCATTGGCTGTGTTTCGGATGGCACGTTAAACTGTAGGTCCCGGCTGTCAGTGAACATCCTTGGCAGTCGTTACGGGTAGTCAGAAGCCAGAAAGTCTGACACCAGTCTAACCAAGGGGTATCGGGTTGCCCGGGTTACTGGGTCGAGGAGGTCAGATAGGCAGTCGCTTCTTGTAAAGCACTGGTACTCAGCTGAATCCGGTTAGACTGGAAGCCGACCCCAACGTGATTGGGAAAAGGCTCGGAGGATGAGGATGATGGATGATTGGTTTAAGTAACTTAAAATTAGGCAATTAATTTTGAAACTTGAAGAATAAACAGTAATCAATTCTGTTAATTTTACTCTAAATCACAGGGAATGCTTAAGATCCGCCTTGATTATACTAAGTTTTTGGCCATATTATTTTTTTTTTATTAGCCTATGCTGTCCCACTGCTGGGCAAAGGCCTCCCCCATAGCCTTCCATTTTTCTCTTTCCATCGCTATTTGTGGCCAGTCCGAGAGGAAGCTGTCCAAGTCTTCTCTCCAGCGTTTTCTTAGTCTCCCTCTCGGTCACCTTCCATCCTCAGGGATCCAGTGTGTGGTGATGTTGGCCCACTTGTCCGGGTGCATTCGACTTCAACTTTGCAGACTTATTGCCCACATCTACTATGCCCGGATCTTGGACCGGATAATGGTGTTGCGTAGGTATCCGGTCACTAAGCCGTATGCTGAGCAGGCTACGCTCCATGCTCCTTTGGCATACTTTTAGCCTGGACTTTTGAGATTCGGTCAAAGACCAAGTCTGAGCTCCGTAGGTTAGGATGGGCAGAATACACATGTCGACTAGTTTCCGCTTCAGACATAAAGGGAGTTCTCCCTTCATGGACCAGTAGCTCTTCCAGGCGTTTTCGATCCGTAGATCGATTTCCTTTCATATTAAATTAACAAAACAATTTAATAATTTTGTGTAAACATACAACTAAAAGAATTGTTGAGTCAATAAATTATCAGACAAGGTAGCATATTCTTTGCATATTTTTTATCGATTTATTCTTCTCTCGAATAACATTTAACGCTTTATTTAAATCTTCTTCTGTGTATGTTGTCTTTTCCTTCTTTTTTCCTGTATCGGAAGAACTTATCTTAAATGAAATTACTTATATCAGTTGATAATTTAATTATAACCACGTATATATCTTAATAAAAAAATGTACTGTTTAATATATCAATATTAAACAGTATGTTTCAATTATTTTTTATAAGCAAGTATTTAACGAAAACAGTGGACGCAATTTGGTTTATTATTATAGAGGATAGTTTTAGTTCGCGTCCATTGTGGACGCAAAGTGGAAGTTTCGTAAAATTCGATGTAGTAATTCGCGTCCACCTTATTTTACTCGTTAAATATAAAAAACATTACCAAATTCATAATAAACATTTTTATTCATCATTAAACTGTAGAAATAGCTATCTATCCTAAAATTCACATAAAACAATATAAAACTTACCATCAAACACGCCGCTGCACACTAATTTTTATCTAAAATTCTGCGTGTTTTCGCTTTCTTGTTGAAGAGCCTAGACTAATTATTTTTTCTAAAAGGATTGGTTGGACGCACAGAACGTTTGTCTATCTGTGCGTGCCTCTTATACATTAACGTATTAGCGGTAATGACTTTTCGTTTCATTAGTGTGTTAATTGACTTGTTTTCGAGGATTTTTAAAAGGAGATCGGCAAAATGGACGCGAACTGGGCTATGGACGCGAACAGGCGAAATGACCCTATGTATTGAAAATTTTAACTGACACTTTTGTGTACTACCGTAATGACGTCATTAGCATGGCGGCGACATTTCGTAGTGTTCAAAGACAGATAAAAAAACCTAAAAACTTTAAACTGCAATAAAAAATATATTTATGTACCTTACGAAGTGAAACTAACATTTCCCGATTGCTTTTCCTCTAAACAATCATTGTAATTCACTTTTAATTTTTTTCTCATCTAGACTAAAATACCCTATTATTGTACTTCAATCTGTTACAAAACTTATTATTATTGACATCGCTATAGAAATATGTAATTGTTGTTTACTTTAGTATATGGAGTAAAAGTAATGAATGGGAGAAGTATTCAGATCGCCGTGAAAAAAACCGAACATTAGTCCTTATAAACAGCTAATTCCAATTTCGTCAGCACATCAAAAACAATACCTAGAGCACCCTTTTACTGTTTCCTTAGGTTTCGAAGTAAAACGCCGTGGAGAACTTCAGCTCATCAAGATCTTCCAATCATCAGTTTTCGAAGCATTCCTCAAAGGGAACGACTTAAAATCATGCTATAGTGCAGTCGCAAAAGTCGCTGACTATTGGCTCGACGTATTATACAGTAAAGGCAGTAACATGCCTGATTCGGAACTGTTTGAGCTGATCTCCGAAAACCGGTCCATGTCGAAGAAACTTGAAGATTATGGAGGTCAGAAATCCACTTCGATTTCGACTGCTAAGAGATTGGCGGAGTTCTTGGGTGATCAGATGGTGAAGGATGCTGGGTTGGCTTGCAGGTTTGTTAAATTTTTTGAATGAATGCAGTTGTGTATTTATTTATTTAAACTTTATGCAACAAAAACATTACATAGGCGGACTTAATGCCATAAGCACTTTCCAGTCAACCTTAGGGTGATGCAGAGAAAACATGGTAGGTGCATTAGGCAATAAAACGAAAACAAATGTGTAATTTTGTGAATTAAAAAAAAATATATTTAAAATTGATACCTCTGTAATAAAAAACTCATTTTTGAACCATTATAAATGTGGGTCGCTGTCGCCGATATAAGTTGTTGGTAACTTAAAGGCAGAATTCCGTGGGTCGCGGCTGACGCAGCCGCGCGCGGCCTACGACAGTCGTCGGCCGCGCGCGACAATAGTCAACCTATGAAAATGTATGGCGCCGCTGCCGAGGCTCGCGACAGTCGCGCGCGGCTTACGAAATTCGTCGGCCGCGCGCGGCATTGTGTTGAAATTAGTAGATTTTGTTCGTCCGTTCCTTCTAGTCGAAGTGCTAATTGATATCCTTGAAGAAGAAGAGGATGACGTGTTGCTGTGGCTGTATTATGAAAATAGATTACCAATCTACCCTATCTTTAAAAAGTAGAAATGATGAAGGATACTACCAAATACTGATTCAAAAGCATTTGTATTGTAATGAAAACAAAAGGAAGTTTTGCCAACTAAATAAAAAACAATTAAATTCTGGTTTTACTAAAATTCTATAGATGTTATTAAGCGCTAGACCATGTTGAGATGCATACGGCCGCGCGCGGCTCACGAAAGTCGTCGGCCGCGCGCGACTGTCGCGAGCCTCGGCAGCGGTGCCATACATTTTCATATGTTGACTATTGTCGCGCGCGGCCGACGACCGTCGTAAGCCGCGCGCGGCTGTCGTAGCCGCTATCCACGGAATTCTACCTTAAATATTAAGTAAGAAATCGAAAAATATGTTTATTTGTTAAAAATAAATAAACCTGTATAGGGTGGAGTTAATTACTGCTCTAGTAAAAATAATCTGGGGGCACGGCAGTCCCCAGCCAAGTTTCAAGGTTACATGAACGATTATTTATAATCGAGAAGTGACTCTCTTACTCAGAAACGCTCGTCAATAGTCAACACTACGAACTCTTCCAGATTCATAATATCAAAGAAGCCCGAGGGTGCTCCGGTGACGGAGCGAGCGATCCCCCTCGCCATCTTCCAGTCCCCCGCCGCCGTCAAGCGACACCATCTGCGACGCTGGCTCAAGGACAACTCCATCACTGAAGATATCGATATCAGGGATGTGCTCGACTGGGCGTACTATATCGAGCGGCTCAGTGGAGCTATACAGAAGATTATCACGATACCTGCTGCTATGCAAGGGGTGAGTATATTTCGTCCCTTGTTTAAGTACTCCCCCTATAACCTCCTTTATGTAACACCTCATATATACGCCCTTATGTACTTACTTATACATTCATTTACAGGAACATGTACATAAGGAGTACTTCGCTATGTTCTATTCCTGTAAAAGGGGTCACATTAGCCTAATTTCACTAAAAACCTTTGACACTATGTACTCTACCTTACGTACTCCTAGGAACAATTGTGCTTGTTTTTTAGCCATTCCATTACACTTCAAATCTGCCTTTAAAAACTCAAGATATGTCTTTGCACTCATAAAATCATCTACCTATGTACTTTACAACTGCAATCTCATTACAGTTAGACAACCCAGTCCCTCGCTGTCAGTACCCTGACTGGCTTCACAAGAAGATGTTAGCTAAGACCGACAAGTACAAGACGAGGAAGATCACTGACATGTTCAGTGTGCAGCCTAAAGAGCTGCAGCAGAGCTCTGATGATGGGCAGGAACCGTCTATCAGCACTGATGGGAATATGGTAAGTAGTAATTTAATTAATTTTTAAAAGTGGCTGCAACAGTAGGGGAGAGCGGGGCTGAAAGTGCCGGGGGTAAATTGTGCCGACGCGAATATCTCAAAAACAGAAAGAGTTAGATATACGATCGTATTGTGTCGCGTAAGGCCTAACAGTCGCGCACACGCGGCTGCCATTTTAGTTGCGTCAGCGACGCGGACCGAGTCGTACTGCATGTGAGGGTCCTCCAGCGCCACGTAAGTAAATATTTTCGTTCCAATACTTTTTGGTCTCAAGCTAGCATTTTTCGTGCTTTTAATATGTGAGTTTTTGTAAAATGTTTGTTATTTATCCTAGTTTGTTATGCAGTGTAATTTTAATGCTTTGTGTACAGTGATTTTTAAATGTGAGACAAAATATCACACTATCATAAACGGGGTAAAATGTGCCGTTCATGTGGGGCTGCTTGTGCCGCGGCACAACCAGCCCCTAACCAACCTATATTGTTTCCAGCCTCCTCAATCAGTTGATCCAGGAGATAAAAATGCAGCAGTTTTCTCACCAGAGCTAATAAGACCACTGCCTAAAGCACCTCCCCGACTAATTGGACATACTAAAGCACGTAAAAGAAAGACAGCTGTTCTTACGGACACTCCAGAGAAAAATGCTTTAGCAGAAGAACAGGCTAGTAAAAAGAAGAAAAAAGAAAGCGAAACTAAAAAGAAGGTTAAGGGAAAAGGGACGGGAAAATGCAAAGGAAAGGGTAAACAAACAAAAAAGCCGACTAAAAACCCCGCTAAGAGAAGAGTAGGTATTGCAAGATGACGACAGTTCTGATGACGAACAAGAATGGTTCTGTATCACTTGTTGTGATGCCTATTCTAACTCTGCCCCTGGAGAACAATGGATTGAATGCAGAGAATGTAAGAATTGGGCCCATTTGCAATGTATTGAAGATGAAGAAAACCAAGCATTTGTATGTCCTAATTGTTATTCTGATCAATCACCTGGAGAGTAACTAGTTTTGGTATATTTTTTCTTTCTTAAAAAGACTCGAGACTGATTAAAAAGTTAATAATTTTGGAACATATTAATAATTGATCTCATTCGCATAAAAATAAGTACAAACTATTGATTAAAAATACGTTTTTATGTTTGAATAATTACATAAGAAGCTTCCTTGTTTTTTTTTTATTATAATACTTAGTATTATACAATTAAATTTTAAAAACTGTTGATTTATATAAAAAAATATAACGAATAAATATATTATTATAAAACTGATGTGTTTTAATTTCCTAATTAATTTTCATTCATATAAAACTCCCAGCATTATCAACGGCACAACCGACCTCAGCTACGGCACAACTTGCCCCAGATTGGGGTTGGTAGTGCCTTGCCGCCTCTGTACAAAAAAATTGCATTTTCATAAAAACTATTAAAAATGTGCAAAATCTGAAGTTAAATTCGTAAAATAGATTAAATTTGGCTTAGGATGAACCACTACTTTCAGACATAGTACTTGTTTTATCCGAATCCTAAAAGGATTTGTCAAAATCGGCACTTTCAGCCCCGCTCTCCCTAGTCAAATAACTTAGTAATTTTTGGAACCATTTGGGGCTTCGAACATGCACAGTAAGCCAAATTGAATTTCTCTTATTAATATCCAGGTCAGTAACAAAAGTTCATGAAAAAAAATTACTCGAACATTAAAATATCTCACAAGTAACTCACATACCATAAACAACTCTACTACAGAAGAAAAACATGGAAATCACATACATAATCACATTAGTAGCTGAACACCGTTATGCGATCGAGATATAGGTAAGTGGTCAGGTATTTTTTTTTTAGGTGACTTTTATTGCTGACTGCACATTGTTGCATGTTATGTTTTAACCACTATATCCATATCCCTAAGTTTTATGATATTATCTCTTAAATAAATGCCACTATTTTTCACAATTTACCACAGGACACAGAAATCGACATAGAAGACATAGGCAAGTCTACCACCGACAGGGACTCCACAATACGTCCGATAGTGCACACGGTTAAGCGCAAACGCGAGGAGTCGCCGGCTAAGGAGCCGCAGCACTGGCGCGAGGCGCTGGGTGCTCCACCGCCGTTTGGGAATACTAAGGTATGGAAGGTTCTAGAGTGTTGGTGTATGTTTTGTTTAAGGGAAATGGTTGGGGAAAATTCCAATATAAAATGCTTTGTTGATGTTTTGCCAAGTTAACATTCGTTATGTGATCTTATTGATCGCGGTAATAATATATTTAGATGCATTGTTTGATGTGAACTCTAAAAAATACTTGAAATCCAATGATCGATAATTATATTTTGCATTAAAATGTTAATCGATAAAATTAAATAAAGTATTATTATTATACACTTGTCAGGAAGAGAGAAAGGCGTGGATACTTTTCCAAAAGAAGAAATGGCTCTGGCAAATGGAACAGCGTGGTTTACGAAACTGCAGCAAACGAGGTAATGATTTAACTGATCTGTAAATAAATAAAATTATTATGTCGGCATTTTGCTAGAATAATGTTTTGCATTGTAGGTAAAATGGACAAGGATATGATGCCTCCACCCAAAGCGGGTCCAGTGACTACTCTCGGAGGATTCCTTAGGAAGGCTCAACGCACGCTACTCAATACACCCTGGCAGATTATACAGGTAAGAGAGGGAACAAAAGTATAACCCGTGCCGATAAAGAATGGGATTAGAAATCGCGACAGCTGTATTCAACTCTCGCTCATGTGCTATAGTGTATGAGCGAGAGGTAAATACAGCTGTCGCGATTTCTAATCCCATTCTTTATCGGCACGGGTTATAGGCTTAAGTATCTATTCCCCTCCTCCATCTCTATGATACCGAAAATAGGTTTATGCGCAGCGACTCCTGTAATGTGCAAATGTATGACGACTAAAAGACTAGTGAAAACATATAACTCATGTAATATAAAGCCTTGAGATATTATTGGCAATACGTCTGTTTAAACCCAAGTGGTTTTTCAATGCTTACTTAACTTAATATTGTACACATTTTTAAATAACGGACACAACGTTAAATAAAGGAAAAAAAAAATATTGATAAGCATAGTTTAAAAACATAACTTAATGGTTACGGAGAGCAAGAAACCATTTAAGGTATCAGCGGACAATGTAAGTGCGCGAGGGACATAGGAGATAGAAACGGACCTACTTATGCTCTGTTTTTTTTGAGCCGCTAAAAGCTCAGGCGAGCAAAATACTAAATTCATTATTTTATCAATACAGGTAGCCGAAACACCCGAACCCGGTCTCTTCAAAGTCTGGGCTTTAGTAGGGTCCGAACTACACCAGATCAAGCTATCAGTCCCGCGTATATTCTACGTGAACCAGCGCGTAGCCCGGGCGGCGGACAGCGGCCAGTACTGGCGCAAGTGCAGCCGCGTGCTGCCGCGGGCGCATCCCGTGCTGCACCTGTACCAGTACACCGTGCCCGAGCACCTGTACCGGGAGCATCAGGAGTTAGTATTGTCATCATCATCGTCTGCTTAGCTCGAGGTTGGCCAGAGCCGGCCCTAGCGATTTCCCCACCCCGAGCGAGGGCACCTCCCAATACTACTATATCTGTTGTTTTAAGTCCTCATCACACTATCACTATCAGTGGATTGCGGCAGCTCCGTTGTGCATCTGTTAATCTGTTAGTCTTAGGGTTATGATTTAAAATATCTTCTCTATCTAGCTTAGCTAGCTACTTATTGATGTGATAGGAAAAAAAAACTACTTATGATTGCGTTTATCCTCTTCTAATAATTACAGTTTAATTTTACAGGGAATTAACATCGGAACTATGCGCCCCAGAAATCGAAGGGATATACGAAACACAAATGAGTTTGGAATTCAGAGTGCTAGTGCAACTTGGCTGTATATGCACTGTAGATCCACAGGAAGCGAGGAAGTATGATTTTGAGCCTTATTTAGTTACCAATAAAGTTCACTTTACAATGTTGAATGTGTAAAATTTTATGTTGCAGAATGATTCAATTTGGCTCAAATAACATGGATTCGTTTGCGCTAAACCAACTACAGTTCAAAAGTGTGGCCCTCCAACCGTATTTACAGAAGCAGGTGAATAAGCATTTTATCCAGTGTGGTATTAAAGTTTGTAAGTTGAATATCAAGAGCTTACTTCCGTAAAAGCTAAGCTCATGCTAAAGAAAGTTGCCCTCTGGAGGCACCGATATGATACTAGTCACAGGATGCTATCAGCCCCAACATTTACATTTCCCCTACAAATTAAGAATTGTTGTGAGCTGCCTCTCTCCAAAGTGTAGCTTTATGGCCAAATATGTAGCGAATAATTTTAAGGCTTAGTAGGTCTATATAATTTTTCTGACTGATTTTGAAAGTTTTCATATAGTTGAAATACATATTTCGTCCCCAGGACGGCGTCCCCCCAGTGAAACATATCTACCTATACCAACACTCAGCACTCAACTCTTCACGTAGCATGTGGGCATTAGTACTGCCGCCCGTCAAACGTGCATACATATACGTGTTAGACACCGTCAAGACCAACCAAGTGCCTAATATGAACACCCTGTATCTGGCTGAGAGGACTGCCAAGTAAGTTGGTCTTTCTTTCTGTTCTGTACAATCTAGATCACTTTCTATCTACGTCCTACGTAATCATTCTTAAACTTTTATCTCTTCTCTGGATCTTCTTCACTGTCTAGGATTTTGTTACATAAAGCGAACAACATCAAAAATCAAAACCTGAGGAAAATCGGTGCCAAGAAGGTCAAACAATTTGGTGTTTTTGAGGCTTCTAAACAGAAATCATCCCCTTGCAATTTCCAGCTGGGCCCAGCAGGGTCAGGGCCTGCCGGGGCTGCGGGATTGTTCGAAAGAGTTACCGCGGCCCTGGTACACAATAGGCCTACGACGGAACACACCGCTGCTAACCCACAGCGGGCGGGGTCATTTGATGACTTTTGACGTCGTTAAAAAAAAGTCCCCCTGCAATAAAAGACATTTTTTTTTTTCGTTGATTAATTAA
Organism: Helicoverpa zea x Helicoverpa armigera; assembly: GCA_033682625.1. Taxonomy (NCBI): domain Eukaryota; kingdom Metazoa; phylum Arthropoda; class Insecta; order Lepidoptera; family Noctuidae; genus Helicoverpa; species Helicoverpa zea x Helicoverpa armigera. The sequence continues at coordinate 2,844,521 of JAWIIS010000050.1, forward strand.
CCTGTTGCATATCTCTGTTATTTTCTGTTTAGAATAAACCTAGGCACAGAAGAATCTTCCCTCCCCGGCGCCGAACTAACATGGGAAGTAGTAGTAGAGACAGAGTCCCGCGCCGTCAGCCGACACCTGCAACGCGCGTTGCAACGTTACAAGGACGAACGTTGCGGACCCACGCTGTTGGCGTTGCAGGCTACACTGTCGCCACACTTGTTACTGCAACTTATGCCAGGTATTTAATATATTAATGTATAGTAAATATAGGAATTAGTAGTAGAGACAGAGTCCCGCGCCGTCAGCCGACACCTGCAACGCGCGTTGCAACGTTACAAGGACGAACGTTGCGGACCCACGCTGTTGGCGTTGCAGGCTACACTGTCGCCACACTTGTTACTGCAACTTATGCCAGGTATTTAATATATTAATGTATAGTAAATATAGGAATTAGTAGTAGAGACAGAGTCCCGCGCCGTCAGCCGACACCTGCAACGCGCGTTGCAACGTTACAAGGACGAACGTTGCGGACCCACGCTGTTGGCGTTGCAGGCTACACTGTCGCCACACTTGTTACTGCAACTTATGCCAGGTATTTAATATATTAATGTATAGTAAATATAGGAATTAGTAGTAGAGACAGAGTCCCGCGCCGTCAGCCGACACCTGCAACGCGCGTTGCAACGTTACAAGGACGAACGTTGCGGACCCACGCTGTTGGCGTTGCAGGCTACACTATCCCCACACTTGTTGCTGCAACTTATGCCAGGTACGGACATTCAGTTAATTAAATATTGACTAAGATAACTTCGTTTTGAATGCATTGTTTTATGCTCATAACTGTCTAGCGTTGGTTACTCTTTGGAAACCGCTGCCTACCACTCGATTTTTTATTAAAACAAATATCAAATTGACTTAAATTTTGATTCCCCAGGTTTATCAGACTTCCCCCTGGTCCCAATCCACGTGCGTGACGTGGAGACGCTGTACAGCGCGCTGGAGTGGCAGCGCATCGGCGCCAGAGCTATCGTCAGACATTATCTAGCACTGGACGCCGTGCTGCAGCTTACTATTGAGCAGTGCAGGTATATATCATATTATTATTGTGTATTAGTTCAGTAAATATTATTTTTTCCTTAACACTATCTGAAATGATCCTGAAAATTCACTGGTCTGATAAAAACTTGATCAAAGTTCAGGTTTTTCTGCAGTGTCACATTTTCTTATAAAATATCCGCCGAGTGGGTGAAATGAGAAAAATTCATAACATATTTTTATGGTTCTTTGTAGGATATATTTGCAGCATGCTACGGGATACGCGCTCAAAGTAATCGTTCCTTCCGGATCGTAGAATTAAGTTCGACAAAAAATCGAACATCGTCCCTACATTTATTTGACTTCGGTTAGAAACATGTTACCAGAAATGTTGCTTAATATCCCTATTTTACCTCCCTCACACCAAAGATTTACCCAAGCAATTATCTCCGCGCAGGTACTTCCACGTGCCTCTCGGCAACATGCCATCAGACCCGACAGTGTTCGGCGCCGACCTGTTCTACGCGCGACACCTCGTCAAGCACAACTTCGTGCTCTGGTGTTCCAATAGAGACCTGCCTGATCTGGGCGGCAGGGAGACTGATGATAATAGGTTAGTGCTTTTATTTTTGATCTATGTATGCTGTTCTTGCTTCTTGGCTTGAATGCTATTTGCTATAAGGGTGTTTATTGAATATACGAGTACAGTTTCAATCATGTGAATATTTAAGTTACTACTTTAATTCTAATTTTTGTGCCATCGCTCACAAAAAGTTATGGACGCACTGCGAACAACTCATTTATCGGACGCTATGGACAGTCACGTTCCCCTTTCACCCACGTGGACCATGGGAATCTCCTTACTAGCTTGTCAGTCTGTAGAAATCCGAAAACCGCATTTTCTGCCATATTGGATCTATGTGCCCACAACCGTTTTAAGAACTAGATCCGTACCTATGCGATCGCAGCGCCTATCCGCCACGCACGACCTCTCTGAACCTCGGACCGCGCAGGTTTCCATCTTACAGAGCATCAAATCAACCAATCTCAACCTTACATTATCTCCCAAACAGGCTAGTAAGCGAAGTAGAAGAGCTATCAGGGTGTACACATATAGCACGCGGTGCTTACAACAGTGTGTGCGTGGAGCTGGACACTGACGCTCTCGGAGTCTGTGCGTTACTGCAGGCGCACTCTATACTGCACGCTGAGGGGACCAGCCTCGCCACCGCCTTCGGAGCCAACCATGCCAATATACAAGATGTCATGGCTAATGCTGGTTAGTATGAAGCTCTAGTTAACCTGATGGGTCTATCAGGGTGTACACACATCGCCCGGGGAGCTTACAACAGTGTGTGCGTGGAGCTGGACACTGATGCTCTGGGAGTCTGTGCGTTACTGCAGGCGCACTCGATACTGCACGCTGAGGGGACCAGCCTCGCCACCGCCTTCGGAGCCAACCATGCCAATATACAAGATGTCATGGCTAATGCTGGTTAGTATGAAGCTCTAGTTAACCTGATGGGTCTATCAGGGTGTACACACATCGCCCGGGGAGCTTACAACAGTGTGTGCGTGGAGCTGGACACTGATGCTCTGGGAGTCTGTGCGTTACTGCAGGCGCACTCGATACTGCACGCTGAGGGGACCAGCCTCGCCACCGCCTTCGGAGCCAACCATGCCAATATACAAGATGTCATGGCTAATGCTGGTTAGTATGCAGCTCTAGGTAACCTGATGGGTCTATCAGGGTGTACACACATCGCCCGGGGAGCTTACAACAGTGTGTGCGTGGAGCTGGACACTGATGCTCTGGGAGTCTGTGCGTTACTGCAGGCGCACTCGATACTGCACGCTGAGGGGACCAGCCTCGCCACCGCCTTCGGAGCCAACCATGCCAATATACAAGATGTCATGGCTAATGCTGGTTAGTATGCAGCTCTAGGTAACCTGATGGGTCTATCAGGGTGTACACACATAGCACGCGGTGCTTACAACAGTGTGTGCGTGGAGCTGGACACTGACGCGCTAGGAGTCTGTGCGTTACTGCAGGCGCACTCTATACTGCACGCTGAGGGGACCAGCCTCGCCACCGCCTTCGGAGCCAACCATGCTAACATACAGGACGTCATGGCTAATGCTGGTTAGTATGAAGCTGGGTGAGATAATTTGGTGGAGTGATTACCTATCTGACTTTGGCCCTGCGAGCGTGTACGCCTTGGTTAAACTGGATGTGTCTGACAATCAGTTCTATTTTGTACTTTATTACTCGTAATGTCTGCAGGAGATGTGCAAATGACTAAAGGCCAACAATTTGACGCACCCCTCTTCCTGCGTGTGACGGGCTTACAAGTTAAACTTCTCCTAAATCCCTTCTCTATAGATAATATAATAGGTGTGACAACAGGCTTAAAAAAATGTGTTTCAAATTAATCCACATTTTAGAGTGTCAAAAAATATAGGACACGTATTTTTATTTTAACAAAAGATTAAATATTTTCTAAGATATAATGCAACAAAGATTGAGAGTACCTCTGTCATCTATTATCTAAAAGAAGCACAATTTTTTTTTCATTCGCCATTTGTATTCAATGTATGTATATGTTAGGAGCGAACGCGTCGATGCCGTACGACGAGACGGCGCAGTGCAGCGCGGCGTTCAAGATCCTGCGCACCATGATCGCGTCGTGGCTGCGGGACGTGACTCAATACAAGAACGTCTTCGCTGACCTACAGATATCGCACTTTTATAGGTAACTATTAAATATTATTATTTTTACTTTATTTTTAAGGGACATTTGAACACAGTTCACGCCAGTCCCATCGTAACCTAACCTAAAGAATAACAAATTTAAAACTAAATAAGCTTCTTATCTAAAACTAAAATGAAAAACTTATCCTTATTTGTTCACTGGAGCTTATATCATTAAAGCCTCATATTGAAGTTCATTACAGCTTCTTCTCCTTATCAAGTGAGCTGCAGATTTAATCAGCTTATAAACTCTCGCTTATACCAGAGTTTTCACAAAACTGGCACAATGACGTCCTTAGACGTAAGGTTGTAAAAACGGTTGCTAATGAGTAAGATTCGGGGGACGCCTGTTTTACGTACCATTTCAGCATGTAAAAACAATAATCTCCTTTTTTACTCTTCATTAAAAATTTGAAGTACATGCAAACATACACGTTTTTTATCCCATATAATGTAATTTTAGTTGCAGTAAAGTCTGTTACGAAGTTATATTTCTCAATGCAGTATTTCACAGAAACTTATCTAACCCTTGAAAAATTCCACAGTACGATTCAGTTCTTTATAGGTACCAAAAATAATAAATTTAAAATAAATTTAAACGTAATAAATTTAAACCGTGTTCCCTACTTATTTTAACTTTCATTTATCAACAGATGGCTCAAAACCCCCACGTCTCTGCTATATGACCCAGCATTACGCCGCACTCTATACAACTTAATGAAGAAGCTCTTCCTCATGCTAGTGGCGGAGTTCAAGCGGCTGGGCTCGCACATCGTGTTCGCGGACTTTAACAAGATCCTGCTGTGTACTAAGAAGAATAATGTTATGGATGGCATCGGTAAGGAAACCTCGACATTTTGAATTTTGCCTTGTACCCACGAGGATAGCCCTCATTAGTAAAGTGTAAAATTACTGAGAAATTCACCTTTGTCCTTCTCAGGGTGAGTTTACACCAAGTCCACAACAATATTTGGTGCGCGTCAGCGTGAGTCCACTGCATGCACATATATGTACATATGTGTCTTCACGTACAAAAATAGCAGTTTTCATGGGTATTTTCGAAATTACATGTGTTTGTTGAAATTACATTGTGTTTGCTATAGTGAGATACCAGGAGAAACATTTGTGTGTCAAAGTGCTGCATACTGTTGCATTCTCGCCCTGAAACTTACAAAGCATCCGGTTATTGATAATTCCATTTATGGATATTTTTGTACAAACATTACCCTTCTTCACGTCGCGCAATCGGCAGACAATAAATGTTCTTATAAAAAAACCAAAAACAATCTCAATATAAACTGTTTGACTGCTCAACTTTCAAAAAATCTTATTCCCAGGCTACGTGGAATTCGTGGTGCAGAGCATCAGGAACAAGGAGTTGTTCCACGGTATAGATATCCGGTACAAGCAGTGCTGGTCTTATCTGCTGTGGCTGGACGAGGCTAACTATGCTGGAGTGCAGGTAACTTGGCTTTTTAACCGACTTCCCAAAAAGGAGGTGTTCAATTCTGATGTTTGTTTTTTGTTAAGTGAAATTACTGTATTATTGAATACCACTGAACTATGACGCCTCCATAGTATGTAATTTGTTATTAGGTACAAATTCTTTTGTTTCGAACAGGGTAAATTGCCGGAAGGTCTGACAGAAGTTGGTTCGTCACAACTACCCGCAGCCAGTGAAAATGGTGATGATGAGGTAATTATTATACAACTCATAAATAAAGGACTTGAGGAAGGATATCATATGAAATCTACGGCTATTCAAATTTTTCTGAATGGATATGACATGTAACTTGTATGGTGGCATCATGCATTAACATTAACCTATTATGTTAATACTTAGCTCTAAATATCCCTTTGAACTTCACTTGATATGTAAATATTTGCTTCTACAGGATAGTGCAATAACAATGCAGTGGAACCTAGCGAACTTCCTGCCAGCCCCGGTGCGGGAGCCCTTCACGGCGGCCGTGGCGGGCTTCCTCAGCGCCGCATACTCGCAGCCGAAGGAACTGCCTAATCTGATACGTGGGGAAATCTCGCAGAAGCTGTTTCAGTATGTTTCATTATTTATTTATTACATAGCCTTATTTTTACTTATGAAGCGAGACCGCGATTCGTATTGTACTGTACTATATAAACTATACATGAACGTTTTGTAATTAATTCATTACAGTTATTTATATTATAAATACGGAAGTAATCTGTCTCAGTACGTCTGCGCCATTTCAAGCCATTACATATTTTAAGTAGATTATAATCATTTGAACTGTTACCGTCAAATTGTAATATAAAGGTAGTCACGTCATGTATAATATGTTCCTGAATTAATAACTAAAATGATGTTTTTTATCATTAGAGTGACTGAGAAGATAAACTCCCGCTACCCGGCATTACGTCCGGCCGACATCGGGCGTCAGCCGGGGCTGAAGCCGGACGCGTTCTCGGGCGAGTCCAAACCCGCGCTGCTGTATGTCAACGCTGTGTGTAAAGTGTTCTCACTTGATCCGACGTTGGAAGACGAGGTTTGTATCAGTTACTATTATTTATGAGAAAACATCGCCCGTAACTTCCCTGGTCGCATCGGATGGCCGTCCCATCGGGAATTAACGGTAAATTCACGGCGAATAAAAACCGTGCTGTGAACAGGATTTACACGTGTACAAGAGGCCTGTAGGAAAAGTCTGCGCAAGTACTTGTGCTCTATATTAAGTCCTGGTGATTGAATTCAATCGGCTAGGACACCATTGTTGTTCCACTACCATTTCGGAAGAAAGCTTTATTTCTTTGCATTGTCTTTTGAGAAATCAGACTTTCTATATGTATGTATATTCTTGCTGTCAGGTGACACTCCTCCGTCGCAACTTACTCCGTCTGATCAGCGTGGGTGAGTTCAGCGCCGCAGCCGAGTGGCGCGACGCCTGCAACTCGTGCCTGCTCACCGAGATCATCTGCAACGTGTGCAACCACTGCCGCGACCTCGACCTCTGCAGAGACACTAACACTGATGTCGTTAGTGACGTGTGAGTACCTAGCTATGTACACTGGAGCCTGCTGCAACTCGTGCCTGCTCACCGAGATCATCTGCAACGTGTGCAACCACTGCCGCGACCTCGACCTCTGCAGAGACACTAACACTGATGTCGTTAGTGACGTGTGAGTACCTAGCTATGTACACTGGAGCCTGCTGCAACTCGTGCCTGCTCACCGAGATCATCTGCAACGTGTGCAACCACTGCCGCGACCTCGACCTCTGCAGAGACACTAACACTGATGTCGTTAGTGACGTGTGAGTACCTAGCTATGTACACTGGAGCCTGCTGCAACTCGTGCCTGCTCACCGAGATCATCTGCAACGTGTGCAACCACTGCCGCGGCCTCGACCTCTGCAGAGACACTAACACTGATGTCGTTAGTGACGTGTGAGTACCTAGCTATGTACACTGGAGCCTGCTGCAACTCGTGCCTGCTCACCGAGATCATCTGCAACGTGTGCAACCACTGCCGCGGCCTCGACCTCTGCAGAGACACTAACACTGATGTCGTTAGTGACGTGTGAGTACCTAGCTATGTACACTGGAGCCTGCTGCAACTCGTGCCTGCTCACCGAGATCATCTGCAACGTGTGCAACCACTGCCGCGACCTCGACCTCTGCAGAGACACTAACACTGATGTCGTTAGTGACGTGTGAGTACCTAGCTATGTACACTGGAGCCTGGCTTTACAACCTCAAGCAGAAAGGCTTCGTATAAATAACACTCAACCCGCGTCTGATCAACGTGGGCGAGTTGAGAATAAATAGACAATTTTGTTTCTAAAATGACTGAAAATATTTTTGTTCACAGACCCGTATGTTTATGCCCTACGTGCGGCACTCCGTATGAGAATCAAGAGCTCGAGTGGCGACTGATTGAGATCATGAACAGGCGAACTATGTCCTATATACTACAGGATCTGATTTGTAAACGGTGTCACCAGGTTTGTGTATTTTACTGTTAAAAAATGTGACTGAATTGCCCTCCCTTTTTAAGTCGCTCAGAAAAGGTTGTGGGTACATCCATCCGATATAGCTGAAAGTTAACGGTCATTCAGTTAGGTAGGGAGTTAATAGTATTATATAAGGTGCTTATCGGGGGAGTACATAAGAATGAACATAGGAACAGCACATTATTAGTAGGGAAAAACAAAAAATAATAAATAAGTTAGGGTTGTAGACACCACCCACCACCACCATGCCTACTGTGGTGGATAGACCAGTCTGACAAAATTTGGTTTTAAGGGTACTTTGTTTATTTTCGTGTAAATGAATATAAAATGATATAATGATTCTCTTTATTCGCAGGTAAAACGAGAAAACATGACGATGGTGTGTGAATGCGCTGGCGAGTTTACACTGATGGTGCCCACAAAGGAAGTCCTATCTCAACTCAACACCTTCAAGACGATAGCCGACTACTACAAGATGCCCTTACTGTCAGAACTTATTGAATACCACCTTAGCAACACGTGATATTATATTTGTAATTAATAAGTAAATAAATAAGTTTATTTTCTCTACACAATTGCCTTAATTGCCTAACTTCCACATATGTAGGACACACATATGGAGACTGGTGTCATATGTAGGTATTTCAATAAAAACCTGTGTCACAGATCACCAGTGCACTTAAGTAGGAGTACATGATTATTTTTACCAGACGAATAACTGGGGAGAAAATTAATAATATCACTTTAGAAAGCAGAAAAGTATTATTATTATGTTTAAGTACAGTTAGATTTAGTTACAGGGAAGGGAAGAAAGCAGTAAAACTTTTGACCAAAAGCAGTTATGGCTAAGTGATCGGGACATGCCTTGACTCTGCGTCGTTGTAGGATGAAGGCCTGTCTAACATATAGGATGTCCCATTCCCTATGGAGATCCGAAGTCGGACGAAGGTAGTCTTGCGCCCACCTTTAGTATTGCACGTTGTGCCCTCTCAACTTCAACTATATTGTTTGTGGAGACGTTTGGTTCAATAAATAAAATATTAAATTCGATGAATCTTTAACAAGTGGTTGGGGTATGGTTCCGTGATAATCTGACTATAGTAGAAGCATTATATCTAAGGTACTCTGTGAGCAGAAGTAATATTGATGACTGTTCACACATATTGGAAATATCGCGTCGAAACGCTAATTAGGCATCGCCATGTTTGTTTTCACTATAATCGCTAGGCTCTTGTTGATGTGGTCTTATGCAATAAAATGAATCATGTAAATAAAACAAAAGTTTATTGATAATATGTATATTACTATTAGGAAATTATTCACAAGTTAATTAAAATAAACAAAAACATAAATAAATGAATTCAAAGTGTGCTCCTTTCATCGTTTGGGGTTTGTCCCAAGCCTTTGGCAACTTCACTTATGCATAGCCACTGTCCATCAGATCCTTCACGCCAAAGGCTGACCTTGTTGTCTCCTCCTGACACGGCTAGGATGTTACCCGTGAGAGACCAGCTCACACTCCACACTACATCATCAAATGTGTTCAGTATTGTGGGGGTCCAGGACACATTGTCATCACTGGTCCAGATAACAACCCTCTTGTCCTGGGAACAGCTAGCAATCATAGAGCGGTTCAACCCCAGAGATGGTGCCCATGCAACATCCCTCACCCAGTCCATGTGCATTTCTAGTCTGTTCTCTTCTATCCATTGGTCACCTTGTTCTCTCCATATCTGAAAATACATATTTTTCAGTTTGAACATGAATATGTAACAATTGACAATATAATTAATGAGAGACTCTAATTAAACTTCCATTCAATCATGAGATTGATGATTGAGTGTTTGTTACAGTGGGTTGCACCATTTAACCAAACAAAGATGTTCAGTTCTCATACCACCAATTTGACCAATGCAGTGGCGGCGTAGCATCGGGTGGCACCCGGGGCGGACTACCTATTGAGCGCCCCCCCAAAAATATTGAGCGCCCCCCAAAAAAAACGACAAAATATAAACACGGACTAAAATTGTAAATTAAAGTACCTACTTTAAAATCGTGTAGAAATCATTCATGGTGCTTTTTGCTAGAAATCATTCAAAGCGCTAACGAAGCGAGCATGTAATTTTTGAGTTTTGGGACATAATAGAACCCAAACATGTTTATGCATAAAAACCATGGGGTCAAGTGAAAAAGTCGCGAGCGCAACGAGCGCGAAATTTTTGAGTTTTCTAACAGTAAAGTACCAAAAGGAATTAAAAAAAAACCGCCGTAAAGTGAAAAAGTCGCGAGCGCAGCGAGCGCAGCGAGCGCGAAATTTTTTAGTTTTGGGACACAAAAGTACCCAAACAAGTGTGGAAAAAACCACTGCAAGGAGAGGAAGCCGCGAGCGTAGCGAGCGTGAAATTTTCGATTTTTGGGACTCCGTGATACCTACAGAAATTGGAAAAACCCACCGTTACTTGAAATGCGCGAGTGTAGCGAGCGCGAAATTTTTGAGTCTTGGAACACAAAAATACTCAAACAAGTTTGATAAAACTAGTGGAAAGTCAAAAAGTGGCGAGCGCAGCGAGCACGAAATTTTTTGAGTTTTGGGGCACAAAAGTCCTCCACCTCCTAAAAATCGGCAGCGTAAAAGAAATCAGAAATAGTTTGCTACTTCGGTGCTTTAACTTTGTGTTAGATTGAGAACCCAAAGAGCGTAGAAGAAATGAGAAATGATTTTTTCATAATCAGGTAAAAACAAAAATAAACAAGAAAGAGAGGGGTGACAGCCGGACTGGCACCCCTCTGTGCCGCCTTGACTTTTTGCGCATTCACTGTTGTAGTTTTGTTTGAAATTTGAATAGCGTGCAGTGACTGGTAGTGAACCTAGGCTTTGCAGATTAGAATGGCACCCTCAGTGACTTATCCCTTCTGCTCCTGCCATCCTGGTTTTGCAGATATGTGCCGTCCGAGATGGCACCCCCCGAGACGTGGCACCCAGGGCGGACCGCCCCCTCCGCCCCCCCCCTTACGCCGCTACTGGACCAATGCATGGTAAGTGGGAATAGGTGAAACTGAGGGAACAGGTAGTGCTATACATGTATAATGGATTTGTTCAGGTTAACTCACTTTGATCAAGTTGTCACATCCTCCTGTGACTATCCTTTTCGGTGCCTCCTTATTGCTGAGTGGATCCAAGTTCAAATCGGCGGAGATCGCGGGGCACCAGCTGACGGAGTTGACTCCAATCGCATGCGCTCCTGGTATTTTCTTCACATCCCAGTTGCCACCGTCCTGCGAGTACGTTATGATGGACACGGACCCGTCAGAGCTGCAGCACGCCAGGATTAACCCGTACTCGGCTGGCGCCCACGCAATAGAGTTCACAGAACTCTCATGTCCGGTATATTCATACAATTTCGTCCACTCGCCAGCTTCCTTCCATATGATAACTTTCCTGTCGTAAGAGCATGATGCCAACAGGTTGCCGTACTTGGGATGGGCCCAGGCGACTTGCCACACCGGCCCGAAGTGACCCTTCAGATCAGCAGCAAGGGTTTGTGTACCACTCTTGATGTCGTAAATCTTAACCGAATTATCCGAAGAACATGTTGCTAGCCTCAATCCGTAGTAGTCCAGTTCGGCATCATGTATCATGTCTTCATGGCCCGTATCAATAGTGTTAAGAACAGTAATCATTTTTAATATAGGTATTTATCAAAAAACACAAAAATGAACAATTAACCGCGAGTGGCTCGCCAGCTGTCAACGGTTGACGTGGAATCACAGTTGCCACAGCAAAACTTTAATGATATCTTTTGATTTTTTTGAACCACCTTCAACATTTTGTTTAGTTAGTCGATACAATATGAGTAATCCAATATATATTACAATTTACGTTACAGATTATGATGACACAATGTGTTTTCTTTTTGCATCATTATTCAGTCAATCATTGTCTTGAAAGTATTTATTTAAATTAAAAACAAATACTGTGAAGAGCTAAATGTAATTGGCAACATTGAACCCAAAATGTCAAAGTATGAAAAGTTCTCAAAGCAAATTCCTAAATCTCAAACTGAAAATATTGATGAGATAATATAACGAAAATTATGTTTAATAGTTGATATACAAAATAAAAAGATGTCAGATAATGAAGGTTTTTTTAACAATATAACCCATCTATTAAAACAAGACTATCGTGGAGTTAACGTAAGTGCTACTAAGAGAAATGTCTTGAATAAACTGCTGATGATTATCACCTGACTATAATTTACAGATAGCTGTTTATGCCCTTGCAACAGCCGGATTAGCAGTATCCATACATAAAATTCGTCCGGTATGTAACTTCCTCAACTTCTATTTAATATTATTATAATGACATTACATAATAACGTTTATATTTGTATTTAATTAGGTTAGCAAGTTCTCAAAAGCAAGTACTGTTCCTGATCACTTTGTTCGGAAACATGAGACTCTCCAAGGGTCTTTTGTTGGTGTGCAGCACTCGCCACTCCGTGTTTTAGTGGACCATAGAGCCCCTATATACTTACCTCTTTGGCATTCTGCTAAACCACCTCTTCCAGTCAAGGTTAGTACTATGTTTACAATAATAGTGTTGATCTAGCCCAGTTGGGTAGGTGCCAAACTGATTTATATCATCTTTTTTTTTAGTTATGGGGAATAGAGGTTGCAAGTATGAATGCCGTGAACTGGCTGGAATGTGTGGCTAAAGGTCAGAAAGTAACATTAAAACTTATTGCAAGAGACAATGATGACCTGCTTTCCAGTGTGTCGCTGCATTTACCTCAACACAGGGTAATTATATGTTAAGCTCATGTTTTCTTATCGTAAATTTTACACTTCACATAAAATTTAAATGGAATAATTGTCTTGTCTTAAAAATCATTTGATTTTTAAATGTTTCCAATTTAAGTAAATAACATTTTTAATTTAAATACCTAAGATAACCATCTTAGTGTACTGTCGCAAGAAGTCTTATTGGTGGTAGAATACAATACTATTTGCTTGTATAGATTAATACTACCAAAACAATAAATTGTTGTGTTGAGACTATCAGATAAGCAACAAGGTCATTAAGAGATTTTGGTATGTATGGGCCTGTAAGACTCACTGTTGGATAAGATAATAATGAACCGAATGGGGCTCACTCAATTTTATCAGCAGTTTAATGCAATAAAGTTACTATTCTTTGAAGTACAATGATTTCTACACATAAAACATATAAATTCTCATTCCAACTACTAAGTCACAGAAATAACATTTCTTCCTATAAACTTTCAGAAAAAAACTACTGAGACTCTGGATATCGCTGAAAGACTAGTAGAACTTGGTTTTGCCACAGCTTCAGTGCCCAAAAACCTTAAGAAAAATACAATTGAGTCAAAATTGGCTCCAGCTTTACTGTCCGCTGAGGCACGGGCGAAGAGCTTCCGCAATGGTGTCTGGTCTGAAAATTTGCCACCCTTACCTGCTTATGTAGTGTTTTGGAGAAAAGGATCACAGGTCACCACAGACATTGTAACTCTATCAGCAAAAAAACTGGCCCATGTTTTATTGATAGCTTCAAAAGGCATCTTCAGCGGCGTCAAGAAATTAGCTCTCCGGCCCTTCAGGTCACCTCCCAAGCAAGTACAAACTACATGAAAGCATTTATTTATAACGTTATTAATTAAATTCTAGTTAGTTTGTACCAAATGCATTACGGTAAAAGTAATTATTTAGGTACTCAAGAGACTAGAGGTGATACTTCCATTTACTAAAGTGTCCTAAATGTTCATCTCTTTTGTATATATAATGTTGGCAATAAAATGTTAAAATTATCTAAATGTAGTTTGATTAAATTAAATCATTGTTTGTAAAAAAGCACTTTATTCAAATTAAATATTATATATTACATTAAAATATATATCTTAATTAAAATAGCAAAAGGAAAAGTACAGCTAAACAATCTATTGAAATAAACCTTCCAACCATTATTTGTAATGTTGTATTATAACACCTTAATTTCGCCCTAATATAAAAATAAATTGTCACTTCAAATGTAAACAAATGTACAAGGTAATTTACGAAAAAATACTGTTTCGTTTCAACTAAACGTCGAAGTAGGTATCATAATCGCGGATATAAAAATACAAAAAGCAAGTCTGATCCCCCTGTGGAGTGACGCACCAGTATTAAAAAGATCGAAAAATATATAGTTGGTGGGTGTTGATGGGGAACCCTACGCATCCCGTATGGCATTGTTGGATGGCAATCCTGATATTCGTCATAGTGATAGTCGGAGCGCAGGGCGGTGTGTGGGCCTTAATACTTGTTGATGTCGGTCGCGTTGTACATGGAGCGGGTGTTAGCGCGGCACGGCGGGGCGCCGTCAGAGCAGGCTGCAGCGCGACAGCCATGACGTGGGCTTGCGCTGCTGCTCGTTGGCGCGGATCTGGTGCGCGCCCGACCTCGCGCCCGCCGGGTTACTCGCCTCCTGGATACACAACTCCATATTAGTTCAGAGCACACCATTCCTAAATACATGCTCGCACAAAACTGACATGTTAGTTGCTCGTAGCGTAGTAGGTAGATGAAAAGTTCTAATGATACAATGGAATATATGAAATGGTGAATGCATTTGATATATTCCAAAAACTTACAAACTGAAAATTTGATGTATTGCTGTCGTTTATTATCTAGGTAGATCAGTAACTTTATCGGTCAGAATTTTTTGGATTCGATTTGCATGAAGACAATTTTTTTTTGTTTTTTTCCAGATATATTAGAAAATATTGGCAAATCAAATAAACATAAGGAAGTTGTATATAATGTTAAAGGCAAAAATAGCTTAATGAATGATATGGCACAAAATAATCAAAGCCACTTCAAGGTAACAACACAAAAACATTAAGAATACACTTCAACAATATTAATAAATTCTAAAAACTGACTATTGTTTTACTTAAAGTTTAGTAGGTAAAGGTGATAATTTGGGGCAAATAGGTAGTCTTAATTTATGGAATTTGATACCAGATTCAATTTGCCTTAAACTATACACTTTTAATCTTGCTTTTGTCTAGTAATTTATTACAGAAACACCTGCCTTAACAGACAACATTAACCTCGGTTACGTAGTGATTAATTACTTCTATATCTTTTACGTAGGTCGGGCAAGGCTGGTTATTATCCAATAAAAAACTAGACTTCTTTTACTCAAATCTGCAGTAAATTACAGCGCAATGTAAATAAACTTCATGCACTTGTTTAGAAGCTAAAATTATTCTTGAATACTCAACAATATACACAATACATATACAGCGAAACAAAAAACGAGCGCCTAATTAGTCAAACTCAACAATTTGTTTTTTATTCTTCAATTTTAACTAAGAAGCGAACAAAAAGACGACACTTAAAAAACTGATACCGTAGACTCGGATTCATTACCTTCTGTTTTCGTAAAGAGATGCATGAAACAAAAGAAGTTATTTATGAGGCGGAAGAACAAATATCAATACATAGGTATCATGAAAGACAAACTAATATGTGTTCAAGTCTATTACATCAACTATTGAACTGGTAATTAGGTTGTTATAACGATCGCGATCGCAATCATATTGTCAGGGTCAGCAAAGTTTGAACGAATTAAGTATGTATGTAGGTTGTACCTCTACAATTAATAAACTAGTGCTAACAATCATTTTCCATTAACGTTTGTTAGTTTCCTAAACTTATGGGAACTACTGAAACATGGAGTAAAATTAAATACACTGGGGTAAACAATTTAGACAAGGATGAAGATAAGGAGATGTACAATAAACTAAAGCAAGAGCCAACTTTAATAAATAGGGCTAACTAATTCAAATTCCACATTTACACATATTTAGACTCGGTAGTCATCATAATAATTTATTCAGTAGGTGGTGAGCAAGATCACAAATAGTCCACACTTATGAATAAGGCCTTGATTCAATTGTTACACACACACCAATGTAAGTAATGCGGTATATTCGGTGAAAGTGTTACAGCTCTGCTGAGGATGTAACTACTTAGCATGTTTTATTATACAACATTACATTTTTCAGTATTACCTTTTTATGCAAAAAAAAAAGAAACTTGCAGAATTACAAGTAATTGAGGTATTTAATTGTTATCTTACATGTAATTTTTGATGAATCACCAATTCAAAATCTGATGATCTGATGTTGATTTATCAGTAATTCCAGTAGCGGCGTAAGGGGGGGGCGGAGGGGGCGGTCCGCCCCGGGTGCCACATCTCGGGGGGTGCCATCTCGGTCGGCACATACCTGCATGACCAGGATGGCGCAGGCAGATGGGACAAGTCACTAAGGGTGCCATTCTAATCTGCCTAGGTTCACTACTATTTACTGCGCGATATTCAAATTCTAAACAAAACTACAACAATGCATGTGCGAGATATCGAGGCGGTCACCCCTCTCAGTCCGACTGTCACCCTTCTCTTGTATTTTGCTTTTATCTGATTACTTACGAAAATAATTCCTGAAAATTAGAAAAAAAAATTCGCTCGCTTCGCTCGCGGATTTCTCTCATTTCTAGTTTGTTCCGCGCTTACTTTTTTAATCCTCAATCTAGCAAAAAGTTAAAGCACCGAAGTAGCAAAAACAACTGACGCTCGGTTGCTTTTAATTAATTTGTACTTAATTCTGAGTCAAATTAGAGAATCCTCAAAAATAACAATAATAAAATTCATTTTACAGTGAATATTTCTAAGTTATTTAGGCGCTATTTGTAAGCGGAGGTGGAGGACTTTTGTGTCCCATATCTCAAAAAATTCGAGACACTCGCAGCTGCTTCCAGTCGTTTTTTTTTTCAATCTTGTTTGAGTACTTTCGTGTTCCAAACTCAAAAATTTCGCGCTCGCTGCGCTCGCGCCGTACACATTGGGGTGCTTTTCTCTGATTCCTTTTGCGTCCTAAATATCAAAACTTTCGCGCTCGCTGCGCTCGTGCCTTCTTCACTTTGCAGTGCTTTTTTCAAACTTGTTTGGGTTAAAATACTCGAAAATTTCGTGCTCGCTGCGCTCGCGCATTACGCTTTAAAGTGTTGTATGTAACTTTTGGCGTCCCAAATATCAAAAATTTCGCGCTCGCTACGCTCGCGCCTTCTTCACTTTACAGTGCTTTTATCAAACTTCTCTGGGTACTTTTGTGTTAACTCTGTATGACTTTTTTTACTACGTAATTATATTTTGTAGTTTTTTTTTTTTTTTTGGGGGGGGGGGGGGGGGTGCTCAATAAGTAGTCCGCCCCGGGTGCCACCCAATGCTACGCCGCCACTGAGTTATTCTGAGCTGCATTTGTGTTTGACAGCTGCATCATCCACTTGACAAGGCTACTCATATCAAGCCTTATTTTACATTGTATGGAATGCAACATTGAATGACAAAACATGCCAATAGTACCTACATGCATATTTTCTTGACTATAAATTAAATATATATATATATTAAATATAGTATAAATTAAATGTTTGTAACAATTGAACATAAATAAATAGGGTCACACTTGCTTACTACCAAGCATATGTCGTGGGATGTGAATTCGTCATTTATAATCATCTGTTAAGTTTCCCTTAAACATACTTGGCAATTAGTATTGTACTAAAATGGCACAAGTTGAGTGGTGTGTGTGCATGTGTGTAAATATTTGGCAGAGCTTGTCACTCACACATAAGGGAAAGGGATTAATTTATAGTAAACAATCCTTTCTTTCAGACTGTTCTATGACTAACATCTCCAATGTGGACCTATTTGTTTTATTCAAATCACTTTTTACTACCACATTAGGCAGAGAGTATAAATATTTTTTATGGGCATAATATGTTCTTTGTGCATATCATAATAAATACATACTATTCTAAATGTATTACTGTATAAGATGTACAGTCTGCATACCTGTTTCTTCTCCATCTTGGCCTTGATATCTCTTGCTAGGGTATAAAACGCTGACTCTACATTTAAGGAGTCTTTTGCTGATGTTTCTATAAATTTAATCTGGTATTCTACGGCTAATTGTTCACCTCTTTCTTTTGATACCTAGAATAAAAAAGACAATGTTAGTTGCTTGATTGAATTTAAGAATGTAACTGACTTGTTAGCTTGACTGCTCTCAGTTAATCCACGGTTCTTGTTATCGTGTTCATTGCCCATGAAGATAAAGCACAAAACTATGACTCATGAGTGTGATTGTAACAACATTTGCAGTTATATTTACCACTTATCAAATCCATTACCAACATAACATTATTGATAACACATTAGTACTCAAACAGCAGGAAAACCATATTACTTTCATGGAATTATTACATTCTAGTATTTGAAATATATTTAATTTTATTATCTACTATCCTGTTTAATAATGATCTGATTTAAAACATGAATAGTAGGATAATGATATTTATTCTACATCTATTGAGTTTGAAATAAAATGAAAAAGCAGAGGCAACTCAAAAATTCAGCTGAGCAGTGACATATACTTTTTAATGGTTCATTGACCTCTGACAATGAACAAGCAAGTGGTTTACTTGGCAGCAGATCCTATGTAGGTATACATAATATAGTAAGTCATTTTTCAAGTTTAGAATGTTTATCATTATGGTTGGATTTCAGCAATCTATGGAATCATAATGGAAAACAATCATTGAAATTGTGTATAGGTTGTATAGTTGCTAATACATAGTTTATGGGCAACCTAAAGGGAAGAAGTTTATTATTGTATAAGATGCAGTTAGAAAACAATATTGTAGCTCTTACCTGTCTCTTAGCCTCTAAATCACACTTGTTTCCAAGAATCATCTTTTCAACATCAGCACTGGCATTTTCTTCAATATTCCTGATCCAATTCTTTATATTTTCAAAACTCTTTTCATTTGTAACATCGTAAACCAGCATTATGCCCATGGAACCGCGGTAATATGCTGTTGTAATTGTACGAAATCTTTCTTGACCTGCAGTGTCCCTGGAACACAATATTTTAACTTAAAGTGGACATTTCTTAGTAAGGATTTATAACATAATTGTTTATTGTTCATTATATTATCATCACCCACACAATAAAAACACTGAATCATTTTCATATTTGCATTATTATCACTTTAAAAAAAATGTAATAAAGTAGTGTTTTATCACATAAACATAGGTCAAACATGACTATGAGACAAATTGCAGTGCAAATGTAAATACTTGTTTTGTTCAATGAATGACTTACAGAACAACAGCATGAGCCATTGTGTTGATAGGCAGAAGAAAGGAAGTGGGTACATTGTGCTAGCCTCATTACTCATTTATGATTGCAAAACTGGCTGCTAGCTTTAAGTTGACCGCGCCTCGTAACACCACTGTCTTACACAAAAAACGAACACAAAGATACAACTTGAATCAACTCACCATATTTGTAATTTTACTTTTTTCCCATCAAGATCTATTGTACGAATTTTA
The DNA here is from genome assembly GCA_033682625.1 of Helicoverpa zea x Helicoverpa armigera. Classification (NCBI taxonomy): domain Eukaryota; kingdom Metazoa; phylum Arthropoda; class Insecta; order Lepidoptera; family Noctuidae; genus Helicoverpa; species Helicoverpa zea x Helicoverpa armigera. The sequence continues at coordinate 2,863,748 of JAWIIS010000050.1, forward strand.
AAGTCGATACCTGAAACCAACAGTCCACAGTTATTCGGGAGTCAACTAATTAATTAGTGTGTATGATGTCATAAACTCTCGATTCATTTAATTCGATAAGGGCTCCATTTATCGAGGCGCCGCGCCCTATCCGCCATAAATATGTTTAACGATAAAAAATAGACACAATGGACATGGAAACAAAAAATCCTATTCCATGACAATATACGTAAAAAATTATCTGACAATAACCTTTGATATAAAGACTTGAATCAAAGTACTCACCAATTGTTGATATAAATGAAATGTTGAAAGCATCTTCTGAAAATCTGAATAAAATAGATGTTTTTCCCACTCCGGAATCACCTATCAAAAGTAATTTAAATAAATAATCGTAAGTTTTTGCCATTTTTTACAACAATCTGATTACGATACACATAGGTCTGCCATTCATTTGGCATTTTTGACTAATCACTAGTGTTGTCAAGTAATGGTTGTGTAATATCGCAATCGATTTTAAAGAGAGAACTTAAATCGATTTTTTTATATGACCTTACAGATGAAGAAGCTACAATAAATAGAACAGCTTCTAAAGAGTTTTGAGTCAATACTGAGCTGTTTTTAAACATTAATAGGACAAAAATTATATAATTTTATAGTTTCCTTTTAACATCATCATTTATCATCATAAGTCTTTTTATCACAAATGGTCACAGACATAGGCCACTTCTCACACAGAGAAAGATTGATTCAGATTTCAACAAGATGTTTTCCTTTAGGCTTTACCTTTAATCAGGTTGAGTAAATATATTTACTATTTACTCAGAAAACACCTACACACTTAGAGAAGCTGGATTGGTGCTTGCCTAACCTGGAAACGAATCTACCTACTTATACTTAAAAGATCTTTTCCGCTAGGATTAATTTATTTGACAAAGCAAAACTTTATAACGTTAGAATACTCTCTAATAAATAGGCAAAAAACAGCCCTACAAAGTTCTTTTTATTGTTCCAGCTACTTACAGCATTTAGCCGTTCGGAGCCGCTAATGCGTAGAAGTCTGTAAGTATTTGTTTAGTAAGGCAACGCAACAAATAGTAATGACTGCAGTATGTACGAATATATTATATCTTTATCAGGCTATGGCAGAGAAGAAGGCAAGGCTCATGGCTCCCCCGGTTGATCAAATTAGCTAAGTAAATTACCATTTAGTCATACATAGACCAATACAATTACTATTTATTTCACCAGTCTACATCGCGCATCGCATCCCTGACTTAATTTTGTACTGTCAGTCAAGTCAAGCAGGAGTTTGTCAACGTCACAATAAATGACACTTGACAGTGTTGACAGATTATAGCGAAGCGATCATAGCCGCCGTGAGACACTTTGGTACTTGAGAATTATTTGTTTTGATTGCAAACTATTCATTTTATTTTAAATATTGTATCATGAAGTGAAGATTTGAATATAAGAGCATATACTTCAATTCAACAATGTTTTATCACGTAAGTGGCTAACGCTCTATCACAAATAACTTCCTCTGTTTTGAACTGTTGATTTGTTTCATCAACAAATGTTTCAGATATCTTTAGAACACGAAATTCTACTGCATCCCCGTTATTTCGGACCACAATTATTAGACATCGTCAAACAGAAGTTATATACTGAAGTTGAGGGCACTTGTACTGGAAAGTAAGTTAGAAACTTAAACTAATCCGATGTTAGGTTATGTTGAACAAAATTGTGAATTTTGACCTATTTTCTGTTCTCAGATATGGTTTCGTGATAGCAGTAACTGCAATAGATAGTATAGGTGCAGGTCTAATTCAGCCAGGGCAGGGTTTTGTAGTTTATCCTGTTAAGTATAAGGCAATTGTGTTCCGGCCATTCAAGGGAGAAGTACTTGATGCTATTGTCACACAAGTTAATAAGGTATTTAACTATTGGGTCTTTATGTAATTCCTTTGATTATTTGTCTATAACAGTTGATTAACAGCTAATAACAGTATCTTCTACCCACTCTACTCTTGTCTACCTAGCGAGTATGTATCATGCTTGCTATGCTGGTAACTCCCTCATTGATCTAATAGTGGCACAGTGCAGCTACTGTGCACATGTGTCCGTACAAATGTTTTGTGCACTGTCAAATGTTCTTCTCAGCTGGCTGATCTTATTATTGAGAATAGCTGCTTTAGCTGACAATTGATATAGATTCATCATTATTGAATTGATTGGCATGCTTTTTTTCAGGTTGGAATGTTTGCACATATAGGACCACTAAGCTGTTTTATCTCACATCATGTAAGTGTTTGAACAACAATGATATTTTTTTATAATACTTTATCCTGAAAATAGGTACATAGTACGATATGGCAGGCATAATGGTGACTAATTAATAAACATTATTGTATTTCAGTCAATTCCGGCGGATATGGAGTTCTGTCCGAACGTGAACCCCCCATGTTACAAGAGCAAGCAGGAAGACAACGTCATACAGGAAGAGGATGTCATCAGACTAAAGATAGTGGGCACCAGAGTTGATGCTGCTGGCATTGTAAGCATTATTTATAAACTTTTCCTGTTGTTTTTCACATACTGGGTAATGCCCCATTCCTTATATTTACCCACATGTAAAGAAATTGTTTCTACTATTCTGATGGTATATGTATGAATTGCTGCCATGTTTTTCAAAAACCATTCAGCTGTTGCACGTGATACACACTCTGAATAACACAAATTGCATTTATGATTGTTATATGTTTTCTTTTTCAGTTCGCCATTGGGACATTGATGGACGATTACCTAGGATTAGTGACACAGTGAATTCTATAAATAAGTGTACAAGACTTTTTCAAATAAAACCAGTAAAGCACTTTGTAATCATTTATTTGGCATTCAAATAAGAGGGTAAAATTCCATACACAATGTAACAAAAACAATCCATCAAAAATGATAAAATATTTGGACACCTTCAGTCTATTTGGGCAGTATGTGTGGTGGTACACGATGAAACACGTAGTTCTGTGTGCTTGTCGATGTTTCACTGACATTCATTATCCTATATTATGTTAAAACTTACTTCTATTAGAAACAATTACAATTTGAAATATTGTCTACAGATTAGTGCTCAATGTTAGTAGTCCACACATGATTAGCACAACAAAGATGGCAAATTACTGTTCCTACCGATAACTTCAATAGTTTTAGTAGTTTTTAAATTCTATGTAGAAGAATATTGCAATATTTGTCCAACATTATTTTTTTGTTTCGGAAAATATTCAAAAGTCGGTCTATGCTGTCCTAATCACGTGTGTCGAATTGATAAATCGTGTTGAATACATCCAAGTGTTAGTATTTAATTAATAATATTAAATAGTCGACTTATATAAGTCAGAAGCCAAAACATACCGAATGCCAAATGTTCCAATAATTTAATATAATTTCAGCCTCTATGATATTACGAGAATTTCACGTCAATGAGTATGCTATGTCTATAATTATTTACAAACGTCTAATCAGAATTCATAAAAGATAAAAAATATCCAAAGGGACAATTCGAAGTCTTTGGTTTACCAATTATATACAAGTTATCAAAATACATAATTAAAAATAAATAGAACCTAATCAAATATTGCTCGTAAATCAAAATATGGCATCTAAATAAATAATACTCAAATATGAGATCAGAAACACAAGCTAAGCAACTTCTGGATATCTAAGCACCAAAAAAGTCTAAAATTAACACGTGTGTCTATTATAATTATACAAGAACGAGGTAAAGACATTGATATTGAGTAATTTATGTCTATTTACATATGGAATATCTTTGCTCAAACTAATGCGCTATCGATTCTATTCCTTAATATTTTTTAATTGAAAGCAGTCAACCATTCATCATTGGATGATCCTATTATACCGTTTGGCAGTCTCTTGGTTATTGTCTATACTTTTTGCAACAGTGATCATGCCAACAATAGTCGAAATGTTCTGCATACAATTCAAACCTTCTCTATTAAGGAAGAGAATCCGTAGCGTCTACATAACCTAATGTTAGTAACAAAGAAAATTTCTTACATCCAATTAGCTCTACTATACCAAATATATTTTTTTTATTATAATAAAATATTGAGACATAACATTGTGCAATATAGTGTAATATGCGATAGAAGTTATAATTTGAAACAATCAGTAATTATTTTGCAGTCACAATAAATTTGCACAAATCGCTCACTGAATTTAATGCGCCTAATAATGTATGCTGATAGCTATAACATGGTATAACTCATTATTTCAATTGATAAATACAATTTATAGAGATTCGCAGGCTGCTAATCAGCATCATTATGTCAGCTTTATACAAGGCACAAAATAAGTGTTCAGGATAAAATATGCATTACAGGCAGACTCTAAACAAAGTATATAATTTTACATAGAATTGATATCTACTGGGAAGATATTTGGAGTGAGTAAGGTAGGATAAATTACACAGTAGGAATCTGAAACGCTAGCAGGTATTATATTGGTGGTGATACAGTCCAGTGAAGTAAGAATATCAACATTTAAGTGAATACGTGAATACAGTCACATCACTTGCAATATATTATATACCTATTTGCAATGGAACAATAATTCTGTCACATAACACTTCTTGTGGTGTTACTTCAGTCGACTGTATCATCACCTAGTCATTATTACGTATAGTATCATCTACAACAACGATATATTAGAATACATCAATAGAATGACTTACAGTGGGTTGGCTTGGCCTTATGTATCGACATTTTTTTACCTAGTTCAGGGTTCACATCAAACACTTATAGTTGAAAAATGTCAATACACCAAGATGTAACATGATCAAAGACTACAGGGGAATAAGATTCATTACTATCTACCGGATAAATCTTAACATCAACGTTCAATACGCCTAACTGCAACATTTAGTCTAACACTTTAACAGTAATAATACTGGCAATAATTTTACTTTGAAGAATTTATAGATCGGAATATAACAACTATTATAATGATAGTGGTTAAAATTGATTTATTTATTGACTATGAATGTATGTGGATTAATTTAGTTTTTTGCTTCCCCCGTCTTTCCTGCAACTGAAATCGTCCTTACTGTCACTCAAAACCGAACACCACTAGATCAGACCTGTTGTGTAGTAAACGCTTATTCATTCACTATGACATTTAACTAAATCGTAATATAAAGTAAATAAACATGCGCGTGCGTTGCCGCCGCGCTTGTGACACTTGAGCTAATGCCTTCCGCATTCACATCCATTACCTGATCACTCAACATCCACCTCCTGTGACCGGCATTCCTTACCTTGTTCGAGCGAGATTGACACTCCAAGGGCACGTAGTTGTCGTCTAGAACAGACGACTATTTAACGCGTCTTTGGAGCAGTACCATCATTGATTAAAATTAGCTACGACAGTAGCGTGATTATTAGGTTGAACTCAAAGTTGAGTGGAAGACTCGAATTAAATACATAATTTGAACGTCTCGAACTTGTGTTTTACAATCGAAATTTTAAGTACTTTATATTTTGGAATCGATTGAATTTTTGAAGTTCGAGATGGTTATAGTCGAGATCGATGTTGTCGAATCACGTTGTCGCGTGGTTCGGTCGCCGTCGAAGGTCCGGAGCGTGCTGGCGAGTCGCTCAGCGCCTGACGTGGAAGCACTGGCACTAGGCGGCCGGGTGTCACGAGGCGGCGGGCGGCGCGTCGCCGGCCACCGGCACCGCGGGCGACACGGGCCCGCGCACCGCCTCGATGTAGTCCTTGATCAGCGTCGCGATCTGGTACGCCTGCGTAACAAGTACAATTATTTTCAAATGGACAAAGAAGGGACATTATTCGGACGAGGTCTGGATCCAGCAGCCCTCAGAATAGGTTATGGGCACCTCCATCGTGTCCAGCGAGCGGCTGGTCGTGTCAGACATACCTGTTCAGTGGAGAGTACGAGCTTGGCGTGCTTGCGCTCGGCGCGCGTGACGAGCAGCAGCGCGCGCGGCGCGGGCGACACGGCGAGCAGCTGGTCGTGGTCGTGCGACACCAGCGCCGCGCGGGACCCGCGCCGCAGCAGCGTCAGCCCGCGCGCGTCCACCGCCAGCCACAGTGCACGCGGCCAGTTCGATGTGAACGATTGCTGTACACGAATAGACGAGGTTATAGCAAAACGTCCATATTTGGCGAAAGTGCTGAGTGTGCAGCTCGTGGGCCGTTTGGCGAGCTGCGCGCGTGCATTTTTTTTTCTTCTAGTTATCAAATGAAGCAAGCACCAGTGACGTCCAACATCTTCTAAAGTACGCACTCTAATATTATGGCGAAGTTTACAAATAGCATTAAATTGGTAAGTTCAGGGTACATCAATACTTAATACCGTACAAAATAAGAGTGCGAAAAAAAAATCTTGGAGTAAAAAATATGAAAATGAAAGACCCAAAACGTCGCACTGGCACCATTTACATGTACATTACATACCATGACATCAAATATTGTGGCCCTAGTCAGCGGCCAGGACGAGGCGAGCGTGAGCGCCCTCTGCATGGCGGCGGCGGGCGGCGTCCCGCGCAGCGCCAGGTGGTGCAGGCGCACGGCGGGCGCCGGCAGCGCGGGCTGCGCCAGCCGCGGCGGCAGCACGGCGCTGGCGGCCGCCGCGCACTCCTCGCCGCCGCCCGCGCACTCGCCCTTCACTACTTGAGCGTGTAGGGCTGCTAGCATCACCTGATTGCCCAAACCATTTATAAGCTCAAACATGAATGAAGGCCATATGAGACAATGGTACATCGAGAAGTACTAGTCAAAGTTATGGGAATGAAGTAAACTATTTAAAAGAATTGTGCCTACAAGTTACCATCACTAAACCATAACGATAACCAAACCAAAACCAGCCGTGATAGTGCTGAGTATTAGTTTAATTGACGCGGCTTTTTGTTATATCTACATAGTGAAATGGCACTTTAAATCTCAAGACCGTCATTAGATAACGCTATAAAACAACATCCATATAATTGATATAAGGCAGCGACAAACTACTCACAGCCTCGTCAGTCTCGATGGGCAGTCGGTCGTGTCGCACCGGAGTGCAGCACCTGGTAGTACAGCAGCTCCATCTCGGCCGCGCACGACGTCTGCAGTGGCCGCTCGCCCAAGAACAGGCGCTTCTTGAATACCAGCCTAAGCAATGATAATATAGAAATAGTAATAAAGTTTGAAGGCTCTTTCTAGAACACTGTTCTTCCTGCTCTGTTCCCAATTTTATTTGGGACTTGCATTCCTCTCTGTCACAAGTCATACCCTTGTTATATTCATGTCATTCCTCAATCAATCCATTCAATTTTTTTCTTTGGTCTTCCTCTGCCTCTCCATCTAACATACTCTTGGTGTAATCTATTTCATCTTTCCTCACTATATGAGATACCATGAGGACCGCTTGTCTCTTTATCTTTTTGTGATCGGTGCTACTTTCAGACTCCCTTTCGCTCCAAAAATTAAGAACCAAAGACCTTATCCATTTTTTCATATTTTCTTCTGTTACGTGCTCTTTTTCATTTTCCATACCCAACACTATACAGGACGACTCTTTCACGCAAAAAAGTTATAACTGACAGGAAATTATTAAAGTACCTGCAAGCAGCGGCGGTGGCTCCCGCCTTCTCCCATCTGGCGAGCACATCGCCGACGCGCTCGCTGCCCCGCCAGCGCGCGCTCGCCCGCGCCCGCCGGCGTAGAGTTCGCGCACACCTCGTATAACGCGTAGCCTGTAGGGACACGCAGTGTTCAATATAGACTAACCGTACTAAGCAGTTTATAAGCGGTGTATATAGGAGTTTTTCAGAGAGAAAGTACATAAGGGGAAGAACATAGGAGGAGTATATAGCACGATTACATAGAGAGGAGTATGTAGCACGATTCCATAGGGAGGAGTATGTAGCACTATTACATAGGAAGGAGTATATATAGCACGATTACATAGGGAGGAGTATATAGCACGATTACATAGGGAGGAGTATATAGCACGATTACATAGGGAGGAGTATATAGCACGATTACATAGGGAGGAGTATATAGCACGATTACATAGGGAGGAGTATATAGCACGATTACATAGGGAGGAGTATATAACACGATTACATAGGGAGGGGTAGATGGGGGAGCGTGGAGGGAGAGTATATAGGAGATATCTTCAGAGTACATATGCGAGAGTCTTAAGGAAGTATACGAGTATAAGGGAGTTTGTCAGGGGTTTACATAAATGAGAAAAAAATCAAAATGGAATTGGAGCGAGATACATAGGAGACATAAATCGCGAGATACATAAATCTTTGTAGTACGTGGGGGTGGTGCATAAGGGAGTAGTTTTATTTTTATTTATTTCACATCGTTCTTGTATTACCTGTAGCAGCATCACTAAGTCCGATCTTCTCCCGCAACATGGCGACGAGATGGTCTGCCGTAGCGGCTGGCCCGAACACGAGTCCGTGCTGTTTGCCGTCCAATAGCAGCACTCGAACGTGCATGGGACGCCGTGCGGCTGCGCAGAGCACTTCCTCTTTGGATGGAGCACCTAGACGACGCGGCACTTGAGCTATGCTTAGTGCCACCTGGTGGAGAAAATGCTTTCGTAAATACTAGATATTTTTATAAGTAATACCTGGTAAATAGGTATGGGTTGCGAAGGTCACTTCATGAGAAACACAGATGCTTATCTACATTCAATCCAGTTAGAAAAAATATTATGTAAATATATAGCGCGTACCTAAGTGTCGGACATGCATCCTAAAAAAACTGCTTTGTTGTGTAAATAAATGTTAATATTATCGAGTTTAAATTAGTATTTTTCGGCTATATTTAGTAAGCAAAAAAATATTGCTTTTTAATTTTAGTTCCTTATAGATATTCCTTGGTTACCCATATAAAATGTTGTGTGTGTTCTTACCGCCTTACGGCACGGGTATGCGTTTGCGTCAGACGTCGAAGTGATAATATTTACAGAAGGGATGGTGGCCACTGGGCACAGCATTGTAAGCTGGTTGGTGTAAGGGATGGTAGGAGGGCCAATGGGCTATCTGTTGAGCAACCAATCAAAGCAAAGCGTTTGGTGAGTATAAAGCGACATATTTTAGGCTGTAATTGAAACGCCTGTGGTTTTTAGCACGGATTATTTAAAGCACAGTAAGACCTGACGAGGACACTAATAGCAGCATTAACCGGTTACTTTTTAATAAGTAGATCATCGAAGAACATCAGTATGTATGTCGTATTGTGGTTATGTAGTATTCGCAATTTTGACAAAGCAGTCTTGGTACATGGTGGCATTTAGATTTACAGAGTTGTAGCGACCACCTACTTTAGCATTACATAGCATCTGATACTTAGGTAGCATGAAAAATGGTGTAAGTACCGAAACCGCAAGTCCATACTATTTTCAACTAATGGAAGAAATAACAGGTTCTGCGTCACGAAACGTAGTCCAAATTATTGTAGTGTTATGATTGTACCTGTTCAGCCCGCCTGGCGAACTTGCCCTCCTCGCCGGCATGCAGCGCGGTGCCGCGGTAGCGCAGGTGCGCGAGCAGCAGGCGGCGCAGCGGCTTGGCGGGCGGCAGCGCGGCGCCCACCGCCGCGCACAGCAGCGCCCAGTGCCGCGCCGACACGCGCGACGACGGCTCCGGGTGCTCCGTCGTCTGATCCATACAAAAAAGGTGATAATGTGTCATCAAAATTGGAAGAGTGTGTTCTTTCTGCGCATTCTAGAAGTAGGCACTTAACAATAGTGTGTCTCAATCGCCTTACCAGGGAGCTGAAGTTGAAGTAGTACGAAAGGACAGATGGCAGATGATCGGAAGAGACGGCCAGGAGCCTCGTAAGGAATTTTGGCTGTGTTGTTGTTCCCGAGCTCGTGACATACAGTGTGACGCACCTGTTTGATGAGCTGCATGTACAGCTCGCACAGCAGCGTGTCCTTCTGCAGACAGCGCTGCAGCAGCGCCTGCGCCAGCGCCACGCGGTCGTCGCTGTCGGCCTCGTGTGTGCCGCTGTTGTTGTTCGCCAAGTTTGTGCTGCTGCCCTCAGGGTTTGCACTCAGGCCCGCGTGGCTCATTATGTCCTAGTGAAGTCACAAATTGATGAGTTAATTTAGGCACCGAAAATTAAGGTTTCTTAAATCGTACGAAAGACTCAAAATAGGGTACATATTTGAACTTATTTTTGAAGTGTTGCCACCTACAAATTCAGTTCACAAAATATTGTTGCTGTAGTACCAATTTATAACCTGTTAATATAGAATATTACCTTAAAGATCTGCATGGCGGCGACCTCCTCGGCCTCGTTGAGCTTGGTGAGGCTGTGCGGCAGCGTGCGCGACCAGCACCAGTAGCCGGCCGGGAAGTTCTTGTAGCTCTCGCCCTGGCTCTCCGCTGCTATGTCCAGACGCATCTTCTCCAGACGGTGCTTACTCAATCTACGAATCACGATATTTTTTAGTGATCAGTCTTTTGTCTTAGTAAAACTGACAGTTCGGAAATTTGAAAGAGCGTAAAATCAGGAAGGAATTGACTGAGCGCCTGATCGATAACTGGACGCGAACTTGAATCCGGAATTTAGACGTAACTATGTACATATGATTTATGTATTGTATTTTCTATGGTCCTTAGATGCCTGATTTAAATACATTAATTAATAAATTAATGAGTGAGTACTATCGTTTCACTGTTTTTGGAAATACATTCATTCTCTAAGAATTAAAACGAAGGAAAAACCAGCAGGTTTCTGCAAACAGCTAATTTGGTCATCTACATAGCAATCATGTGATGTTTCAAAATATAAACTCACCGTCGCAGTGTATTTCTCAAGAAGTTTCCAGCAGAAGCTTCAGTGGGCCTCCTGAGCATGCCAGAGTCGACCAGAGCTCGCCTCGCGCTCTTCAGCGCAGCGGCCAAGCGTGAGCGCTCCGATGTAGGGGCCGCACGACGCGGGGGCTCATCTGCCAATCCGTTAGCAAGGACAGGACTATAGGCAGCCATGAGCCACGCCGCTTCGTTCTTTTGGGGAGATTCCAATACGATGCACCTAGAGGTATCAATTAAAAGATCAGTTTCGTGTTCTGATTACGATGTCTATATTATGCTGAATGGTTGATAGCTAGATATGAAGCCTAAAAAGGCACACGAGCTGTGGAGCGGAAATATTAGCAGTAGCTTTATCAACGACTCCGCTTACACCTCCTGCTGAAAATGGCATCCTGCAAGCTCTAATAATGTTAGTATCTCCCTCGCAGCTTAGGCAGTAGTTACAACAGAAGCGTCTTACTGCTGCTAGTTAGAACATACCGTTGTCCCCCGTCCGATTCTTCAGTAACAACATACCGGTGTCCGTCGTGCTGTCCATGGTGAGTGAGGCTGATGGTGAGGCCGTTGTCCACGGGGTCCATGAGTAGGGCAGCGATGTTGCTGTAGGGGTACTCGGCGAGCACCACCTTGTCTGTAGGCCGGACTAGTACCACGCCTTCTGAACCCACGCCTAATAAGACGTTGGGACCTGGGAACAACATTATTGATGAAAATTGTGCTGTCTTATCTTGCACCCGCATTTAAGTATCATACTGCGGCCACTTTTTCAATACAGCAGCATTCCGTGTATCAAAGTAGATGTGGGTGAGTAAGATCACATACATAAGGCCTTTTTTCTTTTATTTCTCTTGCCATTAGTTTGGATGAGAGAAAAGAGGTCACTAGGGAAACTCCTACATTTGTACTTTTCCGACCACGAAGCATTATGAATGAGAGCCCACGTCGCTTAAAATAAAAGCTATGCAATGTGTATAGCTGAAAAGGTGATTACGGTTAGGTACCTAAATTCTAGAATATTATTTTCTTTCTGAAATTAAATACAGTTGTTATTATACTTTTGTAAAGATGCTCTTGATAGGACTTGTAAACATACTCACCATGAGCCCAATATCCCTTGTATGTGACCGGGAAGAGCGTGACTCCATACAGCGGGTACTGCATGACGCAGGACAGGTACAGCGCCTTGGCCGTCAGCTCCGCGCGGCCCGCGCCGTACTGACGGTGTGCTTGCGCCAGGATCGTCGCCTAGTGGGGAATGACTTGAATTAGACTGACGTTTAAATGTAGTAGTGAATTTTCAAGGTGCTGTAGTAACAGCTACATAATTAAACCATAAAATTACTTAAAAAAAGGTACGTCGTATTTTTTTCAAAAACGAGATCCGAATGAACGAATGCTGGCTTAGTATTGTACTTTAAAGTACAACAAATAAAAACCTTATGTTGCAATCCAATATTATACAGTACAATGCGAATCATCATCCTCATCCTCGAGAGTAGTCTAATCTAAAGAAAACTGATTTATTGAGAATTTTAGAATTAAGTTCCAATAATATCTTATTTATAGTACTAACCCACTGATGCGCCGGCCTAGCTCTCGCAATACGCTGCGGCAGGAACTGCTCGGGCTGCGCATAGTAGGCGCGAGTGTGCGGCGGCGGCGGGCTCGGCGGCGGCTCCCCTAGTGACACCTGTGCTTGTAGCCCAGCTAGTTGCAGCGCCACCTTCTCTGACACTGGGAACTCGTCCATCTGGAGGGAGATTGGGTATAGTAGTAGGTGTATAGACTGGTGCAGGGTAGTCTTGTTTCGGAAAAGGTTTATTGGGTAGCGAGAAAAACCGCAAGAAATAGTTTTTGAAAAATTTAAACAATACAATGTAGTAAGGGGTTTAGTTTGAAGTTCAAAAATATCTATTTGATATACATTCCAATGGCACAATGCCTGAAATAAATTACTTTTAATTTATTTACTCATATACATATGTCCTCAAAAATACGAAATTTGATTTGCGAGTGTGACCACGATTATAGCCTGGTCCAGTTAAACTCAGCTAGTTTTTTTTAAATGTGCAAATCAAAGAACCAACTCTTTTCTATCTTATGATGGACCATATTCCACAACATAGGATCTCATGATGTGATATTATGTGACCGTATTCCGTGACATAGGATGTTACAATGCGACTATTCGCTTACCTTGACGACACTATGCACAGCCTGTGCGTACAGCAGAGCGACTTCTACAGGGTCGTGCGGCAACTCGCGGCCGCCGCGGAATAAACGCCGCTTGAACACGAAGCGGTTGTCCGCAGACCCACCGCCGGGACCTTGTTGCCTGGTAAACGAACATAAGAATATTATACAGTCTGTTGTTTTGAATATACGTAACTAGCGATAACACCGAATAACACGGGATAACAGTATTTCCTCACTTTTTATGTATGTTATTATACATATAAACCTATCTCTTTAATCACTCTATATATTTAAAAAAACCGCACGAAAATCGATTGCGTAGTTTTGAAGATTTCAGCGTACTTGAAGAAACATAGGGTCAGAAAAAGTGACTTTGTTTTATACGATGTAGTGATTAGACAAACTTAATGTCTGTTTGTGTTCAGTTAAAGGGCAAGGTAGAGCCAGTTGATAAGGGGGAGGATTTACGACCCTAGCATATGAGGAGAGGTGACAATCGGTATACTCACATCTCCCAAGCAGCGATCACATCATACAGGTAATGCGTAGCCCGCACGTGCTCCTCACTGCCCGCCCGCTGCTGGTACACCGCCCAGCCCGCACGTGAGTGAGGTGACAGCCCCAGCTTGTCCGCCAGGCGGGCGGCCGCGGCGGCTGCCGTGTCAGCGGGGTGCACGTCGATGGCCTTAGTGCGCCCGTCGAGGAAGAAGAAGCGGCAGACTATAGTGCCGAGACGACGCATCGCCTGTCAACAAAATAAAGATCTTGAGGTGTCAAATTCAATTTTTGACCTGGAAAATTTCATGGTGTAATCGAGACACTGATAAAGTCATAGTGCCAGTTATTGGTCTAGTGACTCCTGGAACTTAGTGATTTGTCAACCGTATAGAAGTATTCGAGCATCTCTCTCCGGTCGTGTCGGATTACCGTGCCATCGGGCTAAGAGAGTAAAGGAATAGTGAGTGCAGTTGTATCCACGCAAATGCTTGTGCACTATAATATGTTCAGCGCAGCTGGCTGATCTCCTTATATGAGAACAGCCGCCGTGGTCGAAATCGGCTTTGGACGTATAAGTATTACAGAAGTATACTCACAGCGATCTCCACGGTGCTAGGTGGCAGCTGCCTCGGCGCAGCACCGCGACAGTTGTCCAGACACCACTGTGCACAGTGAGCTTCCCTGGCCACGCCCCCCGGGGAGGCGGGGTCGGCGGGCGGGGCCAGCACGCGAGCCCGGGCCCGCAGCCACGCGCTGTAGTAGCGCGCGAGGCCCCGGCTGGGCTGCCACGCGACTGCGCACAGGCAGAGGACCAGCCACACGCGTTCCGCCCATTCTTCTACTGGGCACTCCGTTATCTAGAACAGTAGACAAACATGAATCTTGCTATAGTGCTGTACCTCACAATTAGGCCTCGGTTCGAACCTAGTCCGATTTAATAACAATATTCTTCACAATACTTGAGAAGAAGAAAGGGAAAGGCTAAAACTAGAACGAAAACTCATTAGAAACAAGACAACCTAAGCCATGTATTAGCAAAAATAAGGAAAACTGCTGTATGATTTTTAAAAAGATTCGACAAAATTTTATTTCAAAAAAATCTAAATCAAAGAAGATAACTTACCTGTCTAACACACTGCACGAGAATCTCATCCCTCAACTCTTCACGCTCAATACCCTTGCCGATGACAGACTGTATCACTTGCGTCTCTTTGTCAGCGGTCAGTTCACCGCGCATGTAGCGACAGAGATCCTGCAAGAGAAAATAAACCTTATGTCTACAAGCAAGAAGGTTTAATTTTAGAAAACACATTATTTTGTGGCTAAATCCTGCCAACATTATAATTACGAAAATTTGGATATATGTTTGTTCTTCTCTTACGCAAAAACTACAGATAGAATTATTATGAAACTTGGCAGTAACATAGCTTATACAATGTGTCCCGGGGATAAGTGACCGCCCGAAATTTTTTGAATATTTGTACAAAATTAAGGATAATTTCATTTATATTTTTGAAAAAAATCATTTAAAAAATTTTATTGTCAGGCCTGTTAATAACAGGCTTTGCTCTTTTTTTTCAAATTTCAACTGACTGTATTTTTGCATTTGTTTGAAATAGCAGCAAACATTGTTGTGAGCTATTGTAGGAAATATCATGTAGTTTATTAATAAATTAAAAGAAAGTGATATTATCGGGGCATTTATTGGACTTATTTTGAAAAAACTGAAAAAAAAATTCTGAAGTTATTTTCTTTGAATTTTTATTTTATTTTTTTTCTAATAAATGTTTTATTACATTTTTGTTATGTTTGATAATTTTAATTGATAAACTATGATGTCGGCTAGTCAATAAAGAAAAAAGAATTTAAAAAGATGTAAAAACTTAGGAAATATCTTAAAAAAACAGCAGCACGTCACAGTATTTACTAAAAATCATAAAAAAAAAAACCAAAGGCGGTAAGTCCCAAATATAAAGGAAATTATCCTTAATTTTGTACAAATATTCAAAAAATTTTGGGCGGTCACTTATCCCCGGGACACATTGTATATCAGAATAACATATATGGTACTTTTTATCCGCGTGCGGGAAGTAGTTTCCTTGAGGAGCGGGTGAAACTATTAGCTGCAGCTAGTAGAAGATTTAAATTAGCTGTGTATACTTACTCTAAATATATTGACAGCGGCAGTGACACTGTCGGGATCATGTAGTTGTATGTGTGACGTTGGAATGTTGTTCCCTTTGTGGTACGTGATCATCTCCTCTTTGGTAAGGAGTTCCATTGATTTGCTCTTGCGGGTCAACGTTGCCATTATCGTACCTGATGAAATTTGAACCTTATTTACATTGTCATAAAGTCATAAATTATATGACTCTACCAAGATTATTTTTCAATATCATAGCACGCTAAAGGCAACCTTATAATCTGAGAACTGTGGTTGATATTACCTTCAGGCGACCTCGGGTGATCATTGAAGTATAACTTGGCGAACTCTGACAAGTCATTAGGTACGTCAGCAGGTGGTGTTGTAGGCGGTAAATTGGTCGCTTGAACCTCAATTTGATGGAGTCTTCGCTCCACTCTCTCTTTCCGACGAGCATTGCGATCTACGCTCTGTTGACAAAACACGAATATTTATTATCAACTCTGGTAGGTGAACCACAAAGGAAGGAAAGATGAGCAGAGGTGCCATAAGGCAGCGATTAGTAACGTTCAGGTTTCTTGAGACATCTGTCAACGATTTTTGGATGTACATAAAAGAAGGCATATAAGTGCCGTGATAGTAACGTTCCTCGTCCCATTTTGGTGCGTTACTTTTTTGGACATTTAAGTTATGACATCTCCGATTGTAATTTTGTTCTCCTTGAGGTAAACACTTGAGGTTAAAAATAGAGTTTTAACTTACAGTCGAGTCTCCATTCATCATCGGTGGGGGACTGATGCAGGTGTCCATGGGCACAGGTGGTGGGGAAGTACCATTGTCCATGGGAGGCAACGGTGGGAGTGGTGCATCTGGCTCCGGTTCGATCGCGATTTCTTTGTGGATGAACCTGTAGAAGAACATAATACATCGCGGTGTTCAGTTTTGGAGCAACAAGCTGATATTATGAAGTTGACATACAATATTATATTTGTGGTTTACTACGCGTTTTGGTACTTAACCAGAGAGTTTTGATTCATTTGAGTATAAAAAGTTCCCTAAAAGGTGTCTTGCCATCTATCTAATTGGGAAAAGTACAAGTACATAGGCGCATTCTGACTTGGTTACTCAGTAATTTTTTTCACTTTCTTGTATTTAAGTAATACATACCCATTATTCTCCGGTGGTGTGATTTGCGGAGGCGGCGGCGGCGGCGGTGAGGGGTCGTTATTCTGTTCGGGCGCCGGCCGAGGTATCACCGCTTCGTATATCGGCTCTTTGCTCTTAACTACTGATAGTTTGCCGTTGGGAATTATACCGTTTGTTAACTCTGGTGGTGTTGTGTCTGGAAATAATATAATTGTTATAGAGGTGGAATCAGGAATGAGATAAATAAGCTTGATATGGCTTTTGTTAAGAATTGAATACATTATAGCCATTTCTGGCATTGTCACCAGCGTCCCGAGAAAGAACCTCTGTGAAACCGAATTAAAAGAAGTTTAGGACAGTCCCAAACTTTCTTCATACAAACCAACTCTTCGTTATTATTACCTTTGGTAACAGCGGGCGGCGGCGGTGGCGGTCCTGCAGGTTCAGGCAGGGTACACGTAGTGGGGGGAGGGGGGAACACCGGCGACTCCTCCATGAGAGGCTCCACGGGCGGAGGCGGTGGTAATATCAGCGATGACGTCATCGCATCGCCGTTAGACATCGGCGACATGCCATTGGTCAACGAAGTACTCATGACGCCATTGAATGATGACGTCATAGAGGCCGGTGGGGGTGGCGCTGGAGGTACTATTGGTTGGATGGCGAGGGTTGAAGGTGGTGGTGGTGGAATGGATTCAGAAGGCGCCCCGTCAGGCTTGCGCTGTGCTTCCGTGTGCGATTTGCTTAGCTCGTTCATTTCCGCTGCTAAGACGTGTTCCAACTGAGAACAAAAAGGTGATTATAATATTTATAACACACATTGTTTTCAAATAAATATCAACACTACTTGTTATTTCCAAAAAATACACAACTCGTTTAGTTTCTAAAATTTACAACCCCGTAGTCAAAGCCGTTATCTTCGTAGGGTACACACAATCTGAATTGCAAGACAACATTTACAATTTCCACTCACCTCTTGATGCAAATCATCAGCCAGCCTCTCCATAGAGTCCCCAATCTCCGCTATAGTAGGCTGATGCGAGTCGGGCTGTCCGTCCGGAGCACCGCGCTGAGTCGGCACGTCAGCTAGGAAGTCGAACAGATTGTCCAAGTTCACCGACTCCGCTCGCGTGCTGGTGGGACAGGAGAGACCACGGAGCTGGTCTGCCATGTTCTCCAGTTCTGCTCTTTCTTGGTTCACCTTTTCTTGGAGACTGGAAGAGAGAAGGTAGGATAAAGTTTGCAGCACTATTACAAAATCAGTTATTGATCTTGAGTTTATTCAGATATTACTACAGCACGAGAATTTCAATGGTTGATTCTAATTAATGAGAGATAACAACATTTTGTAACTCAATCAAGTCAATGAAACGTGTGTGATGAGTGTCGTAAAGAAAGACATGGCCAGCTGCAAACTCGGAGAATAGAACGTTCCGGACAGAGCGAAGTTGAAGAAGAGAATACGGAAAGCGGACCTCTCATGAGTCGGGACTAACGCAAAGAAGAAGAACCTTGTAAATAAGAAGTGAGAGCAGAAGAAATACTTAGTAATTTCAGTCAATTCGCTGATAATCCGTCCTCCTATTCATCCTATCACGTATCCATACCTGTTCCTCTCCTCCCTCAGCTTAATCTCCTGGTTGACCCTCTTCATCTCTCTCAGAGCAGCCGCCACCTCCCTGGCGAAGGCCCCCCGGAGGTGTCGCTGCAGCGTGAGCGCGGCGCGGCGCAGGCGCAGGAAGGCGGCGCGCTCCTTCCAGCCGCGGAGAGCTGCTTGCAGGACTACGGCTGCGTTGCGCCAGGTCAGGTACTGACGGCGTTTTATTGAGCCCTTGTACCACTGTGGATTTAGAAAAGTAAATTGTGAATATTGGAAATCGGTGGAAGAGTAGGTAATGAGACGATTTTGTAGTTACTGTTGGTATGTATAGGACATGTATTTTTGACGGACACCAAAAATACAAGCTACTTTGACTTGATTTGCTAATATTTGTTCCGACTTCATCAACATTTTTTCATGTTTGTTATCTCGTCCACGTTTAAAGGGTAACAACATATTATACAAAAAAAAACTGACGTAGGTACGTATGCGATATAATAAAAAATACACTGACTTCTTATCTTTAAAAAATGATTTCAAAGTGTGTAGAAGTATTCTTACCTTCTGAATAAGCAAAGCAGAAGACTGCAACAGTGCACTTCTCTTTGCTTCTAACGGCGCATGTACCGAGCTCCTCATGAATATCTTCGTGTGTCCAATCTGCCAGTCGTCTTTGGGCGCGTTCACTATCGCTGTGATCGCTCTTAAAAGGAGAAAATTTATGTGAATTTTAATAGTAATATCAAAAAATACAAGACATATAAAAAAATATATACAAGCTGTTGATTTGCATCCGTGCAAATATTTCTGTAGGTTGACATAAAATATGTAAATAATCGATTGGAATTACAGTAGACAGGAAATAGCTAATATGCGCTGCTTTTTTGTTGCACAATCTCCGTTCATGCCTAAGTACTTGAGCTGCTCCAGAACTAGCTGTTCCAAGTACTTTTTTTACAAAAGAGTTTATATCTTACTGTATTTCCGGATTATTCGGTCTTGGATGCGGCAGCAGACACCGGTATCTGGCCTGGAAGTGCGGCGCGGGCAGGTGTATGGGGTAGCCGTCGCGACGTATGCGAACGATCTCGTTCATGCCTAAGTACTTGAGCTGCTCAAGGACCAGTTGCTCCGAGTACTTGCCGGCTTCCTTGTTCTCGTTGGGTTTTATGCAGCGGACGTACCTGGCGGGGAAAATTATTTATAAAATATTGAAAACAGAGACGTGTTGTAGGTAGACCATGAACTTTTAAAATACATATTTCCTTTATACGGAACACAAACATTTTGCTGTAAAATGCGGTCCAAACTCAGTAACATTATTCCCAAACAGATTTAACTTCAGCATAGCTTCAGGTCATTTATTGAAGTTTGTAAGTCAAGTTTATGGGTCTAGGTTACTTACCACACATCGGTAGCTTGTAGCATATCGACAAGCGACTGTAGCTGTGCTCTAAAAGTATCGACAACAGTGGGTCGGCCTTTAGACGTTCCGCGCTGAGTCGTGCCCGTTGAGTTCGGGCTAGACAGCGATGTGTCCTGTGAAGAAATATTTGTGTAATCAGTATCAAATAAGAACCTTGAAAATGCATTTAAATTATTAAGAAGCTAGTGGACTTGAAGCTAGTGAAAGTTAAACAAGTAAATAATATTCATCAAAGTCTATTACAATTTTGGACGTTTAAAAAATTATATTTTGCAGTCAAAGTTTGAAAGAAATATTATTATGCGTTTCAGTTCATCTTTAGTGTTCACAAATGTAGTACACAAAAAATGACATTTCTCCGTTACATACAGTAAGCTACACCAAAGACTAAAATGGATCTTATTGGGCAAGAAATAAAGTCTAAATCAACATACATGTCCCGGCGGCGCCAAATCCTGCACATAATCAGCTAGCTCTCTCACAAACGGATTCGCAGACCGACTGAGATGGTCTATAAACGCATCTTGCTGCGTATCCCGGTTTTTGTCCACGAAACCCTGGACACTGTAGCTGACTGTCCCGGCGTAGTGTTGTACTCCGAATTCCTCTTCCCACTTGCGCCGGGAACCTTTGACGAAGGATTGGTGCTCGCCGAACTCGCCTTGGATGTTTGTAAGGTAGGCGCCGTCTGATCCCTGCGAAAAAGAATGGATAGTATTCTAAGAGGAATTTTATATTATGGATTCTGCGGTTTCGTTCGCGACCCGTGTGAATTATCTGGCGTATGCAAAATACTAATTTTTTAATCGGACCGGCGCTCCGGAGACTGGGGCGGTCAAGCAGTTAAGGAATCCTTCAACTTTGTTATCGTTCCTTATTAAAAATGGAAAAGTAACTGCCTGGTGCATTTTAAGCCATAGTAACTCAACCGATTTAGATGGCAATTTTTAACCCGGTTGCGGTAAGTGGTTCGCTCAGCATATTGGTGATATCGTGAGGTATAGTTAGTTATTAGTGTTGATTGGAATTTATGAGTACAGAATCATAACCGGCTTAGGTAATTTTACACTTACCTTTGGCATATGACACTGTTCACTCAGCAATTTGAGCAAGCTTCTAGGCGGCTTCTCAAGTAGCTCAAGACACGCCGCATTATCCGTGAACTGGATCTGATTGTATACGATGCCTTCTTGACGGTACTGCAAAACAATCCATGATAATTAACATTATTACTATAATTTATTTTATTACGGATTGCAATAACCTACCTACCTATCTATTCGTGGATTTGTTTACAAAAGAGATAATTTTCACATTAAAGTCCTTAGGAAGCAAATCAGCAGATGAAATGAAAACTTTAAACTTCGGGCAACACTCAAATGACAGTTCAGTGTTGCCACAATTTCCACATTCGAAGCATACTCACAATATCCTGCTCCAAAGCGAAGACGTAATTATTGAAGAACATATGAAGCTTTTCATTGGCGTAGTTAATACACAGCTGTTCCAGCGAGTTGGTGGCGAAGTTCTCGAAGCCGAAGATGTCGAGCACGCCCAGCGCCCGCGCGGCGCGGCCCGGCGCCGAGCACGAGTTCACGTGACGGACCAGCCACGCGAATGTGCGCGAGTATAGTGCTCGGGCCATCGCGTGACGGTTCTCGCGAGCCTGCGGAGGTAAATATTATGTAAAAAAAATAGCATTGACACATAAATCTTTTGTAATGAACATGTATTTTAAGATAATAAAGTAGACAGATTTGCAATAATTTCAGATAAGAACTATTTCTCATAAAATGACATTTTGAATAAATGAAAAAATGAAGTTAAAATCTTCATCCTACAATTAATACAGTAAAACATAAATTACCTCAGGCAATCGCAGCGGAATATCCGTGACATTGCCGCGCACATTGATCTGTCTTTCCAACAGAACCCGCTTAGCGGTCGGCAGTGGTAGCCCTAACAAATTGGCAATTGCATCCACCGCCTCTGTATCCTCTCCGGCCAGGGTTGAACGCTCACCGTCTACATCCTGAAATTAAGAACAGACATTTAATTCTGACATAGAAAAATATACAGGGAGGACTGATTGTACAACTTGCAGACCCTTCGCAATTTTGTAATGGAATACATTGATCAAACACCGTGCCCCGGATCGGCTGCTTGTAGTATAAGACCTAAATTGGGAACACTGGCAAGTTGCTAGTGCATTAATAACTGTGGACTGTACCACTTGTACCTTATAAAAATATTGACTTTAACAAAGTATATACCTGGAACTGTATATTCCCAAGCCACAAAATAGCAGCTAACACTTTAAACAGTCCTTCGCACATGTGCGGAGGTACTTGCAGCACGGTCAGAGCCAGCTGCAAAGCTTCCAGCTTGCCCTGTTCCCCCCCCTCGCCCCTTGTGGGCCTCGCCGTCCTCCGGTCGAAGGTATTTGTACTGAACATCTTCTCGAAGTCGGAGGGTATTGCGAAGTTCCGCGTTGTGCTGGAATAGACAAGAAAAAGGTTAATTACGAGATGGAACGACTTAGTTCCTAAATAATTGTAAGCAGACAATTGTACATAATAAAGAATGGATCTGTACCTGTGATAGCCTTAGGGCGACACGTATATTTATACAGGATTGTACACAATATTAAAGTAAACGAAATGTTTCTTTAAAGTTAGTAAATACGCCACATGATCATCTTATGTATGATGATAAAATAATACAATACCTTAGCACCCTCTACGAGCTGATAAAACACATGGTAGTTAGTTTCCCTGGGCGCAGGCCCGGTTATCCTCGCTCTCTCCAGTAAAAAGTCTCTTAGCACAGCGCCCTTTATCCCACCGCGATGATCCAACCGCACTTCAACGAATTTACCGAAACGGGATGAGTTATCATTACGAACTGTTTTAGCGTTACCTGTAGAACAAAGTTTTGAGTTATTCAACCATCCAATAAACCATCAATAGTCTCATTATAATAGAAAATGAGTAAAACGGAGCAAGAAATGTGAAGAAAATAAAAGGGTGTCTAGTCTACATTAAGTGCGTACGACCAAAACCATATCATATTCCTTTAAATCTTAATTTGTAAAGGTGGGTGCTATGGGTGCGGCGAAAAGGAACTAATGATTTAGTTTGTCAGTCCCTAATGTTATACAGAAAGAAGGCGGGTAATATCTGTATGACAGGTTGATGACGCGACTCACGACATTATTAGTGAGGGGGCGGTTATCACTGGTAATGATACTAGTGAACGACCAAAAGCTATGTTAGGAAGAAATTAAGTGTTCGTTTTATTTATACATAGCTGTTTCCCACGGTTTTACCCGTATGTTACTTGGAGATAGTCTAGCTACCCAACAGTAAGTTTTTTTGCAATTCGGTTCAATAAAGGCAGATCTCCTTAATGACATTTGGGAAAGTAAATAGTGAGGACATTATACAGATAAAGCTATTACTGAATGCTTGTTTACTAACCAAACGCTTCTAGCACAGTATTAGCTTCCAATATCTGCTGTTCAGCCCAAGAGGCCTGTCCGCCAGCCGCGCAGAGGTACTGCAGGATCAGTTTGGTCGTCTCCGTCTTGCCGGCACCACTCTCCCCGGAGATTACGACCGATTGGTTCTTCTCTCCATTCTGATCAGGAAATACGATGTCATATAGATAGAGCATTTATTATGACCCAAGTTCACTAACTCCACCAACAACCATCTTTCTTTAATCAAGTGTTTACCGTGTGCTTTGAAAATTTAATTTATAGCAACTAACGTCAGTTTGAGCAAAACAGCTATTTCAAACTGATGCTTATGTTAATTATGTTGTCGCTGAACTTGGGTCTAAATCGGTACATTCAACGGAACGATCTGATATAGCCCAAAATGTACATACCTACATAGTACAAAGTAATGTGTCCGGAAAACCTCGTAATTTTATTGTAAAGACCATTTGAAAATATAGATAAGTCATTCGTACGTAATTAAGTTTTTTACGTAACAATAAATGCGGAACGTTATGATTCATGAGCAGATGCAATTACAGATCTCAGGACAACTGATTCATGATACTAGGAAAAACTGCGACAAGAAAAATGGCAATACGTTATAGAATTAATTGGCATACATTATAGAAATGACTGGCTGGCATTAGTTGTTACAAAAAACTGTTTGAAAAAGAGTAGGTAATGGTTGTTTGGTCATACCTGTAATGAGCTGTATGCTGATTCGGCTAGCGCGAATACGTGTGGTGGAAGGGTGCCGAAGGCTTTGCCTCTGTATTCCTGCATGTGATCCTGGAAATAGTGTTCAAATATCTTTAAAGTTTGTTGCAAATTTCCCAAGTTATTCACGAAATATTAGTTACTATCACAAAAGCTAAGAAAAAGACTCCATTAGTCCATCTTTGTATCGAAAAACACGAAAGAGAATTTCCGCATCTTCCCGTATCAAGTTCTCAATTACCATATAATTGGCAACTATTCAAGTGTGTAGCCAACGTTAACGTGAGCAATGTTCATACATAATAGATAATTTGCTGAATAAATTATCATTTCCTCTTGTTTATTACCGAAGGAAATTGATGGAAACTGACATGCTATTGTCATGATCATGAGCGATTGCTATCAAAAGAAATGCGAATACAATTATAAGGAACCGTTAAATGCGATGTTCTGTCACCTTTGATACGTTTTTTTATTTTATTTATTGTCTAGTAAGAGTTTTGTTTGTATGATGTTGAAGAAACATTATATTTTTTATATGTTTAAGGCTTTTGTTATGTTATAGCGTAAGATTATAAATATTTATAGGCTTACCGTTGTGTAACATCCTAGCTCCTTGTAAGGATTCACTGCGACTAGAATAGATCCTGTGTATGTCTGTGTAAATTGTTAAGGAAATAATTACATAATTAAAACCACATCACAACTTGGAGAAAACGAGCACGAGTCTTGAAATGGGTACATAAAACGACCCCTTGTTGCATACTTATGAATTTCTAAGAGGAACACAGTCGGTTTTGCTTAAACCTGCTCCATAAGACTCCTAAGTTTGGGCATTTGAAAAAGAGCTTCAACAAAAATTCGGCACCTTGTTGAAAACTTTAAAGTTAAAACGTACCGTAAAAGAATCTATAAAGTTCTCAACGCCAGACTGAGGCCTCGTAAACCTAAATGGCGAGATTGCAGAAATTCTAATGAAGTGGATTATTCGGAGCTGCCGCCTGCCTGAACCGCTGAGGAAAATTACCACATCGCCACTTACCAGTCAGTGTGGCAGCGTGTCTAGACAGCAGACGACTCCTATTAGTTTACTAAGTTATGAGGAGCCAATATACTGGAACACTCCTATACATACTGTACTGAATAGTCAATAGTGTTAAAGCTTTCTCAGAAACTGTCTAATGACACTAAGCATGTTAGTATGTAAAGGTCTCAAAAACATTTTTTTTTTTCATTATATCGTGATTCGTGGCAATGAAGCCTAATAAGTTTTAAACATTTTGCGTTTCAAAAAGGATACGTAAACGAGGTCGTGTATGTATCTCTTCTTGAGGTTGTCGTTGATGGCTTGCTCCGTGATCTCCGGCATCATGGTCATGTCGGGGACCCCATGGTCCGCGGTGTTCTCCCGCTCCTCCATTTTGCCTGCAAATAAATATCACAAATAAGTTACGATTTTGACGGGTCAACTAGCAAAAAATCATTACAGGAAAGGCATACATTTTCGGTATATACCTAGTCCGATTTTCCGAATATCCATTGCCTGCATAACTATTTGTAACAGTTGGTTACCATATAGGTTACCAAGGTATGTGGTAATAATTTTCCCTATCTTCCCATATGTTTGTACATAAAAACATAATTATTCTATTGGTTAAACAAAGCACCACAAACCCGGAAAATTGTTAGAAATAATTTGTAATAATGCTTACTATAATAAATAGCATATTCTATTATTGGCATCGAAAAGGTTCATCATTACATTATTCACCAAGTTATTTGTATACGAGTATCTGTATAAGCATGAAACTGACGTCAATAAAAAGTATTTTCTATCTAAATTGAGTCACGGGCGTATCATATACCTAACCTCTATCCTTGAACAAATTTCGGAAAATATATTCATGTCTGCGTGGGACTTCCCTACGTTCATAAGTGGCTATTCAGCTAATAATGAACGTTTATTTGGAAGGGGAGTTTTCTCAAGAAATATACGTACCTATTGCTTAGGGGAAACTGTTTAATCAGATTATTTTAAAACTACTAATGGCGGATTTCAATAACCCATCATCTTTTGATTTGTTTACCAGAGCTGGTGCCTTAGCCCCTGACATCATCCACAAATAAATTATGTCAAATTCCAAACTCTAGTAAGCAAATAAGTAAACAGATAGCTTATTGAAATCTGTCGTAAATGTTTAAGGCCTGCGAAAATCGGATTTATCTTTTATATAAACATTAACAATGCAGCAAGATTTATCTATAGAAAGATACAGTACTGTCGTCCATAAATGCATCAGCATTGTAATTCCAGACACTCTTTTACAGACAGTTAAACCCTATCGGGGCTTATTGCTTTAGTCTAGCTCCAGCGCAGCCTTTTAAGACGTGTGTGAAATAAATGTAGCTAAATTGGACAAATCCATTTACTTCAACGATCTATAAAACGGTAAATGTACAATTGTACATCTATACTAATATATACCATAAAGAAACATTTTTGTTTGTTTGCAACCGATTTGAAAATTTCCTTCACTGTTAGCTACATTATCCCCGAGTGACGTAGGCTATATTTTTTACGGGTACGGGGAAGAAGTTCCCCCGGGACGAGGGCGAAATCGCGGGCAATAGCTAAATAAGAAGTAGGTATAGGGACCTACTTTTAACAGGACGACAAACACTTTTAACAAAGTTCGACACGTCCTCTTTTAAAATTCATGATAATAATTTAGAAGGAACGACTCTAGGTATAATAATGCAGGTATCACACCAGTTTTAATTAAAACAATTTAACTTGAGCTTATTATAAAATAGCTTCACGCCCAACATGAAAAAGGGGGATACTGTTACACGAGCTGTTACGAGTGACATGAAGGGTGTTGATAAAGTTGAACATCCGTAGAGAGAGTAGTAGAGAGCCAAGTTGAAAACCCTCTAGGGCTTTCTGGATACATCAATACTCGTAATATACTTCTATACGGTTTATTTCACTGAATTAGAAGATTATACATATATCATTATTTAATGCAAAGCACACACCAAACGCAACTCTATAACTTTTGAATGTTAATTCCATTTAGAAAATGATAATAAGCGATCAAACTAAAATGGTTTCTACGCAGCCTATGATTACATTAATAAAAATGGCGTTAATCCTCTCGAAGGGCTGCAATGTTGTCTCAAAGTCGACAGACTGAGGTCACTATGTCGACAACTCGACATTGCTCGACTTTATAAGGTGCAAAAACCTTAATTATCTACGATTTACTTTAGCACGAGTCTATTAGCAGTTCATTTAATTTGCCACTATTATTTCTCTAGAAACAGACTGAAATAGAATAGACAAGGTACTACTTTTGCTAAATTAGGTTTGCATGGCAGATAGGCTTGTAGCATAGGAAATACTCAAATAGAGTCTAGAATACAGACGGTTAAAGTAATTGGTCTTACAGGATTTTATAAAAATATCTTGATTGATATACAGATAATCCAAGAAACACTTCAGCATAAAAATACCCTGTTATATTTTATAGAGTGTCTTGCAGCCAGCACTCGCGACCATATCAATTTACATCGATCTCTCCGCCCTGCACCCCCGAGGCTCCCTAAATACGACGTTATCGTTTCAAACGATTGATAACTGTTTTTATTACGTTTAACACACAAATATGTTTGCTCAGTAAACGGGTTTATGAAAGCTTTATGGAAAGATATAAATATTATTTCAATTTCTATATTTCTGGCGTAACTTGATCGATATAAGATTATTAAGATGTTTTAGTTGCAGTTATCATAAAATAAATAAAAATTAACGACGAGATAAAGGATCCTCTTTATTAGAAAGCTTTTATTTTCTTTGACAAATAGCAAGACAAATGGATTCCTAAATTCAATTCACAACACAATCCAATATTGAAATACAACTTGGATTCAGATAATGCTCATTTTAAGAGAAAACAAATAAACTGTAATGAAAACTTTGACAGATAGATCTTCTTTTATACTGGTTCTGATTGTCCCAACTTATTATAATTTAAACCTAACAAAAAAAATATACTAAGAAAATATATGTGCATAGTAACGTAAATAATGTATAAGCGTTCTATTTCTGCAGAAGCAGAGACACTCAACAAATCAATAACACCAATAATAGGGACACTCCAAACACATCAATGTGCTAACAAGACAATCAGATAACAAACATATGTAATGTTCTTGACGTTGGGACGTTCCCAGAGCGTCCAACTTATCGGACGGAAATGTCACTTGCGGATAATACGTCACTGGGGCCCTCGCACTTGCTACTTATCAATATAACACATTATTTGCACAATTACCACACCACTGTCCATAGCCATACAGCTGTGATTCATCGTCAGATTGAAGACAATACGAACAGGATGTGAGGATGTTTTAACGATTATGACCGATTTTATGTCGTTTTCGTGCCGATTTGCAGTGCAAAGTAACGGAACTACTTAAGGGGTGCTTAAGTTCTTAGAACTGCAACAGTGAAACTTTTCTAGCTTCATAGAAGCAAAGATAGATAGATTATTCTTTCTGGCACAATAAACAACACTAGGAATTATAAACACAAAGCTAAGTACAATTTGTGGTCCTATAAGCTAAAGAGCAATTCCTGCAGGTTCAGACACCTTTTTGATGAAGATAAATGACGGGCAGATTGTTTGGAATTCATAAATCCATCAGATATATACAGTAACAATCAAAATGCTCGCTTAAAAATACCTATGCAAATTGAGCGGAAAAATATCCTCACTAAATCATTTGCTGAAGGAAAACCAAGTTCAGTACAAATAGGGATAATATATTACCATGATCGATACGGCGATGACCGTAAAAACTGGGTGGTAATGCGGTTCACAAACGGTAATGACTAACATAGCGATTGACAAGGTTGTTTGTCACAATCGTATCACAACTTCCTGTGATATCACTTTTGTTGCGAAGCCGCAGTGGAAAAGGAACGTTTATTTGTTCAAAATGGAACAAAAAGCTATTCAAAGTCGTTAGCAAATACACAATTACTAAAATATTTATTCCAATGATATCTACATTGGTTCGTGGAATGCACGAGGAACGCGGACATCAGAAGGCACCTAAAATGGTGACCACTCGGTCAAGAGTGATAACGACAAAGAAGTATAATGCAGAGTTCTCGTAACCCACTAAGTATCAGCTGCATTTGCTTAGTATACAAAGGTGCGCCTCGGTAACTGCAAAGCATATTTACAATATGTATTACTTAAACATGTTACCGTATTTGTATCCGAGCTGTGATACAAGTTATATTGTTCAGGAAGACAAAGAGATCTCAATCGCTAAGCTAATTTATTTACTAAACATAGAGCAGGGCGCTTAGGTGGCTTCTTGTTAAGATTAGAATGCATATGAGTTTGAGGGTTTATGTTTGATAAATGCGGACACGCAGATTTTGGAGTCTATGATGCGCTGACGTGCAAAGTCTGTATCAGTCTGATGAAATTTAAATAGTATTCTGAGCTTTACGACTAAGCCATGCTAGATGAATCCCGCGTTTAGAGGGAACTACATCCCATTCCCGTACCTACAAAATATAGCATTTGACATTCCAAAATGACGAAGCTTTCTATTAGTAACAGTATTTTCGAAATCGGTTGAATAGATTCAGTGATAACTCCCTACACTGTCACAAACTTTACCTCTACATATACATGTAACATTAACTAATATTATTTCACGTGTAATAATCGGCTTTATTCTAACCACATGAACCGAATTTAAGATACCCCATTTTATTCGTCTCCACCCCTTTAAAAGTGAATATTGAAAGGGTAGTATTTAAACGCAAATCAAAAAATATCCTTTTTCTATGCAATAAGATTCCGAATTCCCATCAAAATTACTGATTGCACAGCAAAATATTCAACTCAAAATATCACTAAACACACTACAATTTATTTTCGCAGCGTACAGCGATTTTTCCTAAAGCAAAAGCTTTTTCATCAATGCACAGCTAATAATCTTAATGCACATTATACATGTTAACTCTTTTTCTTTTAAATATAGCTTCTATTTTTATATTATTTACAGCAGTTTTTCAGAATGAAACAGCATTTTATTTGTCTCAGTCATCTTATTATTTATTAATTACGGCATAATGAGACCAGCAAAAAAATATAAAATTAAATACAAAATTGTAATTTATTGAATTATTAAAGCGCGTCTTGCTTTCGCGGGGCGTACACGTTTCCTTTTTTGCCCTAATAATAATAGGCAACATTTTTAGCTTCTGCAGCTGGCGCCACGTACTTGAGTCGGATCGCAAGTCCGATGATATGCTTGCATATACATACTATAGTTCTTTAAAAAAATAGGGCTGGTGCATTGTCAGTCATTGTCAGTATTTCCTTTTGGCATACATTTCATATAAGTAGTCATTAAAAGGCTACTACTATAATATCATATTTCAGAATGTTTATAGTCAGAATCATCTTTTGGCATAGTTTTGGAATTTTTATTTTCCTGTAAGAAGCATGCAAACAAGCCTGAAGCATGAAAGCAGGCATGCAGCATGTAACCAGGCATGCAACATGGAAGTAAGCATGCAACATGCAGCAAGCATCACTTCTGTCACGGCTCCGGCGCTTCGTGGCTCCGGCGGTCAAATGCGAGCTTATCGTCGCAGATGATTTTCACGCTCACCACCGCAGCTTCGGCTTACTGGCCGGCCGAGCCGGCCAGCCTCAACCGCGTTGGCGAGCGTTAAAATTACCTGCTCCTCAGCTCGCAGGCCGCCTCGCCCCTCCGCGCCTACGCGGTTTTGAATTGCACTCTAGGGGTAGGGCAGACAAGACTACGTGGAGTCGGTTTTGCAGCGATTTGTTTTCGTTACTAGCTTCAATTTTTAATACAATATTTTTTAATTGAACTCTATCTTACTCACTCGCGCCACTCTGCACTCCAGTGACGAAAAAGCGCGCGAAGCCGCGAACCTTTTTCAGTTAATTTGTTCTGTTTTTAGAAATAATGCAATGTGACAGGATTTTTTTGTTATAATAATCATTTAATTTGTCGAGCATGGCTTCTTGAAAATTAAGACAAATATGATGAACAGGTTTTGTTGTACTTACTGGTTAATATGCGACTGGGATAGTTATTTTGCTAAATATTTTGAAATATGGAAAATTTGCTGTGCAGTCAGTATTAATGCTATGTATGTAGTATTTTTGTACAAGAATAAATTTAAGTGTATTGCATTATAATAAAAAAAGCAATGTCATATTGATGTATAATTTCGAATTATCTGCAGTTTGAGTGTTGTTAAACATTTAGTTTATTTGTAGTGAACTAAGTTATTTGATGTAAAAAAGAATATAAATGATGAGTATTAATTGATAGGCGATTATTTATTTGATATGCAATTTATAATATCCCATATTGAAATCGCCCTAATACCCGATCATTTTATAGAATCGTAAGCTCTATTGAAGCAATCGTACCGCGGCGCCATGTTTACTGGTTATAGAGCTTTCAACAAATATTGATGAATGAAAAGCTTCTTATGGAATAGGGTTGTCAAAATTGCCTTACCTCAATAAAACGCAAAAAGGGTATGCACGAAATATAAGTATATTTTTCTAAGAAATCATATTCAACAAGTGTCATATAAAGGATGATTTTTTTTTGCTAGGCCCTATATCTTAAAATGGGCAACCCAAGACAGTGAAAACTACGTTAAAACTTCTTAATGGCAGCATCAAAGTTAGAAAATCTGATAAAAAAAATTCTAGATTACTGGTCATCAATAGTTGTCAGAAGCGTGTCTGATAACCCAGTCTAACCCAGAGTGCTGTTGACACGCACTTGCGTGCTTAGCTGCTGCGTTTTTTTATGTCATTTAATTTCAGGGGAGCTCCCCTCAATACATTTGTTACGAAAATCTATTACAAAGATGTGATTCAGCAGTTTATTTGAAAATGTGTTTAATCAAATTTGTTAAAGAACATTTTTATAATTGTTGCAAACTCCGAAGCTTATCAGTATTCTCAGAAAATAGACAAAAATTACAACTTGTTAATAGTAAATATTTATGGGTGAGAGAAAACATAGTTTACACTGACTACGCCTACATGAGTACCAAACAAAGCCCCTGAATTCATTAGAAAGCACCTTAAGACTCATAAAATGTGTTACTGCTTCAAATATCTTTATTAACCATTTTAAACGATCTGTTATCTTCGAAAGTGTCGTTTGGGGCACTCTCGCACGAGACGTTCAAAGACCGCCCTCCCTAGACACTGTGAGATTGATCGGTTCAAGACATAAGAGAATACGTGCGTTCTACAATATTTAATGAATAAAGTATGCACAAGCCAAACATGTCTGATCGTTCACAAATAAATTAAACTATGTTATGTTTGTCATGTTAACAAAATCACCGTATCCAATCCATATTTACTCAGTATAGCCTAGGCTGTGATTCAACTCCAACGAAAACAAAGCTCGTGTATATCAAAAGTAGTAAAGTCCACAAACAAACCTATCCACATTGGAAAACTTTGTCCGTACAATCGCTGTCAACTTGTATCAAAACAAGAAACGGGTCTGTGGCGCCGGGCGCTACCCACGACGAACACGCCACTCGCTTATAAGGGACCTTCCGTACTACCGGGAAGGGAACACCCATTCAAACTCCCTGATTTAATAGGACCATTCAAACATCCCAAAACCATGACCCAAAAGGGAAATGAAATTGGATATTATTATCATCGTTTTCATCATGTTGATTTAGGTCTGAATAGATCTAAGCGAGCTTTGATACTTTCTAATTGATTCTCATTAATTTTGCGGAATAGTTGGATAATTGTCTATCAGTTTGTGCCAATTAGCAAAAGATTAATACATGGGAAACTCAGTTGAATATCATACTAGTAATGAAACCCTTATTAAATTGAAATAGGTTTCTATTCGTCCTTACAAAACAAAATGTATTGCAGAGCCCGAGAAATCCATGGAACACTGTGCGAAAGTAATACAACAAAACCTAAGTTTAACAAGGCCAGTATATCTAAGCAATTGCGACATTTCGCTAAATTGAAAAGAAATAAAGGACAGTGGTGTGGGCGGACTTGTGCGGGCGCCTGCGAGAAAACTTAGAATCGAGAGTAAAAAGGAGAAGCCGGGAGCTGGCGGTAATGTGGGCGTAGGTACCTACTATAACTGCGTTTATAGGCCCGGGAGCTACTCTCTATTTATTTATTACGTAACGATACTTTTACTCCACAAAGCGATTTTGTTTTTTTCTCTTCGGCCTATAGATAGAATGATTCTTGGAAAAATAACTTTTTAGACAGGCCTGTTCGGATAAGAAAACTTTATGGTTTCGGTAGGTATTAGGTACATACCTACTACATAACAAATGTGTTAAGGACGGTAATTTAAGCATAGTTCGATCCCAATTGATAAACATCATCTGGGAGGATGATAAGTATAATAAAATTTCACTTTATAATCGTAGTTAAATTTTAATTCAGAGGACACACGTAAGGGAGTGCACGAAAACTTGCGGGTAATGTATTCTGCGTCACGCACATCAATAAAAAGATGACAGACCAAGGCAAGAGAAATTAGGTTTTCAAACAGATAATAGAATCTGAATAATTTAAGCTTTCATCTATTTGACACACAAGAGAGCCCGCAAGTAGTCTGGAATCGTATAAAAACCAATGAATAATGTGATGAGGCCAAGAGAATGATGACATTTGTTTGACTTAAAAGGAGACTTCAAGAGGATAAAATAATATGTAAATCGAAAATGCAGTAACAGCTATACATAATATACATAACATCGCTATAGATCTATCCTAAACAAAAAACGTGTGTGCAAATTGGGCAAGATCTTCTTCGCAAAATATTCAAGCACAAATACGTAACGTTAATTACTCCTTGACAATCCTTACATTATGGTTAACGCGTAATGACCAGATTGAGTGCGGCGACAGCCAGCCTACTAAATTAGCGCCACTGGAGCCCTAAGTGGGCGGCTTCGCACTTCTTATTTTAGTTGCAGACAGATCTGGATGTAGGCGTCAGGAATAAAGCGGCTAGGGCGTTGACCATTAGGAGAGCGAGATCACGCCGCCCGATGACATGTTTTGGAAATAGAAGAGAAAATTGGATGAACAGGGTGGTCACTTGTTTGTAATGAACCAAGGCGGCGTGTAACTACTTCGGACAGTCGGGAATTTTATCGACTTTTCGGACCAGTGGCTAGTTCAACACGGAAACTCACTATTAGATAAAAATAGATCTCAAAGTAATAAACTCTTTGCTGTTAGATATCTCAAGCGTTAATTAAAGTTTTTTAACTTTAGTAAAGCCATACAATTAATACGGTTATGAAAAGAAAATCGTTTCGCGAAGATTGATTAAAAATATTATAGACATAAAAAATCTGCAAGGTACGGTGGTGAACCGCGCAGAACATTAATTAAATAATTCTTCGCCTCCTAATTTATGACCAGTCGTGTTTATTAGGTTAAGTTTATTAACGTGTTAATCGCTCTAACACAGAATACTGATTATCTGCCACTTAGTAATCATGACACGGTTTGTTATAAATGTTTTATTTATGCTTAATCTTCATGGTTTTCAATTAGACTCCTCTTAACAATACTAACTACGATAATAACGAAACAAAATAGACGTAAGTAGGTGAGAATAGGGTGTACTTTTGAAGGATGTAATAAAAATGTGCATATTTATATACTTAGTAAGAAAACAATACCTAATAGAGCTGGACATAAAAATAAGGCGGTGTTCACACGGACGCCAGTCACCGTAACCGGGCGTCGCGGTCCCTTGAGAACCAACTATTTAAATCACTGCTGTAAAGATCAGTTCACGTAGCTACGTAGATAAAGACATCATTTATTATACAAACATATTAATTGTATTAATAGACATGTGAAACTTTTGTTTGTGATTAATTTTACACGCTTGTCATCCCTTTTTCCGACGGATTATAGTGAAGTGTGTTACAAATAATAATTCAATTAATAAATAAAACACATGCATTGTGTGGAAAGATCCCAGTAAACGACCATATTGTTATGGTTTTAATGACAGGGTGTTTGGATCTAATTAAGTCATAAACAGAAAACAGATTAGCATGTCTCGACATCAAGTGGAAGGAATCAATAAGTTATGCTTTTCTATTTATTATTGTACATAGAACCTATTTACACCTACAGAAGTCTCATGCAGATATTTATACGGTAGACATACGATAGGCTTCGAAGCGTAGCGACAAACTAATCTAACATCTTTTCTGCTTCAACGACTACAATAAGTTAGTTGACAGCTAATAACAATGGCCGATTTCAGTGAGGGGTTGCGTGAACTTGCGTCTATGTACTAATAAACTAAGTGTAAATAAAAGTTGATTATCATGTTAAGTATAAGGCAGAGCATGGTAAATCACATGTGGCCGATTCTGCCAGAATTTGTTATCTTATTTTACCGTGAATCAAATGTTATATCCATTTTGGTAAAGCTAGTAATTTTGATGTGACAGCTATTTAACTATCCAATGACGCTGCCAAAAACCTGGATTTTCCCATAAATTAAAGTCTGGCAAGCAACGTCGTCAAAGCGAAGAACAATACAAGAAGGAAAGCCTGGCATCCATATGCAGACGACTCACAATTAAACTGCCATTATACATGCATTATGATTTTACTGGCATTTGTGTGCACGGACTCAAAACGATACTCAGCCATAAAAATGAAAGATCGCTGTTCGTAAATAATTACACTGTAATTGTCTACTTTTATTGTATGTTAGATATGTTACGTATTGATGTGTGTAAGGCGAAGATGTGCAGTGTAGCGCGAATAAGTGCATAAAGGAAAATCTTCCACTCTTATTTATACTTCCTGCAAAACGGGCTTAGGGTCATAGGCGGCTCTCTGACAGTATAACTGGTGTTGGAGATATAACAGTGGTAGATCTAGATGCAACACTATATTATACTACTTAAGAAGGTACTACCCAAAAAATCTGCTTGATTCTTGTCGGTCAGGAGCATATTACAAAGATGAATCAAAATCAATCATTTCTAACAGAGGGCTCATATCACCGGCCATTTATGAGCGAATATGATTGATAGCGAAACACATTTACACGCTTGTATTGACTGCTAATAGATATGTAGGAGACATTATGATAGTTAATGATAGTTGGACAATATTTCCCCCATAAGACATTATTTAGACTTAAAACGCCTTTAGAAAATAAACCCCATAAAAGGAGAAATAAAAAACTTCTAGCTGTTTACGTGTATGAATTCTTCGCTGTCCTAGTTGATATTATCTATGTATTCATACATGCAGTTCCGTTTCGAGTATATTAGTTAGTTTATGGTGTGTTAATAAGAAAATTTCTATCCTAACATCCAACCGTTATTTAGAAATTCAATAGTCTTCGCGTGTGTATAATTACGGGTCTTTTGAATATGTGTCCAGAAAGTATTATGCATTTCAGCAGTCATAAAATAATAACGATGCCCTAAACTTTTGCATGTTGCAGACAATGAGTATAAGTCGTAAACAGTCTGCCATCTTAATTATTACTGTGTTTGTTCCATGTATTGAAAAAGGCTGTTGATTTAATAAATTAAAATTACCCTGATAAACTTATCTACACAAGTAATTTTTTTCAATGTCAAAGATAACCCATTTAAGACCACAGAATTTTTGCTTTTCGTAACTTTTAGATCAGGCTCTCAGACTTGCTAAAAACATTGTTATCTACACTACACGCGGTATCCATAATTTACAGAGACTTGTCTGAGGACACGTGAGCCCGCAAGATGAGGCGACGAGGTGCCTCCTTGTGGGAGCGAGAGGGATGGGGAGGAACATGCCTTTACCTAATCTGGAAGACAATGCGGTTTTCAAGGACCTGCCAATGTTATTTCGGGAACTTGAACAAACAACGCCGTCGTCTGATAGGTATTTTCTCAACAAAAAGTAGTTTTGTCCCGAAACTGGTTCAATACTGATGGTCGTTAATTATTAAAGACTTGAAACTTCGGCGATAAGTTTTTGTTCGGCTTATTGTCGGGGCATTCTCTATTGAACCGTGGTGGATTGCTTCACGGGTGGGTGGTCAGGTTAACTATTAAGTGTGAGCAGGTCAACGAGGGGACGTGTCGAAAATGGTTTCTTGGAAACCTTCTAAGCCATTGTCTGTAAACTAATTGCCTAATTCCTGATAAAACCGAAATCCTAGAACTACAAAACTGTAAAATGCAAGTAGAAAATATTTAGATCGCCATAAGTTAATGAAAATTGTCAATATTTATCTCAGTTTGTTAATTAAATAATTCCGAAGTAAGGGCTAGTCTAATAAGAGCAAATATTTAAATTTAAAATGAAAGTCAGCATTCCGACGCTTGTGTTCGTCGGAATAGGATTAATTACAACGCTGAAATCCTGAACGAATACAATGAAAGCAAAAACAGAGATCGTACTTATAAAAAGTGCCACAAAAGGAAACATCTTTACACAGTGAGCATACCGCAAAAAAAGTAAAGGGTTGCCATATTAACATTATTGCTTCCCATTCCTAATCCTCTTTTCCTATACTGGGACAGGTGAAAACTGCAGTATTTCATGAATTGGTGGTTGTTAGCAAGCTCGTGTTTCCCTGCAATGCCGCTATAAACCCGTGCAAGGCCGACCGTAGTTGCATGTTTGTTAAAAATGTTCCCTCAATGCAGAATTTGAAACTTCATTCGCGACGTGTCTGTGGGTGGTACGTAGAATACGTAGAACCTTGGCATGTTAATAAAACACAAGTTTTAGTACGTTTGGTTGCAGACACAAGCTATGTATTGAAAGTTACTTGACACGGAAGTATCGAAGTACGAGGTACAGCGAAATAAAATAGAATGTGCAATGTGGGATCAATGTTGCTTTCAAAGTAATGACAATGGAATGAAAGAGAGGCTTCATTATCCACGCATAGTGTAAGATAAAAATAGCAGATACTTCGATTTTGGAAAAAGTATCTATCTATGGAGTTTCTTTCGGGATCTTCTCCAAACCCACCCCTGGACACGGAGCACCTAGCTTTTGTAGTTTCGTGGGAATCTTTGAGAGGTCTATAAGAAAGTCATGGCTAGTCTATCGACTTTCCACTAATAAACTGAAATAATGGACATCAAAAGACTGCCAAAGATCGTACTTACTCAGGAGGAATATACTCCGGCCGGTACAGTCAAATATTTCCAGAAGAAATGCAAGGATTACACAATGTAAGTAATACAATCTATACAACAGCCGCTTTACTACAAACTCTAGTTGTTCGAGTCTGCGGATTATCGTTGTTTGTGTGGGCTCACCGCAGGCCGCGTTAAACGCTCCTCACTGCGGATCAATTGGCCTTAAGTTTGTCTTTACAAGGCGCTACACGGCTCCGTTTAATGTAATTGATGTACAACTAAATGCAGTTTACCTCCATTACCTTAAGGAAACTATTTACAGTCACTACGCATCATTGCGAAGGTATAAAGGAAGCTTTGCTGCTGAAGTGTTTATGACATGACGCCACATTTTCATAGCATTAGCAGTGAAATTCGTATAAAAGTTGGAACACAATATTATGTTGGCTAATAATATACAGTACGTATGAAAAGTTATATAACTGTACATGTTATAAGGTGTAGGTATATGGGATCTACAACAAACCACTATAAAAAGTCTATGTTGAATAAAAGCCGGGAAGAAAGTCACTATCAAGACATCCAAACTTGGTAGTTAAGCACTTCTTCTACCACAATTTGGCGTCAACTACAGCCATAAGGTGGTAATTAAACAGATCGTAAAATTCTCATAACGAAATGATATAAATCATTGATAGTATTTGTCGTAAAATCATCGGCGTTTCAGTCGCTGGTTGTTCACAATAAAACGACTCTGTAAGCGGTAACAGGGAGTGTTTTGTAAAGCTCGGACGACGGGGATTGGATTAAACTCATCCCAGCAACGACTAAAAGGACTCTATTCCGACTCGATATTTTCATCGAACGAGTTCTTTGTAAAAGATGCAGACAAACAAAGCGATATTTAGACAGGATTCATTAGAAAATGTGTCCAATCGAACTACACACAAGATTTCTTTGCCAGTAGTGTAAAAATTGCAATAAATATTGTGATAGTAACATTCATATAGTGTTAGTATTATTACATACAGTTTCATTTTATTTACAAACTATAAGCCACGAACTGAAAGCTCTCGAAAACTCTTCAAGCTATAAGTTTAAAAGCAAATGACATAAATATCGTTTCCGTCACCTAATTTATGAGCCCTTTTTCGTGTTCACAAAAAGAAACGTGTGTACTACGTTTTATTTTCAAACCATAAATATTTTTTATTATTTATTCCTTGTTCTTATTTGTGTATTGAATGTGTTAAAGTGGTGGGTGGTCTCAGACTGAATATCAGGACATTTCAATAAATTAATAACGCAGCTTTTATGAATTATAGAACACTAGCTTTTGCCCGCAACTTCGTTCGCGTGGAATAGTGACATTTTTGATTTGACCAATAGATGGCGCTATATGTCCGGAATAATTTTATTTTTATTTTTGTAATAAAAACTATCCTATGTCCTTTCTCAAGTTTCAAACTGTCTGTACCAAATTTCACACAAATCGGTTCAGTAGTTTAGGCGTGAAGAAAAGACAGACAGACAGACAGAGTTACTTTCGCATTTATAATATTAGTTTGGATAAAGGAATGAAAGCTCTTTAAAAATATGAAAAATGTTTCCGCGTAATTTTCTTCAAGTAAAAGGCTTTTGTAACATTTTGCAAAGTTAAAGCAAAAATGTGGCTTTTCATGAAAAAGTTTCGCTTGGGAAGAATTAAGATAACATTGCTTTTCAGGATTTTTATTTACAGGCTGTGTCCCTGTTGGTCTTTCTACAAAGATCACATATGGCACCCAGCATAAAGTTTGTAGAGGATTGCAGAGGCCATATATTTCAAATCGTACTCAAACAAGATAAAATACGCTCCCAAGGCTGCACATTGGCAGCTTCTAACAACGACGAGGTCGTAAAATTTCCTGGAGAGCCTTACACGTGTTATATCTTTGTTTATCCTTGAACAGATTTTCCTCTCAACTAAGAATTTCTAAACAACGGTATGAAGCTTTGTGTATACCTATAGCAATAGCAATGGAAAGTTGTGGGTGTAAAATGGTTATTAAGTATAAGATGTTCACCAATAATCTACTCCAAATTTGTTATCTATCTACATAAAGTCTGATCGTAGTGCCTACTACAAACTACATACCATTTTCCCCGGGAGCATCACGATCTGATGCATTTTCCTGCGTCACAAGCCTTTCAGTACGGCACATAGTCGGATGTGCGGTAGAACGCGAGTATACATAAGCACTTATGCACCAGCGGGCAATGCACTCCGCTTCTATTAGCTACTAGGACGACAAGGATACACCACACTTTTCCAACCTTCTGGAAAATGTTCAAACACACATAATAATCAAGGCTTGATATCACACTTCATTATAAACATCATTTCCCGGAACAGAAAATGATCGAGTCAAAAACAAAATTGGTTTGACGGTTTGACGATCGTCTTTTCAAACCGTAGATAAGAAATGGAACGTCAAATATTTAAATGTCAAAGAGGGCTGTGTCGTTTGAATTCGACCTTTTTGCATAATTTGCGGATGAAATCGACGTCATTAAAGTAGGCCTAGAGGATCAAATTATCAACATAAATGTTACAAGCGATTTCAACCACTGTATTTTTATCACAAGAATCTAATATGACAACATAAATAATTAAGTTTTGCTACAAGTCCAATTTTGCTATAAACCACAAGGGATATTAGAATAGCAGTAAGCTATTAAAATAAACGATTCGTGATGGTATAGGCTATACAAAACAATAAACGCCTAGGGACGCTAGTCTCACAACTTAATTACAGCCTACGGGACTAGCGATATTGGTTTTCTGATTGCAAACGCCAGGTAATAATTTGTAGGCAAACATGTCACGCGTGGGAAATACTCGTATTTCAGATCTGATGAAGGTTCATGTTTTCGCTATAATATTCTGTATTAATTCACAACAGGTCTGCCCTTTGTAACCTGAATTTTCAGCCTTGTCTGGCCTTTGACCCGAATTAATTTTGTGTGCTCAAAATTAATGTATCGCTTTATACGATCCTTTGATGAAAATTGTTATGTAGTAGAATTACAGACTATAAGTATGTACATCGAAGCCAGAAACTGGAAAGCCATTTTTAGTTTGAAAGTCGACAATGTAGCAATCCGAAGTAGTACAACACAGACACTTCATTTCCTCTGGACTGTTTGCTTCGTTTGTTGAGGCGCTGACTCAGATACGCGGGCGGCAGTATAAAGGCAAGATTATCTTACGATGACATAAAGAAAAATAATGAACTACTGCACTGAAATACGACGCTTTTATATCATAAGAACACTTTTTCTTTCATTTATTTTGAAACCGACTTCTTTAATCTCGTTTATTATACATCTATCTATTCCCTTTATGAAGTGGTCATGGTTTAAGCAGCCGATTAGTCAACTTTCCGTGGTAACGTGAACCCAAACATCCGTCCAAAAAGGTGTAGTTTTTATATTTATAATTTCCCGCCGCGGCACGCGCGGTGGCTGCGCTCGCGCCGCTCTGTAATTTATCTCCTGTTATCTAATGGCCGTAAAAAGTGGCACGTGCTACAACTGAAATAGATGCCATATAAATGCACCGGTCTAAATGCATCATCTTTATGGCTTTTTGAGTGAAACGATATAATTACGCTTAGTTAAATAATGAGGCCCTTTTATTTATACAGACAGGGGCTAGGCTTTTCTTTGACTAGATTTAATTTTATCTCACAACAAAGCAGAAAGAAATCTCAATTTATTTTTTCTCAGAATCCTGGCTTTTATCAAGCATTTTTGCAATATTGTTTGCAAGTACGATAAAAGGAAGAAACATCCTCTATTCAAAGATATTTTTAGACGGAAAATACGATCTTACATTGATTAATACATCAATCAATTAATAACTATCAGCTGACAAACACAGTGATATTGTGTGTGACTAATTTAATTATTGTGATCTTCACATTCTCGAGGGTCAGCACTGTCTGATAGCTAAGGAACTGTCTCGACATAATGTCGGGAATTGAAATAACTTGTAGTAAAGTTTATACTTTATATTATTTACACACATATATAAACTCCTTGAAATATTACTGTATTGTATTCACAAAAGAAAATAACTAAACACAGATACTTATTAGGTATATGTTTGTCCTGTTCTTTTGTTACGAAGTCCTGTATTAAGGACGTTAACTTTCGGTAATCCTATATCTGTGTCAGAGTCAGTCTGCGAGCTAATTTATTCTAATCTAAAAAAATTGCCGCCTGACCCGAAATATACACACATTAATATCCATCCAGGAACCCACACATAGAAATAGAGGATTATTCTCACATCCTTGCACGTTGGAATGCTTGCAAAATTCTCAAAGCATCTCATTGAGCTTTAATAAAAGGTGTTAAGGACCAAAATATCTAACTTTGCTAGCAGCCAAGGTGGTCGTTATAAATGAATAGAAACAATTGCGTTGGCAGTCGCAGATTGAATAAGGCATTTAACCCATGACTTTAGCTTTACTTTTGAGGATCGTCAGACTTGAAATTGGACCTTCAGAAGTGGACATACGTTTGGTTTTTGATTGGAAGAGAAATGCGGCGGAAATAGTGAATACGGAATACGCTAACAAGTCAGCAAAAGTATCGTTTTGTAAACCAATCGTAGGCAATCGAATCCCTACAGCACAATAAAAAAGATACGAACTTTGTGAATCCCAACAGAAAATTCTGCACATATTTCCGTTGAGTTTGTCAAAAAAATGGAGTCGAAGTAGCAGTTCGTTAGAAAAGTTATCTAATGATAGTAGTGTTAAATTATAGAGCTGAATCACTTTGATGAATGATACCAATTTAAAACGAAACATTGCGGTAGCTAATAACTTAACGATAGTCATTTTAACACATAACGCCGAACTATTTTATAATTACAAAAAAAAAATGTTCCGGCCTCATGATGAATGGAAGACGTTGATTCATCACTCATTCGCTCCGCTAGATTATTTTTTTAACCGACAGTTTAATATAACTGTTATCATCCGTCAGCTCCAGAAAGAGGGTTATGTTTTCCATAGTAATTAAATTAAAATAAACAGTTAACAGTGTGGTTTTGACTTAATTTTATATCCTCATCAGAAAGTTAAAATTAGTATATTTCGAGTTTCAGATTACAGACATGTGCGGATTCGCCGTACAATACATCTTTGTAATCTGTGACATGCGTAGTAATGACGGAGAGAAGCCTGGGGGATGAATAGGAGGAAAAAAGGCAAAGCTTGAATGGGCCCGCGATTGTGGTACAAAGGCTTTCCTCTGCGCGAAAACATTACTTAGAGCCTTGAAAGAGCTGCGGAGGATAATAATGGACTGGAGACGAATGAATGAGAAAGACTATTTGAAGACTGTTTGCAGTTATTGAATCTTGATTTAGGTTGAGAGGTTATATTTGATTATTGGAAATAAATTATTGTGAATGTTTTTCATCTTTTAAAGCATAGCTATTTCAAACAAGCACACACAAAGTTAAAATGTAAAATCCATTGAAACTTTAAAATCCAAAAGCATTTTCACAAAAAATACTCTTCGAAAATTTCCTCCTTGCGCACTAAAATCCATTGTACCTACAAATAGAAAAGAATTCTTATTTTTACGCGACATCGAAATGTTAAAATGATTCAAGTCTAGGTTGGTATGAAAGCTAGCGGTCTGATGGTCCCGGGCGCCTATTGTCTGGCCATGCTTCGGAGACAATGGTTCAGACGACGATCTTGCGCTCCTAGAGAGCTCTTCTACATACCGGGTATAAGTTGGGATATCCTTGGAGTTCCATCAAAATATCTAGACATAAGTATAGCATCATGGTATTTCATAAAGCTTTGGTGGTACTGTTATGGTAACCCTTATTAAGGTTATGTTAACATCGTTAGCTTTAAAACTTACTGATCGATAAATAATGTTCATTGGTTGATTTGTAACTAACTTTTTACTTTGTATCCCAGAATAGTAATTGGAGTTGGATTGGAGCTTCGATATCAACTGCTCAGATCTGATAAAGCAAGCGTTTTAATTTGTTAAACTGGTAATTAAACCTCGAAAGCAAGCAAAATAGTACTTACATACTAATATAAAATAGCCTTTGGCAAGTATTTACTTAAAGTTGCTCATCATCTATTCTAGATCCAGATAGTTATCTAAATTGTGAACGATTCATAGAGATGGATCAGTTAAAACTTAATTTGATCATAAATCTACTAGTGGAACATTATGTTGGACTATTAATTCCAAACTGACATGTGTATTGATTACTGTTGTATGTACGAAAATTTTAATGGTAACGTCTGTGTTATAGGGTTTTGCTTCAATTCTCATTATCCGAGCACAACTTCAGATTCACACTACGGAAAATTTTCTAATAGAA
The DNA here is from genome assembly GCA_033682625.1 of Helicoverpa zea x Helicoverpa armigera. Classification (NCBI taxonomy): domain Eukaryota; kingdom Metazoa; phylum Arthropoda; class Insecta; order Lepidoptera; family Noctuidae; genus Helicoverpa; species Helicoverpa zea x Helicoverpa armigera. The sequence goes on from JAWIIS010000050.1 coordinate 2,908,465, forward strand.
AAAGTTAATAATCGTAGTTCCGACCTGGAAATTAAACTCAAGTCAATGTAACAAAAGGCGGCTCATGTATTCTGTAGTAGTGAAAATGAAAAACTGTTTTCTCGGTGCATGCGATAATTAAGTAAATAAACGTCCAACAAGCCAGCTGCAAGGCAATCCTTTGCATGCATCTAGGCAACGTTAATCAATTAAGTTAAACGCTGCCTCAGTGCCGGAATTCTCCGAACTAACTTCGTTGTACTAAATAGGTTACGTAAATAGGTTTCAAGCATGAAACCTTATTGTAAGTTCATAATTTTATTTTTATTTAACTGCGTATCTCTCCCTTTAAGTAAGCGTTTCGAATCAATTGAAATGCCTTGTTGTATCGGGTGCGGTCTGTCTATTACGAATCCTCGCTTGGTTGTCAGAGACAATTGATAAACATGGATTGTGATCAAAGGTGATGCGACTAGGCTACATGTCGTGGTTTGTTCTCTATTGCAACTTGATTGTCTTCATTCAAAATTAAGGCTTAACTTCGTCAAGTACATGGTACATGTAACTTGTAGTTGGTCGTTTCAATGTTTATGGACTCGTAAAAAAAATAAGTGCGCAACCAGGCCAGTCAGCCCCGAAAACAAATGCTAATTGGGTGATATTTTACCACGGCACTCGTAAACTAAAGTGTAAATAATGAAAACAAAGTAGCTCCACCAACAATCAAAATGCTGATATATTAACATTTAAACCGAGCGAGCTTTAAAGCCGCGCCCAACTTTAACACTATAATATCATATTAATAGTATTTCCTTTTCAGTCACGGAATTGGGTCAGAAGTACCCACAGTCAACGTTCCAGATTCACATATTACCTGGCGACCTATGACCCGGTTTAATATAGACTAAATTGAAATTCATGTGTGTGCAATGCTATTCCGAGAACTTAATAAATCGATATTTTGCAGATATTCCGTGAATTTTTCACCAGTTTAATTGTGAACTCTGTGAGGAAATTGTAAACCAAATAAATAACACAGATACATGCTGAACTCATTTGACCGATATGGCTAATTTAGCATAATGTAAAAATAAAATATCCTCATGTCAGTAAAAATAGTAAACCTCATAATTTGTACTAAAACGGCCATGACATCAACTTTCCCATGAATATAATTAGGTCAACAGGTAAAAATGATTACACATATCATTCTATATAAATAAAAGGGCAAACCGCACCCCTGGCCAACACGAACTGTCACAATACAATTGTCTAACGTGCCGTGCTAAAGAGTTGTTTACTGCTGTCCAACTGTGCCTAGGCTCATTTCATGTTTGATGTCAGGCAATTAGTTGCAGGACTATATGTCAAATCTAATGGCATACTAGATAATACGCAACATGTTCAGAAAACACATTTTATTATAGTGCTTAACCCAGCTATTAAAACTGTGTAATAAAATTATGTATCTATATTTAATTATAATTCTGTATAATTATGTAAATAGTTGGCCTTTCACACATCGAACATGAGTAAAAACTATAATTATGGCGCTTTCATAGATTATCTACAGCACCTTTATTTAGTAATTAAGGTCTGATTGTTTCATAGATAGTCAATGACGCGAAACGTAATTAGGCTGTTAATCGATGAACAGTAAACGTTTGAACGACGTCGTACCTTCCCACTCCCACGTCGCTATTAACTTCAATGAACGAAGGTAATTTAACTTCGCGACTCCATTTAAAATCGATTAAACTTTTCAATACGACCAGTACGACCACATCACAACATGTGTCACCGATCTATCTATGTCTTTGTTTTTTATCGAGAGGAAACAAAGTTCGTGAAGTTGTGGTAGCAGCAACCATGTTTGTAAAAGTATTTTTTTTTTCTCAAAATGCAAGTAAAGAAATAAACAGGTCGTATTCGTAGTGCACCATCCAATTTAAATGAAGATCCGTTGCATGTGGCACCGAGCAGGCCAGCGTTCCACGCGATATCACGTAAACAGGCATCAAAGAGACTGACGGCACCCGCATTGGATGGCCTGCAGTGTGCTCGGTTTCACTCTCAAAGCGTGTCCTAGTTCGGCACAATTCCACCAGCTGCAGGATTTAACGGGCGACACGTCGACAGATTTGTTGCGCCTTTTATGTGTAATCAAAATTTTTGTGGCTATATTATGGGTCTTACTTGGCCAGAATCAGTAAATAAGAACGGTGGTGCAATTTCCAAATAACATCTTTCCAAAAGCATAGAATTAGGTACGACTTTACGAAATCGGTTGCAAATAAAACCAATTCAAAATACCTCTACAAAGTTTTAAACAAGCTAACAGCTTGTTTAAAACTATCAACTATCCGCAAAATTACCAGTATTAGTTTACCGGCATTCATATCCTCGGTTCACGGCACCGAGAAATTAACCAGGAATATTCTTACTCCAACACTGGCTGATTTCGAGGTGCCGTATTTAGCCGAGGCTATGGATGCATGGAAAATTACTTGCCCGAACGAAAATTTACCCAGCAACCCGTCTTCCCAAAGACAGTGGGATGAGCCGCTCTGCAGAGTAACCCGGAATAGTTTGATAGAAACGGCAATTACTCCTGCTGAGCGAGCGCGCCTACTGGCTGTGGGTAGATGGGAGTCGGGGCTTTGGCTTCAGGCACTACCGTCGTCAAACATTGGCACCATGTTTGACGATACAACTTTCCGCCTCGCTACTTGTTTACGTATAGGAGCACCGTGCTGCTCCCCTCATCGCTGCCACTGTGGTGAGGCTGTCACCAGCCTCGGACACCACGGCCTGTCGTGCAGCCGCAGTGCGGGCCGTATTGCGCGGCATGCAAACATAAATGACATTATCCGTCGAGCTCTTGTTGCCGTCGGGGTACCAGCTGTATTAGAACCAAACGGCCTGGCACGCGACGACGGTAAGAGACCAGACGGCATGTCGTTATTCCCTTGGAAGATGGGTAGGCCTTTAGTATGGGACGCAACCTGTGTCGATACTCTTGCGCCATCACACCTTCCAAGTTCTGCGTGCTGTGCTGCTGCTGCCGCTGCGGCTGCGGAGAACCTCAAGCGGCGGAAATATAGTGGCCTTGTCGGAAACTATATTTTCGAACCGTTTGGGGTTGAAACCCTCGGGTCGTGGGGTCCGAATGCCCACATTCTATTTAAAGATCTTTCTAGGCGGCTGGTTGACGCTTCTCGTGACCAGAAGGCTGGCTATTACCTCGGACAAAGAATCAGCATGGCGATCCAACGAGGTAATGCTGCCAGCCTCTTGGGCACGCTCCCAGTTGACAGCGATGGGGACGAATTTTTTGACGCTTTTTAGTTGTTTGTTTTACTAGGATAGTTTTTGATTTTTATTGTAAATATGTATTGTAAATATTAATAACAAAATAAAATAGAAATTAGCTAACAGCTTGTGAAAGACAAACATTGAGTTCCGCCACATTTCCAAAACGTTCGGTATTCCTCGATTTACATTACAGAAGAGTTTGTTAAACTAATCAACGGACGAGTCTGCGTGAAGCGGAGCACACTGAGAGAATTAGGTCGCGGATGCTCAGCAACTAGGTCTGTGGAATCCTAAGTGGCAAGTTAGGGTTAAGGCACGCTTGAAAGCCTTACTAATGTGAATGCTTAAGTTGAATTCGTGTACGGTCGGGTTAAGCACTAGAAATTATTTGAAAGTTATAAGGAAGTTTTAAACACTCCCATTAAACTTTCAGAATTTAATACCTGGATTGAACTGTGGTTATGCCAAAAGGCAAACATGTGCAGGTGTTCTTAATAAGATTTTTTTAACTATTCTAAGGCTGCTCCTAAAATCTGTCGTTTATACCCATTTGTGAATGTGCACACAAAATGTCAGACGATACAAGATACTGCCTGTAATTATTTGATTAAACCGACGAGTAGATCTTGTCTTGGCCGTAATTAAAATTAATAGAAAGACCAGCTTGTTGTGAATGGAGAAAAAATCTGGGCCGCACTCAAGTGGTCGTAGAGCCAGGAGGCGTGCTCGCCTCTATTATACCCGTCAGCAGTTTAGGGTTACTGAACTCATGTGTCGCGCAAGATTTCTTCTTTGTTATTTTTCTAAGACTCGACTTTGAAAATTATGATTGATAGTAATAGTTTGTTTATTAAATAAAGGGTATTAGTCGCTGGTAAAATAATGTTTCCATTATAACACGTAAATATAGTTATTATGCATGTTAGCAATTACATGTCAACTGTAATAAAGCTATTTTAATTTAGCTAAACAGTCAACATAACAATAACAAGGAAAAGGAAAATGCTAAAAATACTCGCATAATAGCTCTATCAGTAGTAGAGTAGGTACATACACACAATGATTATTCAAATTTACATTATTTTTGAGGGAATTAATAATACCGACAACTTTATTTGATTCAGATTCGCAGATATAAAAATAGTATCAGAAATAAAAATAATGATCACATTCCCATGACCACAAAACCTTAATGGAACGGAAGTTATTTCCCATAGCGGTGGGTGCTAAAGAGTATGTCGACGATTACAAGAAGTATGGATTCCGCCGTCACCGCGACATAGTACAACTTCCTCGAGACGAGCCGCACGGAATTACAATCAGTCCATTGTTTATTGTAGTCGCCAGTATGGGCCTATTGATGCATTGACTCTCCAGACCTTATGCCGAATAGATGGGTGATAGGCGGACTAGCCCATAACTACACCCTTTGTCTTCAAAAAGGGCATGCAAGCTCTTTATAAGGCAAAGGCATTTGAAGCGGATATTTAAATAAGGGACTTTTGCGGTTGCCTTGGAATTTACCGCATTCCAAGTACTTTTTTTACTAGCGTCCGTTCTGAGGCGGAATGCGGTCAGTTAAATCATTGTTTTATTCAACAGTAGCAGTAGGTTTATCCTAAAACAATGTAATCACATTGTAGAGTTCCAATTTAAAGTAACAACGAAGGTTGTAGTATGGTTGTAATAATAAAAAATCCTAACAAAAGAGGCAGCATGCGAGCGTGCCACAGATAACAAACGACTTGTTCTAAGAAGCAGGTGTTAGGAAACGCACCCTGTGTCGAACCCACCTGTTTATTTGATACGTGTCGCGATGAATTAGCTTCGTTACGGCCGTCTCATCGTTCACGATCTGAAAGGAAAATAATCACATAAGTGCTTTTGTCCTTTTACTGGTTTGGAGCTTTTTTTATGGTTTGTTGTTGGTGCTTTGGGCAAATATACGATCGATGTCCGTAATTGGTGCGGACAAATTTGTGGTTTAAAGATAAATTAAATGGACTGAAATCTAAAACATTTGAATGCCATCAACCAAAAGAAGAAAGTCAGTCAGCGTCGTGTCAATATTAATCTCTTGGGGTTGGTGAAGCAGTGTTAAGGGGGGGTTGAAATGTTATTACGCTTCCAAAATCCGCCCTAGGGTATCCTGAGTCCTTTGAGCACCCCAGATAATTATGACGTAATCAAAGTTACGAAGCTAAAAACAAATCTAAATCAGCCCTAGCAATTTTCATTCACAAACATCTATTCAAGAAGAATTCTCGGAAAAACGTAATCCCATACCAGCATAGCGGCATCAAATATCAATAATTTACCGTAGCGAGAACCAGGTCGCATCGGGATGGAATATTTTCACGTTAACGGGTAACAGGTATCAATATTGAGTTTTCTATCATGGCACCGAGCCTCCGGCAGCCATGTAATAATCGAGTTTCTGCACGAATAACGCTGGAGTTTACAATATGGGAATCCTCCAATTTCATTGTTACACTGTTATTAACCAAAATCACGCTGGAAATCTTTTAAACTTAAGATAGGAGTTAAATAATTCAAATAATAAGTTGTACACATTTATAATTTGTTAATTGATTGACAAACTCCTGATGAAGTTCCAATTTATTGTCACTATTAATTGAGGATCCTAAAGACGTATAATCCTCCAGGAACTTACAGTAATTAAGATAATTACTGTGCTTCTATGCAGATGACTAGACTGAATCCAGTAGATATTACAGAATTCCACGCTTAATTAGTGAATATTCTGATACCCACTGTTCAATATTGAGTTCCGTAATTTGCCTCAGGCCGCACGGAATTGAATGGAGCTGTTTGGTGACGCAGTGACAAAGTTACCAGTTACATGCAATAGCGTAGTTTGCTAAATACATGGCATATATACATAAATTCATAACAATCCAGGTACGAAGAAATTGGTCTATCTATTTAGGTCAGTTACAGTGATTTAATTAAACAGCTTGCAGTGTTGGGATCTCCAACTAAAACGCTTGTAGGCAATAACTGCTGTATTTATGTTCAATTACTGTTGAAGCGAAGTTTCGGGTCTGTTTTGGCATTCTGAACGGTTGTTGGAATATTAAAGTGAAGCGAGTGGCAAAACTGGCAGCATCGAGCCCTGAATAAACAGTGTACCATTGCACTTTGTCATTCAAGAGATAAATATTTTGGCAATGATGACCAATGTAAGTTCCTGACGGAAGCGGATTTAAGATAAACTTATCTTTGCTGTACGTTTTGGCAATTCGGACTTCCGTGACAATGGACTAGCAAGTGATATGATAAATTATTTAACATCTGCCTAAAAATAAGAGGTTGGTATTCTTCTGTTACCTGCTATTGCACGGGTTCAGTCCAATCCAACCCAAATGGACTGAATAATTGAGTAATGTTAGGGATATCTCTACATTTAGGAATCCCCAATGGTTCTTTAACAATCACTAGGAAAGTTTCATACGCTATCCACTAAGTACTTCAGTCAATGTAATAGCTGCAATATTATTTACTTCCATGCTACATACATATTTTCCGTATGAACTCAAGCGTTTGGCTAATAAATAGAACATCGAGTATTGTTCCCATAAAATGAATACTGGGAAAATGATAAGTGTTAATTATAACTGCTGCTATTTGTAATTAAGGAATTCCAACACGGCTCGAGGCATGGCAGGAAATTCGCAAACTATTAAAATGCATGATACACCAACGTGCATCTATTAAAACTTCATTACACAGTTATTAAGCAAAAATATTATTAAAATTTAGTCACCACGATTACTTTTTGGGCGAGCACCGGAAAATAGCGGGATTCAGAGTCCTGTTTTTTTAATTCGGTTACGTCACGCGACCGAATGTTTCCGAACGCTCCCGGTCGTGTAGTGGTTATAAACGTATTGATTTAAATATTGTTAAAACAATAAGCGGAAGTTTCGGTTAATATATTTTCGAAGACTTCATGTCTGTTAGAAGTTTAAGTATGTACTAGAGGATTACTAGGATATATCATATATCTTGTCCAGGTTATAAAGATTGTTGTTTATTTATTTTCATTTATGATGTTGAGGGATCGTTCTACTGATATTCTAAGATTATAGTGAAACTTGTAAATCCAAGGATATAAGGGTGTAGGTAAACCTGGGGTTACGCATGGGTGGCGTCAGGAAGAAAATTATAATTTATTGCTGTCGCTTGGGCGAAGGGGCGCCGAAGAGTAATGGAAGACATTATTAGTTATTTAATGTGATTTGGTTCTTCTATAAAGAACAATATGAGAATAGAATGTATAAAAATAGAACGTCCTATAGGTCCAACACTTACTTTGATGAGAATAAACGTTGGCGCCTGTTTTTTGTTACAAAAATAAACCATAATTAATTATGGAAGTCTGAAATAACCATAGCTCGTTTAATATTTCCACAAAATGATTATACACAGTATTTCAGATACGAGAATAGCAACACCAAAAAAGAAACTTAATAATTGTGAACAATTCCTCTCCACACATGCAGACTCATTAAGCTTTCATTAAGGAAGTAGCCATTAAAAGTGTGGAGCAATGAGCAATTTCCGTCGACTACCTCGCGTCGATACAAAGAAGAATGCACCATAACACGCAAATATCTGATTCACTGCACGAATATCAAATTATCTAAGCTTTTCGATGCATAAACACTTTTTACACCATACCACCGATATCATTATGTTGTCGACTGTGCTGCAAAAAACACCCTTTCGTATGCTGTTGGAATTGCACAGAACTATCTCTAATTCGATTTGCGCTACGATATTAGAGCAAAATCCAATCCATATCTGCATAAGTTTGAAAATGAGTCATTCTTTTCGATGACAAACTCTAGGTATTTTTTGTAGCCCAATGGCAATGGGTTGGACATGGCTCTAACGACATGGTGACGTAGCCAGACCCGCAAGGAAGCAGCTATTCACGACTGAATAACTATCAGATTGACCGCATAGTAAAGATAAGACAGTATGGACATGACCTACATAAGCTACGTAATAACCAGCGAGTCATATACGCAGGTATACTACGGAATGTGCGAAGCGAAGGAGCATGTCAGTAGGAAGTGGTTTGACCTACTCAGCCCCAGCGCAAAAAGGAAGTCGGAAAGCGGGATTAAAATTATAATGACTTAAAAAGAAAAAATCTGTATGCTTCTACTTTTGATGTTATGATCTGCCTTATGCATAGTGTCCTTTTTCCCAATCTTATTCTTCAAAGCTTTCTAAGTTATTTTTCAGACAACATGTTATTCTGCTGTGTCCTTTATGTTCAGTACGAGGTCGGTTTGCCGAAAACATTAAGTTGGATCACTTCCAAGCATGGATCACGGGTCAACGACCATGTTACGTATACCATTAAAACATAAACCGCTTTGTTTTACACGCAAACAAGTCTAACGAAGCCCAGAAAAGAACTAGACAAAACAAACAAGTCGGTTTTTTCTTCTTAAGTGCGTATATAGTGTAGTTCCCAGTGTATAGGTTACTTCCTTAACAAACAATGCGTCGGGAGATTGGCAAAAATATATTTATGTTGAGAAGAAAACAATCAAATGCATCAAATGGGAAGTCGATTGAATTACATTCTGCAATAAGAAATAAATGGCAATTAACTTCCTAAAGAAGGATTTTAGACGTGGTTCGTGAGTGACGCCTCATTTAAATTGTTTAGAATATAAAAAATCTGATGATGCTTTATAAGGATTGAAATATCTCGTATCTTCTAAATTCGTCGTTGTAAGGGATGCAAAGCGGTTGCAAATTACTCCCTCGGGCTGTTTTTATGGTGTTTGGGGTCAAGATTGCAGAATTTGTTATGTTACTGCCTTCAAAGGGATACTCAAAATAAATATAAAGTTTGTAGTCTTGTTTTTTGTGTTTGACAGATAAATAGATTCATCATTTTCGTGAAATAGCTAAAAAAAAGGATATCCAAACGAAGAATATCGAAGTTTGTTTCAAATGTTAGGTACACTACAGACTAACAGCTTCATCAATCATTCGTAAGAAATAGTTACAACTCATTATCATAACATTAACAGTCCAAACACACGAATGCCCTGAACAAACTGTTATGTTTGGACAAATACGGGACATGTGAGAAAATTCGCAGCTTTTCGAGACAACACACAACACTGGTATTATGGCCTGTGAGCACGCTGTGTGGGAGCTAGCCAGGTATTAGCATAGAGCGCCATTGCCAGCACGCAAGCGTTACTACCTCACCTCTGCTTTCATAGCCACGCCATTCAACTGTCAAACAGTCAACACATCATCATGATCGTAAATGAAAGCAAAAAGAAGGCACAAATGACAGCATGTAATTGATTACTTAAATTAGATAAAAAAACTTAACTAAAAACGCACTCGACGAACGTTTGGTTTAGAATGGCTGCAATGAAAGATCGCGTACTATGGATAAAAACTATACATCGCGTGATGAATGAAAAAACAACAAATAAACGGTATAATACGTGTAAGAGAGAGGATCATTAAAATCGAAGATAGCAAAAACGGCTTGACGTAACAATTAGCCCACGTTCTCGGAAGTAAAGATTCGTAGTAGTAAAATAGTAAGATAGTACGAGCGTGCGTGACGACGGCCATTACTATGGGCCATCGAGCGGGACTTTGTTTGAACCACGCGACGCGGCCTATTCTTACCTTAGATTCACTAATATAGCCTCAATTAAAAATGTTATATCAATGTTACTCTGATGGAATAGCAGACCATGACAAAACATTAAAAGGAGGCAGAATAATGTAGATGATGCTGCTTAAGAAAATTACACTCTCAATGAAACCAAAAGACATAATGATACATTGGTTAAAACATGCTGAATCACTTTGCTGATTGGTCTACCAACTCTTTGAAACCCGAATGAGAATCGTGTAACGTTTCATTACACTGAGAAACAGAACAAAAACATTGTACAGACAATTGTATCAACTAAGTAGCCGCTACATTGTAGGATAGGAACAATTCAGATGCAATCTGTATCGCGAAGGAAAAAGCTACCGTCATTAATTAAGTTTTTTTACTGCTTTTTCCACTTGTACTGATAAACTTATGAAAAACTCATCAAGTATTTTCATTTTAATACTTCTGCCTGCAAAAATCAATGCACCCTTGTACCAGAAGTAACAGACTTTAAAAGCATCGTGTTCCCAAACAGACGGAAATTGACGAGTCAACCGTGGCGGTACTCTTAATGCCGTCGAGGGCTCTCTGGTTCGTGAACGCTTCTAGTGCCTTGCACATGCCCCGAATGTAGGACGACGCACTTGATTGCCTTTTTATTGCCATTAATCTTACGTTGTAATAATCAAGCAAGAACAGCCATGTTAAAACATGAAAGGAATTTAAATAGCAAAAACAATTAGCTAGTTTGGCAACTTTGCCTCAAATTGGACTTTCCGCTATTGGTTTCGTTGCTTATAGGTACACTAAGGGCAAACAATTACATTAAACGAATGCCCTTGTAATACTTTACAACCAATACAGGACGTTAATTGACCTACAAATCGTAACGAGATCTGTCAATAGCCAGAGCAATAGTTCTAGTCCTATGTTACTAGTTATGTGCAAACAAGTCTGAGCAAACCATGTGTTCGCCGAGGGGGTTACAATTTCGGCCATATTTGGGTCAACGACCCGACCACGTGTGTAATCTCAATTTATTAGCCATAATTATTCGGACCACAACCGATTTATTTTTAGGACAATACGCCCAGAATGTAACGAAGGCCAGATTTACGACCAAATTATCCGCTTCAAAATTTTAACGTAAACTGAGCTTGTTTGTGTCGTTTGATCAGTTTCCGTAAAGGATTAAAAACAGACAATCTGTGGAGTATTGCTCTACTTAAAAAGTGTTCAATAGACGATTCTAGTTTTACACGTTCATTTCGGAGCATCAAGGACTGTTTTAATCCACCGCAAATTGTGGTCCGTTGAAAAACGCCAGTGTTCAACTACATTTTGTATACGGAACCCCACATGGTAATTTTAGTGCCAGACAAATTTACAACGAAATTAATGGTTTCACAGTAAGTAACACCTGCATGCATACATTTCGTATCCAAAAGGAGTGCCCAATTGTTTATTATTTATATCGCCAACATTAAACGTTATCGTTAGCTCTAAATAAAAAAAGTAATAAAATACTTTTAGATTCAATTTCTCATTAGTAGACCGATTTATTTTCACAGTAAATTATATTGATGGCATGGAATGAGTGTAATGAAGATTGATTCTTTTGAATTGTATTATGGACCGAATTAAGGTGATTGAATCTATTGATGAGTTTCAATCGACCTTTTATTGGTGTTTGTTAGTGACAAGCGGATTAAATTATGTTTATTTGATTTATGAGCAATGAGCGTGTTTAGGAAATGTACCTACTAACTTTCGTCATCAAATAAATACTATTTGTAACCGAACTATTTGCACTTCCTAATTATTCAATCGTTTGTATACAGTAAGCACAAGTAAATCAATAAAGTTGTTCTCCAGTCTTATAAGTCCATTATCTTATTTATTATAATGACGATATTTTTTTATCAGTTCACATACTGCAGCTTGCAGAAATTGACGAGCAGCTGGTGGGCAAAACCTTTTATTTTTTCCGCTCGGAACTTTTCGGCGCAAACTTTTTTTACTCTCAAATGAGTAAGGCGGAACATAATTTACTTGATGGCCTTCGAAAAGGTCATGCGCGTAGTACTCCATATGCACATGGTGTAAAAGTATTGTAAGAAGGGTTTGTGAGGGCCGGAGCACGTGGCATCCTGTTCGTTCCTCCAAGGGGACATAACGTACGTGATAAGGACAAGTTCATTGAGATAGGGGTTGTAGGGAACAATTTGTAAGATCAACATTATCGTCACATTGTTATTTAGGTACTAGATAAAGTAATGTGTGTTCAGTAATAAAGACAAATGAGCCGTAACGACATAATATTTTGTCATATCATAAAAATATGACGATGTACATTATTATGTAAAAACTTGAGTCAGTCCTAACAAAGCAATATAATTTGGTCACACACATTCCCAGATGTTTGTCTCGACCAGCATAACGAGAATAGATATCTTAATACTGTGTGAAGAATTTTTATGACCTCCGCTGCAAAATGTACCTACTTAGATACCTATGTTCATCGCGTGCCTGAAGACATATACCAGGCTAAAACATACTTCAATTATGCATTTGGTTAAGCCTATTTAGGATTCTATAGATATGATACGGATGAACAACTTTAACTAAGTGAGACTTACTCCAACATGACAGAGTGATACAGATTAAACATAAATCTGGAAATAAACTGAGAAATCTCAAGGTCTACAGTTCGTTCACCGCCTGACTAATTAGGAGTGAAACAATTTATTTGTAACAAAACGTGATAAAATGCCTCTATCGATATCTAGCGACAGTAGCTATTGACGAAAAGACCAAATATTATGATGTCAACAGAAATAGTGTTACAAGTGTTGTTAACTCTATCGTAAGTGTTGTCATTACAATAATTTATTACTTTTGTTATCTATGAGTTAATTGAATGTAAATATTAGGAAAGGGGTTATTTGTACATTTCTGGGTGTGATAATGCTATAGCGTAATATTTCTACATTTTAGTGTGTAACTAGGTAAAAATGATTGATATGTATTTTTTTAATGACAATGAGGTATGAACGTGGATTTCACTTAAGACGAGTAAGAGGCAAAAAATCATAATGAGATATATAGCGTTATAGATACATGTTTGAGACAAAACCAGGATAATTGATTGAATCAAATTAGCTTTGTACAAACCGCAGAGGCGCTCGCACTGGAGGGCGATAAGTTGGAAGCGCGCGCGCATGATAATGCAAGATACTTACTGGATGTCCGGTAGCGTGTAGCGTATATTTAGGATATTCTCATGTTTGTGAACTTGATGAACAATAATATATCGCGAATACAATTTCATCACTTCAATTTGTTTTTAAGAGGAATTTATGCATTGTTAGTAGCTCTATCATTAAAGTAGTCTTTGGATCAGAACACCCTTTACATGTTCATGTAAAGGCTGCAATTTTGTTACGTCTTAACTCTGAATTGACTGTTTGACCTATTTTGCATGCACCTGGCTCTAATTCACATGTCAGGTCTAATTGAATGACATAACCAGACTGCCGTTGTGTGTTACGAGTGAATCTAGGCAATTACGTGACTTTCAATCAAGTCAGCTGCATCTTTCCAGTCGATGGTTCTCTTTACGTTCAATTGAACTATTATGTAAATAAAAACACGTGTGCGTTATCACATCAAGTCACGCAAGTCTATGTAACGATTGATAAAAGTTGCCCTTAGCTAAGCGTTCATGCATCAAAAATAGCACCTCATACACAAATTATTACAGAACAAGATTACACACAATGCAGTAACGAATCTAGTATTTTTTTACTATAGCCCAAATACGTAATATAACTACATTAATAAACAAGCATAAATTCCGGTTTGACACAAGCAGAGTATCCTAAATCCTTCTATAGGAAACGAAGGTTAAAATAAAAAGTAAAATGGCGCTTTCGTATATTTATTGGTAGGACAACTCGGGGATATAAAAATAAACGATGTGGCTCCTAAAATAGATCGCGGTCTGAAGTTAAACCCTGCACTCACACTAAGCGTCTCCTTGGTCTACAATAAAGAAGACTAATCCTCGTCCAGATCATAAAATAAATCTGGTGCAAGTTAAAGCTTAAGGAATCCATGTTTCTCACAGTCTTTTGTCACCAACACCGAGAGTGACTTTAGCATTATTGATTTCGTCTCGAGAGTTTAAGGATTGTCAATTTGCTAGGACTTAAATCTACCGTGGTCAGCGGCTTTCAAAAGATTTTCTGGCGAAATGCACTTGCAATCCTTACGTCGCTAATTGCCACATTTAAGTAATCCGATTAGTCCACAAAAGCGAGCCACTATTTCGAATAACACTCACCTACTGCACTTACGAATCCGTTAATAATAAATGTTAGTTTTCCTACAGTTTGTGAGATACCTACAACACTGAATGGAAAAGGGAAATTGTAACTAATAGTTGTCCAAACTTGGTCGAAAAGTCTTTCCTCAAGTGTCACCAAATTGGAGTTTCTTTTTCCGAAACAACTTTATTGTATGTGAATAAAGCTTCAGCTAGACAGGCACTTAGGTAAGAAAAAGATGAAAAAATATCCATGATTGCCTCGTTTCTTGATAAAAGAAGGTCTGCGAAGGTCATGCTAAAGTAGAGGCCTATTATGCGGCGATTTCCATCCCTGTCGTGGATGATTGATGCTACGCTCATAACCGGACATTATCCACCATCAGATTACGAGAAAGTCAGACACGCTTGATCACAATCGTTAGACTTATTTATTCATGGCAACGTTAGGTAATAGCTTGTAATTGGTCTCGGAGAATGTTTCTTTTAGTTACAGTTGGAGGGAATTATCACATCAAGCCATAATTGTGCAGTAGAGTTATGTGGTTTTCAGCAATTATTGCCGTTTGAAAATTGCTGATAAATTAATAAGTTGTGATTTGACGCAAGATATATTGCTAGTATTTGGTAAATCGGAATATGTATTTTACTTTATCAAGCAAGACACGAATGTAAAGCTGAGAGAAGATAAAAATATCCGCAGTGGCGTTAAAATCCCGGGGGAACAATTCCGTCGAAGTACCTTTCTTTTCCTCAAACAGACACCTGTAACTTTTACCTAACAGCATTAAACCAAAGCTTAATTTAAACTGCCTGCTGAATATTCAACAATTGACCTCTGCTGTCTTGAACAGTCTGCCACATTAAACGCGATTTGTAAGTTCGTCGCGTTCCTGGCCGAAAGCCATTAAATGCGTCGCTCTCTGCAGCATTAGATATCCTTTGATGTCCTACCAAGACTGGAGTTATAGGAAACTTGGCATTGACGACGCAAACCAGATGTTTACATGGCGGCACATGTGACCGAGTTCACTTCAACATCTCAGTTTCAGAACGTTTGTGCACGAGATTTTGCAGAAGAAATATGCGGCTGCTTCTTTATCAAATTTATTCTACATAATTTTCAAATGTGTTTTTTTCAAAAACAATTAAAACTATTTTAATCACCTATGGAGCCGCGTTACGTTTTCAATTATGTAGTAAATCTTGAATCATTTCACACTTAATGCAGATGCGTACTCGTACTAAAATATTTCGTGCCCAGCAGGTAGGAACATTAAAGGTCGGAACCACTTGCACGAAAATTGCAAATCGATGTCTGGTGTATGCGTGCAAAAAATACAAAATCTGTCACAGCTGCCGACGCAGGGAGCCAGCGCACGCCGAGGCCCGCGTGGTATCGATGGACGATCATATCGATATAATTTACAGACTTTTTTGGTTCCAGAACTGGTTCCGATGGTTTTTGAGATGCGGCGCAAATATTTGAAACATGCTGCCTGCTGTAATTATGATGTGACTCGAAATGTGGTTTGCACTTTATCAAATAAATTTTAATCAGACGTATTGAATACGGTGCTTTTGCAGGTTGTTAATTAATAGCCTTTATTTGTAAATGTTGTTTTTGGTACGGCAATTTCGAAATGAACTAAGTAGCTTTTTGCAATTTCAATGGACCGACTGTTTCAATTAATATTAACAGCAGGATGATAAAGCTTTCCCGCCTAGGGCTGACGGTGGCGCTGCAAAAGACCGAAGCCGTGTTCTTTCACGGGCCTCGGCAACACCAACCGCCCGACGCTCATATCCATGTGGAGGGTGTCCGCATTGGGGTGCAGCCCCAGATGAAATATCTGGGCATAGTCCTCGACAGCAAGTGGCACTTCAGCGCCCACTTCAGCGGGTTGTCGACGCGCTTAATGAAGACCGCGGGCGCCCTCTCATGGCTCCTCCCGAACATCGGGAGGCCCGGCGACCAATGCCGTCGTCTATACGCCGGCATACTCAAGAGTATGGCCCTGTACGGGGCCCCAATCTGGGCCGACTCACTGTGCAGACGGAGGCCATCCGAAGGCCACAAAGAGTCATTGCGCAGCGGGTGGCGAGGGCGTACCGTACAGTGAGCTTTGCGGCGGCGTGCGTTCTGGCGGGAACCCCTCCTTGGGAGCTCGAGGCTTGGGTGCTCGCCAGAGTGTACGACTGGAAGGCGGCGCAGAGGGCACTAGACCGGCACCCGGACCCAATAGAACGGGAAGAAGTTCGGGAGGAAGCGAGGGAGGCAATAACTGGACACTGGGCCGAGGATCTTGCCTCGGCAACGTTCGGTCGCCGGACGTTGGATGCCATCGGGCCTGTTCTGAACGGCTGGCTCGATCGGCGGCATGGGTGCCTCTCGATGCGTCTGGTGCAGGTGCTGTCCGGGCATGGCTGCTTTGGATCGTACCTGCACCGGATTGGGAGGGAGGAGACTCCACAGTGCCATCACTGCGAAGCCGAGGTGGATTCGGCAGAGCACACACTCGAGGTGTGCCCATCGTGGACTGAACCCCGCCGCACCCTGGTGGCAGTAGTCGGGGACGACCTCTCACTTCCCAGCGTGATTTCTGCCATGCTGCGAAGTGAGGAGGCATGGGAAGCGGTGGCCTCCTTCTGTGAGGACGTCATGTCACAGAAGGAGTCAGCGGAGCGCGTGCGAGAGAGCGACCCTCTCGCGGCGCCGCACCGCAGACGAAGAAGGGGTGGAAGACGGCGAACACAACGCCCGTCCCCATCCGCCCTGGGGGGTGATCAGCGGGCGACAGGCGCGGGGGTGCCACCGCCTGCATTACAAGGATCGCCCCTTGTGCTCCGGCCATCATAGGGACCCCTCCTCACTGGGGGGGAGGCATGAGGGGCCTGCCGTGAGGCGGGCAATCGCCGGAGGGGGACTGGACGCCATAGATTCCCAGACCCCCTCCACTCAGGCGAGGTCGGAGTGCCGCTGTTCCTTTTTAGTGGGTATACCGGGAACGTCTTTACCGGGGAGTCCCACATACCCCTCTCTCGTCCCCCGACGGGAAGGGGATGCGTAATAGCATTTTTAGCCCAGCGACAACAAAAAAAAAAAAAAAAAAAAAAAAAAGGATGATAAAGCTTTGTTTTAAAGCTCTGCAACATTTTCGATTGTTATCTCTCCAATGGCACAGTTATCATTACAAATATCCAATATATCAAGCTGATATGAAATATTATTAATATTAGGAACCTATTTATTTCTTTTTTGGTACATGGGTACTTCATTTGTTCGATAACAAGCGTCACCTCTCTTGCTTTACAAGTTATCTTGGAGGAGCGAGACGGTGCACAACGGAGTTACAAAAAAAAATTAAGGCGCGTGCACACCTGTTGTGAGACGCTGGATCCGTACATCTGTCCCGTCATTATATTGTTACGACTGCCTACTGGTAAATTACTGATGCTATAGCCGAATTCAAAAGGAGGTGATAAAATTTACAATAAGCGTTAATGAAACTTTAGACATTTATGTCTTGTCAAGTAGGTAAGTCTTAACATCCAGGCTTATCCGTTTAGCTTAATTTTTCATAGGTATAAACCGCAATAAAGTATTACTGTTTCCAAAGAATAGATAAGCTGTACTTAATACACGTCATAAAACTCATACAGTTACCACTTTTCTTCTTAATAAAGAAATTGCACATCTCAACGGGACTGAAAAAGATCTGAAAATACTTTATAGCTTTGTTAATTTCTAAATTCTTTTGTTATAAATCGCATAGACGGCTATTTATGATATAATCATCAGGGAGGATTAGGAGATTTATGGTTGTAACAGTATTTTTATATCTAACCGTTGTAAGTTACTGCTTCACTAAGATTGATGACTGAATTAAATGTTTCTTTTAATAAGGAATTTACTTGAAAAACATCCCTCAGAATGAATATGAGGAGGTTAATGAAGCATGATACAAACATGAGCCTGCAACGTAATAAAGGTAATTTAGCTTTAAACACGGTACTAACGACAGTACTACTTGTTACACGCGAGACCAAATTGCAGTTCTTTTGGGTGATGACGATATTTAGATAAGGTGTCCTAAATGCTCTTACGTAAAATAAGGACCAGTACAGTTAAATCGATTAACGCAGTAATATTATACAATATATACGGTATTCATATATCAATCTTCGTCTGCAAGACAACCAGTCAAAAGCTTAAAATAATGTTTCCGTAGAAAACACGAGTCAACGATCAGAATGCACCGCCATTCCATCCTAAGAAGGACCTCATAATGAAAAGGTAATAAGACAAAGTACACAATAAGATGTGACATAAAGTCACTTCCACGTCGTGATAGTGAGGGCAAGTGCCCCGGGTCGGGTCGCCGTCGTGTCCACTTCCAGTCTCATGCCTATTATGGGCACAACACCGCGATTTTATCTTACTGACAACCATTTTGTAAGACGCTCCAGCATTATACACTGGCCACACTCGTGGAGCCGCCTGCATTGTTTTTCAAATGTCATTGAAGATAGCAATGAGAGTGAATTATGGAGGTCTATTTAAAGTTGGTTTAAAATACTGGGTCAAAGCTTACTAAATGGCCGTCAGTTCAGAGTGGATCGATGGCCAGTTTTATTTGAAGAAGTCGATGTTCTATGATCTGGGTGGTGTTCCGGTTATTCTTATCATACGTCTGTATATCTGTAGTCAGTCACCTCGAAATAAATCTGGCGCTAAAACAAATGATTGCTTAGAGCCAGACCTCAGCTTTCTAGCAAACTAACTGCAGCAGAACCATTACAATAACAAAAAGCAAGAAGGAAACAAATACAATGTGTTTTGCACTACAGACTTAGGTAGCCTTTAAGGTTTCTCAGCAGCTTTCCTTACTTTGCTACGCTATTGAATAACATACTAACAAGACTTTCGCATTTGTTACATTAGTCAAGATTATGGTCGACTCGTGGTGGACAATACCCCCGGCCCGAGGCACCAAACACGTTAACAGCCGCGGGTTACTTGAGTACCCTTAGAAATAACGGTTGTATGATCTTTTACCAGTTTGTGTTAACCTTTTAAGAAATAATTACACAGTATCGCTGCGAATCAATGTAATTTCTTTTAACCATCCAAGCGCGTCATTTTGCACTATAATTTTGCAGCAGAAGACTTTTTGTTTTAATTTTGTCTTGGAAGGTCTAGTGAAGACAGAGTTTTAATTAACAGCGCCGCGAAAAATAGAAACGATTGGTTATTTGCTTGGTTGGAGTCCAATATTATTTGAGTCAGTGGCGAAAATCTGCTGAGATTATAAAGGAATTCTGACCAAACAGCAGCTTCAGAAATGGGTACAAAAACTAAACATATTTTTTCCTATACCATAGCCATTAGACTAGTAATTACGATTTATCTGCCGTGTAAGTTGTAATGACCACTTTTGAGTGTTGAATAAAAAGTAAAAGCGTTAAACGATTATTGTGATAATAAGTGGTTCATTAGGAATTGTTTATTTCCATTGCTCTCTGTAATTATGACGTCACACATTCAAACACACGATACATTAAAATGCTTTTAAAATAAGTTTATTTTTCTTCACACAGCCCTTTGTTGAGTAGGTACATGTTTGTTTTTCATTTACCATGTTTTACTTTACGCGACGAAAACTTGCACCTATTTATAAAGGCGTCTACCCGGCTCCAGTCTCCGAAGAGGAACATAGATGAAATATTGTATAATATTATACGCTTTCTGTATCAGAAGTTCTATGAAAGTTTCATAAACTGCAAGTTTTAGTTCGACGAGAAGATTGATAAGGGTTACTTGTGCGTAAAGTTTAACTTGTCCATCTTTTTCTCCAGTTTGACTTTCTCTTACTTCGCACTTTCTTAGCATTTGTTCGCAAACAAAGACGACTAAATTACAATACATTGACACTTCAACCATCAATGCCTACCTACGCGTATCTTTGGAAATGTGTGTATCTGCATTTCAGAGGTGGGGCTTAGCTCTTTACATTGTAACGTTATTTACAGGTCGAGGAAGTATGTTTATAATAAAAAGAGCTTTTAATGCGTAAGTTATCAGCATCGATGCTTTGCACGCTATAAACCTACAAACCGCGTTGGGTGTAATCAACCGTTGCGTATTACAATACGTCGAGCGCGATGCCAGCTAAGCTTACGTGAAATTGACTATTGATTGATGGATTCACATACACTTTAATGCACGGCAGGTGGTGTCTATTTACAAGACAATGTACGCACACCGCAGGCATGATTTATAATAGGCTAGGGATAATTAATTACGGTAAAAGTAAGTGTGCAACTCCACCAATCTTAGAATTTGCTGTGTAATCTCACCCCCTATTTTGCGCCAAGAGAATATAGGAGATTTGGCATAGACTGCATTCATGTTAGGTTACCGGTTTATTCAGATACAGTTTGAACAAAAGCCTTTGATAAATGTTTGAGAATTCTGAAGGTGGCGATCAATCGAAATATGTTCAAATATTTGTGCACCTGTATTCTTTCTTGCCAACATAAATTTCTATCGACATTCTGGCTTTTTCCAAGTATTTAGGTACTAAGTATATTTGTAAGAGTTCCAAGTTAGATTGCCAACAAGATGAGTTTCATCAAGTCCTTTCATTGAAGTTATAGTTTGCTCATTGAAGTTTGTAGCTTTTTCGAATAATAAGTTTCCAACTTCTCTCTGGCTATTTATTTTCAAACTGCAGTCAAGTTGGACGTATTTTTCTTGTTATTTTTACAGTGCTGCTAGTGCATGTGGTATTTATTTATTCATTTGTAGCCGTACAAATCTACACTACATTTTTATTCTAATATACTGACTTATAGGCACATTTCATTTCAATAGGATATTTCGTCTTCTAACTGACAATTTAGTTTAATTTATTTATTTTATTTATTTGGCTCACCAACAATCGTTTACACGATACAATTATTAAATACAAACATCATAAAACAATACTTGTGTAACAATCTCTTAAAGGTAAGCACAGCATGCATTATACAAATAAGTTAAAGTTAAGATTATAACAAAATAATACTACTTATAAATTCGACAATGTGAAAATTGTAATTAAATTAAACATTACCAATTAAATTAAAAATTACTAATTACAAAATTAATTATTTAATACAGTGCTAAAAAATATTGAGATCAATTAAATATTAAAAACGGAGTAACCAATATTTTTTAAAATCGAGTTCTTTTGAGTTTGGTAAGTGAGTCAGCGTATAGGTCCACTAGATCACTGCAGCTATTAAGCAACTTACATAAGCGAGGGATAGGAGAGTTGGCACCAAGCACGGTTCTACGACGTGGAGGATACAGTGGAGTTATTGGGGCACGTGGTATCCTAGCGGGGACTCTGAGTTTTACTCGACTCAGCAACTGCGGGCAATCAATTTTGTATTACCTATTTCTTGTAGGTTATTTCTAGTACTCATGTGGTTTAATAATTACATACATCTTCTAATACTAACAATATCATACTGTCTTCATCGATGTTGTAACGTAACACTTCGTCCATTCAGACATATCTTTCTCGGAAACCAAACGAAAGATCCGTGAATGGTCTGACGCATCATCAGCGTACACGCAGTACCGGTGCTATGACGTCATCGACACAGTTTTTTTAAGGACACATGACACGCATTTGGTTGAAACATTTTGTTGTTTCTAATGACAGATCCAGCCATTGTAGGGTTATATGTAGATTGTAAAACTTTGGGAATAAATGGTATTGAAAGGGTTTTCTAATAATCATTGATTCAATGATGATTCAAAAAAACTTTTCGAACAATCGTCACCAGTCACCAGTCCCTAATGGCATTTTAAAGTTTTTAAACAGTTATACCTACCTAGGTACTAGTGTGAAGCTTTGTTGGTTAAATTATTTAGGACTATACGCAACAGTAGCTGGTTTTATGAGCTTATACAAAGCAGTTTCTTAGTAGTAACCCATCAAGGTTTTAATAATGAGCGAGTGTTGTATTACGGCGGTAAAGACCGATGAAATATGATGTTGGTGGGTAAGCTTGTTAGCTAGTCAGCTGTTGAGGACAAGGTGCAAACATGAGCCAGCTAACAAGTATTATTATTAATTGGCGTTGTAATGCACCTGATCGAATATATTAATCGGTGTGTTGCTAAGTAACTAGGTGAGTACGTGCCTATGCGTATTATGTAGTTAATCCTACTTGTCAGTAGAGATTATATTGATCTTCATTATGGATAGATTCTAATTCTAAGGGGAAAAGTTATGCTACCACATATCAGTAAGAGCATAGGTACACCCCATTACCTAGTAACGTTCAAAATAGCATGCAATGGCCTGCATGCCATATCATTTAAGTAATCCTAGTCATGGCTCATTTACCTACTAATCCACAGAGATTATAGATAGGAGTTCCCTTGGAGGTCGGATACTAACGCGATGACTCACAACGATAATGACACTGATCTTGAGAGATTTACTCATTTCGAACTGGTTCCGTAACAACACTGACTCACAAACTCACGCGCATTTTTTTTCTTTCACAATGCATTTTATAATAACACGCCTCAAAGGCCAGAGGGATGTTAGCCCGTGAGTCAACTGTTCGGAATTTGATATTTATGTTATTGGTGCAAGGGTGCATAAGTGTTGGGGTCATGACCTTTTTGGGCGGTTTACAGAATTAGAGCAGGTAGTCAGATAGTTTTTTGTTATACTTTGGAAAATATTATACCTATGTATACTTTGTCAAATACGTCAATACCACCGATCCGCGATGGGGAAATCCGATGTTCACTTTATGCAAGGTCCTTTATAACAACGAGACTCACAGCAAGAACCGTGCTAATTATTACATTATAGGTAATTATTGTTGTAGATATAACATACCTACGTATAATTCATAGCATTTGAGAGATAGGTAACCCGCAATGGTAAGATTGCTTTAAAAATAGATTCAGTGTCCTGTCTCTGCCAGGCTATCAGCGTTATCTATCACTTTCAACATTATTAAAGTTCAACCACTGCAAATTCAGGATTGAAACTATGCAGGAAGTATTTTTAGGTGATTTATAAAAGCAAATGATTTATATATCCCGGGCATTCCCGGGTACATAAAATAATTTACTTAAGGTGTGGGTATCTGGGTAAAGCACAGGAACAATAACTGTCAATAAAGCAGTTAACTGTCTCCATAACATTTAACAATAATTAAAAAGCTGAGCCCCACCAGTAATAAAATAATCCAGTACGGAGCGCGCACGGCCAACCCTCGCAATAATATATTTTTCGCGATGGGGCGGTGTGCGCCCGACAGGGGAAAACAAGCAATCCACCAACTGAACGACAAAATACAACAGTGTTCATTCATTATAAGTGCAAAAGATAACATTTTCATTCATACATACCCTTTTTTCGAAGAAATGTCGCGATTTTTTTATCGATCACATGTATGTACACAAACCATAAATAAAATGAAATAAATGCTTATGAACTCAATCTAAATAGGCAATTAATATTTTTATGAGTCTTCAGTCAATGCGACAAAATTAAATGTGGAAGTTAAAACACTATAAACGAAAATGTTTCCTGTTCATAACAATTTTTAAATTTCATTAATTCTGAATCACATAACACAACACCACTCCCGTCGAGTTGCACCGTGAGACTGAATGAATGAATGATATGAATAAATAGAATGACTGGGTCTCGTCTTGAATTGAATGAACTAAAGATTCCGGATTTATGATTGGTTGTTCACATGTGGCCCGGGCAGAGCCGAATTGTTGAATCAAAAGTACTAATACAGCGCCATCTATCGTACCTAGCGTTTATATTGAGGGAACAGCGCCATCTTTATCCAGTAGCAAAACTTTACATGATAGTGTTGTACATTTCAGAAAGATGGCACTTAAACATGCTGATTATATGCACTTAATTTTAAAGTGAAAAATAATCAAGTTCAAAGCTACTAAAAAGAGTAGAAAAATGAGAAGTTTTGTACAGCATTAAAATTAATATTACGGAACGCGAAGGTAATTTCCAAAGAACATTGCACTACTTCTTTTGACTATCAAAACGAAAGGTCATCGCACCTGTTTTGCAACTAACTTCAGTCTATCCGACGCTGTCATTTACACACGTCAAAAATGGAGGAGGAACGTCTTTTCGATGAAAGAGTTTCTATTAGAGATTCGGCTCGCCCTCTTAAAAAATATGGAAGTACTTGCAATCACATGAAAAGGAACGAAGAATACATCAAGCATGTGATGGCGAAAGGCGATACTTTGCAAGGGCTTGCCCTCAAATATGGTGTTACCGTAAGTGTACTAACATCGCAATAAAAGTGTTATTATCTCATTCAAGTCCTGGGATTTTCAATGGACAGAGTGATAAATGCTACGTTTGCTTGTCGTAGATGGAGAAAATTAGGCGGGCGAATCGTCTATTCGCTACGGACAGTTTGTTTTTGCGGGAGTATTTATTGATTCCCGTCACCAAAGATTCTCCTTTCTATGAGAACGGTGAGCGGGTGACGGAGCTGCCCCCGCCGAATCACCGGGCGTCCATCGCTGGCATGCCCACCGGGGACTTCTCCCCTGGCAGCCCGGACGAGAAGAAGAGCTTTGACGAGTTCCTCAACAGACTGGACTCCTCCCTCGCGGATATCAAGAAACATGTAGAGAAGACTAAGGAAACTAGCGAGTGAGTACAAGATATTTTTTTATCATTATCATGTTACTTATTCCAATTTTATTTGGGGTTGATGCTGTGTCTCCTTCCATACTCAAATAAAAGTTGTGTTGTTAGGAAAGCATTATTAAGCATTGTCTGTCTGAATTTTTTTTTACTTTTTCATAATTCTGATTTGCACTTTAATGAAAGGAATAAAGATTTTTCACAGTTGTAGTTAATTGACAAAAAACAATAAAATTATTGCATCATTTTCCAAAGTTTAATTAAACACACATTTAATGATACTGTAGTAAACAAATTGTGGAATGTTTCTGCTCCCACAATTAAGTAGGTATATTTGTCTAACATTGATAAGGTATTTCATGTATGTAAGTCACACGGAGCTATCATTACATTCCGCAGTTAAAGACATGATATAGAAGCAATTATTTGTGTTAAATGAAATTGCTGTGTTATATCATATTAGCCATTCTGTGGTAAATTGTATCCTGTGGGACGACTGCCCATACCAGGATAATAAATAGCCTTTGTTACTCGCAGATAGTGTAGCTTTCTGATGGTGAAATAATTTTTTGAATTGATCCAATATTGACTGAGTTTATCCATTAAAAACATATTTTCCTTAAGAATATAATTATCATGAAACATCAATTATAACTAAAGTGCATTGAATGCACATGATTACAGCACCATAAAAAATATTTTGTTCTGCTACAAATGGATCTTGTTAAGTTTTCACACTGCATTTCTATAAGTAGCATTGTTTATGTTCATTTTTTTTATTTAATGCTTATTTTGTTTATTGTGTCTGGCACATAGCAAAACACTGAAATTAAACAAGTATACTGTATATTCACACTTGCATACCCTTGTTGTAAATTGGCAATAAAAACTTATATTCAGGCAAATAGCTTCTAACATACGGCATAAAGAAATACATATTTGAATGGGCTTATGAAAAACCCAGTCCAGGATGAAGTTGTTTTAAATCTCAAAATCAATAAAAAATGTATAGCTTTTTTTTTATTTTTCTCCATAAATAATTTGTACAGATAGCAAATAATTGTAAACATTTATTTATAAATTCTGCTGTTTTGAAAACCATGCAAGCATAGGGTGTGGTGATTTATTGATTCAACAAACACAAACTAAGCTACTAAATTCAATTGATTTTTTAAATCCCTCAGTAAAAAAGTGAACTGAAAATGATGAATATTCACTTTTCATATCATTAAATTTTCATTATTTGATAGTCAGAAAACATTTAATATAAACGCTGCACAAACTGTTCTAGTAATAATTCTATTAATTAATAAAAATATAATATTGAAAAAAAGGCTCTGCGCAGGCTACTTCATATTTTTTAAAATAATATAGCATGTATGTATTCATGGCATCCGGTGTTATAGTGGTTGCATAGTGCATCTGTATTATGAGGGCAAGTTCTTAATTAATAGATTATGTTATGATTAGTAAATTATTACAGTCATTATAAAATTCATTAGCCTTTTGTCTTTGATCATTGACATTTTTAATGTTGTTTTATTCTTACCACAATGCTAATTGTTATAGTGCTTAGTGTTATTGATTCATGAAATAAAAGGCCGCTAGTTAAGGTAATTAATATTGTCATTTTTTCCGAAAATTTTTAATCTATCTAGGTATAGAGATTTGGATTTGTGTTACATGTGCTGTAACATCTATAGCTCCTTTTTTTAAAAGTGCTCTTTCGGGCATTGAAATGAAATGAAATGAAATGAAATGAAATGAAATTGTTTATTTTGCAAGTTGGACATTACATCACTTTTACACGTCATTTTAAGAACGCTGAGGCCGGCATTTCCTAACTGACTGATCCCTGAGAAGAAACGCCGAAACAAACTCAAGGGTCATAGTCTCTTTTAAAGTCCAAACATGTTATAAATGAAATAATTATGTGTGAGTGTCACCATGTACGCGGTCTGGAATGGCCTTTTGAGGAAAGAGCCACATCAGGCTGGAGCTGACCAGTCCCAACAGACGGCACGCATGCATCAGTCGTCGTGTAGCTCAACCATATCTTAGGGAGCTCAACGACCTGTCACACGACGATACCAGATCTGCAGAACATTTGCGTAGGCCATTTAAAAATACTCAAACCCGCCAGACAGTATTTATGTTATAAGAATATATAATGTTGCTCGCATACACGATACTCACATTCACAATAATAATAATAAATTAAAAAAAAAAAAAAAATACAATTATAACATATAAATGTCAATAAAAAGAATGTCATTAATAAAAGTTATCTGATGATAATAATATTTAAATGTCAAAAGTAACAATACACAGGCATTTAAAAAGATATCACTCACTAAGCGAGCAGCTCATTCCCAAGCTTCTTTATCATTTAAATAATCAGATATTTTGTAATATCCTTTTTTCAAGAGTTTGGATTTTATATGATTTTTAAATTTCCTGATAGGTAAGTCACGAACCGCTTTGGGAAGTTTATTGTAAAAGCGTATACATTGACCCATGAACGAGTTGCTTACTCTGTGGAGGCGAGTAGCATGTACAGCGAGATTATGTTTATTCCTAGTATTTATGCTATGAACATCAGACATTTGAACAAAGTTAGAAATGTTTTTACGAACGTACATTAAATTTTCAAAAATATATTGAGAGGCAACAGTCAGAATGTTTATTTCTTTGAATTTCTCTCTGAGAGAAACTTTTGGGCCCAGATTATAAATGGCTCGAACAGCTCTTTTCTGTAGAATAAATATAGTTTCAACATCCGCACAGTTTCCCCAAAGGAGAATCCCATACGTCATTGAACTATGAAAGTAACTAAAATAAACTATTCTGGCTGTGTCCACATCGGTGATAAGTCGGATCTTTTTAATAGCATAGGCGGCTGAACTAAGCCTTCCTGACAATTTAACTATATGTGGGCCCCATTGGAGTTTGGAATCAACGGTCAAACCAAGAAATACCGTTGACTCAACAGGCTTCAACTCTACTCCATTTAGTTGTACATTGGTGTGTAACTGCCTTACGTTAGGCGTTGAGAATTTAATTAACTTCGTTTTAGATTCATTTAAAAGAAGATTATTGACATTAAACCAATGAACAACCTTTGAGAGTGCATTGTTAACTTCGTCAAAATTGTCGAGTTGGCGCTTGATTTTAAAAACGAGTGAAGTATCATCGGCAAACAACACAATCTTGTGATTATCCCTTACGTGATAAGGGAGGTCATTAATATAAATAAGAAACAAAAAAGGGCCTAGAATTGAACCCTGTGGAACCCCCATGGTGACCGTAGATCCAGAAGACCTCTTACCATTGACATCCACCCTCTGAATTCTATTATGCAAATAAGAAGTCAGAAGGTCAAGAGCCTTGTTTTTGATACCATAGTGGTGAAGTTTCCTGATGAGTATATCATGGTGCACGCAATCAAAAGCCTTGGACAAGTCGCAGAAAATACCGAGCGCATCCTGCGAATCCTCCCAGGCCTCGAATATATTTTTAAGCAATTCCACGCCCGCATCCGTAGTAGAACGACCCTTGGTAAATCCGAATTGTTTAGTGTGCAACAAGTTGTTTCTATTAAAATGGCTCAACAATTGACGTAATATTAACTTCTCAAAAATTTTACTCAAAGTGGGTAAAATTGAAATTGGCCGAAAATTTGATGGATCGGTTGTACTACCAGATTTAAACAATGGAATTACTTTACTAAGTTTCATCAAGTCAGGAAAAACACCTGATGCAACACAAGAGTTGAACACAGTTGCTAAATAAGGTGAAATTATTTCAATTATCGATGAGATTATCTGAACTGACAATCCCCAAAGGTCAGCAGTCTTTTTTACATCGAGATCTTTATACGCTTGAATAATATCCTTAGAGCTGACAACCGTGAATTCAAAACCTTTGTCACATTCCGCAACACAATTTTTTAGTATTGTAAGAGCCGAACTGGAAGATGCCATCAGAGTTCTGGTTGTTAAAATAGGGATATTGGTGAAAAAATTTTCAAACTCAGATGCTACCTCCGAGTCTGACTTAATGTCTACATTGTTTATTTTTAAGTGAAAGTCTCGATTCCGTACAGTGGATCGGCCTATTTCTGAATTAATTATATTCCAGGTGGTTTTTATTTTATTTCCAGAAGCTTTTATTTTCTGTTTTATGTGTACTGATTTTGCGGAGGTACAGGCTCGTTTAAATATTTTTGAATAGTTTTTAACGTACTGTTTAAATGTTTCATCTTGATTGAATGATCTTTCATAGTATAATTCAAACAACTTCTGTCTACTTTTGTAAATACCCGGCGTTGCCCAATCACTAAATGTTGCCTGATCACAAACAGATATGGACTTAGTAGTAAAAACTTTTTTAAATTCACAATTAATTAAGTTGAATAAAAGGCTGTAAGCTTGATCAGGATTATCATGATAGGGCAATTCAGGCAGTTTTTCAAACAAGTTATTTTTAAATTGTTCCAAGCGATGTTTGTTTACAGGAATAAAACTTACATTTTTTCTCAGA
This sequence comes from Helicoverpa zea x Helicoverpa armigera, assembly GCA_033682625.1. Taxonomy (NCBI): domain Eukaryota; kingdom Metazoa; phylum Arthropoda; class Insecta; order Lepidoptera; family Noctuidae; genus Helicoverpa; species Helicoverpa zea x Helicoverpa armigera. The sequence continues at coordinate 2,938,028 of JAWIIS010000050.1, forward strand.
CCTCTGTTAGTTTTCATAGGAAAAATAACTAATTGACCAGAGTGATCAGAATCCAACACATTTAAAATTTGTTTATTTAAAGGTTTTAAGTTTGTGAAAATGTTGTCTATACATGTAGCACTAGTGCTAGTTATTCTAGTTGGCTCGAGAAATGTACTGTACAAGTTGTATGATTTAAATAGAGTTATAAAATTATTAACAATAGCAGTATTTTCCAGTATATTAATATTAAAGTCTCCACAGACGACAACTGTTTTATTATTATTAGAAATTTTGAATAATACATCTTCCAGATGCTTTTCAAAAATTGTATATGTTGCACATGGGGGCCTGTATACACTCATTACAATGAACTGCTCAAGCTCAACGCATGATATCTCAATTACTCGCTCAACAGAAAGGTTCACAATATCCTTCCGTTCTTTGAATTTAATGGTATTGCGAAGAATTATTAGAGATTCTCATTCTCTCTAACATATTAGTAAATAGGTAGAAAATCAACAGCGGAAGTGGTTTCCATCTGATTCATACCAGCTATATTAATTTATGTAATACAAAGAGAATGGTTTCATTCAATGCAGTCAGCATAGCACATTCTCTCTGAGTTCTATCTACACTTTTAAAGGTAGGCCATTGCATTGTTCAAAGAAGACCGGTAGAATTCTAATACCATTATCATTCATAAGAATGCGTAATATAACACACATTCAAGTCACTGATCAATATAAAACTGGTGTCCCCATAAAAACTGTTGATTTTAGTTTTTTCTCCGCGACCATACCAAGGTCGCGGTTAAGCGCCCGCGCTCAACACTTTCTATGCGCGAGCGCAGTCACATGACAGCTGCTTCCTTTATTGTTTACGTATGCTATATAACGGACGATGATTTCGTGTTTATAAGTCACGGTATGCGAAATGCATAATTTTTAGGTAAACAACGTTTTGTGACTGCAGAAAAATGGGTATTATGATAGGTATAATATTTTTCCTTTGTCGTGCTTATAAGGAATTTCTTGGCATAGCTTGGCTGTGTTATAATTAAAATCGTACAATGGCAACCCGCTCGGAGGCACGCACTTAATACTTCTTTTATAAAATATGTATGGAATGTCTATAATTATAATGGCTAGATAAAATCTAAGCATCGATGGTGTAACATTAGGACGCTGAGATCCGTGAATTAAAATAAATAATTTAATCTATTTTTAACCCTTAATTTATCAGTTGCAAATTCAGGTTTTTTTTTTTAATTAAATTATTCTACTAAATTAAATGACACACCTGTCTTGTGTTACCATCTGGTTAACCGCTGAGATGACTGGTTATTGAAATTGAGTCACACTAAAATATTCTGAATATATAATGATATAAAATAGTTTAACGTGTTTAGTTATGTCAGAGCGGTTTGTAACTGACTGTACCATGAGTTGTATTCGTTTTCGTTTATTAGTTTCGTTTATAATTGTATTCGTCGTTCCCAGCACAGAAGTAGTGCAATAATGAGTGGCTGAAGACTTACCTACATAGGTACTACGCAATAACATTTATAATTAAAACAGCGTTAATGCAACTTCATTGCATTTTTTAATCAAAAGTGAATTAGTATGGATGAATATTATTTTTAGGTATAAGTTATAACGGAATCTTGTCTGCGCATAATTATTAAGTTTCTATTATAATAACTGGTTATAGACTGTAGACTATTCATTTAATAAAACATCGTGCGATAACATGATGCACATATGCATGCGACCTTATTGTGCATTTCTGATGCAGTTACACGGCCAAATGCATCAGCTGCATGCTAACTGCATTCTGCATTCTTTACTAACACCTTTCGTTTTGAATTCCGAATAAGTTTTGTATTTTAAAGTTATATAAAAGCCGTTGAGAAACCTATCGAGCTTAAGTTGACCTTGCCCTTTGCTATTTGATATCATGCTACATATGTATAATGTTGGTGTTTATCAAGTTTCCAAGATTTTGTAACTAGAAGGTCAGTTTATAATAGACACTGTTTAGTTATGAACATTCTGTCAACAAATTCATATTTTGAAGTAAAAACTTGAACTTTTTGGAGAGTCGGTAATGCAGAAAAGTTGTTGGCACTGAGATATTTATCATCATCACAATCTGAAAATACACGTCTTAATAACATTAGTTGCAACTCGTTAAAATTCTCAGAACATTTGTTTACGGTACCGTTTCAAATCATGCATCTTTTAAGCCGTCACCCTTGATCACTTCGACCATTGCCAACAAATTAGGTGCATTAATGCACGGCTAACTATAGGGATCTTAAACTATAAATGACACGAGTATTTGACGTTAAGCTGGTCATACACGATCGGTTTTCTATCGGCAAATCGGCACGACTCTGCTGTTTTGACGATAGGAATTATCGTGTATGGCCTGCAAAAAAGGTATCTGCTTTGTTACAATAACCCACTTCCGATGATTTTCGCTAGTTCTAACGCAGCTGGATTATTCGCTTTCCAGAATTTGAGGTGACGTGTGTTTGTATGTGCGTAAATGGGATCTAAGCATGACATGGAGTAAACCAATCGATGATATGACGCGATCTTCGTTTCATGTGGTGTTTGTTTATCAACGTATTCAATGGTTATTTATTTCTTTTCTGTTTGTGAAGAGCTGACTGAAAGAAAGGATCCTTTCAATTGAAGATTTAGAGCAAAATCATGAGTTCATGATGAATGTCCAATTTCTTAGCTAGAATCCCAGTACCACTTTCTTTTATTAAAAACTTGTATCTTTGTGTTAGTGACCTAATAAACTTTCGCGTAATGTCATTGGTTTCGATTTCATCTAACAGGTTATTGAAATTATTTTACTGTAGTTTGGAAACAATCATACGCGCACTAGCTTACAAGATATTGTACGAAACAATTTGTGAAACGTATGTGTCGTATGACTATGGACCGTTAGAATTTATTAGTTTGATACATAGTGGCCGTTGATATCTCGTGATATGGTTTCCGAAGTCAATGGCCTCGGCACACAGCTGTCGGGTCGTTATCTGTCACATTACGCTGGCTACTCTTGGGATATTACGAGGAGGGATGTCTCAGACACGCCTTGCCGCTAGTTGAATTACGTCTTCGAAAAACATTGTCTGCAGATAGGGCTGCCATCTCGAATTTCGCCAAACCCGGACAAACTTTAAAAAACCCGGACATTTGGCGTAAATCGCATTTTTTCCCCGAACGAGTACGATTTTTTTTAACAAAATAATACCTAATTTGAAATCCATTTACTATTAACATATACTTAAATTCAATGAGGTGCTTCCTTACATGAAAAGTGTCCGGGTTTTCCCCGGACACTTCTTGAAACCCCGCCCGGACGGCCCCCGGACGGCCTCCAAACGAGGACAAATCCGGGGAAACCCGGACGGATGGCAGCCCTATCTGCAGATGACTGAGATACTAGGCTCGGGCATTTAGTGAACATAAAATAATTTCTGCAAAATTAATATAGACCTCTAGATCCTTGCTGATGCTGATTTACAAAGCTGTAGAATATTTTTACGCCAGTACCAAGAGCACTCAGTCCGTCCCCCAATTCCGTGTTTTAATTAAATATTTCGCCACCTATCTCAAACGTCCAGCCGTTTCCTTCGCCAGTTTTCAGAAGCCAAACGTTTTCCTGTCCCACATTCCAGTTAATATCCTCTTATTAGTTCAGCGGACGGCTGATGTTATTACTCTTCGCATTTACGTCGAGGATGTTGTGACGTCCCTCAGATAAACTTTTGATTAATTGTCCTATAATTTACGATTTGTAGTTTCAATAGAGCTGTGTTGATATAAAATTGCGTGTTAACGCTCTCAGAACGGTAGGAGGATCCACATGATTTATATGAATGACTGCGTTTTTAAATAGATACAGTATTTATAGGCGGTACCATAAATATTGAGTTGGACGTATTCAAAGATGATCGCGGTTTTCATTTCAAATGCGAGATAATGTTACGTGCGAAATCAATTTGACCAAAAACAAATTATACATATAAAAGACAAGTGGAAAATAACATCTGAACACTGGTAAAGAGAGGCACAATTTTCAGTAAACAACGCAAGTTAAACTGGGCAAACAGCGATAGGTCGATAACTATGCTAACATAATTCGTCTGCCCCACACGATCAATTTGACTGACATTCACAGGTACTTTGAATGTCGGCAATATTTGCGCGACGGGACTTATAAATAAGTTGCGCATATCTATTATATTGGCCATTGCGGTGTACGCTGTGTAACAGATAGACCTGGGTACACAATAATATACACTAAGAAAGAGTGAACAGAGCGAGAGAAAATGCTGATTACTCGTTGGAATAATTTCAAAATAATGAACTCAAAAAATTTTTAAGCAAGAAATTACATGGGCGATTAGATAAAAAATAGTGTGCCTTATGTGGTCTTTAAAGCCTGAAACATCGAACAGCTTATGATAACGACGGGCAGAGGTTGGTGGGCAAATATTTTCAAAACACACGTTGTTGACCGATACCCGTTAAACTACCGACCGACATTGACAATTTATATTTGCTATTGCTTTTGCAAAACTATCTTTTGTAGTTTCTTTTGCTTGGTAAACTGCAGGAAGGACTGGTCAATCTTCATAAATCATGTGGGGGCTCGGCCGTATAATGTTGACTGTGGGTCCGAATGCAACTTGTATAGTAGTATAAATGACTGCATCCGTAGCTTGCTCGAGCTCCTCGGACTGAGACTATTTTATTCAAAGTTCATAAACCTGATTTCCTTGTTAGACTAAGTAGGTAATCTTATATGTTTTTGAATGTAAATCTGATAAATTATATCTTGATTTTAATATCAACCTATCAGATATCATATTAAAATCTTCTTCCTGTCTCTATGCCTAGCTCTGCAGTAACTTCATGAAAGATAAACATTCACTTTCCAATTTCCAGCTCTTGAGGGTGTTCCACGCGGAAAAGTACTTTTCTTTTACGAAATCTTTTACTAGGGGTTGGAACATTGCCCGATAAGTTGCGAGAAACCTGCCTTCGTAACATTGTTACCTAATGCGGCTTTCAGCGAAAACGTGGTTGTACCGAAATACACTTCTTGGTCTTGTAGCCCTTCAGACATTACGTCACCTCTAAGGCCAAGTTACTGTTTGACAAGTGAATGTGTGCCTTGCTCTAGACGGATGATTACCAAGTTTATGGCTTTGGGATTAGATTCTTAGAAGAGTTTTATGGTTACGATAAACAGTGAATTAAGAGGATTAATGTGGGGAAGTTTTGTCACGAGACCTGTGGTTAGTTTTATCATTGCAGCTCTTATTTTAACATCAGCGTCCTCCTATCTTGTAGTGAGTCTTCCCGTTGATCGGACTTCAAAACATTCCATTATGCACTCCAGCGTCGGTATTGTGCTGCAAAGATTTCTTTATTGCAACGAATTTGACTATATTAATTTTCATACTTATATTGCATCTGAAGATCAAATTCTGTTGAGAAATACATAGTATTGCATAGTCAACAGTGAATGTATATCTTGATATCTTGATAACATCTCTGTTAGATCTTAAAAGTTGATTAAAATCACTCGTGCAAACGATATTATGCAGATTCTTCGCTTCGCCTTCCCGCGTCGTTGTGGGTGGAAATGTCAGATATGACGACAAAGATAAAGTCATGAATGAAATAGGTATTTAGGTTCCTTTGATTAGGTTTGTAGTTAAAAGGCTGATTAGTGAAAGTAATCAGGTAAAGGGGACTTTCAAGGATTGTGCGCAGAAGTGAAATGCGGTAGAAGTAATGAAGCGTGACGATGAGTTATGGGTATTTAAAGGAGTTGTTTTATAAAATATACCTTTTGTTTATTGTTTTTGCTGATCTTGTTTATATAAAAATATGTTTCCCACTAAATCCCCGAACAGGTGGAAAAGTGTTTTACGCACACTATTGTATAGTAGACTCTGTGAAAACAAAACTCTATACCGTAGCAACTGTATTCCAACCTGTACCGCTCGATACTCGACATTATTGCATCGCTATCAATAGGTACACAAATAACAAAAACTAATAACTAAACCAACGAGTGTGCCCTTCAAATTCGCACCACTAAATGCCCCATCGTAAATCTAACCTTGCGTGCTCGTATTAAAGTTTGCTTTGCTTTGGCCTTGCAATCGGAAGTCGTGAGTGTCAATTGTGCAGTCGGGTTTATTCCGCCGAGTGTGGCTAAAAATAAGATTCTTTGTGTGTGGGCTAGTTTACTGCTGGTCTCATGACCGGACCTTCGTGATTATATAAGTATCGCATAACGGGTAAATAAGGCAGGACTTATGATGATTGGTGAGATATCCCTTTCGAAGTTATTTTATGTTATGGCGATGTTAACGCAGACGTTTCAAGTTAAACTAAGTATTTTCCCTTTGGAATTAAAAACCTTGTGGTTTCACTTTAATGGGAAAAATATCAAAGTAATTTTAAGGAAAATATTGTTCATTAAACCTAATTAATCCATTATTGAAAGTTTAGTAATTTGCACAAGGAAAAAAGAAAGGTCCATCGATTTATTGGACGGAATTAATAAAAAAATCATACAAATAGTTAGCTGCAAGAAGTCTAGATGAACGGTGGTCTATAACCAACACCACAGTGACACTAACCTATCCCAATAAATACTAACTACATAATGTATTTTCTACATTTGCAGTTACATTTATATATGGAGTATATAACCCAGGTATTGATTCAGGGTTCTTGGATTCATTGCAGCCTTGCCTGGCCTGCTGCCAGAATCCGCTTATAACGAATACTTGGTTATTATGACTGCAAGTTACACGTCATTTCCGAATTCCTGTTTTCTTGTGAATTACAATTTTAATTTTAATCTCCTCTTCTTTTAAATGTATGAGTAATGATGACGTTGGAGCTAAGTTTAGCAGTAAGTAAATATATTTTCCGTTGCAACAGTTAGGTACAGCTATTTGCCAAAATTATGTGGTTACAGGACATAAAATGTGTTTGCAATGCATCATAGTTAGTACGTGGTAAATCCGATTGCTTGGGCATGGTTGCTGATTTTATGTCTATTTTAGTTATTTATAAACGAATTCGAATTTGTCAATGAAAATATGCAACCGGTTGATGTTTCGGCATCGTATAAATATTTGATATGCATTATCAAATATTTATTAAGACGGAGTCACATTGTTTTAATGCTCTTTAAATATGTTACAAGCACTATCTGAGTTCTATTTATCACAATTTCTATATAAACAAAGGTCCAAGGTTGTGTTCTGATGATAAAACCAAGAATGTATCTGCGATACATCGAAGTCGAAAATATTTGTGATTGTAAACTTCATTCTCTTTGTACGATGTCAATCTTTGCGAAAACATAGATAGGTATATTTTGCACAGGCAATCCTATTCCAATCCAACGTGACTTAATGCCAGCTATGTTCGCTAATCTCTGGAACTAAGCGCTTTTGCAACTGTTCCACATGAATGTCCGCGCTAAACGTCCCAAGCGAATAATCGCGTATCGTCTCACTTGCAGGCGTGCGGATTACAGTTAGTTCCTGAACACAGTGGATACCCCAATTACTTAATAGCTAATAAGTACTTTTACATTTACCTTCTCTCAACTCTAAACTCATAATCACACCTATCACTTCCAGATTCGTAAAAGACCTGGAAGACGGCTTCGTCCGCCACCGGCCGACGGCTCGGCTCCGGCAGTCGGCATCGATGGGGGCGTCGACTTCGTACAACGAAGTGATACCGCCCCCACTTCCGCCCCCACCGGTGGGGTTGACCCAGGGCCGGCGCGTGGACACCTCGCTGCGCCGTCTGGAGCGGGCGCATGATGACCTGTTCCAGTTGTAGCGGCCGAGGCAGCGCAGGTAAGGATTAACATTCTAGAATATTCTACGTTAGACTGACTGTAGTCAAGAGTCTGACTGATTATGGCGCATGCAGGGCGTTCTCCTGTTCAAAAGTTTTCCAGACAGTTCTGTTTCTAAATCGAGTCTTGCAATTCTGCAACCAGACCACAAGTAGATGGTGCAAAGTATTGTTTTTGATTTGGGTTATTATGTGGGGTAGGGTTCCATCAAAAAGTTTGAAGATCAGCAAAAACTGCTGCAAGCTACTGGGGTACGCCTGAAATTTGATACTTCCTTTGAATTTGCAAATACGACCCACTAGAAAATTCTTGTTTCTCTCGAAATAACTGCTGACACATTCAAAAGTAAGAGAAAATGTAATGTTTTCATTGACATGGTTCATTCGCTCCCCATCATTTTAACGTTCCGTATGATGTGTTAACTTTCATGTAGGATGGTCCGTTTTTATTGCTAGAGTTTGACGTCATAGCTACTCACAGATTATATAAGTTCCAGACCAGTAATGCATATTTTTATGGTCTTCATTCGGTCAGGAGTGTGCCAATCTTATGATATGCAAATAGAATGCCTGGAAGAAAAATAGTTGTTGTTTACTTTATCTAAAAGTAATTTAATGAGCTTGGCTTTATATTTTTGAATGCTAACCTTGATGGATTGGTATTCTAATTTTTTCATATCCAAAGCTCTTATTCATGTACAATCCATTTTGAATTCAGAAAGATCAGGTTCAGTAGCCATATTGGATTTCAATCAGTAATAGGTAAGTTATAAATTGTGCAATAACAATGTTGTAATGGTAGTTAAGTGATACAAAGTAGAAGTTGATTGACAGTTTATCTCAGTCTCAGTGCATCTGAAATGTACCTGAACAATAAAATAATAAATATTACTTAGTGGTTATCTAACTTGGGTTAATTTGTCTCCAACAGCAACTAGGCATGTTTAGTAGTTGTAGTTCAGTAATGGAAAGGCCATTATACAAAGAGTAACTTTGTGTAATGTGCCTAAATAGCATAGTATAGTGATAGGTACTATATGTTTAATGGCTGTTTCCAATATTTTAACTATCTGTTGTTTTGCTTAGGTAGGTACTAGAGCAAAGTTTTGAAGAGTAATGCACCATACAAGTAATGTCAAATTCTTAGATTGGGAACAGTCGTAACAAAATGTTAATTGAAATCCCAGAGATAATGTAGATATAGACCAAATTATGGGCCGAATTTATGCAACCAATTCGAAAGCTTACAACTGGAAAGTTTCATAAACGTAAGAAACACGTGTTATGAATTATGAATGAACGTATGCTATATAGCCATTAAATCAGTTTTATTGTTATAAAAGTATAACGCTTACACGTAGTCGTGCCACGGTCACTTATCTCTGGTTTTATAACCGCAATGACAGTTTATATCTGTGTCTGATAACAGTGTAAATGAACTGTGACCCTAACGCCTAATTGCTGATGTTAATATTACTACGCAGAATACGAAATAAAATAATTGCTACATGTATTAATCGCCAATGAAAAATCGCTTGACAGTTTGAAATTTTTTGGCGTTTTCTTGCATACAAGCTTTGTTTGATACTTAGTTTATTATAAATAACCTAATTGATATACCTAGTTATTTCTTATCGATTGTAATTATCTCAATGTACAGGATAAAATAAATTATGACTAAGTGATCATAATTTTAATTTCAATTAATTTTGATTGTCAAATCATGAGGATAATGCGCAGAAAAATATGATTCAGTTTTTCCTGTAACTTTACAAGATTTAAGGACACCAATGTGGTTACACCGCGTTTAATTACGTCAAAGAAGCGTCTTGAAAAATCTATGTTCTACGAAATACAGCAAAGCAAATTTGTATGGAACCAAACGCAGGAATCCTCCTATTTACCCACTGTTATCTATTTACACAAGTAAACTTATCATTTTATTTGCTGTTTCCAGGTATGCGCGGTTACAATGAACGCGACGCGCCTGCGCTGTGCTGACGTCACAGCGGTCGTCGTCGGTCACGCATCGGTCGCGTCGCGCGATCGTGTCGCTGATCAGTCGAACACTCAAGTACAGTCGGTGAGTCAGTCGTGGGGGCACTAAGTGATATTAGATTACTATATTAAACTATATTCTTTTAAAGTATGAGAAATCTATAGGGGTTAGCCAGGGTTCGGCTATTTCTGGTTTTGTTATAAGTATGTGAATATTTGGTCGATAAATAGTTTATTGGTTGAAAGCAATCCTGGCTATATTCCTATAGTATTCATCCAACATTATTGCATCTATCATTTTATATGAATTACAGAACAAAAAAAATCTAAATAACTGGTTTGCAATTTATTTGGTTTTGTTCTGATAGAAATATCAAACCAATGTATGAGTTGATGAAAATGGTAATAATACCTACATTGTATTGGTGAACTGTTTATAACCTCAATAAATAAGATTGGTCTAGAAATCGCCGGTGATAAGATAATGCTTTGTTTTGATTTGTTTCTGTAATGTAGGCCGTTGTGGCGACCAAATGAATGTAATTCAAGAATAATATTCGGCATGTTAACATGGAATATATACATAAATAATATCGAACACATGTTAATTTATAATGTGGGAAACTAAACTCTAAAATTAGAGGAGACACTTATCTTCATTATTAATATTTTTTTCTTCTGAATTTTTTATTTCGTTTGAAGAATAGATCTTGAATTTGTAAGTTTGTCATTTAAACTTGGCAACACAAAATTAATAAATATCCCTTGCATTAAATAAATTGCGTAAAAAGTTGAGTAATTATTTAAATTGGCTAAACGAGGTTTGAAGAGATTATAGAAATCCCCCATATATCTCAACTTTTTATTTAATCAATTGCGTCAGTTTACTGATTTCGCAGATAGCAAATGCAATTCACAAACGTAATGGATAAAACAGAGTAACGTATATGCGTCATAGTAATAAAAATGAATGCATTATGTATGTCCTGTTATCTGGCTTTTCTCCTCAACTGATTGTTTTCATATCGTGTATCAAAGATATCATTTGATGCACTGCGTCTTTCAGCTGTCTTTCTTTTTATCATAAATGTATCTAAAGTGATGGATATTAAGCTGTGTCTAGACTTTGCGAGGCATGCGCCGCGAACGATGGCTCGATCCGAACATTTGTGTTGGTATAATTTTTCAACACAAGCTGAGGCATTCGTTGGAGCATTCCTCGCAATGTATGAATCCATCTTTATCGAATTGATCGCACTGTTATATAGTAAATAATATTTTGTGTAAGAAATCTCAGCCTCACGCGACTCATCGTCTAAACGTGATATAAATTATGATACATAATAATGTAATGTTATTGTAATAATATATCGATAGTATATTCGAAATGCTGAAGTTTGAAAATGTTTGACCAAGTTATATTCTGTGTGCAATACAAATGTATTTGAGGATAACGTTTATTACCATGATTCCGACTAATGTTATTTTTTTTAATCCAATGCTGATTTATTCCGTCTTATAATATTTTGTCACCATTTATAATCTTTCAAGATTGATATAATATTTCGGTAATAAAAATATTATTTATGTTAATTTATTCTCAAAGTCGTCTGGCCAAACATTTTCAAATTCCGTGTGAAACGTCCCTATATCCGTTTTAATTATTGTATAAATTATGAATAAATAACTCGTGAGGCACTAAATAATTATGTACGTGTTGTTGAGCTTAAAGTTTATATAATATCAAATAATAACATAAATAACCGTAAGTAGTTATAATTAAGTTATACTTTTGATAGTTTAAGATCTAAATCGTTCATGTTTTAAAGCTTGTCTTGATGTGGAAAAGCTCATGATGTATGTCAAAAATCCGAGTAATAAATAGCGAAGATTCAATAATATTTATAGATAGCATAATATACTTAATAAAAAGTCCTGTTGAAATAAATGAAAGCCAATAAAAATGCTATACGTACACGAATATCTTATACATTTTATACATATTTGATGTCTATATCTGTTAGTCGTGACTACATGTTAATATAGTAACCATTTTTATATCTCCCTTGCCATTGACAACCACTAAACTATGTAAATATGTATATCTAGTACATACTTCCAGTCCTATACCTCATCTATCACAAAAAATAATATGTATTTTAAACAGTTTAGACATAATACATTGTCCTATGAATAAATCTTTGGCAGTATTTACATAATATATGCTACAAAATTAAGTAAACCGCTTCATATAGATAAAAAAAAACATAAATATCATGTAAATTCATGTTTTGGACCGTTATCAAACAGAATGTATTACTGAATGCCAAATAGAATCGTTCAATAGTAGTTATTGTTGCAGGCAGCTTATCCTTGATGCCAGATTAGTGGTTATTAACGGCTGTTTCCAATATTCTATCTGATTGTTGTTTTACTTTGTTTTGTTGTTGTGGAATTCGCTTTTAAGTAGTTGTATGGAGCTAATATCACAATTCTATCTCTAATAAACAAATGAACAGTTAGATAGAATATTGAGATCGGCTATAAGTATACAAAATTCTCAAATTTTATCATTTTGATATAATTTGGTTCTATCATTTTGAATTGCAGCTACATCACAATTTGGCATCAAGGATTAGAAGTCTAATAAAACTCATCATGTAGACTTCTACGAAATTTCGAGTAACATAAATTAATTGTTAATGATCGCGAGTAAAGTTTACGATATCAGTGCCTTGTGATAGCTCGTATTACTTCCAGTAGACTAGCGGTAGCAGCTATGTAATGTTAAAGTTTTCAATATCGAATCGACTTCTCTGCAAATTATCGCTCTCCCACTAGCGGATATTTCGCTCGGTTTTTCTCTGTGGAGCGTATATACCAGCGACAACTGCCTGTACAAACGGTGACACTTGAATCCGCATAACAGGTATTTTTCGCGCGTAGAAAGTCTAACGTTTACGGCCGATAAAATCCGCTGGTGTAACAGCGCTGCATGCTATCGTTGTTTAAGATGATGAGAGTCATAAGTAGTTGATCTGTTTATATTCAACGTCAAAATTCGCCTCCGTTTCGACTGTAAATTGTCTCAAGTTGGGTACTACATAAAATTGCTCATTGCTGCATATATTTTATTAATTTTACTAAAAACGTGTAACAGGACTCAATAACGGCAGCTAATATAATATTTGTTTCCGATGCATAATTGGACAGCAATTTCTGATTCATTATCTTTCATTACAAAACTGGTGCTAATATAATTTGGTCATAAGGATATAACTCAGTTAAGTATACCTACATTACTACATTTTAAACAATATATCATTTATTTTCTGACTCTTTGCATTCTGTGATTTATAACGGTAATTGATGTTTTTTTCGCAATGAATTACGAAATAAATTATACCCATTCATCAAAAAAATATACTGTGTGGTTTTACAATTGAGGTCAAAAGCAGCTAACCCACATTGTATAACATAAAAGTATGTAATATACATAATACTTACTACATGTATGCGTCTGGCCTTATTAATATTTTTTTTATATATTTTGTTCAGATGTTAATAATCTTGTTTACACTGTAAATGTAAAAAAAGTGTCTAGTCTTGTATGTGGCTTAGATATTAAAAACGTTATTCATGTTATGTATGTAAAATAAAGATACCCGTTAATTCGTGCATGTGATTTTTCACTAAAAATCCATTTTGAAATATATTTGAATGTGTAATGTAAGTCACTGTACATTTCTGTATAAATTCGTTGTATAGTGTGTCAAAATTGTATAATAATGAACAATTGTTAATGCTATTGGTTGCCTATTAGTATATGCTTTTTTTATTATCAACCTCTTTTATTTATTTACGCTAGTTGAGCTTTAATAAAACATATTTTATTACTCGTTTTATGGGCGTTTTATTCTAAACGTGTATCTTGCATACCTACGGAGGATTTTTGAGATACCTTATGAAAATTTTCATTGTTGTCACACACACACACGCACACATACATAACCTTTTTGGTAAGTAGTGGATTGATGTTATTGGTAAGATCTAGAGTCGGACGCATAGAGGGTACTTGGAACCATTTCCATTAGTAGATATGACTTATCTCTTCTAAGGTTCAAGGCAACGCTACGAGAAGGTCCTATTAAAAATTTCAAAATGTAACCTTTTTGATAGCCTTCAAACCTACGGATTTATGGTCGAGCCGCTAGATGGCACTTTATGGTCCAAATTGCAGAGCTCGCTTCAGCGCCATCTGTAGTAATGTCTTTCACTCTTCACAGAACACTAGCGTGCCGGGCTTTATTTCTTCAACAACCTCTGCTTAGAAGCATCTTCACTTACCAACGCAGTCATCTTTCACAGGACTTTAATAAGCTTCAACATATCCCACATCAAAATTCTTGGATTATACTAATTATGCTCTAATTTTGAACGGTTATATTCAAATGTAACCTTAGCGATAACTATGAAGCTAACGGATTCTTGTCGTCCCGATAGATGGCACTACATGGTTCAGATTTTGGCAAAGCTATGCTCTGCACCATTTGTAGCAATATCTTTCACTCCACTCTACTGAACACTAGCATGCGGGATATTTATTTCTTCAATACTCGCATCCAGATCAAGTCAACGCAGTCATCTTACACAAGACTTTGATTAGCTTCACCCATTCCCACCCCAAAATTCTTGGATTATACTAAATCCTCTAAGGTTGAACGCAACACTCGCTATTATATTCAAATGTAATTTTTATCGTGCCGCTAGATGGCGCTACATGTGTTCATGACATATAAAACCTCATAGGAGGATGTATTTTATTTTTATTTTTTCTTAATAGTCAAGAACAAAAGAAATGACTGTTACTCTGTACACATTTTTTTCCTGTGAGCACGTTTATATAATTTCTTCTACAATAAAAGTTATTTGTGCCTATTTACCACTTGGAAAGCCTTTTTCTTTTATGTTCCCAATGGCCACACCAGCGTGATATTGAAAAACTAATTATTTAATTTTGTGGGGAACAACATGGTCCATATTTTGTCAGAGCTTTGCTATGCTATCGATATCGAAACCTTTTACTAAACTCCATTGAACACTAGGGTGAGGCATTTATTTGTTCAATTCATCACCCGTAGCTTTACATCTTCACCCTGTCATCGCAGCTCTAAACTGAAACTTCCAAAAATCTCCTGGAAGACTTTCTCAATCATGTGAGTTTTCGCGGTTTTTATCTTGTGGATGGAAAACTTAGCTTATATGCTAAAACATGTCTTAATAAAATGAAACCATCGGAGAGTGAGCATGTTTGAAATTGGCCAATTACGTAGTCAGTATGGTATGGTTAGGTATGTGCAGGTTAATTAACAGCGGCTAGTAATTGGATGGGCTCCGTTAAGTGTCGGGCCTGGTCCCGAAGTAAAAGCTCGTTTATCGACGGGCCCGCTATTACCTTCGTTATGTCGACAATCACGACATCCCGCTATGGTGCAGATAGGATTGAATTTTGAAAATTTTGTGGTCAGTTAGCTCACTTACGCGAAAACTACTGGGTAGAATTTGATGAAACATTTAAGTACTAATAAATCTATTGCACTTTCCTCAATTTCAGTTAGAAAATAAACAAGTTTAAGATGCAGTTTCTCAACAGAGAAATTCCGAAATCCCCTTTGGGCGCGACGTGAATCCAATCTCAATAAATATTCCGCTGAAAGGAGCCGATCATATCTTTATGAAGTTTAAACTTATTACACTTCTGGATTCCGTTCAAACGGAATAGGGTGGTTTCTGGTTTCTATTACATTCTTACATTGAATTGGCTGAAATTTTTTTTTTTTTTTTTTTTAATCTTTATTTTTTAATTGGGGGTTTTTATCCACAAGGATACGCCAACCCCATTGTACCTTAAACAATATAAATGCACTTAAAAATACTTAACTAATACAAAACAAAAAAAAAACCATTACAGATCTGAGATTATTGCCAGCCTACACAGCTGTTTTGCTAGATCAGATTTAGGGTATGCCAATATCGTCTGAATTATGCCAATGTCTAACCTATTTAAGCCGTAATCTCTTTCCAGTTTCTCTCTCTCAATCTTATTTTTAAAACATTCCATTAACAAATGTTGAACATCCTCAAGTTTATTACATGTAATACAATTTGGTGATTCAACTTTTTTCATCAGATACGCAAACTTTGCTGTTGGGTAGTGTCCCGATCTGAGTCTCATAGCTGTTTTTACATAATATCTACCCAGTCTGCCATCATCAAACCACGGATAACGAGGGGGCTCATGCTGAATGGTCTTATACCAAATTCCTTTTACTTCCGATTTTTTATTAAAATGATTTTTCCAAAACTCGTGACATTTCAATTTAAATTTAGGGCCCAAATCTGTGTAGTCTGGCAAAAAACTAATCACATTTCCTTCTATTGCTGCCAATTTAGCTATTCTATCGGCCTCCTCGTTACCTTTCACACCTATATGGCTGAAATCTTACTGAGATAGGTATTTCAAACTTTTATAATTGTTCTCTCATCGTTACCTTAGGTAGGTTGGTAATTTTGATGTTATCACTAATGAAACTGCTTATTTTACTAACGTTTCCATATTATGTGAATATGTTATTTAGGAAAACGATTTTGCCGAGTGTTTAAAGAAAGTGTCGACTCAGGTTAACGAGTGCTATCTGATGGCACGTGAGCTGGACCCGCGCCAAGTCGCGATGGGCCCTCACAAAATGTTAGCTTGGAGTTAAACGCTAGATTCCAATGTAAGGAATTTGAATTGGTAGATCCTAAACCTTATCAATTACATAGATAATATGTTGGACGGTTTGCAGTCATAACCGATGCAGTGACTGCATATCCGATCACTTTAATTAAGTTACCCGATCAACCCTGTACCCGTTTATAAAATTGGTTTTCTGACAATCCATAAAGACTAATCAATGTTGAACAAATGATAACGGGGATCCAATAATTAAGCGAGCCTACCGATATATAGATCTCGTTAGATAGATAAATAGATAAAACATTTATTCAGACAAACGACAAGACACCATAAAGATACACAATAAGAAATAAAATAAAACAAGAAGTGGGTAGAAAGACAAACATAAAATACAAAAATTAACGGCGTGGTGCAGTGTCTTACGCTTGCACCGAATGGGAGTCCAGCTCAGCATGTGTCAGGTAGAATACCTGACGCTGGTATTCTGCTGGATCCCGAAAATGACGCACGGACGTCGAGTAGATGATTGGTGTGTGCTGTGTGTATTTGAAATAAGTGTTTTATGTTCTGTGTGTGTTGTGTTTGAATATGAACTATGTATGATTAATAATGAAGTGCAAAAATGTGTAATTATGCAATCTGCCAGTACTAGTTTTGTCAGACTACAAGTCAACCGGAACACGGCAACGAAACACCATCACGGCAGGTACCTGCTATCGCTAGATTATGGAGGTATTTGAAATCGTCATACCTAGTTTTTTTTGTGATGTAATAAGGAACTTTCGTAAGTGTGTTCTAAAGGTACCAAGTGTTTTGAGATTTCTTATTGGCGGGGGAATATTGTTCTAGCATTTAGTAGCAGCGTACCTAAAACTGCCTCTGAAGGCCGCAGTGCTGTGCGGTTCCGTGGAGAGTTGCTGTGAGCATTGTCGTACCGGGCGATCTCTCTTAGTAGCAATAAAGCTGAGTTTATTATACAAATAGGATGGCTCTTTGTACTTTGTAACCCCAAAGAGTAGGCAAGCCAAGTGCAACTTGCGGCGTGACTTCATCTTAAGGATGGAGTGTTCATTGATAAAGGGAGTGACGTGAGTTCTTGGTGGTATTTTGAAGCAGAATCTGGCGCAGGCATTTTGCACTCTCTGGATCAGGCGTTCCGTTCGTGCCAGCAATCGAGGACCGTAAACAGTGTCTGCATAGTTAAGGTTAGAAAGCACAAGTGACTCAACCAGCTGCACACGCAATTCCTCCGACAAATAAGGCCTTATTTTATAAAGGATTTTAAGCCGGTAGAAACACGTGCGCACTGACTTTGCCACGTGTGCCTCATACCTCAACTCCGCATCCATGGTCAGACCCAGATTACGTGCTTCATTAACTCGGTCAACCGACTCACCCATGAGTACAACATCTATTGTAGACGGCAGGGCACTAATCTGACATTTTGTACCAAATATCATGTATTTAGTTTTGGTGGGATTAAGTACCAAGCCGTTGACCTCTACCCAACTTGCTATCCTATTATCCTTGTTATGACATAGACGGTACATACGTGCTGAACTTTTTCATCAACTACTCAGTTACCCATAGGTTCTTATAGTATAAAACCCACCTATAATAAGTGGTATAGCAGACTAAAGTATTATGTTTATGAAGAAGTATCTTCCAGACGTGCTGAAGACAAAGCTGCAGAAGTTTTTCAATTAAGCTTACCACGTCTACTTCAACAATGTTCTTATACGTTGTATACGGAGCTTCACTGTAACTTAGCATGTTACCTATATATATTATTATTCTCGCCTTTGTAACGAGGGCTGCATAAAATGTGATATTTATCATTGCTGTTTAAAAGTTCTCTGCAATTATTCAAATAACGAGCCATCTAAATTGATAAACCTTATTTTGAGAACTAAATCAACTACTTACCTATTTATTGAGTTCTGTGCATAATATTACAACTGTCACGGTAAACATTACTTGGAACATAGGTACCTGAAACATTTCAAACGTCTGACATTCGTAATATCCGTTTGTATATTCATGAACGAAATGTAATATAAACAAGTGATGTCAACTTTAATATCTTTCCTCAAACAGCTCTCATATCTGAAAATTCTAGATCAGACTAAAATAAATAGGTAGATATACCTTACCTACGTCGGTACCAAAAATGCTGGTTAATAACGTTGCACGGGTTAATGTTATAGATACCAAATTATAAAAGCGCTAAGATACTCTTGCATATTTGGTACACAAACATATTTTCAAATAAACTGGGTGAAAAAATAACAATAAAAATTCCTGCTTATTCCTCGCCCTCATAGTTAATTCAGCAAAAAGAAGGCAAATGTCAAAGGAACGCCCAGAAGAATAATTTATGAAGATATCCGTCAGGCTCCAACTGAACGAAGTGAACATGAATTGCCGACGATCAACTAGAATATAGGATTTGGCCAATTGCCAAAGGAAGGTTTTCCTCATTTTTAGCCGACTGACCGAACAAAAAATTGTACCATTTTTATTATTTTTTCAACAAGGTGCAAGTCTCCCACTAGATGTCGCTACTAGTCTGGGATGGACGACCTAATCTATACATATAATAAATCTGTAGAAAGTGATTGTTTGTTCGGGATTCACGTAAAATCTACGAATTTAATGCAGACAATGCTTATATACAAAAGTTTTACGTAACTTGGGGTATTACTTAGGCTTTGTTTCATCGAAATCGGTTCACTCTATCAAAAGATATGATTAATTTAGTGAATTCAAGATGTAAAATATTACGACACGCAATCTGTTTGACAAAACAGTACAGGTTAAAGTAGCTCCATCTGTGGTAAATAAAGTACATCAAGAAGCGAGGTGGTAAATAACAATGAATTACCATTTACATTCTTTATATACTATTATTTCAATAGATGGAGTTGTGTATTTTCCGTAATTCACCATATTTTAACACGTAGTGTAATTTTTCGATAGACATTTCAATAGTGTTTGT
This sequence comes from Helicoverpa zea x Helicoverpa armigera, assembly GCA_033682625.1. Classification (NCBI taxonomy): domain Eukaryota; kingdom Metazoa; phylum Arthropoda; class Insecta; order Lepidoptera; family Noctuidae; genus Helicoverpa; species Helicoverpa zea x Helicoverpa armigera. The sequence goes on from JAWIIS010000050.1 coordinate 2,957,673, forward strand.
CAGTTTGCCGTGCCACATCAAAATCCAACTATAATTATTACCTTGATGAAAGGAAAATTAATAGATCTCAGCCAAATTTAAAACGGTGCCATCTAAATTATTTTTTGAACATTATGTCAAAAATGATGACTTTAGTGGAACAATTAATTATAATTTAAAGTTACAGATGGAGTTCATATCAGGAATTTTTTCATAAACATAGTTTAGCTTATCTTCCACTAATGTGGTGGCCTTAAACAAATTACTTTGAGTGAGTAGTATTATTTTTTCTGATGCAAAATATGAAAACTTAATCCTAGAAGAAATCAGGATCTATCTCTCGCAAGCGCTGCTAAGCGTGAGATAATGTAGGCTTCTGTAGCTTTAAAAACCAGCCCAGATACAAAGTGCAGATAAGAAATGGGAGCTGCCTTATCGCGTCTGAAAACGTACAAAATACGCGTCGCATACCAGAGACATGCTTACTTTCAACTTCCGATCGCAATTAATACACTGTTCACGATTACGAACAGTCTCAGTTAGACCCGAGCCAAGTCTAAAAAAACACCTTTTATATAAAACTACGTTTGATATCATTCAATTACAAAGACAGAATTGTTCTCTGTTGCAAATCCTATCCACCTATATCCTATCCTAATCCAGAATGCATTGCAGGTGTGCATTGCACAAAAACCAATGGTATCCTATTCGAGAAGTCAAAACAGTTGACCTGCCAACGTCAGCTTCTGCGCTAAGCAAGTGTTCTTAATAGTACCATCAGAATTACATTCATCGTTGAATGAGGTGAATAAATTTTCAGAAACCACAATAACAGTAGGAGCCAAAGCGTATTATCGCTTCATAGAGCTCTGATTGGCCCCAGGTGACCAAGTCAGGTCTGATTTGTTCGTTCATCAGATCTTTGAAAGTGTTTCGGTGGATACTTACTGTCGTCCTGTTTACGTGTGACACAAAATATGGTATATAAACGTCCTCCGCAAGAGCGAAATTTTCCCAGTGTGCGGTAGTGACGCACAGTATACAACACTTATGTTTCTTTTGATTTGCTGGCTCCACCAAGAAATGACAAATTGCGAGCGTACATTTTGAAAATCTTGGCAAAACTGCAGGTTTCAAGTACGAACACATGAAGTGGACTCTCTCAGATACGTACATTTTGCCTATTCGTGAACTAATGCAAACATTTCGGTGGAGTCCCGGCTTAGGCCACCACATTAGGCGTGCGCGATCCTCGGGCGTGTGAGTAGCGCGGGCGCCGCGCGTGCGTCGCGAGCGCGTTGCGTGAGCGTCGCGTTTTGCTGCCCTGCGGCATTTGTAGCGCGCTCGCGGCGCGCACGCGCCGCTCTCCTTGACGTTTAACTGCTAAGGCGTTTAGCGGGCGGCGGGGATAGCGGGCGAAGGGGTAAGAACGCAACTCGAGCGCCGCGTGCTCGCCTCGAGCGCGTCGCTTGCACTCTTCACACATGCCGCAGGGCAGCAAAACGCGATGTTCACGCAGCGCGCTCGCGACGCCCGCGCTACTCACACGCCCGAGGATCGCGCACGCCTAATGTGGGGTCAGCCTTACCATAGTGAGTAAGTGAAACTATCCTACCCTATGCGCCTGCTGATGATGATGACTCATTTCATCATCCATCCAGCTATTCCCCAACTATGTTGGTGTTGGCTTCCAGTCGCCGAATCTGTTCGAGTACCAATATTTTGCTTGGAGCGACTACCTATCTGATCTCTTCAATCCAGTCACATTACAAGACATTATCCATGGTAAGACTGACAGACTTTCTGGCTTCTGATTAGTCACTGCAGCTGCAGGAAATGTACAAATGACAGCTTTGTCAGACTCAAAGCATATAGACATAGATTATAGCTGTTTCCTGTGAAAATTACTTACGCACTATACGTAATAATTTTCCAAATTGGCTGACTAGATCCAGAGATATTCACAACGTCACAAACTTTACTTCTTTTGTTTAGATAAATGGTCACATCCACAACACAACCTTGATCATTGAATCTATGCGACTGCTAAGTGCTAATCCTAATTATACTGTCACGTGAAAGAATGCACCTACGGGATAAGTAGTACTTTGACGATTCTATATTGCCCACGCAGACGAAGTTGCGGGCAACAGCTAGTATAAAAATACTAGACAAGTCAAATGTATCAATATCCTGATAGGTAGGTACTTACCTATATCTAGATACGACTAGAACTACGACTGAAACATTAACAGAACAATACCTATGTTACCTCACCAAGAGTGTGTCAGTGGTGGTGGTGGTGTCATGAGTGAGTGAGTGATATTCTTAGTTTGGCTTACCTAATGCTGTGTTGTGTAATGGGGTAAGTACCTAGGTACCTATGATACTATATAAGTACTTATATATTTAGTAATATAGGCTTTACGCCTGCATAACAAAGGAAAATGCTGCAGGTAAATTGCAGCTACAAATCAAGGAAAGCAATAGTATTTTTTGTATGCAGAAGCAATATATTGGTTCTACACTTGCGCGCGTTGCAGCTACCGGCCACTATAATGTTCCGTTTAAGTTCCGTATAACAAATTACACATAAACAATATATTTATTACTTCTGTTATTAATGTTATTACATAAGAAGTTTTACTTAGTTTAACGTACATAACACAAAAGTAATTTCTGTCTGCCTTCACTTTAAACCTCTCAGACATAGAACACGTGTATACCTCCCATTTAATATTGAAATGTAATTGTATACCTATTGGGTAGGGCTGCCATCCGTCCGGGTTTCCCCGGATTTGTCCTCGTTTGGAGGCCGTCCGGGGGACGTCCGGGCGGGGTTTCAAGAAGTGTCCGGGGAAAACCCGGACATTTTTCTTACGAGTTGAATTACAATCGACACACAGACTGCAGAAGTCGAAGTGTCCCAAAACTCAAAAATTTTCGCGCTCGCTTCGCTCGCGGCTTCCTTTCTTGACACTGTCTTTTTTTAAGTTTAGCTACTTTAATATCCCAATATTCAAAAAATGTTGCGCTCGCTTCGCTCGCGGCTTCTTCACTTTGCGGATTTTTTTTATTATACAAGTTTAGGTGCTTTAGTGACCCAAAACTCAAAAATTTTCGGCGACTTCACTTTACGGTTGTTTGTATTTTTCAACATTTTTTTGTCTAACCTATCAAAAAGGTTGCGCCGTTTTAAGTCCTATTACTAACAAGAAGCTAACTCCTAGTTTCCATATGAGCTTTCTTATTTATGACCTTCGAAATATTAAGTCATAATCTTTCAAACACTAGGTACCTACTACTCGAGCTAGATATGGCCCTGACGTTCCATGTAAGGAAGCACCTCATTGAATTTAAGTATATACATAATAGTAGTAATAGTAATATTAAAAACTAGGTATTGTTTTGTTAAAAAAAAAATCGGACTCGTCCGGGGTAAAAATGCGATTTACGCCAAATGTCCGGGTTTTTTTAATATTTGTCCGGGTTTGGCGAAATTCGAAATGGCAGCCCTACTATTGGGTAACAATAGGTACTAACAATAGTCGGTTTAACGTGTATCCACGTGTTACAGCAACACGTGGGTTACAAATAGAACACTCACACATGATGGAAAATACATTTCCATCATGAAAAGCTGTCAGGAAAGATAAAATAAAGGCAGGCATAAAGTTAACCAGGCTCGTTAGCACGTTCACCATGTTTCATGTCAACACGTACAATACATACATATCCCTCAATCATTTACTAGCACGTTTTCAATTTAATTTCTCGGTTTTTATTCGCTGTCTCTAATTTTGGGTGCTATAAATGCAAAGAGGTAGCTCCATTCTGCGTCACACCGACTGCGGCTGGTCATTATCAACGGGAGGTTTCGTTTGGCTTATGGCTAGGCCCAGTTTGGTAAGCTGAGGTTGTATTGAATACGGCAGGTACCGATTATCTGCAAAACAAAGGGTTATGTACGATTACGTACCTATGTATGTGACAAAAAGTCTGTAAATAAATTGAAGGAGTTCGTTTCGTCCTGCCATTTAAAGGCCACTTACCTAACAACAATGCCGCAGTTTATCCATCACTTTATAAGGGCTTATAAAGAAACACCAAGAAATCTGTTAAGTTTGAAAGCAAGCAAGTAAAATAGCGAACAATTGAGAAACTCTCAGCAACGTCACGCTCGCGACCTACTCGAGTGCTGCTGACTGCATCAAACGGTACTCTGGCAGACCGCCAGCCAGACAATGCACTCACGTGCTATCGAACATTAAGTGATGGATGAAGTTACTTAAAAAATGTGAATAACATAAACAAGGCACAGCGTCTCATCTGAAAGCGGTCACAATACCTATAGTAGGTAATTCCTCCTACTAGGATTAAAAGAAGCAAATAAGGTGAGAAACAAATCTCATAGCTAACAATAATAAAACACCTGTAGTCTTCCAAAATGTTAAGTCATAAATTCTATTAAGTTTGTCGTAATACAACGTGCACATATTATAAGTTTCCTGCCCCACTTCACTAATTAGCGCAAACTTTAGTTCCCTCCCGCCTCCGGTCGCCGCTAACTTTCAGATTTATTTAGTTTACAGTTCAACTTCACGATAAAAGCCAAAAGCCCGAGTTACAAGCAAACACAAATAAAATAAAAACAACTGCTCTCGTTTTGTACAAGGAAAAGGCTAAGCAACCGTTTCTTTTTACCTACTGTTTAGGGTTTTGTAAACTTTGAGCTGTTTCAGTAAAAGAAAGTCACTTCCAAAATATGCATGAAACTTTTGAACGGAAATTATTGTCAGAAATATCTAGAAGAAGACTCAATATCCTTGCTCACTGTTTATCCTGTTGCATGGCTTGTAAATAGCATTAAATATTAACAGACGAGGTCGTCGGTTAAACATTCAGTAAGAACGAAAGACTCTCCTTAACGTAGTCTTGCTTGAAGTTGCTTGTACTTTGTACTCACAAAGGGTTAGGTAGGTACTAACATCCTTTCTATCTAAGGATGAGCTCCATAGTATCCTGATGTTAGTAAACAAGAAATAATTCAGTTATGTGCTGTGAGCACGGATCGAGTTGTAAGTGGACGAATGAGATGATTAACCAGATTTCAATTAGGTACTTAAATTATGTTGAATATTTTTTTCTCTTTGTATATATCAATCAAATATTTATCAAAGGATAGTAAGGATAGTATTGCATATTTCTTGTCCACTTAACAGTGGGCTAACGCCATGTATACCTACCTAGGTTTTGACGACTATTTCACAGTTTTGCACTTTTAGACCATACGTCACCAAAATATAGGTTTTGAATGCGGTAAAGCCCAATATGTGTTTGATACAGTTGAAGCAGAAATCTAGGCTTGATATAAAGCTTTTGCGATATTGCGGGTCCCGGGCCCCGGGCTGCAGGGCCCCGGGCTGCAGGGCGCGGGCCGCAACAAGTAGCTCACGGTGACCGCACACACGCTTTACTGGTATTTGAAGTCAAACTTTTAGATGTGGAATTCATACCTATTGCTCTTTTGAAAACAGCTATGTATTTCCTGAACGTTATGATTTTTTCATGTAAATACCTATCGATGAAATAGGCTTGAAAGTCGTTTTTAAGGTTCTTGAAATCTATATCTGCTTATGCAATGTTATTTTGGAGTAATCGCCTCTTAAACTGATTAATCTCATTGGCTGTTACTGTTTAGAGTGGTCCACTCCCACGTTAGCGAAACCTTCGATAAACTAACGAGTTTATGAGCAGCTGTTACTGGAGATTATCGTTGTAATAGCTGCTACTCACACTCGAAAGGTCATTGGGTAATTGGTTTCTAATTTGAGTAGGTACCTTCCTGGAATCCTATAGAAATGACTTCTTATAAAAGCCTTCTCTTGTAATTTTATTTAACGCTCGCGAACCCGTAGATACTTCTCAGGTTTAGTTACACTCAATAGTTTTCGAACTATTCTAGTACAACAGACATAGGCATGAAAGAAACACATTTATAGAACATACACATTTACTTACCTATTCTCGAAACAGTTCGTCTACGTTTTTATTCTGAGAACTACGACAGCAATGTTGTAGGCGGCTTAAACAATTCAGATGAATTATTTTTAAGAAACAAATAAAACTCGGCGATAATTTCCTCATTTTCTTTATTTCCCTAACCAGAGTGAGCCAAACGCTCCGTCATCGCGTTCATAAATCAAATTACAAACAGGTAATTAAAGATAAGTGCTGTGAGGGTATTTAATTACGTTAAAGGTGACCCGAACCTTATTACAGTCATGTTCTGAGGGTCCGCTAATGGAATTCCTATTTACTCGCCAACTGCTTATTGCTGGAATTGCAGGTATTCGGCAGATGGTCAGTTTATTAAGTCACGAATATCAACGACTTGCCGGTGTTGGTGTAGATAGGTACGGATGTCGTGGAATTATGACTATTCGAGAAGATTTTAAGGGCGGCAGATTAGGGTGAATATTCAGTTGTTAACAACTTTTTATACATTTATAAGATACTAGCTGGTGCCCGCGACTTCGTCTGCACAGGTTTAGTATTTCGAACAATATGTTTACAAATTGTAGCCTATGTGTTATTCTGATGTATAAGCTATATTATTGTAAAGTTTCATTAAAATCCATTTAGTAGTTTTTGCGTGAAAGAGTAACAAACATCCATACATCCATACATACAAACTTTCGCGTTTATAATATTAGTAGGATAGATAATATGGTTCATTAGAAAAGCCAGCGGCGGTATGCAAGTTAGCTGTGTGTCGTCAGTTGGCGGCTCGCCAGATATACTGCCTTATCCAGCATCCCACCAGAAACTTTAACTTCATCACTCGATACAGTTTTCTTAGAGCGGGTTTGGAAGCAGTTTTATCTCAGTCTGCGTTCAAGCAGGAAATTGGTGACTGGCTAAACTTATTGCGATGTTCGCTGGACTTTTAAAGGACGAAGATCGACGATCAATTAGGTATGAAGTTTGATATAAAAACAAACCTTTCAAAATTAAAATGGGCATAAATGTACATTTCGAAATAAATGTTTGTTATTTGCGATAAAAACATTTTATTCAAATGAACGAAACATTAAAAAATATAGGAATTTTAACAGCCTTTAATTACTACGGTGCTATATTTTTTCAGGTATTTTAAACTAAGTGTAAATATTGGGCTTTGTAAAAACTTCTCTCACTGGCTAGTTTGGGAAAATAAAAAACTGTTCACATATTTTACATCGGAACTCCTTTAAGTATAGGTATCATCAACATAACATAGGTACCTACAAATAAAAATATAAAAAAAATATCAAATACCTAATGGGTATTCTTTAGGCGATCCAATTTATTTGAAATAAAGCAGGTAAACAGGTTAAATAAGTCATTCCATTTTAGATTTTTATTGCAAAACAGCTACCTAATTCTTCGTACAACATCCTGACATAAAAAAACAAAAATGACGAACCAGAAACGCTAAAATGAATCTCAAATATTATCTAATATTAAATTATGCAAGACATAAAGTTGAAAGCTGACATCTTTAGCAACAGGGAAATAAATGCGGAAAAAAACGAATAAAAACATAACAGTGAAAGTAACTCGGAGAGACGTCGAGGTGTCAACTCATAAATATCTACATTATTCAGTTAAACGTCTCGCGACAATCTTATACAGTTCATGAAATAACAGAACCCACAAAATTTTTGATTTGATTTAATTTGCACAAATGGAAATTGTTTCGTTGTTTCTTTAATAAAATTGCTATTTTCCTCGGAAGCTGGCAGCGCGGATTTTTATAGTAAATGACTAACATATCTTATTCTCGTACTTTACGTAACAAAAGTAACAGTAGCATTTCTAAAACTCCTTTCAGCTAAAAGTAAAAGTAAGGTGACGCTCATTGACGGACGGGTTTTTCCAGAAAGATCTATTTGTTCGGGACTGGCACACACAAGATAACGTTCTATCTATGGGAACATGTGTACATTTATTTTCGTACCTAATGATTATGACATAGGTACATAGGTAACTGCTCCTCCATACATTTCACGTACTTCGCAAACATCTGTGCCAAAATTCGGCGTTAGTAGGTAATTTCGTGGGCGGATCGTTGCAAAACTTTTAACATGAGAAAAATTCGCCAACACTTGCTTTCTTCTATAACGTTCGATTTTGTATCTTACTTAAAACAAGCTATTCAAGGATTTTCTTGAATTTATCTAAAATTGGGCATTCTATTCCCTTCTTCAGAGCTCAATCTTTACACAAATGCCAAATTGTTTGCATTCGGTTCAGCAGAGCGTTTGCAAATTGGCCCAAACTTTGTAACTACATTTCTACTTATTTATTTCTCTGTTAAACAAATGCCACAAAATAGAAGGGTTTTTTGGGCTAATTGTTGGAACTTCATAATAAGATTTGCGATGTTGTAATTAGTGTGCAATAGAATAAGTAGCAATCTTACAATGCACGTCTGCAGTTCCACAAATAGCCTATTTTCTCGAAGAAAAAAACATTTTCTACGCTCAGTTTCTCTCATACCGATGATATCATAACTCAGCACACACCGCACGTACCTATCGCAATATCGTGAACTCGTCAGTTTCGTGGAGTCAACTGTTTGTGTCTTAGCTTTACGGAGACACGTGTAAGGGGGAGAGGAGCTTAGAGCATTTAACGGGAAATTCGGCCAATTTATGCGCGGAGGCGAGGTAACACAATAGGTACATAGTGAGCTCATTCGTGTAGGTAAGTATTTAAGATCACATCGATACGCTCACATTCGATACATTTGTTTAACACAAACATAAACATGACGCACACATTTTGTACATATACCTAAGTTTCAGCGGAACTCTCATAGCAATGACATCTCCGGTTGGTTAAGTACTCTAAGATGTGAGGATATACATCATTCCACTTCAAGTGTAGGAAGTGCGGTATCCCGGAATTCATTATTATGGGTCAACGCAAACGTTGATTTATGTGGAGGCAGAAATTGACTTTGCCCAGTCATGTGTAATCAGGTGAGTATCGGTCCAATTGGTTTTTGTGGCCATCTAATCAGTCGCTCATCATTTATAGACCTTTTCACAGGTCTCCGAATTATTCGACGTAGTCACGTAAAAGTCAGTTAAATGTAAAATATAATTAGGTACAGGCCTCCATTTTATTTAAAAGGGACAAGAGTATCATTTTTTGCACTTGACGAAGAATTTGGTAGACTACATTTACTTACTCCAATTCGTAAATCTATGCAGTGAAGATGCCAGGTGCCAATACTGAAGGTAAATCAGTCAATTTTGTACTCTATTCCAAGCTATTAAAGACATTTATTCAATGCGTGCAAAGTTTGTTGATGTAACTGGTCAACAGATGGCTCTGATTACCTCTATTGAAACCACGCTTTTCATATACCTACTGAAACGTTTAATAATACTGTACTTAAAATTATATTGATTCGATTATTTGACGAGTTAGTATTTTAACTACGAATATCTGCGTTTGAATTTTCCAATGGGTTTAGGTAAAAGCACAGTTCATTTTTCTGGGAAACTGAAGGTAGAAATCGTTGATAAGGGTTTAAATAACTTTATTGCCAAATCGACGAGTTAAACGGAGTTTGAACGAACGAAGCTATCAATTTACCCCAAGCAATTGAATCAGTTTGATCTACGTGAAGGACTTTCCGGTAAATTATATTTCCAATTTAGATCATTCCAGTTTCACATGGCATTTAGGCATTGCTGAAAATTTTAACAGCGCACCGAAAATCTATCCTCGATTTAAAAATCTAAATGTTATCTATCGAAATGTTATCTGTATTGAAAATTCATAGTGGTTGTTTATTTGAAATTGTGTTCTATTTCATCCATTCTGCGTGTTTGCAAACTGGCTGTAGATTAATTTTACGCTCCGCGGGATTTATTTCGTTCGCTATTTAAATCTGTGAACGTTTTGTGTTGGCATTTGAAATTCGAACCTCAGCTGCCAGATGTATTTTACGTAGAACCTTTTTTATCTATTTTTATTTTGGATAAAATCCTTTTCTATTTTTCGGTGACGATATTCCGGGTTAGTTTAAGGTACCTGCGTATAAAAGGGTTTTGAATGAAATGGATTTACTTTTTGTGTTACAAGATATGAAAAACATACGAGAATGGCGTGAAATAAGCAAGCCTTTGAAAGTTCAGGAAATATTCTACTCTGGGATAACGCTTATCTAATATGAAAATGTACCTATATCTTACTGTCTCGCACTAGAGGGAAAATAGGTACATAAATATAGAAATTTAAAGTGACAACTTTTTTATTTTTATGACCACTTTCACGAGAAGTTTTATTGAGGATACCGATTCAAAGGAGACGGGGCACAAATCTTCCCACATGTGCCCCGGAACACAGTTCACTTAGCTATGGAGCGGCTGACCGCTTTGACTCGATAAATTGCTTTCAAAGTTAACTTTCTCTCTACGTTGCAGAACTGCATTGATAGCATAATGGATGTCGCCACTAATCGGTCGTTACTGATAGAATATCGAAAACGTTCATGATATCCTAGTTTTGAAATAGTTTTAATAGAAGTCAAATAATTAGTAATTTCGTCGTTCTCGTCGTTTCTAAGTACCTAAGTAACGTCTAATCATGGGCTATGTATAAAAACCGTCCTGAAAACGAATGAACCGATACAGATTTTGTTTTGTTTGAAAAGTGTTTTTTGTTGTTTTATGAAAATCTTACATAACTGCAAATGCCGAAATACCAACGTACGTTACTTTTTCACAGTTCCCCTCAAAATTGTTTGGTCTTTTGAATGTTCTCTCAGCTGTCTTTAAACTATTAACCAGTGGCGAAGGGTGGTTTAATGAAATAGGGAAGCCGCAGCAAAAAAAAATACTGGGGGGGGGAGTACTCAGGGATGGGGGGGGAGGTAATGGAGGTAATTTCTCAGTCCACCTTTTAGCACTGAATGAGAGACTGATAGTTTGAACATGTTTTCTCGAGGAATTCGGCAGATTATTAATATCTATAAAACTTTATTATCTTTAGTTAGGTATATTAACTACTAGAATCTGAGAAAACTTGGCACTAGAAACAATACATTTTAAGTATTTAATTTACAACGGTCTGTTAGCCATTGATATTTATCGTAGGTATTAATCCGTCAGGACGTTAGTAATTTTAATATAGACGTAATATTGGTAGGTAATTCACCCGAGCGGCGTGCCCGAGTTTTATAACACGTTTTTATTCTCAAAACTTAACCTTGAAAAATAAGTTCCTTCTTAAAGTAAATAATCTGTCGGATCGGAAAACAGTCTAATGCGATAAATGCTATAGGTACATTTAAAAGAAACCTGATGCGAACTGTCTACGTATCAAAGTAACTCATTTCAACGTAGATATCTCAATTTTCACTAGATACACACACTGTAGTACTGTACTTGTACTGAGTACCATGTCACACAGTGCGATCGCGGGGATTAGTAGGGAGTAATGATACTGCCAACTATTTAATCTAATTTATATTCTTGGTGAATTCATAAAAATATAAATTCCCAACTACGGTCATTAAATCGCGGAGAATCTTAACACCGCGATTCAGGATTTGCATAAAAATGCACAACGCCATCTATGTTAACATAATGTAACTAAAATACTTAAACTAACATAAAATATTGTACACACACGAACTAGGTATGTTATTTCCAAATGATACACACACTAATAAATTCAATTAAGTAATACAAAGAACAAATTGTTAATGGTATTATCTAAAACAAAATAAGAACAATGAGAGTGAATTTGTCTGATTTGTTTGTTTACCTATTTAAGAGTTCTAAGCGCTGTCACTCGCGCGTAGACAGATATAGCTGCTCTACTCTTGACGCGTTCTTTCTCGTTCACTCGCGAGTTTTGATCGGTGGAAGCCGCTCTGTGAGCCGGCTTACCGCTCGCCCTTATTTTGCGAACATCGCGCGGCGCGGCGTGGATGACGTCACGCAAGCGTAGTTTTGTATGGAGGAGGAAGCCGCGGCTTGTTTAGTAGGAGCAAAATGTTTCAAGTAATTTATAGACAATTTTTTTTTACGGTGGTAGGCGTTTTGTTATACCTACATATTTAAATTGTGTGGTTTAAATGATTATATTAATTATACCTATACCTATATTATAACTTATACCTATGCTTCTTTCTTGAAATTCGAAAGGGAAGCCGATGGGAATCGGCTTATATGGACGCCTCGCCACTGCTATTAACTACTATTTTGTTCCCAACCATGTGAGGTAGATAGATAATCTAAACATTTAAGTCGTAAAAAAATGACATCGGATAGGTTTCCTGTACAATTTGATTGGTCAATAGGCCATCACAATAATTAAATTAGGTACATGACTAGACAAATAGAGTAAGAATTAAACAAAAACTTAAAAAAATACAGATCTCGTATATTTCAGGTTTTTAGATAAGGAAAAAACAACATCAAGTAGGATTCTTTTGTAATTATCATAATTTTTTACTTAAAACATAAGGCAAATTTTTGTCGAATGTGGTTTCAAAAATATAAAAATCGGTATTGATTTACACAAAATCATATCGATTTCAACTTTAACAGACATTCATCTTTTCTATCAGTCATATTATTATTTATGAGGATTGAATAATAAATAATATAATTGAAATAGGCCACACGCTTCGAGAACCTTCATATCAGGCTACATAGCTTTTAAAAGGCTTCTTTTCGCGTCTTATACAAATATTTCGAAAATCGTATCCGTCCGTATTAAGTCACGATTGTGTATACATACACCATTTCTAAGTGCATAATCCAGTCAATCTTCGCATCATAGAACTGTGACAGAGAAAATCCATATTCATCACATTAATGATTTCAGGCTCTCATGTAGGTGCCCAAGAAAGCGTTGCACTCCGGACAGTAGTGGTCAGCATTCCGGCAACTCTTCACGCAGTATGGGATGATCATGCACGGTATAAACCTGCAAATAAAGAAATATACTTAGACAGGTTTTAATTTCAATATCATAAAACTAGCTACTTACAAAATATTTAGTAAGGGCCCGTTTATGTGTGTAGCAACCCTTAGAGAAATTGTTTCTTCTTTGTTGGGCCTAAATGTACGTACATACGTAAGGTTGTTTTTGTTGTGGGTATCAACGTTTTACATTGCAGAGTTTAAAAGTCCTTAAATAAATAAAAGAGGCATGGAATCATAATTAAAGTACTAACCCAACCATACAAAACATGAGAGCACAAATATGTGTACCCATCGAGGATTTGTATTCAACTTTAGTAGTAATACTCTGCTGACAGGAGGGACAGGTCATTGGCGACTCCTTGGGGCCTATGAAGGGTCCCTGTCCCACGTTAACGCCGGCTGGCACATAGTTCATGTTCCCCTGGTACACGACTGCTGTGGGGTACGCGGGGTAGGTCGGTTGGGCAGTCACGACGGTCACCGCTGCGCCGACGCCGATGGCGGTGGACGTGGAAGTGTGCATGGTGGTGGTGGTGGCAGCTCTCTCAGTGGGGGGCACGTCTGTTGTGCTCTCGGAGTATGGTGGCGGCTGCCCCTGGCCTTTAGCTGGAAATAGATTGTATGTTACGCAATATAAAAAGGAGTATGGAAGAAGACAGAAAGTGCGCCAAACCCAAAATAAAATTAGGATACCTAAGTAAAGGAGGATCACGACATTTCATTTAAATACTATTCTTCCATCCTTCAGAAAGACATATTTCTAAGCAGTGAATCAATAGATTCCATGAATATTCTTTGCAAGTAAAATGCTACTTAATCTTCATATAGGCAATTGTTGAATATTATTGTCACGATAAGATTGTGCTCAGTTCATACTAATTCACAACTTTTTAAACCATTTATTGCAAAACCGGATATAAGATAATAGGTTCAATAATTACAATGCACAGATTAGATAAAACATAATCTAACATTACAAAGGTAATACCTACATTGCTTTTAAGGATCTAGATAGATAAGGGCTTGATGAATAAAATTATATCTTTGATCAAGAATGTAGTACCTTATCTGATAATTGAGATATATGAGTAACGCTTACACTACGTAAATAATGACGACTCATACGGTGAGTCATAACAACAACAAAACATTTTCTGATTATTTTGTTTTATAACGGACGTAAGGGCGTAAGGCCTAAAGGGGTCCGGACTTCTCAAGGAAAAAAATAACTCTTGGATGATTAGCGTGGTAATCCATCTATCAAAATATTTTCCCCAGAATGCGTAGATATCAACATTTAAATTAAGACTAGTAGGTATACACTTATTTACTTAGTTAGAATTGATATGTCGGGACACCTTTTCACAAACGGTCGGTTAGCCCCATGCTAAGTTATTGATTAACTTGTGTTATGGGTGCTAACACAACTGGTAAAGTACATACAGCTACATGTACCTACCTAAGTATACATATTTATAAATACACACAATATTATAACACCTAGACAACGGCCAACAAGAGTGCTCATTACACAAATGTCGACCGTACCGGGAATCGAACCCTGGACCTCAGGTTCGGCAGTCCAATTTGTGTGATTGGTCAAATTATAACTATAACCACTAATTTAGAAACTTTTTAATGCTTACGATCATCGTGATCCTCATAATCTGAGCTGTCAGACATATCACTTAATATTGTTCCTTATTTACACTCAATTCACTGAACACAATAACTATTCAAACACTCAATCAGGTACTAAGGACCAGTCAACAAACACTGCAAAGGACCATGGGCAAAAATGTATGAAGCCTGGGCTCACCCACCAACAGAGATGAGACCACTTTGGATATACTTGTAAAGCACTAAATATAAAGATTTTAACTCATTTTTGCGAAGAATCCATGGGGTTATTTTGCTATAAATATTTTTCTCCGACCATAAATAAACTAATATTCTGCAAAAAGTAAAGTGTCTAATGGATGTTCCTGAGTTTATACGCCACCGACTTCTATGCCGATGCACCTAAGAATAGTTTTTTTTGCTTTTCAGTGTTTTTGGGAGTCGGTTTTATTTGTTTGTAAAAAGTTTTTTTATTTTTGGCTTTTCAGTGACAAGCATAGTTGTCACTATCCGCATTTGTGGAAAGTTCCCATCAATACGAATAATATAAGCCCAAACACGAGGTAGTTTAATATGTAAGTTGTCGAGTTCCCTCGACCTTCTCCGGTCTCCATCATCAGGTCAGCTCCAAACCTTCACTGTTGCATAGTGTTATCAGACGTACACCTCACTGTCAAGTTTTTAACCTATGCACGCCTACAATTTTCGAAAGTTGCCCAAGATTTCTCAGGGGCTCCATCATCAGATCCTGACCTGGTGATTATGAGGTGGTCCCATAATCCTAGCATAATCAAATCCTGCGAATTAGGTTTTATGTCATGAACAACCAAGCGCACTATGACTCCTAACAATTGTCCTTTTCTACAAAACCTATTTAAGTGCATATCTTTTTTTTGCCATGGAATTGAAGGTAGTGCCCATAGTACCAATTTTAGTACAAACAAAAACCTTCACAACGGCATATGCTATAACTCTGTTGGACAATGAGCCCAATTTGACTCATGGTCCTTTATACATAAATATCGATAGTTTGTACATAGATAAGCACTATCTGAGTTTACGTGATTTCTGTATAAAGCTGTCCAGACAATGTCCGGATAATACATATATTTACTTAATCGTTTACTATCTGGCACGCATATGCTATTTTACCCGTCATATATTTTTTAATACCTAATTGACTTGAGGCAGGAACTCTCACTGGAATTGACCTTACATGTCAGAATGCGATTTTTTTTTATTGACAATCTCCAAAAACACTCCAAACTACAAACATGGCGGACTGGCGATACCTTAGACCTTTCCTTCATCTTTTGCTAAATGATAGATAATCAAAATATAGGTACTCAGAAATGACACACCAATTAGTTAGAAATGTTATATCGTTAGGTACTTGCTTTACCTGGAATCGAACACCTAGTACTTTTACCACTGGAGCACCACGACTATCGATAACAGCTTTCTTAATTAATCTTCAATAAGTTTAGCTGTTTACATCCCTCATTCATACCAGACTGACTGTTTAGAAAACAGATTTTTGGCTTCTATTGAATTGACTTCTTCCCCAATAAAAACCAGGCTCTATTGTGAAAGGTTTTTCCAATAGTAGTTGGTCGTCTAAATTGTCATATGCTGACTGTTGCATTGTTGAAACTGACAATATTTCACTCAGCTCGGGGACTGTCGATCGCACGCGAATGATAAAGCTCGATCGTCAAACGTTTCTACTGTTTTGACTGAAATATTTGAAGCTCTCTATTCTATGTGTAGATACTAGCAATCAACGACATGTATTATTTTATTACCCTCCATAAGAGCTTAGTCTTCGTTGTTATGATAGCTTAAAACGGTTAAAGTACCTATTTTAGGATCACCAACTCAGTAGAAGGAAGATAGGAAGATTTGTATAGGTATCTATGTATACATATATAGAGCATGTTTAAAATAACCGTTACAGATTTAAATTAATTAAAAAAAAAGTGCATTATTCTAACACTTTTTATTACATAGTTTATTTTCCCTTCCTTCCTTGTTTTAATATAAAGCATAAGTTTAATTGAATTACAACGCTTATAGGTACTCATTTCGCAGCAGATTAGCGCGGAGTATAAATGAATGTCGTTGCGCCGACTGAGCGGAGAGCTCGGCCATGCGTTACACACAGATAATCATTGAAATTAATGGCCCATGTGGAGAGCTTTATCCCGAGATCCTTTATTTGACACATGGTGTATATTGCGCTGAACTTACTCAACTTAAAAATCTCAGAGAACGTTTTATTTAAACAATTGTTTTTGATCATCATCAATCATCTATTATTTCACAATTGCCCGAATATGTTGATGGTTTAAATCTTCCCTATCTCAGCCGACATTACAAACTATTTGTAGACAACGCGTGAATCTCTGTCGGTACGTCGAGAAAGGTATTACAGAGCTTCTGTCTTAGGAATGTCGAAGATATCTGCTACTGGTGCAGCGAGGATATTTACAACAAAGCTGCGAAAATTCGGATAAGTCATTTTAAGACACGAATAAATAGAGAACCTCTATTATCAAAATGATTTGTATAAAAATTGTAATAAGGGTCTAGTAGAACTCTCCTCGTTTAAAGTTATAAATAAAATAAAAACACTATAAACATATATTCACTTTCAATTATTTACTTACAAAATCATTACCTAAGTAAAAAAAAAAATACGTACATTATTGTTTCGTTTCCAGCTATTTGAGGTAGGTTATCTTATGATATTATTTATTCTCAATAATATATAGAGGTTCACTGTGTAAAAACCAGTTGGCCATAACGAAACTTTACATACAAATAGGTAAAGATAATGATAAAGCAACAAAAAGTAGGGACTTAAATTATAAGGCACATTTGTCAAATGTGGTTACACAGAATGTATACAAAAATAATTATCTGTAGTGACTTATACAAAATCATAATATCGATTTATAATCTAGACATTCATCCGCACTCTCGATCAACTCTTATCTTACTAGATATTTATTAGAACTAAATGAGAAACATCTTTTGAGAACATTCATATCATTTAATTAAAGTAAAGGTTACATCGTTTTTAATGATGTTTAAGCTTTCGTTACTTGTGCACATACTAATGATACACAATCGGGGCTTATTCAAGATCTATTTCTATAAACGTACCTACGATACCTTTTCTTTACCCGTCATTTCGGCCGAATTGCACCGACAGTGGTCACGGGTGGAAATACATAGTTTCTAAATGCATTTTGCTCCAACTGTGCTAGAGAACATTCTTACATCTATATTTATCACATGATTATATTGTCAGACTCGTATGTATGTGCCGAGGAAAGCGTTGCACTCGGGACAGTAGTGGTCGGCGTTTTTGCAGCTGTCCATCACGTATGGGATGATCATGCACGGTATACACCTGTAAATAAACAAATATAGGTAAATACCATCAAATGACTACCTACAAAATTATGTTGTTGCTGTACGTTTTACGTTGCAAAGCTTGATTATTTGATCTGCGCGCCATTTGGCCTAAAATTTTAATTTTAGGTGTACCTTATGTAAATAAATCAGACGTAGAAGAATAATTAAAATACTGACCCAACCATGCAGAACATGAGAGCACAAACATGTGTTCTCATCGTAGCCTGGTATTCAACTTTAGTGGTAATCCTCTGCTGACAGGAGGGACAGGTCATTGGAGACTCCTTGGGGCCTATGAAAGGTCCCGGTCCCGCGTTGACACCGACTGGTACAAAGTTCATGTTCCCCTGGTACATGACCGCTGTAGGGTATGTCGGTTGGGCAGTCACGACGGTCACCGGTCCGCCGGCGGCTGTTGTAGAAGATGTGTTGTGCATGGTGGTGGTTGGGGCACTCGCAGCGGGAGGCAAGCGAGTTGCGCTCCCCTGGTATGGTGGCGGCCGGCCCCGACCCAAGACTTGAAAAAGAGAGACTATGTGTTAAATTCTAAATCATTTAGAGTATGAAAGAAGAGGAAGTGCTGTGTCAACTAGAGAGGAAGTGGATGACCAACATCTCATGAGCCTTTTCCCGACAAGTTGGAGTCGGCTTCCAGTCTGAAAGGATGCTTTTAAATTGATAAAATAACTTATAACTGCTATATATGGCGTCAAAAAACTTATCCTGATCGCTAATCGCCAACATTTTACCTATGTAAAAAACTAAAAAAAACCGGCCAAGTGCGAGTCGGACTCGTGCACGAAGGGTTCCGTAAATTACAGTTAAATCAACCTATCTCAAAAACTATAAGAGATACTTTGATCAAACCAAAAATCGTTGAAAGAGTTAATTAGCATGCATCACCTCTATTTTTTTTAGAATTTTATACCCCGTAGTTATAAAAATAGAGGGGGGGGGGACATACTTTTTACGACTTAGAGAGCTGATATCTCAAAAACCGTTCACTTTAAGAAAAATGTTTTTTAGAAAACTTTATATCATTTTAAAAGACCTTTCCATTGATACCCCACACGGGTATGTACATCGAAAAAAAAAATTTCATCCCTCAGTTACATGTATGGGGGGCCCCACCCCCAATTCTTTTTTTTACTATTTAGTGTCATATTTTTGTAGCGGTTCATACAACACATATTCCCATCAAATTTCATCACTGTAGTACTTATAGTTTCCGAGTAAATCGGCTGTGACAGACGGACAGACGGACAGACGGACAGACGGACATGACGAAACTATAAGGGTTCCGTTTTTGCCATTTTGGCTACGGAACCCTAATAAGTTTGATGCCATGTTATAATTGTTTTTAGTGTATATAAGTTAGTTGTATGTTGTATATTAAATTTAGATATATTGTAAGTGTGAGCTATAAATAATAGACATGAATTAATCACATAAACATTATTTGCTAGTAAACATGTCACTTAATCTTAATATAAGCTCTAGTTTAATTGTTTTGTTACGATAAGTTAGTGAATTAAAAGACCCCAAATTTATCGTACATATTTAATAAGTTTAACAAATTAAAAAAGATAGTAATCTAACTTTATTAAGGTTTAAGTATTTTGTTGTCAATAAGGTAGGTTAGGGTTTGATAAATTACCTGATCTATGATCACAAACCAGTACCTTATCTAATAATTTAAATAAAGCTAGGATCAATATGCGAATACGATGCTCAGACGACGTAAATAATGATGACTCATAATACGGTGAGTCATAGCGTGTGGCTGCAACATTTTGGAAAATCCACAAAAACTGTTCGTAAGTATCTTCTTAAAATAAAGATTAGCGCTTGGTATCTATGCTAAAGAATTAATTGTTTTAATTATAAAGGGTCCGGACCCCTCAAGGTAAAAAAAAAGTTTTAGATGATCACCATGTGAACCTGTTTCATGGTTTCAAGTGTAGATACAGATATACAATTGAAATGACTTAACACTTATTTACTCAGTTGGTCAGTATTATTAGCTACTATAGCGATTAATTTAGGAACTCCTAAATTACTTACGATCGTCATCATCCTCATAATCCGATCCTTTGTAAGACATGCCACTTGTTTGCTTATTTATTACACTTAATTCACTGACCACAAAAACTATTCAAACACAGAAACCGGTTGCACTAAAGACTAGTTAACAAACACTGCGAATTTATAAATAGAAATCGATATGTTCATAGATCGATAACAGCACTATCCGAATTTACGTCAGTTCTGTACAAAAGCCGGGATATATATAGACATTGTTATTCATGGCACGCTATGGTGTGTGTCGAACGAAGGCTAGTGATGTGCGAGCCACGGGATTATTCGAACGATGGGAATTTTCTAAAAGCTGGGAATTTGCTCGACACTTTTGACGAAGTTTTCTATATTGGTTATTCAATTTTCGTTTGCTGTTGCACGTGAGACTACAGATAATCAACTGACTGAAGCATCTGTGCCTCGCGTACCTAGATCCGGTTTTTTTTACAAAGATCTGCGTATCTAAATATAGCTTGAAACAAAACATGCGGTGATAATAAAATTGAATGACTGTATTTGTTCCAAGTTAACATTTATTCGAATAAACACAATTTCCGACAGTTTACAAGGGAATTGTCCGTAGATCCTTGCATACGGGTGCATGCCCTTTGATCAAATAGAGATACAGGTGTGAACGGTCAAATAATATAAACTCTTACATTCCCAGTACTGACAATTCCCAGTTCTGCTAAACAAGGCTCCTCTCTTCGTCTGGTGTTTTGGGAGTGGCAAGGTCATGACGTGGCACGCGAACCTGGGCGCCATCGCGTCGCCTCGCGCCGTCCAATGCTCGCCGCGTCGGAACTTTGCAAGCCGATAATATAATCACTGACGACCCGTCTGCTCTTTTGCCCTTGATCAAAAAACATGTTAAAAATAATTGCACTTGAGTCACGGTCATCAGTGGCATTGACGTCTGTGAAGAATGCGAATCGTTTATTTTGTAAACTGCTAATCTGTAGTCTTATAAGGTAGTGAAATAGCGCTTGTGTTGTGTGAAAAAGCTAATTTATTTAACTTGACACAGCGCAGGTTGATGACTTGTCCTCCACGTGTTTGTGTGACGTAAATAACAATTACGTTCGGCCAATTAACGTTAATTTTATTTCGTATCTAATTTATTCCTGAAAGGGGCGTTAAGTGAAAGCGTAATTAATGGAAATTATTTCGAGCAAACAAGGAAAAAGCTTTTCTAAATACCGGGAAATGTACGATGTGGTATTAACGTGGAAGTAATATTATTAGCACCCATTATGTACAGAGTATTATCATGTTAAAGTGAATATTAATTTCTGTCTTAAGTATTAAAGACGCAATATCCTGCTTATTTATAGACCCGTTTATGGAGAAGCGTGATTAATATAGTAGGCAAAGAAGATAGCAGGTATATTTTTATACAAACCGAAAAAATTAAATGAATGGAGAAAAACAATCAAGCCGATCTACTTACTGTAACCACAAAAAGGTTTCACGTGATTGAGGGACGGTCAGGCCATTTCAATGCTTGTCAGATGATAATAAATGAACAAACCAATAAAAGCTGAAACAATAAACACGAACGTTTCATGGCGAATAAAATGTTTTAATGTACTTTGCCTTTATTGTGACTGAAACTCGTGAATTTTGCGTACGTGTCGGAAATATAACTGAAAACGCTTGCGGCATACACAATGAACATTTTGGGGAAGGTACTCAGATTCAAAGTTAGAGACTCCGCAGACTGCGGACTAACCAGTCGGCTATCTATAGGACGATAGTAGGCATACAACAGTTAAGTTTGAAGGTACCTACATAAGTGTCGTAAGCCAATAACATTTTTATGTGATCGTTATATTTATAGGTTATATGTATATGTGCTTTTTGTCATACATCTCATAATCATCGTACTGCTTAACAGCCCTGCCCAGTTTATAGACCGACAAAGAGTTTAGGTACCTTGCTAAAAGACCCTTACTTTGTTTTGCAGTAAGTAGGTACATATTTACATACAAAGTCTACGCACGAACTTGTACAAAACATTGCTAAACTTAGTTGCAGCAGTGGCGCCCTCTTGAATAAATCTCACATATATTGTGTACGCGTCCTCGGCGTGCTACTTCAGAGCAATGAAAGTGAAACTCGCGTTTGATTAATTGTTGTGACCGCCGGCCGATAACTGCTGAAATGGTAATACCTAGGAGATGAAGTTTTTTACGTCATTTAACTTAACCAGCAGCTGCCAAAATACAAAAACTTGCTTGCAGTTGTGGTTCTTTTTGATTAAAAAAACTTTGTAGTATGGTTACAAAGTTGTGCTAGACTTGTTTCTTAACTTGTAAGGAAAACGCGCCATTACGTAACGGTCTATGTCGATATATGTAAGATAAGTGCACATACCTACGTGCAGACGTGCCCGAAGTCTATTTGTTTAGGATCCTCAACTAGCTCGGTAAATATGAACAGACTAGTTACTGCCGGCACCGCGGTCATAATGAGATACAGCTCCGCAGAGGAAGATCAAAATAATAAAATCACAGCGAGTTCACCGCTCGACCTACATTATAGGAAAATATGAAAAGAAATTCTGGGTTTTCGACGTGAAAGGATTTTTTAAATGTTTTGTTAGCGTTGACTCTTTGTTTTATAAATTCATGATTTTCTGGAAATTTCCTTCACTAAGCAGTCTTGTTTTATTTTAACATGACATCTTTTAATCTTCATGTTTTATTAGAAATTATTTCGGCGTCCTCGTAATTCCTGATAATATTCATAAGAAATTCTAACGGTATGTCAAAAGTTTAGACGTCTATTGTCAACTTGATAAAGTTACTTTCAGAGAGTTATTTTGTGACTTAATTAATATTAATTAGAGCTGAAGTTTAGTGTTCTGATATAGGTACTGTTGATACCTACTAATATTATAGAGACTGTTTTGCGTGTCTGTTTATAACTCAATTCCAATAAAACTGTAATCGTCACATTTAATTAGAGTAATGAAATACCTGTTACATTTTCGTTACCCGAGGTACTGCGTGGGCCGTCAGAGACCAATTACACGACAGAGATTTTTTCTAATTAACTTTAATGTTATGAAAACTATAATGAATAAGTTAGAACATATTTTTTGGAGAAAAGAGCCATTTTATTACACTGTTATTAGTAATGAAAGTGAAAATATTGGATAGTAGACTAACTTTTAGCTTATTTCTTATTATATTGCAAAGAAGTTCGACCATATGTCACACAAGTAAAATCACATTAATTTCCACTAAGTATTCAATCAGATGATCATATAATGTGGAGCCGTCCTCCTCAATTACACCATACATAAGTGTCGGCTGTGACTGCCGTGACGAGGGTACACGCGTCACGCCGCGGGGGACGCAGCTACAATACATAGTCATTGGGCAATAGAACTAAAGTGCTTTAACTTTGGTCAACGTGTAGGTTTATTATTTCAGCATTCTTCTACGTATTTCTATTTTATGGATATTTTTAAGCACTTTAGCATATTTTTATGACCTCCTTAATTGTAAAACAATAGCAGAATTATGCAAATAAAAGTTTCAGCAGACTTATGAATAGGTAATAGGTATTGTAGTCCAAAATAATAAACCCTAAACTTTCATAACGAAAGCGTATCCAATGAATCAAATGTAACATTTAGGCCTTTAGGAACATTTTCAAAGACCGCAGAGATCAGACCGCAGACTACTAGGAGCTCAGTAAATGGAGAGGTTTGTGCTGAAAGGTCATTAAATAACCGCATCAAAAACTCCAGTTTTACATACATTACCTAAACCGTGTTTGTATATTAACTATTTTATAAGAGCTGTGCATTCTTATTCAACTCGCGTCTCTACTCTATATATCTCTGTTGTGTTCACAAGTTTGTGCTGCTGCGTGTTCTGCTTTAGTTTCACTGTTTTATAGAGGTTGATGTTGTAAGAACTATTTGCGGCATATCATAATTGTTCTATTCAAAATCCGATAAGTAGGTTGTTCATGTTTGTAAATGAGATAACGTTAGTGACTATCTGAATACCTGTAGTTGAATCATCGTTTTGACTACATCTAGTAGAATATATTTTCTTTGTATTTTCACATTCTTGTTTGGAAGGTAATAGAAGACTATTTTAAGGATAGATAAACAAGATTCAATAGGTACCTGTGAGATAAGATCTACCCACGTAGTTTTGTGTGGGTTGGTAGAATAACAATTTTCTATTCAACAATATTGACCGTGAATATTGTGAAACGATAGCTAGAGACAAAAACGTTCATAAACCCTTTATATATTAACAAACAAATTAACTTTTTCATGATTCTAATTAAGCTGTGAGGTACCTAGTGCCTGTCGGTCAAGAGATAAACGATCGAATTCCGACCGTCGCTGAATTAAACTCCCAATTACCGCGCTCTTTTTGCTCTCGATTAAAATCCACTCTCGCATTCAGCAGATAATCGTTTGTGAGTCGATCCCTGTGCTCATCTCGCGTGGTGCACTCGATATTACTGTTGTGACATTCAGATTAGAGATCGCGAGCCGCGGTCTGTTTGTCTGTTGTCTCAACAGCTGTTTGTGGTTGTAAGTCGTGCAATTAATTTGATGTTCGGTGAGTGGAACTACATTGGCTGAACTCTGATGAATTATTGAAAGTAGTTTCTTTGCTTAATAAGAGATTTGCTCTTAAATCATCATCAATCTCTTAAATCTTCAATTAGTCATTTAAAACGAGAATTGCAAAAAATATTCAATTACAAGAAAATTTATCAAAAATATAATATAAGATCTTGACTTCTAATTAAACCCAGAGGGACAGTGGAAATAAAACCGAAGCAATTGAGGAATTGACGAATGTTAATAAAATGAATTGAAAATATGAAGTACTGTGTCAATATGAGCCAGGCTGAGTTCTTGTTATTACAAAAAATAATTGAAAACGTACCGTCCATTACCATATATTAAAACGAATTGGTTCGGATTATTTCAATACAGATCCGCACTGAGATAACGTATACCTATGTGATGATGGGTTTGGTATTTTAACATTGGAGTTTATTCCTCATGACTGCCGACAACTACGTAGCTACGCGTAGTCGGCGTAGCTCGGCGTAGCGCTCGTAGCAACGTGACGTGGCGGGATTCGTAGTACTTGAGCTAGCTACGTTGATTCAACGTCAGTGAGACACTCGCGTCGGCAAGTGATGTCTGCTATCGTGCTGTATGTCTGCTGGTGATGATGTATTTTTGACTGCGACTGTAAAATTGGAAGTGAGAAAGTACCCACTTTGTTGAATAAGAAGATAATTTTCTTATGTCTCAATTTTTTACCGACTTTACAAAAAGAAGAGATTTCTTAGTTAGGATGTAGGTATGTTTTTTTATTAAGTATTTATATAGAACTTATTCATCTACATAAACTTTACAATAAATGCCTTTTTAAATTATTTACTTCTTTCATGATCAATTCCGAGTTTTCTACCAAAGATACTTGTAAGCCCCGCGAGACCCATTGTTTATCTTAAAAGACATTACGTATTCATCTTCAAAGACAATTTCTTTATAAGTAGCAGACATTTCACATACGTAGGTAAGCTTAGCCAATATATCTGTTACGGGTAAAGCTAGAAGGTGGAGTAAACCTAGGTTTACCCGGGTTGACTTACACTTAAATTCTGCAATTCTAAATGTCACAGCAGAGTATCTTGCTACCTATTAGTTTTTTTCTATTAAAGCTATTAAGTTTATGCTCTTCAAGCGATTACGATAGCCTGTGTATGTTTTTTTCAATTATAAATGTTTAAAATGACCTTGGATTTTCATTTCACTAATTAATTGGACAAATTTTTAACATTACCCAGTCAGAGTTGGGTAGACCTAGGTGAGCATGGGTAAACCCCGAATTAAAACTTATTTTACTTATTATTCGGACTTTAACCAAGAAGCTTGGGTAATACTAAGTCAACCCGGGTAAACCTAGGTTTACTCCACCTTCTAGCATTACCCGTAACATATCCATTACATTGTGGTTATTGTGGTTAATTGTTTTTTTTATGTTTAATTGCGTTTTCTATGTTCAGTGAATTAGACAAATTGGATTTACCTATAGACTGGAATTAGACGTCACGACTATCAGGTGAATAGCGTATTTAGCTGGCTCATGAGTTAGCAGTATGTGTACCTACATGCTCAGTGCATTCAAGACTGGTCGGATTGTAACTCGAGGTAATTATATGTAGGTATATAACTATAGCACGTTCATTAGTACGGATTATTGTAAGCCGCTTAACATCTGTCGCTAAACATACGAGAGTTCGGATTTATTTGATAATCATACTAATACCTAAAGGAGGTCAGAGTGTGGCTAATGATTATGGATTAACAAATTGACAACAAAGTTTTGAGTCAACACATAATCTGTTTCGCAAACATACCTAAATGTAAACAACTCAAAAAGATGAAACCGTGTTGATGTTACAAGGCTTTTATTTTTTGGCTCTTGATATTTTAAATATCCAGTAATCCGACACTGGGTGTCTTTTATTAGAATATATTGTTATGCTTGAAATTGTCGCAAGATGCCGAAACCACGCAATATCCAATTCATTAATAATGCATAATTGACTTGAACTCGAGAAGGGTCACATCCGGAACAAATAGCTAATAAGGAATATTGCAGATTACCTACCATTCGCCTTTGAATGAGTTTGTGTAAGTTTGTACTTTATAGCAAGTAGTTCTAACTTCCGACGTAATGAAGGTTTCAATGTCAGAGTGAACGATCTTTGTGAACACAACTTGGAGGAATTTATGTTGAGACATGACGCACACACACATATCAATGCTATCGCGGTCCTTTCTGCTTAACCACTTTTATGCTAAGATCTTGTTTTGCTGCTGAATGAAAAGCCTTTGATATTTAAATCATTAATATGAAGAAAAATAAATGTAATGTCCGCGCTAGTATCTACCTACTCAGGTACCATTTCCATTTCATTTCGTTACAAACAACCGTATTAGAAGAGACATACATAAGGCAGGTGCATAGTACCTAGGTACATAGGACTCCATTCTTACACCACAAGACATAACCTAACTAGACTGATACATATTTGAAATAGCAATACCTAAATTATATTCCAATGTGTCAAACAATAAGAATAACATTTATATCGTCGCACCCTCGTCACAGAAAGAGCTGTTTATCTCCAGGTTATGTATGTGTGTGTGACAAAGCGATGCAAAACAACTTCAGTCATTTGGAATACAGGAAAATATTTCACAGGATTTCGAAAGTAGATGAGCTGTAATGTATGATAATACAATGAACGATGAGATTCTGTGTTTTAGCTGAAAGACGTCAATGCTGGACAGAAGGCTACCCCAAGGCACCACTTCGGTTTTCAGCGACCTACTTATTGCTGTATACCTATTATCAGATTATCAGACACTTCTTTGTATACCTATGTATATTGTTTACTAGATAGCACATACCTAATGCATCACCTGCCGTCGCTAGTTCATTGAATATATTCTGACTATCCATCACGACACCTGTATCATCAACAACAGCTATATGCCGACGTCACGGTCCAATACCTCAGTCAATGTTAAATACATACATCGTAGTATGTCGCTTGGGAATAAACGCAGTTAGAAATGTTAACAGCTCAAACACCATAAATAACAAAAGCCGATTAGTGAATTCTCACAATATATCACACGATTGAAATTCTACCCGCGTTACGTGCGCTCCTATGTTTACACAACTTTAGCACGCGACTGTACACATACACACACACGCATCAAGTAAACATTGTGTTGGTGTCTGTACACACAGATTACACAGAATTATCTATGTACATCTCGTATTACAGACCTCTGTAAAATAAACGTTGAAGTGATTTTAATTTTCGTTTGTATCTTACATTTTTCATTAGAATTTCCAAACGTTTTGATGAATAAGAATTTTCATGAAATTGATTTTTTTTATAATACAGCGAATATTCTGCAAAAGCTTACTATAAATAAAATATTTAGCTGGTTCCTGCATAAACAAGGCAGTAGGACCAAGTGAAGTCGATATTCAAAGCCGTGAAATAACAGAACGAGACAGGTAAACCTGCTCAATCGTGTTCCGGACTCAAGCTTTTGTACAAATAGTTTGTGAAGCTGTAGGCTATGGTAATCATTTCTGGTTTTACTATGCCAGTGAATAAATAAACAATACAATACATAAACAGTAATGTATTACTGTAGTTATAGTTCTACATAACGAGATTGACAATAACGTAGTTCACTTTTCGATTCCACTGAAATAGTTATTAAAGAGTAGGTACATTTGGTATTATTTTATTATATTCTTTTAGCTGTTACTGTAAACTGTTTAGGCAAACTAAGCTCCAAAAGCCAAAGTAGAGATATCACAAAATCTGCAAACACTTGCTGGAAATCACACGGCGGAATACTCAATTGTCATCTATTTCATACTTCACATTTAGACTAATTGAATTTGTACTCGAAAGCTGAAATCCGCAGCAACCAGCAGCTGTGAGCGCGAGTTGTGACGTCACCATTAACATACACGAGCGATAATATTGAGCAGCCTAGGAAAGTGAAATGTTTAAGGAAAAATGTCTTTACCTATGTTTAGTTCAAGCTAAGTTTGCGTGTCGATGTTTCTGTGGCGCAGCAAAGGTATGATTGTTAAAGTAATAGATGAATATACCTATATGTGTACCTACCATATGCACCACTAGTAGGTATGTGTCACATGACGAATATACTCAACTCTCCAGCATGTTATATATTCCTGTTGCCTCGCACTCAGCTGACACAGTTCCATATTCCATTTCATTGATATTCCGAAACTTTTGGCAATCTCAAATACAAATCTTGTGCTCCAATAATTATTTACGTTTTTCCAAATAAAAATGGTTGTGTATTCTCAATTTTCAAAAGTACCTACGTAAAATTTTGAGGGCAAAACTAACTGCAATAAATTCGGAAAACCTTTTCATTAGCCTTTTCTCAACATTACTTACAAGTCAGTTTCCAAAATAGAAAGCTCCAGTCACAAAGAATTTGATGTGGAAACTTGAGAACATTTGTGTTAGGGACAAATAAACTTGAGACTTTTCAGAAATCTGTTTACACGACAGAACGCACCATCAGCAGCTGTATTTGCTACAGATTTGTTCACAAAGTTGTTAAAATAAAACTTTGAAGTAAATTGTACTGCAGGGACTGAGCAAGTTGTTTCTTTGTTTGCATAATTTGAAACTTGTGTATATTCTCTAAAACATTCGGATATAAACATTTGGAAATAGAGTTAGTTTGAAGTATGCACACTCACACACAAGCATGTTGCGGTGCTACGTATCTATATATATCAATTTAGGTTTCACAATTTGTATAAAAACTGTGCAAGAGTGCACCACGGAAATAGTTATATTTTATTTAACTAGTTAACTTCCAAAGAGACAGAACTACCTCAGGATAAATGGTGCAGTATGAATACCTAGGACTTGATGGATTCAAATCCTCCTAAATTGTAGCTGAAGTGAGAAGATAAAGGTTTGCCGCAGAATGTCGTGACGGCGCGCAATAAAT
The DNA here is from genome assembly GCA_033682625.1 of Helicoverpa zea x Helicoverpa armigera. NCBI lineage: Eukaryota > Metazoa > Arthropoda > Insecta > Lepidoptera > Noctuidae > Helicoverpa > Helicoverpa zea x Helicoverpa armigera. The sequence continues at coordinate 2,987,367 of JAWIIS010000050.1, forward strand.
AACGTGTCTTCATGAAACTTGCAAACAAATGTGGGAAAACCCTGTAATGTATGGGGGACCCGCTGAATACGTTTTATTGTGAATTACATTGTCAGAGCGTTTTAAAATTTAAATTGTATCTTAAGGTCATCATCTGTTCAAGTGGTTTTAGATCTAGGTACAGGTCGGTAATATCTTTATGGTAAAGATAACAATCATTACTAAGCGATAGGTACCTACATATTATTCTCGTACCTAGCACATGCCATATTCAATTATTTAAATAGTCCTTCAGGTGAAAGCCTCCTCAATATCATGTAAATGGCACGATATCCGCGGCGCGGTGCCGCAGGGTGCGCGCGTGACGTCACACGTCGCTCAGCTGTTCAATAAGACGTGACGAGAGAGCGGGTGAAACAAGAACTCGAACAAGATATTAGGTGTTTTATAAGAAACAGTCAATTGATTCAGTTTATTTGAATGATTATCTATCTAGACACACGGCAGTGTGTCCGCCAAGTTCGAGCAAAAAAGGCGACACACCGGCCGTGGGTTATATTACACGAACCATTTCGGGCCAAATTCGACCCCCCTGTAACTCAAAATCTATTTTATTTACGCATATCAAATTTCTAGTATCTGTTGAGACCCCCTCACTTATCTAAAATACAAAATTTCATTAATATACCTATTGTAGGTCTTGAGATATTAACGTCAGAAAATCGCTATTTTTACTATACACTGATTCACTTATTCACTTATTCACTTATTCACTTATTCACTGATTCACTGATTCACTGACTCACTCATCAAAAACCTAGACCACTTCCAATGGTCGTATTGACTTGAAATTTGGCATGGAGGTAGGTCTTTATGTCAAGGTAAAGGGAAAAATCTGAAAATGGCCAAGTGTGAGTCGGTTTCAAAATAATGAAGGTGTTTTATACCCGGTGTAAATTTATACCCCTAAGGAACTAAAACGAACTAAATTTATCTATATTTATATAATATATTTTCGAATGGTACAAAGGTTTGTATTTAGTCAAAGTAAAGTAAAAATCTGAAAACGGCCAAGTGTGAATCACTTTCGAAAATAACGAATGTGTAACTTTGATCCACGAACATAATATATGATAACATGTCATGTCAGTCAGTTGGTAAATCTAGTCATAGTTAATCTAGTTCATTTCTTTGTAAGAAACATAGTGCATATTAAAAAATCTAAAAGATAGTATAAATGAGACATTTCTTTAACTAACTTCATCATAAGAAAAAAATAAAATAAACAACCTTACAAAAATAAATGAAATCCCACCCAAAACAAAAATGTGAAAGACTGCCAAGTTCGATAATATGGGAATGCTTCGCCTATAAAAGAAGTGAGATCTGAATAAGTACCAAGTTCCATACACATACCTCAGTTAAAATAGTTACTTTTTAATGATGATTACTTGGCAAGTTTTAATAGAAAATTAAATACTTGATTCATTGCGTTTAGTAGGTTTAAAACAAGGTGTATGAAAACTTGCCAAGTAACATCATTAAAAAGTAACTATTTTAACTGAGGTATGTGTATGGAACTTGGTACTTATTCAGATCTCACTTCTTTTATAGGCGAAGCATTCCCATATTATCGAACTTGGCAGTCTTTCACATTTTTGTTTTGGGTGGGATAGGTACTTACAGCATAATTGAACGATAGCTGATATTCTTTTCTTTTATCATGTAAGTACTTATCGATCGTTCGTATGTTGCCATTCCAGCTACAAGTAAATAACGTTTTAGAGCTTCCTATACCTACTCGAATCTACCTTTGAACGCCCATTCTACCAGGACTTCAAAGCATCAAAGAGTATTTCTAACGTTGGGTTTCCTTGCTGCGGGAAATGTGAAATCATAAACATGTTGAAAGCTATGAGGCGCCATATCCGTCAGTTGCACGCGTGTTCATATCATCGGCGATGAGTGAACATGTTAATGAGACGCGACTCTTTCACGAGACTATTTGCATTTTTTGTTAACGTTATACAGTTATTATTGCTTTTGATAAATGATCAAACAATTCACATTAGCATTAGATCATCATCCTACCGTATCAGACACATCTATCTACATGTACATATGCTGTAGGTAAGCATTTTATGCAATTTTAACGGTTTGTACTTATTACTTAAAAACAAAAACAATTCCATATACAATGCAAAAAAATTGCGGGAAAATAAATTCAAAGACACATACGCAAGGAGAATCCTCCCGCGCCTCATCTAGCTCGCGAGTTTCTAAATCTAAAATTCTAAAATAATGAACATACCAGAGGCAGCATTAGCTTAGACTTACACTATCCAAACTAGCGCCGCCTTTAACAGTCTGTCTAGGAAATATCGACCTTATGCACTTCAAATTTAGCATTTCTTTCACATCAAAAGGAACAGAACTTATGTCTTTCTTGAAAATCGCTTTAAATATCTATTTATCTCTGTCTTATTTATATATCTATCCCGCTCATTTCGTGCGTGACGTCATTGACGTGTCATTTGTTTCATTAAACCATCGACATTAACCATTTGTTTACTCTTTCTTACATAATCAATCTATCTCTTTCATTTCGTGCGTGACGTCATTGGCGTGTGTTTTGTTTCGTTTTAAACATTGTTTATTTATTCTATGGCTTGCAAAAATCTAGCTCTTTACATGTTGCGTCAGTGGAATTTAAAAATATTTTTGAAAATAGCAGCACATTTTATTATTCATTTTTATTTACTAAATATTTATCAAATATTATTTTATGTAAGTATAGCCTCAAATCAGTGAAATGTATTTTAATAAATTTTAAAATTGGAACGCCAGCTCGAATTTTGAATGACGAATATTGTAGGTAAATGTTCGGCATGAGGTCAATGACCAGTTTTGTGTTTGGGTTTAATAGTTAGAATATTAGCAAGTTAACTTAATATTTTTCATTGTTAAGGTATACTTACATTATACAGTTAGAAAATTATATTGTTATGATTACAATTCTTGGAATTTCAATTCTAAGAATCAATAGGTAGAATAAAATGATTTTTCTCCGTGATTTTATATTGTTGTGGAATTTAGTATGTAAGAATATTTTTAAATCTTGTTTTCAAAAGTGTATATAAAAGGTAACAATAAAGAATGTAAGTATTACAATCTTTGTTATTTTTATTATATTCACAACAATACAAAACTTACATTCTATCTGCGAAATAAAATTGTATTCAGATATACCTAAGTAGCCTTGTTATAAAACCTCGAGGAGAATTTCAATATAACAGCACACGGTTCGCGTCGGATTGATTTAACTCGTCCACAACGGTAGCCTTTGTTACCAGATAACTGAATTCTAAGATACGATGAAATTCTCACTTACATTCCTACGGTTTTGTTATTGGTAGAAAAATAAATCAAGAACAATTTTATTGTTCCAATTTTTCTTCTATTTCAGCTTGAAATAAAAATACCTACAATATTTTTCGTACGAAAAATAAAATAGAATATTTTTATTTTGCAAATATGGGTAGATATACAAAAGTTGCATGAGGCTGAACAGGATGCGTCACAATGAACATCCGCCTGCAGGGTACTGCGTTGAGCCTTTCTGCCAAACACAAAAGAAAACGTTGCGCATTCACGAGAAAAACCGCTTCAAAAATAAGTATTTCCTAGCGTTACATACGCCTATACCATTAGGTATATTTCTTTACGTTAATAAACCTGATGAATACGCCTGCGGCAAGCTACGTCACATATTTTTCATACTTATCTGAAGTTGGTAAGTATACCTAAGTTGCGAATAATGTATGAGCTTTTACTCAATGCTGCATTAGCTGTAATAAGTTCTCCAAAATATCACCAACAGGTAGGTAACTCGGATGCAATAAGCAGTAATTAGCGTGACATATGTATGTATGCGCAGACGTGCGATATCCGTCGCACGCGCCGTTGTCTCTGTGTGCGTGCAGAAGCGTGTCAGGTGTTATGAGATATGGCTGACTGGAGCACTAATATTGTTAGCATTTCATATCAAGAACCAAGACTTTGTAATAGTGCTAGGAAGTTAATTTATGTGATTCATACTGATTAACAAAACTGTATGTAATAATAGCTTTAATAAGCAGATAAACCAGAGTGGGACCTAATTAAAGCACCAATACGAAGCCCATGAGGTTCAAATTGTATTCTGCATGTAATTACAAATAACGAACAATACCGTGACCAAAACATTAATTACCTGTAACGAAGTTACGAAGCCTCTAATGGCAACATTTTTGCTGAATAGAATTCCTGGTAATAATTAACTGACGTAATTTAATTAACGTCGTGTTTATATTAATACACGGTTATGTTGGTAATTAATAACAGAATAGAATACCTTTTACAGATATGATATGAATACACAAGATATCTACAATTAAAGGCGTTAAAGTTGTAATTGTTAATCAATAGAAACAATAGAAATTCGTCAACTATTATGAATATCAAGGAGTGGTAACAAATACTGTTCCCTAGTATTAAGTACTCCTTGGTATTTGGCTCCTTATGATAACGTACACTCTATACATATGTAATGTACATATAATGTACTTACTCAGTGGTCGGAGCTACCACTCGTGCTCTCTTAGCGGCGTGTCGGCTATCTCGACGAACACTGAGTACACAAAGATGGGCACTAATATGTACATGGAATATATAACTACTGACAATATTCTGGTAAAGGACCTTCATGAGCTAATTATTTGGTATACGCAGAGATGGACTGATATTAATAATCAACATTCATAGAGTTAATGAGACATTTACCGACATTTACCTACCAAGACACAGAACAGCATTTTCTCTATGACATGTAATTTCAAGAAGTCAGAAACACTGTGCTCATTTTGCCACCGACTTCTGAGAGCTGATCATTTACAGCCTTACTTATAAAAAACAACAAATCATCTTCTAAGCATTGTTTTAAGTAATTACTACTTAAAGCCTTAAGTAGTGATTAAATTATTTTGACCGATAAACGTTGCTTAAGCATGTCTTAAGTAATGAACAGATAATGACATAAAAACATACTAATTTCTCAACACTACCGGAATGTTGGTAGCTTAAAAAAATATTTGTCATCAAAACGTTGTGTAATGGCAACAATGGTATCCGTAAAATATAAAATTAAAAAGTTGAGCTGTCAATAAACCGGAAATGAAAAATCAGCTGGTAAGAATCCAGCCATTTTGATAATTAGCGGGTTAAACAAGGGTGTGAGGCTACTTAATTTGACAGCTCATTTAAGACATTGCTAAGAAAATGATTTAGGTAAGCCACGTTTATAAGAAAGATTTTTTCTTAAACACCCATTAAGTATAACTTATTATTTAATTCACGTTTATAAGTAAAACTGTTTATTTTTATAATTTTTCTTATCCTTGTAGCTTATGAATGTAAATTGATGTATGGGCGGCGCATGCGCTTACTTGGTGTAAATATGTCTGAGTCACGGCGATCTATCTTGTTCGACAACACGAGGCTCTCCTCATACTGCTGCGAGAATTATCATTAATGTTCTTCTACAAAATAACCACGGAATAAAATACCTACTATAATAAAATTTGAAAGTGATTTACTTAATATTCGGGGACATGTAAATCTAGAAATTCGGTCCTATTTATTTTCGGTACTAGGAATGGTGAATTTAATGAAGTATAATGATGATGATATGATGAATAGTTCTATTTGCACTGATTGAGCTTTCAATTAATTTTGATTTTAGCAATTGACTGGGTTAATTACCTAAATGAATAATAAATTCGAATGTGTAATTTCAATTTATATTTAAACTCAAACATTTCTAAATAGTGTGTACTAAAATAATTTTCTGTTAGGTACTATACAGCAGGGTTAAATTAGGTATATTGCTTATCCATTGACCTTTCAGCTCTCGCTAATACAATGAAAAGCTTTAACATCACATAATTTACACATTTTTTCGTAATGCCTCCCGAAAGATAGACTGGTAGAAACTTAATTGAAACCTCACAAGCTAAGTTTCCATTGACAATAGCAAAATTGTACCGTACTTGGTAATGGCCCTATTTACATAGCTATTTGCTTCATAATCCGTGTCTACATCCAGTGGTCGCGACAATATGCGACTGAACGCGACTGTATTACACTATTAGTGTTTGTGTCACATCTAAACACAATATTTTGTTAGCGATATATGAACATTATGAGATTTTAATAAGAATACTTACAGGTGTTCAGTTTTCAAGTTGATAATAATATTTATAATGCAAAATTATCAATATAGGTATGATTGCGAATAATTGTGGCACATATTCTCTACTAGCTTTTGCCCGCAACTTCGTTCGCGTGGAATAGTGACTACCAGCAGATTTTTGATTTGACCAATAGATGGCGCTATATGTCCGGAATATTTTTTTTTTTTTTTTTTTGTAATAAAAACTATCCTATGTCCTTTCTCAAGTTTCAAACTATGTCTGTACCAAAGGACATTGTTCAATTTTGGCCTAAGAACCGATGTGAATATAAATTATACTATAATTTTCATTTAATTTTTTATTGTTTGAAACATATTTTAGTTTTCCACGGACACTTCAAATAAATAAATTCCAAATAAAAAGTTGGGTCACAATTATTGATGCCTTATAAAATGTTTCCGTCAGCCAGTGCTGCCAGTTTCGGAAGTTTTCGCGATTTCGGTAAATACGGACCGAATTGAGAACCTCCTTTCCGAAGTCGGTTATTAAAATTAGTTGCTAACACTTTATTCATTTAAATACCTAAATTGACTAGCTAGAAAAAAACTAGTATTCTATATGTTATATATAATAAATAAATAAATAAATAAATGTTTTAAGCGAAATCGCGAATTTCTAGCTTGGCATTCGAGTAGGATTATAGTTTTCGTAATTGGCAACACTGGTGTACTTCAGTCAGTTTGCTAGAAGTCAGTTTGATTGCTTTGCGACTATCGTTTTTTTTGTGATTTTCTATGCGTTTCATGGTTTTATTCTAACAACTTTGGCTTGATTACGGACTCCGATTAGATTGCGTACTTGGTAGACTCGGCTGTGTGTAAAGGACTGGATTTTCCTGGGATTTTCGGATATTGCTCTGTCTGTGATCGAATTTAGTTGTATTATAATTACAACAATGGATGCAGAATATAGTATATTGTATAAATTGTGGATCTGCTGGAGGTTCTTTGGTATTAGAAAACGAAGATATACTTCGTTGCATACAACAATGGACTGTTCCCCGTATGGTAAGTGGTCTACGAAAGTGTTTTTCTAATTTTGATAAGAATGTTACTACCTACTTAAGTTTTCATAAGCACACAATTTCTCGGTTTTCAAATTAATTGCCACAATTGCAAGTTACTTGACATTTACTAATGTTTTATTGTATTTATTTATTACAGGTTGAAGCTCATGACCTTATATGTACGACGTGTTGGTCTGAAGCAGTCGAGCATAATAAGATGCAATGCACTGTTGGACGCAATTGTGTACTTTGTAAGAAGCTCCTACCATCAGGCATTACTGTTGCAATTGTATCGTTGGGCGTAGAACAGTGGGCTGTTGTGCCCACATAATGAATATAATTTGGTATTTAAGCTGGGCGAGATACCAAAATTCAATTGAACCCCCTGCTCAGTTCTTAGATAATATATTATTGAGAAATATTGATGATTAAAAACCTTTAATTGAATATAAATATTGTTTTTATTGCACATCCTCGAAAACCTCTTTCATTGTTATTGGTAAACCTTACTTTAACTGTTAAATTATTTTGTGTGGTAATGACATTTTTAGTATGGTCTGTGCCTTCTTGGTAATAGACCGCGGGTTCGATTCCCGCCTTATGGCATGTAGATAGCTAGGTAACTGTCTAATATAAAAGTAGTAACAATCATTTAAATAAATAATTCTCCATCGTAATAACATCGATATTTTATGAATTGTGGTGAATGGAGCTCTTCCATTTTGGATACTTATGCGTTTTATCACAAATCCAAAGTGGATTCACTATATATTAAGAAACGTAACGTTGAAAGCAAAAGCGTTTAGGTAGTTGTTTTTCATACAAATTCTAAGCATTTATGAAAACTAGTCACACGCCCCGTCTTCGCACGGTGGCAATGTAAAACCTTGGTGTAAACCTTCCTCTTGACCTACTCTATCTATTAAAAAAAATCGCACCCAAATCCATTGCGTAGTTTTAAAGATCTAAAGCATTCATAGGGACAGACAGAAAATGCAACTTTATAAAATGATCATTGTCAAAGAATTCTCTTAAACTTGACTAGGTACTATCTCTTTTCCTAGTATCTAGTAGAGTAGTCTTTCCCTAGATCTAGAAGAGAACATATAGAGCTGTACATAGTGTTGTTGATATTTTGAAGAGTGTAGTTTGATTTTTAATTAATACTACTCTGATATTTCACGCAAGCTTGGTTATTTTTTATTTATAACCTCAAAATATTAACTTTTTTCGTAATTATTTTAGTTTCCTGAAGTGTCCGTTCGTGAAAACTTATTTCATAGGATTCCATATAATTTAAAGAGTTTATAGAAGTCACTTTCCATTCGAACGGTTCTTAGGCAGAACATGTATGGAGCCGGAACAATGTCCTTTCACACAAATCGGTTCAGTAGTTTAGGCGTGAAGAAAAGACAGACAGACAGACAGAAAGACAGACAGACAGACAGACAGACAGACACAGTTACTTTCGCATTTATAATATTAGTTTGGATATTAGTTTGGATAGTTTGGATTTCAACTGTTTGAAACAATGCCTAGATTATAGCTAATAATAGGGGTTAAAGTATGAAATTGCCGATTTGTACTGAAAACCTAAATTGTATTTTTTTTAAATTTTTAACAAACTTATTTAATCAAAATAGTTGCCATTATTATCTATACATTGCGGTCATCTAATAAGAAGGTCATTTATGCCTTTACGATAGAACTCTGAGGATCTAGACTGCACAAACAGTGTGAAAGAATTTTGTTCTGCCTCCTGGGAAGAAACTTCTTGTGACGTAGATAATTGTCCAAATCACAAAAAAAATGGTCGTCCGTTAGAGCAAGGTCTGGCGAATATGGAGGAAGACGAATAGTTTCCAACTGCAGTTCCTGAAGAGTTAAAACGGTTTATTTTGCTGTATGAGGCCTCGCGTTGTCATGGAGCAATAGCGGTGAAGGTCGATTCATGAGTCGTGGCTGTTTTACTGCTAATTTTTTCAACATTATTCGGTGTTCGGCTGGGTATCTGGGTAGTTTGACTAGGATCGGCGTTCACCGTCTCTCTTAATTTCTCGTTAATCACCTGTCAGGCGGTCTTTCTCATGGCTCGTTCTTCAAGTCGAAGTTTCCACCACGAATGCGTTTAATCCAAAATCGCACGGCGCGTTCTTTAGCAGACACCTCTTCAAATGCAGCATTGATATTGCGGGCTGTTTCTGCCGTTCAATCCCGCGTCGGAACTCATATTCAAAAATTACTCAAATTTTCGCAGTATCCATCTTTCTTGTTTAAGTTGAATAACAAAAACAATTGAACATCGATAATCAAATGTTTCACATTTTTTAAAAGAAGAACATTACAGAAACCACGTGAAAAAAGTTCCATTCGAAAACCTCAAACCATGAAGACTCTATGGCAATTCAAAAACCTACTAGAATAAAACGGCAATTTCATACTTTAACCCCTAATATTTGTGTGCGCTAATGAGATCATACTTCATGCGATTACCAGAAACGCCACAAAGCATTGAATTAGTACAATCAGCGGCTGCAGCGCTGCGTAACATCGCTTGAACCGACTCAGCAAACAATACGCCATGCGCTGCACGTGACACTACTTTGAAAATGTTCCACCATACGTCGACGGTGTTAAACTGATAGTAATCCAGATTTTACTGAACTGAGTATTGAAATTCCATCAATTGCACCATGTCTGTGGTTTTTCCTTTAACATGTTTCTCAAAGTTGGTATGTAGTTCGAGGCGCTCTAACAAGACTGCATTGTTGCTTTGCTTGGCATTGTTCTCATGAACTGCATTACTCACACTGAGGCTTCGCTGTTGTTTACAGTACCTACAAACAACTTAGTTTCTGTAATTAGTTCGTCGAGAGTGAAGTTGAGTAAGATGTGAACTTGTGAGGGAATCACAACATGAGTCAAAGTTCTACTTAAGCAAAACACTTGAGTCGTAAGCCGATTTATATGTCAAACCCACAAGCGATTTTACATGCAGGATTTTCTCAATTCATTTAATTCCACTGAATCTTAGCAATTTCGTTATCTTGGGAAAGACTTCAGGATAAACGTTGTCTGATGTTATCGGTTAGACTGATTTCCCGACGGGATAACAACATCCACTTTTAGATAGGAACCGATATTATGTAAAATTATTAGAGCTAAGGTGTGAATTGGTTCTTGGGTTGTTCAGATAATTTTAAAAGTTGTAGGTACATAGATACTAATCCTAAAAACATAGATACTAATCATAGAATTTATTACAAAACATCTAAAACGTAAATGTTATCAACACATCTCCAGTGTACAACACTCGTGCACTGAAACTGTCCCCCGCACTAACCGACTGCACAGAGTTGTTATTGCCACGCGTGACTACAGCGATGTGGTATATTGCTGTGTGACGTCACACGTCCCGGTGTCTCACACACTGCGAGGAGACTGGAGGAGGTAGCATCAGCTCTTCTCAAGTAAGGCCCTGTGTTTGTATTGTACACTTGAGATGCTGATTGGTGTCTCTCTTAATATGAAATGTTTGTCCTGAGACAAAGAGGTTTATGTAAAGTATGGAAATGAGTCACATTCACTGAAGGAAATTATGTTTGCTGTGATTTATGTTGGAATATGTATTACTTGTTCTATAGATGTACCTAGGTACTACTCTTCGATGTACCTACCTACTCGAAGGTTGACATCTTCATGCGAATCGTGGATGTCTTGGAATTTATATGTATGGAGTAACATTTCTGTCACAGTGTGACACACGCGTAAAGTTTCTTTGTGTTTCAGCAGCAATGTACATCTGAAATTAAGTTAGCAAAGTTTCTATATGTTCACAACAGCTTCCGTATCAACATACCTACCTATAAAATTTCAGATAATAATTTTCACGATCCCAGTCAACGTGTTCCAAAGTAAAAAATAAAACTCAAAAACAGCGAGTTTAAAATGTTGAAAAGACGGCGATCAATTTGACTTTACATGTGAAGCGAGATATACCGACCAGTAAAATTGATTAGGTACACCACACCGCAACACAGCATTGATTTTATCAGGATTATCAGGAACAGAGGTAAGAGGTGGTATATTTTCGTCATCTTAACCGCAGATCTTACTTTTAGGTATATTGAAGTTCCGGATTTAAACAGTGGATACTAGCCACCAAGTCTGATAGTAAACCGAAACTGCCGCAACATTTGATGCGCTATGAATCACTCCCGCATTTAACGAGTTCCCGCAACTTGTAGACAATTAGCCGAACCGGAGATTAAACACAAGCTTGACCGCGCGGACGGACCTTTATTGATACCTAAGGCGGATGAATCTATAATTAATTAGACCTTTCCTAACTGACCGTTTGGGAAGATTACAAATTATTTTTACTCCTGCTATGATGTTATTAGAAGAAGGAAAAGCTATAATATCGGCTAATTATAAGCAAGTACCTAGCCAGTCGTTTTTCTGATATCAGCAACATTAATTTTCACTTCGCTACTAGGAATTCTGTAACCGCACATCATTTGTTTTGTCTCGGTTCTATAGTTAGACTACAACATGTTTTGTTCAGTTTCTATGTAGTTCTGTCTGTACGTCTGTGTCAGCGGTTCAGTTCTCGCGACTACACTAGTTGTAGCGAACGGTTTGTTCACCACAACACACAGTGATTATGTTATTCGTATGTTATGTAACTAAACCTCATTATGACACTGTGTACACGAAATTAGGTAAATCGGGTGTGATGTTACAGTGAATAAACAATGGTAGCAATAATGTTAATATAAAAGATTCGTGTATTCCTAATCTGATGATGAGAACCGAAACACGATTAGGTAATATTTCAGTTGTTAGCTTTTAACGTTCAGAATATTAGATAGGTACTGTTTATTTAAAACGTATAACGACAAACACATTGTTGGTTATAGAAAGTTTATTGTAATTAGAATACAGACATGGTAATTAGTTACATAGGTAGTTCACAAACACACGTCGTACTTAACTACATAGCCACGGTCGCGAGAGCTATAACACAGCGTGCGAAATATATGGCGTCGTGCGCCGGACTGGCGACTCAGCGAGCGTCCCCGCTCGTGAGAGTAGGCCCTCGCTCCCCTCTGCCGGCCGGCCACGCATTGGTCGGCTCGGTGATCATGCGATGGCCTTATATGGCCATGGACTCGACCACGAAAAGTAGGCGCGCGTTACACACTCCCCCTTTAGACCAGGGAGGGTCCCCCGACTGGTCGAACAACAGTAACGCGAGGCTCTAAGTTACATCACAAGGTAAGTAACATTATAAGTTAAACATTGCAAGGTAAGCAAGCCTATATAGCCTATAAGGTAAATAACAATACAGTAGACTTAAAAAGGTAAACAATACAAGATATGTAAACTTGAAAGGTAACCAATACAAGGTAAGTAAACTTATAAGGTAAACAACACAAGGTAAGTAAACTTATAAGGAAAACAACACAAGGTAAGTAAACTTATAAGGAAAACAACACAAGGTAAGTAAACTTATAAGGAAAACAACACAAGGTAAGTAAACTTATAAGGAAAACAACACAAGGTAAGTAAACTTATAAGGAAAACAACACAAGGTAAGTAAACTTATAAGGAAAACAACACAAGGTAACAGTGGCGAAGGGTGGTTTAATGAAATAGGGAAGCCGCAGCAAAAAAAAAAAAACTGGGGGGGGAGTACTCAGGGATGGGAGGGAGAGATAATGAAGGTAATTCCTCAGTCCACCTTTTAGCACTGACTGAGAGACTGATAGTTTGAACATGTTTTCTCGAGGAATTCGGCAGATTATTAATATCTAAGTATAAAACTTTATTATCTTTAGTTAGGTATATTAACTACTAGAATCTGAGAAAAGTTGGCACTAGAAACAATACATTTTAAGTATTTAATTTACAACGGCCATTGATATTTATCGTAGGTATATGTTTCATAAATCCGTCAGGACGTTAGTAATTTTAATATTGACGTAATATAGGTAGGTAATTCACCCGTGCGGCGTGCCCGAGTTTTATAACACGTTTTTATTTTCAAAACTTAACCTTGAAAAATAAGTTCCTTCTTAAAGTAAATAATCTGTCGGAAAACAGTATTGCGATAAATGCTATCCTAGTCTAGTGTTAAAAGTAGGTACACTAAAAAGAAACCTGATGCAAACTGTCTGTATACGTATCAAACAAAATAACTCAATTCAACGAAGGTATCTCTATTTTCACTACACACTCTGTACTTGTACTGAGTACCATGTGAACCATGTCACAGTGCGATCGCGAGGATTAGTAGGGAGTAATGATACTGCCAACTACTATGAGTACAAAAAATTATAAATCTCCAAGTAGGGTCATTAAATCGCGGAGAATCTTAACACCGCGATTCAGGATTTGCATAAAAATGCACAACGCCATCTATGTTGACGTAATGTAACTAAAACACTTTAACATAAAATATTGTACACACACGAACTAGGTATGTTATTTCCAAATGATACACACACCAATAAATTCAATTAAGTAATACAAAGAAAAAATTGTTAATGGTATTATCTAAAACAAAATAAGAACAATGAGAGTGAATTTGTCTGATTTGTTTGTTTACATATTTGAGAGCTCTGAGCGCTGTCACTCGCGCGTAGACAGATATAGCTACTCTACTCTTGACGCGTTCTTTCTCGTTCACTCGCGAGTTTTGATCGGAGGAAGCCGCTCCGTGAGCCGGCTTACCGCTCGCCCTTATTTTGCGAACATCGCGCGGCGCGGCGTGGATGACGTCACGCAAGCGTAGTTTTGTATGGACGAGGAAGCCGCGGCTTGTTTAGTAGGAGCAAAATGTTTCAAGTAATTTATAGACAATTTTTTTTTACGGTGGTAGGCGTTTTGTTATACTTACATATTTAAATTGTGTGGTTTAAATGATTATATTAATAATACCTATATTATAACTTATACCTATGCTTCTTTCTTGAAATTCGAAAGGGAAGCCGATGGGAATCGGCTTATTAGGACGCCTCGCCACTGCAAGGTAAGTAAACTTACAAGGAACACAATACAAGGTAAGTAACAACTCAGCTGAACAACCACCTAAGGTAAGTAATATAGTTAGGTAACACCCTTCCGCGGTCTACCCCTACCACGCTTAGGCACCATCGGCTCAGGACACTCACCTTCCCTCGCATGATATGGGCGTAAGTCAGACACATGGTACTTACCAAAAACTTCCCCCGTCTTACTATGAGCTAGGAGGTAAGTGGTAGGACTCACCTTTTTAGATATAACGTAGGGTCCGTCCCGTTTCGGAGTGAACTTGGACGTGATACCCTTAGCAGTGCTGCTGAGGACATGAGTCTTCATCAACACCAAGTCACCCTCAAGAAACTTTACAGGCGAAGACCGAGTTTTATCAGCGTATGCTTTACGTACATCCTGATGACGTTCGAGGTTCTCCTTGGCTGTCGAGATGGTATCCGCGAGTTTCCGCAGGTAAGGTGTGATTTGTGGTACAAAGTTTTCAGTTTCGACCACAGTTCTCAGGTCAGCTTGAACTGTCAGAGGAGACCGCAGCTCACGACCGAAGGTAAGATAAGCAGGGGTGTGCTCGGTAGACCGGGTAACGGAACTATTAAAAGCAAACCGTACAAAAGGTAATACCTCGGGCCAATTCTGGTGACGACCTTCCACCAAAATGGCGAGCTGAGCCTTGAGGTCTCGGTTCTTCCTCTCAACTGGATTAGCTTCAGGGTGGTAGAGAGGCACAAGGCTTTGCTTTATACCTAAGACAAACATAGCCTTCTGCATAACATCTGCTACGAACTGCACTCCGTTGTCTGAGATAATACGCCTAGGAAGACCAAACCTCATAAAGACTTAATTAACCAAAGTTTTGGCACATGTCTCCGCTGTAGCTTCAGTAAGAGCGAAAACCTCCACCCATTTACTAGTGGTATCCTCCACTATCAGGATCCATCTCTCACCTTGAGGACCTTTAGGCAACGGACCGAAGAGGTCGGTTGCAACAGTTTCAAACCTCTGAGCTGGAACTGGAGTTTGTAGCAGACCAGCAGGCTTGACATTCGACGGCTTGAATCGTTGACATTCGACACACGTCTTCAAATAGTCAGTAACAAACCTTCTCATCCCGGGGAAATAGAACCTTTGCGAGATACGATGTAAAGTCCTATCAATTCCACCATGAGCGGCGGTGGGCGAGTCATGGCACTCGAACATGACTGTGCTCCGCAGGCTCTCCGGGACAACGAGCTGAGGCTCCTCCGAATCAGTATCCGGGACGTACCGATACAAAACACCTTGATTCAATAGGTAACCTCGCTCGGACCAACGAGTAACAGAAAGGTCATCCTTACCTTCCAAGGCCAGGATGATCTTGGCGACTTCAGCATCTGCTAACTGCGCCTCCCGAGTTGAGGTGGCATCCCAGCGTGGAACATCCACGACAACTGGGCAGATGTCACACTCAGATGCAGAACCATCTTCCAACACGGGGCGGCTAAGCGTGTCGGCAATAACATTAACTTTACCTGGTGCATACTCGACACGTAGATCAAAAGCTTGTAGCTTCATGGCCCAGCGAACTAACCTTCCACTAGGTGACTTGAGAGAAAAGAGCCACTTCAGGGGTTGGTGATCAGACATCACGTGGACCTGATGACCATCAATGTAACCGCGGAACCGTTCCACAGCCCAGACAACGGCGAGAGCCTCTCTCTCCGTAGTAGAATAATTCTGCTCGGCTGGCGTGAGCAGACGGCTGGCATACTCGATCGGATGTTCTTGATGCGGTGACTCCCCCTGGAGTAAGGCAGCGCCTAGGGCATAATTACTGGCGTCGGTTCGCAATATGAATGGCCTCGTGTAGTCAGCTTGCACTAGTATAGGTGCCGTAGTTAACAACATCTTAAGAGTATCAAAAGCCTTACCTTGCTCTAGACTCCATTGCCACGCCTGTGATTTCTTAGTGAGGCGGGTCAGCGGCTCGGCCACCTTCGCAAACTCTGGTATGAACTTACGGAACCAGGAGCATGTTTGAAGGAAGGTGCGCAGCTGTTGGAGGCAGGTAGGTTCCCTCATACTAAGTACAGCATGTACCTTGTCTTCATCCGGTGATATACCTTCCTGGGAGATCACGTGACCTAAGTACCTAACCTTTTCTCTGGCGAATACACACTTGTCTCGATTCGCACGGAGCTTAAACACTCGGAGACGGTCAAATACTGCACGGAGATCTGAAAGGTGACGAGTATAGGACTCTGATATCACTAGGATGTCATCTAAATATGTCAGTACGGTGACGTCATTAAGTGACGACCCCGCACGGAACCGGTCAATAAGCCTCTGGAACGTAGCCGGTGCATTCTTGAGTCCAAAGGGCATACGTAAGAATCGGAACGTACCAAACGGCGTGACAAACGCGGTTTTATCCTTATCCTTGACCTTGCATTGCCAATAGCCACTCCGAAGGTCACAGGTGCTCATCACACAACCTCTCTTAGTGGACTGCAGCAGCTCATCAATACGCGGCATAGGATACGCGTCTGTCTTAGTGACAGCGTTGAGTCTCCTGTAATCTACACAAAACCTATACCCACCGTTAGACTTCGGTACCAAAACAGTAGGTGCAGACCAGGCAGACTCGCACTCCTCGATGACACCTTCTGCGAGCATCTTGTCCAGTTCTATTCGCATGACCTCCTTTTTCGCCGGCGTGACCCTGTATGGAGGCACGGCGATAGGAGGATGGTCACCGGTGTCGATGTGATGCTCGGCAAATGGCGTTGGTTCCCCCACCTGATCAAAAATATCAGAATACTCACCCAATAAATTTTCAAGGTCAGAACGCTGATCCAAGGTCAATAGTGTGCCCTCGTCCTCCCGCAGCAGGTTGACAGAAGCACATTCCACCGCCTCGCGTGAACTCTCTGTGAGCAGGGGGTGAATGACCTGAGGCCGATCAGCTGTGAACCACGTCATATTACTAAAATTTAAAACAATCTTAGACTGCCTAATAAAATCTATTCCCAAAAGGGTTTCGTTATTACATGCATCGGGGAACACAATAAATTCAATAGGTATACACAGTGACATACATTTTACATTCACACATGTAAACAAAACGGTACTATTCCTAATAGTACCATCAGCCAGTTTCACCGACATGGTTTTTGAAACAAATGTATTACCCAATCGTAAAAGTAAGGCATACAGGGTCGAACCCGCGATACTACGTCGGGCCGCGGTATCAATAAGCGCTGAGCCACTGTGCCCTAAAATTTCAATATTTAAAATCGGTCGGCCTTGGCTGATAATAATATTATTCTTACTCTCACAGCTTACATTACACTCACTGAGTACCGTGTTAAGTGAGTAGAAAACATTTTGTTGTGGTTGTGAAACTGAGTTATTAACATCAACATTACAAGTCGAAACATTTTTACACGACGGACAATTTGATCTAACAAACCCTTTCTCGCCACAACCATAACAGAATAAGTCTTTAGAGTCTCTTTTTGGGCAAGACTCACGCGTATGACCACGACACTTACAATACACGCAAAACGACTTTTTGTTTACACTATCACTCGCGGCACTAACACTCGGCGAGGTATTACGCTGGAGCTGCGACGACGACGGCTGTGCCCCCGCGCCGCTGGACAGCGCTGGCGGCTTCGACGCGTCCTTCCCCGCCGAATACGGCGACTGCATCGGAGCGGCCGCGTGCTGAGCCCGCAAGCCGGCCGCGCTGGGTCGTGCTGGCGCTGCTCGTGCGAGCTGTGACTGCGTGTTATTGTTACTCGAACTTGACGACGTTGTCATCTCTTTTTCGGAGAGCGAATCTTCGACGGCTCTCGACTTTTCGATCAATTGATCGAGGTCCTCAATAGACTCGCGCGTTACGCGTTTACGAATGCGTTTGTTTAACAAACCGTAAACTATGTCGAGCTTGATTCGTTCGTCTAGACTGTAAGGTAACCTGCTCATATGTGCGCGGAGACGACCGACGAACACCTCCGTCCGTTCTTCACTTTGTTCCGCGGCGAACATATCCCGGAATACCTTATGTGGCGGACGAGGAACACCAAACATCGCCCGCAGCTTGGCAAGGGCGTCATCCCACGACGTAAGCGATGCCTTGACGCCGCGGAACCACACAGCTGCCTCGCCATGTAGAAGCATCGGGAGACCACGGAGTGCCAGGTCATCGGAGACAGATGCACACTCTTTGTAGATTTCCACGGAGTCGATAAACGCTTCTACGACTTCTGGATCTCTGCTATGCCCGTCGAAGCGTGCCGTACACTTGGACATGTTGCCGGTCTTGCATGTCGACGAGGGCGTCGGTGAGGGTCGCGCTGATCCTATCGCGTGCGATGCCATGAGGGATTCGACGAGCTGCCGGTTCGCTTCCGCCTGAGATTTCGCGAAGGCGGTAAGGAACGAGGCCAACTGGTCCCCAGACATGAGCGTTGGCGACGGTCTCGGTGCTTCTTCATCCGAGCTGGATTGCGCGTCCTCC
The DNA here is from genome assembly GCA_033682625.1 of Helicoverpa zea x Helicoverpa armigera. Classification (NCBI taxonomy): domain Eukaryota; kingdom Metazoa; phylum Arthropoda; class Insecta; order Lepidoptera; family Noctuidae; genus Helicoverpa; species Helicoverpa zea x Helicoverpa armigera. Next base: position 3,006,184 of record JAWIIS010000050.1, read on the forward strand.
ACATTAGCGTCGGTACGTACTTTGCGTGGCGGCATTTTCAGCGACGCAGGTATAAACGCGAACACTACTGTCCTAAGTCGATCGGCAAAGAACCGGTTTAAACTGGCTAGCGGATTCACGGCCACTAGTTGGAAGCGCCACTTATAACGACAAACACATTGTTGGTTATAGAAAGTTTATTGTAATTAGAATACAGACATGGTAATTAGTTACATAGGTAGTTCACAAACACACGTCGTACTTAACTACATAGCCACGGTCGCGAGAGCTATAACACAGCGTGCGAAATATATGGCGTCGTGCGCCGGACTGGCGACTCAGCGAGCGTCCCCGCTCGTGAGAGTAGGCCCTCGCTCCCCTCTGCCGGCCGGCCACGCATTGGTCGGCTCGGTGATCATGCGATGGCCTTATATGGCCATGGACTCGACCACGAAAAGTAGGCGCGCGTTACAAACGTTATTTTTTATCAGCAAAATTGTGAATTAAATAATTCATTGTATTTTATGTATAGTGACCGCTCTCTATATTAAATTATTTGTGGTTCATTAACTGGCGGTGATGGTGTGGAGACTGGAGTGCTTCATTAATTAATAACTGTGTAATTATGTCCAGCGGTTTCACTCGTTCATAAAAAAATGATTTCACAATACGTAAGTGGTCGTCCCTCACTGGATGGACGGATGATGAAGCTAATCTCGACCGGGAAGCAACAAATGAAGATTGGTGAAGACCGAGCAAAGTGTCCTTAGCAGATGCCTTTGTCAGCCCCGGATCTAGGGGGGGGCAAGCCGGGGCCCATGCCCCGGGCGGCAAATTCAGGGGGCGGCAAAATCAGGCGGCTGCCTGATTTTAATTCCTAATAATACCATAATAGTTACCTACAGGGCCGTCTTAACCTATGGTGCAGGGTGTGCGAATAACCCGGGCGCCTCGGTCTCAGGGGCGCCCCACCACCAGGAAATTTCAATGAAATTACACCCGTTTGATAAGGAATTAGTTCCATTGTATCATGATACTGACAAGCAAAGTTTCTAAAAAAGTCGCCTTCGCTTTGTTTAATTGATCATTTTGATTATTTTTCACTTTTAACATCCTCCAACTAAGTGAAAAAATTCTCGCTCGCTACGCTCGCGGCTAAATGACAATGTTGTCTTTCTGATGGTTTATCATTTTTATTGACGCACCGAATCAACGAACACAAATGGCACTCGCTCTAATCACGGTTTCTTTTTATTTGTACATAATTCCCGGTTTAATTTGTGAGTCTTCAAACAAATAATTTAAAAAAGTTCGTGGCTTTACAATGTACTTAGTCACTTATTATTGCGTCGTAGGCTCAAAAAATTTCGCGCTCGCTTCGCTCGCGCAATATTATACATACGTTACTTTCCTTTCATAACTTCATGACTCAAATCCACGCTGTATTACCTTTTATAAGTCAAATGTAGCAAAAAATATTATTTATGGAGTCCTAAAAAACAAAAAAGTTTGCGCTTCCGACTGCTTGTTACTTTACAGCGCTTTTTAAAATTTATTAACTTTTTGTGTCCCAAAATTAAAAAAAAATTAAACCTGGCCTTAGGTGTAATTAAAGTGACTTTCATTCGAACGTTCTTATTTATATTCCTTGTCACTATTCTATGTAAGTACTTCGATCAATATGTACTACTCAAAATCTTTCAATACATAGGTGGCGCTTGGGTGATGATTGCACCCAGGCGCTACATGACCTAGAGACGGCCCTGTGAGTCTTCAAACAAATAACTTAAAAAAGTTCGCGCTCGCTACGCTCGCGGCTCCTTGTTGCTTGACGATGTACTTAATCAAGTACTTTTGTGTCGTAGGCTCAAAAAATTTCGCGCTCGCTTCGCTCGCGCAATATTATACAGGCATTGCGTTGTTGATTGCAAAAGTCAAATCCACACTGTCTTACCTTTTATAAGACAAATGTAGCAAAAAAAATATTTATGGAGTCCTTAAAAACAAAAAAGTTTGCGCTTCCGACTGCTTGTTACTTAACAGCGCTTTTTTTAACTTTTTGCCTACAGTAATCTGTCTCGACTTTCATAACTTGAACTGACCAACAGTTTGAGCCTACAATGATTTTGACACTTTTTACCTACCAAAAAAGTGACTTTCGTTGGTGAAAATAAACATAAGTAGGTAGGTAGGCGGGGCGGCATTTTTCAGTTTTTGCCCCGCCTAAAAAAAATTGAAGATCCGGGGCTGGCCTTTGTCCAGCAGTGAACGTTTTTCAGCTAAGAATACGTACCTAAACATACGGAACTGTATATTATGTAAATCACGTGGACATTAAACTGAACCTTAGCTAATGGAAATTATTCAAATAAGGGTCGATCCTGCTCTATTAAATTAGGCAATTGTGCGCGATACGCGACAGATGTGGAAATAATTTGATATTCTCTTTATTAACACCCTCACTTTGTGAAGAGCTGCGGACCATGTGTGTACTTAGCGGTTGCAGCGGTTTGCAGAATTCAGTATCCAAAAAGCCATTTTTGGTAAAAGTTAAATGGAAAAGTTTTTGGGAAAGTCATTTATAAACCCTGTGGTATACGGGTTTCGGCGTTAACCGCTTTATACGTTACTTTTAGATTTTTCAACTACGTTATATATTTGTTTTTTGTACGTACATATAAGGCATGTAACCATTATTAATTTAAACGGTCTGTATACTTACAATAACCGATGCATATAACGATAAAAATACATATTATGCAATTAAAATTTTTGTGTTGCTAAAAATCATTGCGCAATTTATTTGACTACTAAAAAGCGCTTTATACATACATACATAGTTTACAGTATTTCAAAATGCTAAATATAGGTAGGTACTGTAGCGCGTGGCGCGCTAGGAACCGGGGATCTTCAGGATATTAAATTAAAACATTCAATAATAACTTTAACTTTGCGTTTATTCGCTGACTGGGGATGAAGTGACACACTTCAAAATATAAAAACTATTCTATTTCTATTTATATCATTGTCCGGCCAGTTATCAAATATAATAAATAAAACCTACTTCTAATCTACTTCAGTACCTACTACATCTCTACAGTACCTACACTAGATTCAATCAGATGTAATTACGTAGATCGTAATACAGTTATTGTCTTCCCTTTGATTAGACAATCACTGCTCAAACTGATTGTATATTGTTTAACCAATTATACACTGTAATAGGTTCCTGAATTAATTGAATTAATCGTTTCTTGATTCGGTATTAAAGATTAATTGCTAGTGTTTGTGGCTTCGGTAGGTTTTGGTGCCCATAATAATACCTAAACCTACTTAATGCTGTGACGAATACGATTCTACCTAGTACCCATAACCAATCGAAATTTTTCAATATTTAAGATGTCAAATGTTAATAATCCTCTAGTTCATTGGCTTTTCTCTGGGTTAGTTTTATGTACCTATAATATGTGATCGAAGTACTGTACCTATTACATGTGTGGTAAACTTAAACCTACTATAAATAAGCAATTAGATCAAATTGAACCCTACATTTGTGTAAAATAATAGCGTTTAATGGTTTGTATAAATTATATATGAATGTTTGTTAAGTATTTAATTGATGTTAGTAGGCACGTTTGCGCAAATAGAACCGCCTCATTATGGTAATGAGATATTGTTTATTTAACGCAAACCACACCGCCATATTAAACTTTAAAATGTGTTATATTTAAAGATTTTGTAATTAAGTACCTATTTTTACTATGTCGCAAAATGTTGAGTAAAGGTTTATGTAAAACTGGGAACAACTTTGCGCACAAGAATAAATGGTAGTCTAGGTATTGTTATTCTAATCTACGTGTGAGTTACAAGACTGCCAAGTTTTATCGAAATACGCCCAGCCGTTTGCGCGTGCTCGTAGCTGATATAGGTAAGAATCTTTATCAAGGTGCTTAAGTATGAAAAGTGTCCAAATTCCGACATCTACTAGCTATCAATATTCTACAGACACATTGTATATCCTAACTCCATGCACACAAAGTTATAGAGCATCTAATCTTGTAGTTCCCGCTCAGTTCGTGATGTATCTAGACGTTATACCTGCAGCTAACTTATCAAATATGTATGAAATGTCTCAAGTTAGCTGGACTCTGGTCAAGTTCTCCTATATAATACCTGGAGGTTCAGTGGATTTCTATAACCTATCCATCCATTGTTATGTGATTGCAGATAGATTTTTATTTTCAATTTTTGTTTTTAAGTTTTCAGGCGTTTTTTTCTTTTTCCGCCTAACTTTATTAAGAAAAGTTCAATGGGCCATGCTCGCAAAACCATGAAGTCATGGAAATCCACGGTAAGACAGTGAGTCAGAATTGGCTCTTGCTCTGTTACAGAAACGTGAACTAATCGGAGACGAGAGATAGCAGGGTGATGTAGAGAGAGCTCACTGCGAACTGCACTCAACTGTCGCGAGATAAGCGCGTGACTTGTGAATTTGTTATCTGCACGTAAATGTCAACGATAGCTTACATAAATCGAGATTTACGAACAGAAGTTCAATAAGATGTCGTGATCCTCAATCAGTATATTTCTTGCTAAATTGTTTTTTTTATTACATAATTATTAACAAACTTGTAAAATAAAAACTAACCATTCAAATTATCGAAGTATCAAATAAAACTTACAAAAACATAACCTTCTTTGGTAGGAAAAAAGCTGTTTCAAAGGAACTTTCAACCCTCCGTATCTTACCGTCATGACCGTCATTGGTCACAAGTAGGTACGGCCTTTATTTGTAAAGATTACCGACCGGGTCCTTCAGGAAGTTTTAACAGTTGTATATCGTAGGGATTTATAGCTGACCACGCCTGTCATCTGCCCTGGGAAAACTTAATCTTTACTTATGAAATTAACATTACTTTTGAAAGTCAATCACTTATTAAAAGCGTTTTAAGTATATCCAAACAAAGTTTATTTTGATTTAAGTTATAATCTAAAGTTACATTTCTGCAAAGCCCTACACTATCTATAGGTACCTAGATATCTAATTGACAATCCATGTGAATCAAGTAGCTGGTAAAGTGAGTGAGTTCAATGAAGCTGAAAGAAACAAAGAAACTCTCGCACATAATGTGTCGCGCGACAATACCAAACAAATAAGACAGGCACAGAGGTAGCCTACAAGTATGGCTGTCAGCCGCGCCATTGTGTGTCGTGCGTGTCGCGCGATACCCACCACAGACAATGTGACAGAGATCGTGTGGTGTGTGCCAGACAGATTTATTTGTAGCATCATTGTTTAGTTACTGTGCACCTACTTACTTAGTAAATACAGTTAGTAATAAGTGTATATTTTTTATAAAGACACTTTTTTTTCTTTTTAATACCATCATACTATAGGTACAACTACAGTGATTCTACAACGCACCCTAAACACAGAAATAGAGCAAAAGTCAATAATAGCGATAAACCAGCGCCGAGTTTGTCCTCCTTTTCCAAGTAGGTACCTACATCAGGCAATCGTACTGCAACTTAATTCTGAACTGTGTAATTAAATAGCAAGAAGTATAGCCCCGCGGGCCTCGGTCTATTAGAGTCTATTTAAAACGTCTTGTGAGCAGACTTTCAATGAAAGTTTGAGAGTTTATTGAAAGCAATGTTTTGTATCTGTTTGATAATAGAATCTTTAATTCTATTTAAATCTATTTAATGATTGAAATCCCGTAGATTGGATGGACTGAGCGAGGCTTTTTATCTGGATCTAGCATCTACTGAAACATCTAAATTCTTTTGAAATTTTGACATTGGCTTGAACTTTGCAATAACAAAAGTGGGAGCGCTTCAAACTTACTCGTACGTAGGTTGGGTTTTGCAGTACAAGCTCTTCATTCATTTGTATTTGGTGGAACAACGAGCACGAGTTGGAGCATACAAAGTTTTGAGTTATTTAGATCCGCAAAACTGTAAACTACTTTTCTTACATTGTCTATGTTTTTGTTTTGAAACATGTAGAGAAAATATATGGAATAAAAACCAAAGTAATACCTATTTATTGTGTACCTAAGCAGAGTTCTATTCACAACGTCCGTAACCTTCCTACATATAACGAGTTCCTCAATTAAGTTGTGAATGATGCCAACTTTACAAATTAACATTAGTGCTGGCAGTTTACAACTTTATACAACTTCATGTATTTGAAACTAAAGTTATACTTAATGATGTAGATATTTCACAAAACATTATCTAGGTCCTCGTAGTTATTACAGTAACTGCGTAGTTAGTTAGTTTCGCTCCCATTGCTCGGATGTGTAGTTTACACAAGTTTGTTTACGGCACATGCCAAACGAACAGAAGCAAAAATATTTAATGTGTCAGACGATTTTCACATAAGATTTAAGTAAAAATAAAAAAAGACAAAAGAAACAGTTAATTCCCTAATTACAAGAAGTTTGGTACCGGAACTTAATAATGTTGTCATCTAATTAGACCGAAACGAAAACTTAATACTTTTTTCAACAAACTTGATTTATGAGAACGACACAACTTCGGAACAAAGATAAAACTGTTTTCAGGCGAAATTTTTCAGAAACAGATTAAAGGCTTTTAAAATACTTGAACAAATGAAAGTTGATGTATAGCGCGACATTATCTGTAAATGAAGTTGTGTTTTAAGTTAATGTGAAGTGATCAAAGTTTTACCGAGATAAACGTCGAAAATTATTCAGATGAAAAATCGTCGCTTTTATTTTTTAGTATTTTCATTGTACTTATTAAATGGACGAAATGGTTTTGTAAACGAATTCAGGTAATTGTGAACTAAAATGTTTTCCAACTCAGTAGAAATATTGAACGTTTGTACCTACCTGCCTATATTTCCATTTCGATTTGAGTTAAAATTTAACAAACGTGAATACCGTGAAAATACGTCATTGTGAGTAAAATTGGCGTTCAGATAAACTTTGAACAATAATTAGATATTAGTTGTAAAGCTGCCAGTTACTTACCTATATAAATTACTTTTGTACCACAAAATTATACCGCAATGTATGGCACACTGTTATCTTGTCCATTGACGCAGATAACAAGTTTGATGCTTGGTTAAGTTAATTTGATTGCATTCAAATACACGTATGAACATAATATAGGTAATGTTTAAATACTTTGATGATAGTAGTTACCTACTGAAGCTTACACAGGTCTTCTTTATAATGGCCCAAAAGTATAGGAAGCTTTGTATCTTGTGTTAGGAGAACAACCCAGTACCTATTCATCTATTCATGTTAGACTGAAGTACAGTCATATAATTAAAGACTCAAACATTCCAAGTATCTCCGCTTGAGGAAGCTCTGAAGTTAAGTAGGTAAATAAGCTTGTTTACTTTGCAAAGGAAAGGAAATTTCGTGAAAAATTCTAGAATCGAGTTAGGTAGATACCTACTTAGACAAAGTAGGAGCGCATTTTGTAAAATGCTTACGGCACAAGAGGGATTCAAATTTGAAGTGTTGAGGGAGTTATAGCTTGTGAAACTAGTCAGTGGTGGTCAGTATCTATTTGGCACGCGCTCAGCTGCAGTACATGCATTGCACTATACGTTCATAGTCACCAGAACATTAATTATCGTTGCCAAACTAAAACTGCAAAGTGATGGCTTTGTTGTTTAACATTATTCGACATTCGTAGATGCAGCTTACCGCACTTCAGTTGCTGTCGACAGCAAAGACTACAATACACACTTGTCGACGGCTCCCTAAATATGGTTCGAAATTTAAATTCTGCAAAAATAAAATACCACTGACGTCAGACTCCCTAATCATCGTTCATAATTTGAATATAGGTACAATTCAAAAATTACCTACAAAACAAATGACACGTCAATGACGTCACGCACGAAATGAAAGAGATAGGTTGATAATGTGAGAAAGAGTAAATATATGTTTAAACAAAAACAAATGACATGTCAATGACGTCATGCACGAAATGAAGGAGATAGATATATGTGAGAAGAAAGAGAAAAAAAATATGAAGCATATTTCAGGAATGACATAAGTCTAGTTTCTTAGGGTAGAACATGAACCTTAACTTTAAGCACATAAGGTTGTTATTTCTTTGACAGGCTTAAAATGAGCAAGAGGCGGCACTAGTTTGATTATGTAGTCTAGACTTGTGCTGCCTCTGGTAGTATGAACATGTAATTGTTTAGAAACGAAACTTGCCTCGCGCGCGCGGTTCGCAGACATTTTGTTCGTAACAAGGAACTTATCAGTTTTTTTGTAGTCAGTAAAAAGCTTTGTTATTATAGCTTTTTGAATACCTAAGTGTTATGTACCTATTTAGTTCATTAATTTCTTAATATAACTAGGTATAAGACACATTACATGTAAATGTTGTTACCCACTAGAGTCGGTACAGTGAACTAGATAAAGTTGTGCGCAAGTAGCGGCTAGCAAGAGATAACTCGATATCGTTGCAAACTAGGCAGCGACGTAAACCGGTCAATGCAATAAGCTCGTAACTTGCAGTGGTCATGCTATACAAACTGTGTATTTAGGTCAAATGTAACAAAACTACAATTTCTACCAAATCACAGAATTTGCACATCTGGCACCTACAAAAATGTATATGACTACTCAACCTTTTTATGGGTATGATTTAAGCTGTCACCAATTTAATTCATTTTGTGTTTCTTAAATAATAGGGTTTGCCCTCAAAATAGTAGATTTGTCACCAAATGTAGTCACCAAACAATATAAAATTAATTCCACAATAAATTACCGAAAATCATGGAGATATCGGGTCAAGTACCAAAAAAATGGTTTTATATGTATTATAATAGGTTTGTCCTAATAGTATTTAAGCAAACAAATTTAAAGAGATCACCAATAAATCATATATTATATCACTATAAAATTTCATGAAGGTCTAAAAATGTAGGGTGGTCGTCATCATCCTTTCAACCAAAAGAGTCTACTACTTAACTGGCCATGTGCCTCCCCCAAGGCTTTTAATTGTCCACAGGTAGTATAAATATATTTTTAGATTAAATTTCTAGCGGAATAGTAAATAAAACACGTAATTAAAGTCAAAATAATCAATATTTATTGTTAAAAGTAACAATCACTAAATAATCAGCGCTGGTTTGGATTTTGAAGGGCTACAACCTACAACCCATTCGTTGAGGCCCGAAAGCGCGCCAATTTGTCTCCCTTCCCTTCCTCTTCCCTTTGAACATATTTTCATTAAAATTATAAACTGATGTATTAAATTGGTAACGAATACATCGACGGCTCCTAAGTATACTGAGTCAACTAACAAATTTTGCGAATTGCACTTCTTTGTCTATTTACAATATTGTTATTGTTATTTGTGTTAATACACAAAAAAGTGCAATTCGCAAAATTTGTTAGTTGACTCAGTATACTTAGGAGCCGTCGACATGATTTTAATAACTGAACGAAATAAAATGTAACTACTGTATTGGTGACAAAATAACAAATAAAAAGGAGTCGCAGACAGGGATCGATTAATCGATTTATTTGGTGACAGATCTACCATTTTGAGCACCAAGCTATTATTTAAGTAATAAAACTATTATTATAAGAACGAAGTTTATATTCATGTAATGCACTACAATTTTATTGGTAATCCATCTCATATTTTACACATTATATTAACAATAATTTGGTAATTCACACCTGGGAACACATTTTGTTTATCTGAGAACGAAAATATTTCGTGGCGATAGATCTATTTATTAGGTGATACAACTTGATGACAAATATAAATTTTGGTGACAAAAAATATAGTTCCCCCTTTTTATTGCCGCACGCTTGTATTATCCAACGAAAATTTCAAAAGGCCAAAATTAATTCAACGATAACGCTAGTGTTTATCCGTTTTAATTATATTCCTACCATATTTTCAGAAGCTTTTGTGAGAAACCATTGAACTAGCTCACATTACTGAGAAAAGGGTCAGTTGAAGGCATCGTTCCGTTCCACGACGATAAGCATCTGACATCAAATGTTTTGAATAGCCCTTTGTGCCAGAAGTGATTTTCAGAAAATGGTCCAAAGTCGTGGACAGAGATTGTATCAGATTTGGTTCAGCTTTCAGTATTTAAATTTTACTTTTATGGTAGAAGTATTTCTATGTGGCTGTTGATGAAAACTATTTTATTTTTTGGTATAAAAATTATACTGAACTACCTATTCCTGTTTTCCTGTAGCGTTTGCGTAGTAAACTGGTTACTACAAACATTTCTGAAGCTCTCAATAATGTATGTAACACGTTGTGGTGTTTGGCACATGCTATGTGTCAGTGTATGGTGCTCCCGGGACACATGCATGGTTAAGGAAACCCAAGATACCACGCTTATCTGTGAATACAGTTTATGATACGTAACAGACATTCAACTACAAAGAGAAGGGATAACCGTTAAGTAACCTATACTTTACTGCGTCACAAGTAGGGCTATGTTTTTGGTGTCCGTCTATGTATGTTTTTGCATACACACTTCTTTGGTCCCTCAGCATTATTAACAATTAATGTTTAATTATCATTTTCGCGAACTTTCTTTAGCCTAAAGCAACTGAACACATTTAAGCCGTTACTAAGTTAAGGACTCGTAGAAACTTTATCAATCCTCAGTAACTAATTAATGGATATCTACAATCTACCTATACTCCATTCAAAATAACATTAGAAATTTAAGTAAACCTTTTTTACTGTTTGTTCAACCGATTTTGACTTCTATTCTGCAGACAAAAGAACGGAATTGAAAGCAAAATAGTGGTTACAATACCAAGTATTTAGGTACTGCAGCCGCCATTAATCATACTACTAACGCAATAGAAGTCAAAATCGGTTGAACAAACAGTAAAAAAGGTTTACTTAAATTTCTAATGTTATTTTGAATGGAGTAGGTATAGTTCTGAGTCTTCCGACTCAAACACAAATTAAATACTCCTTCCACCGAGCATTTTCTTCAATTAATTGTTATTCTATCTCTTACAATCAATCAAGTTACTTTAAAAAATATTGAAACTTTATATTGAAACTTAAACATATTCCTTGGGGAGGTGTTTAGAAACACATCATTCAACAATATACAGCTCGTATTTTTATACCTAAAGGTAAAATATCCATTCTTCGCGACAACATGGGACCTTTGATAAATATACATGACAGTTTATCACACGAAGTCATTTACAACTACTGAACATTATTTGCGAGCAGCTGTTGTTGGATAACAGTAACAGAACTGCTTCGATGGACTAGGAGACCTTTTTGTGAGCTTGTCAGTGACAGAGAAATATTGTGTTACTAGGTGCTAGCTAAAGTAGTAGAGTATCAATCTATAACAATGTTCGTGAAAAGAAAAACAAATGATCAAATCAAAAGAATCTCTTAGGTATTATCTCTTAGGTATTATTCAGCCGATCAGCCTGAGGCAATCATTAGTTAATTAGTGAGTAGTTGAGGTAATGAGTCAAATCGCAACATGGCGAGTGCTGGTGAACATTGAGACGGTTTGCGCGGATCACTAGCGATGACAAGCGCGATCCTCGTCACCACAGCACAGCGTTTAAGTCGTACCTACTTTAAGGATTTAAGCATACACATACATAGTGATAGAAAGTGACTTTGTTTTATACTATGTAATGATAACGATTAGGTACTAAAGTTACTAAAAAAATCGCAATTAGCTGTACAAAAAAAATAATTTCTAACATATTGTTGCCAGCACTAACGCTTTAGTTTGCAGCGAAGTGTGAAATCAACACCTTCCTTAATTGCAGTTTTATTTCTTACTACGTTTGGCTGTTTTAAAATTTCTATTTGTACTAGCTGATCCCTGGAGTTCACGAACATTACAGCCCGCACTTGCATAAATAACCTATGTCTTTTCTTTTCTGTCTTTGGAATTTCGAAATTAACAGACTGAGATTGACAACTAGGTACCTATACTGTGTTTCCTAAGATGTGTACAATTGCTCTGGATGAGGTCACCTACATACTGCTGGTATTGAGAATCGTCTCCACAACTTTGGCGTCTTGCCAAACACGGAAACCAGTCACTAAGAGTACCTACTATTATTTTTTTACTTCATCCTCTGTAAAACTAATCGTTTGAAAGGTTCTATGCTACGATATAATCTCAGACGATGGTACTGCAATTTAATTTGTAAATGGACGATCGAGTTCATGAAAAGAGAAGAATATAATTGTAAAAACAATGGAAAACTTCGAAGCAACAACGGCCACGTTGCAGATTAAAAAGGATTAACGTGATTCACAAAAAACGAAGGCAAAACATTTACTTTGAACGAAATCTTTATTTCATAGATTCAATGGGTTTATTGTAAAATCCAACCTTATTGGAAACTATTTAAAATAATTTGTTTTAACATAAAAAAAAAACAAATAATTCTTTATTGTTTATATGGGTCAGATGGACCTCGCAGAACACATAAAGTTGTTGTACGAGTGTTGGAGTGAGTGCACGAGACTGCGTCTGTTGCCAAACCAATGTTTCGCTCTTCATAAAACTGTCCGAGTCATACAAAGATAGCCAGAACACAGAGTAAGTTACTTACCTACTTGCACAATAAACACACTTTTGAAGTTTTTATGAGGTCAAAATAGTTTCGTTTAAATAAATATTTTACCACAAACACGTCACTTTTCTTAAAACAACCATTTATTATCATATCATTGAGTTTGTAATGTTGCAAATTACTTTACTGTTTAGGCCATTTCCCATTAGTCCGACTACACACGGGGAATGCGATGGAAAAGCTTTTTGCTGAGGATCTATGTAATATCATCTCGCTCAATAGCATTTTACCTTTATTACAAGTACCTTTTAGTTCTGCATCAGTGATAAAAATGTGTTGATAAAATATGGCTTATGTTTAACTGATCACCAGAAATAGTAACAAATAGCAGACAAAAATAGTAAATGATCACCAAAATGAAACTCGCATTTTAATGTAAAATGATAACCAAAGTTTTAACACTTTGCTATCCTATTTAAGTGAAATTACTCCAAAATAAATCATGCGCAATCCAAAAATAGTAAATGATCACCAAAATTAAACCACCATTTTAAAGTAAAATGATAACCAAAGTTTTTACATTCTGCTATCCTATTTAAGCAAAATGAGTCCAAATAAATCATTGTTATCCCAAAAGTAGTAAATGATCACCAAAAGTAGTGAATGATCATCAAAATTATACCAGCGTTTTAATATAAAATGATAATCAAAGTTTTTACATCTTGGTATCCTGTTTAAGTAAACTGACTCCAAAAAAATAAGTTCGGCCTGATACAATAAATGTAATAACATTATGGGGACCCTTTTCCTGCACTAGGGTGGAAAATTGTCTATTACATGCCTCTAAACAGTGCAATAAGAGTGTGTTTTCGAGGGAGTGTATTGAGAAACACATTCTTCTTCTTCTTTCTCCTGCCCTGTTCCCAATTTTACTTGGGGTCGGCGCAATATGTCATTTTCTTCCATTTTCCCCTGTCACTCGTCATACTGACACTCACGCATGCATTGCAAGCCGGAAACATAACTTAATATGGCATCATAATACTTTATTTGATAATAAGCCTACATTTTATGGCAATCACAGTGACTTATTTAGGCAAAAATAATACATTAATTTGGTCGTCAAGAGTTGGTGATCATTTACTAAATTTGGTGGTCGAATACAATTTAAAGTGAAGTCGTGACTAAAATAGCTGGTACTATTACATTTTTAGACTTTATTTTTCTGGTGTTCAGTAGATTTTTCTGGTTGCAAAACTAAGGGTATCAAAGCATTTTATGGTGGTCATTATATTTGTTCCCATAAAATATACAATGAAAAGTGAAATCTGTAGACAAACTCGAGCGTAGCACGCATAGCAATGACGTCACTGCGTGGCTGCTGCGCCGCTGGCTGGAGCTACGCAGATTTTAGTGATCATTTTGTATTCGTACTTCAGGAGAATTGTATAAAGCAGGGTTAAGGGTTTATTCCCAGTTGGCGAAATAGCGAGAGTGTCCCATGTTCAAGAGGTCCTTTTTCAAAGTCGCCATGACATGACAGACAGTAACAACAAATACTTAACCAACTACTTAGTTAATTATTCTGTGTTTGTAGCAGGTGAGAAAATGTAGACGTGTTTTGATTCAAACTGATAACCTTTGAGGGTATTTATGGAACAGAGCACGATGTCAAATATTCCAAGTTTGTATACAATTTGATAAGTCAATCTTATTGAAATAAAGAGCACAGTTGTGAGGAAGTAAGTACGTGATGTCTGGTATCTGTTCACTCAGCTGAGCAGGTACCCAAGTGTTAGCCAAGCCTCACGTGAACGTGCCGTGTTTAGCAAGTCAATGGAACGCGAACTAAAAGGGTATAATTTAGGCGATCACCAAAAATATTTTTAAGACTCTAAGCTGAGGCACCAAATAAAATAAACAACTCCAAAAAAAATAAATTGACTTTATTAAAAGGGCACTAAAGTATATAATATTATGATCCAAAAAAAATAAAATGAAAAAGGGCTCAACGTGCCGTACTAAAAACCCTGTTGCACAAACCATACCGCTATCCCACCGAAACCCTGTATAGTGAAGCGTCTCTATTGAGTGTACGAAAATTATACATTCTAAATGCCACATCCAAAACTCATATTTCCATACACAAACGAAAAGACTTCTCATACATACAGACCAAACGCAACTTCAGAATCCCGACACCTTCAGTTAACTCATCATACGCACAGAGACATCCACACTTCCTACACCCGTACGTCTATAACGCTGTAAACAAACAGTGCGATATAGTAGACTGTACCCGAACACAGCTAAAAAGAAAAGTTACATCCTGGCTGTTAACCCTAACATATGAAGATACAGAAAAGTTAATCACAATAGCAAAATAACATAATTAATAGCTACTTCAAACTCAAAAAAACACCGTTCACACACATACGCCTACACACCATTACACTCACACACACAAACATCCACAAATACACTATTCATCTCACACCTACCACCCACACCATTTTTTTATACTCATTTATTATTTTATGATAAGAGTTCATGTTAAGTTTCAATTTAAATTTTTATAACATTTTTTTTTTCTTTATAATCTTATTTTAATTTTAATTAGTCTTAAGTAAAATTCAAATTTGTATTACTAGTAATTTGTATTGGTAAACCCTCTCTAAATTAGCGCCCTAGATACAGGCTTTGCCTAGTTTGGGGCTAATGATAACAGAAAATGTACCCTTTTTGGAAATAAATTTCTTATTCTTATTCTTATTCTTAAATAACATCAGAAAAATCGCAAATCTCGCACAAATATTATTTTTGGTTCCCAAAATGGATTAATGGTCACCAAATTCTATCCAACTAAAAGATTAATATTACTACCTACTAAGTAGTGACAATATTTGGTCTAAAGTGTATTTTAAAGGCGTCCATATATTTTTTTAGAAGTCAATAATACGAAAAAATGGTTTTACCTAATAATATTTTTGGAAACGTTATTTGGTGACCATTTATCCATTTTGTGTAACCGTTTAGAATTTTTTTGGTAGTAAAATAGGTACTTTTTTGGGTGGTGTTTAAACACAAGCCGAACTAAAATAACACGTGAAGTAGGTTACTTTAACAACCTAAATATTAAGCTTGAAAGGCTAACCAAGAATGGGATATAAAACTTTAAAGTTTTTCATAGGTACCTATCTTTCAGCTCTTCACAAAAGGTTGAAAAACAAAAAACAAAATTGATGCTAAGCGACGGTTAAATGTAACGTTAATGTCCATAAGTACAAAGACTGCAAATGGTTCTGGTTAGTTGTGTGTCGGCAGCCGCGCGCCGCCATGTTGAGGGAAATGGCGGGAAATTGGAAACTCGCGCCAACACTCAGCTCTAATTCTCCATGTACATTGAATGAGGACAGCTCCTGAGGTCGCATTCAAATTGATTTCAATATTAAGCAGTATTTGATTTGAAATCGGCTAAAGCACTACTGCTGGGGAATGTTTTGTTACTCTATTACGTAATTGTATGCACAATTATGCTAAAAATACAATAAAAAAACGACGATGAAAGGTTAATGTTAATAATAGTCTACCCTAAAGATAGACTTGTCAAGTCATATCCTACATATAAGAACAGGATAATAACATTTTAGATAGGCACTGTAAATTCTGTACAAAACAAAAAGCAAACAAGATATTGTACATACATTAATTTCATAAATTGTCATAGTTTCATTTAAAACATTGACTTTCAAATTCAGTCGTATGAAACCGTACAAACAGTAACCATGGCAACGCTCACTGTTTCTTCAACTGCAAATAATTTAGGCTTCTTATTTTCAATTTTATTTAGGTCTTTCATAATACCTATTTTTTAATTCTCGGTCTTTAAAAATGCCCGTGACTGGCTGAAGCGCGAGTAAAAAATATGAGAAATGCCATTTATTCATCCTTAAAAAGAAAATAAAAAGTAAAACTTAATGGCTTCTGTCACATTTTCGCAACGTTTAAGGCCATATGTCATCTAGTTAGGTAATTGAAGAAGGTTGAATGCAGCCTCTTTTGACTTTGACGTTTGCAAGATTACACCATTTTTTTTGTATGATATAAAATAAATAGATACTGTTGCATAAATATAACTTCTGATACCTAGGTAGGTACGTGAAATTTTTTGGTCGTTTTAACTGAACTGTGCGTTGCTTAACCTTATGCTGATGTTACTTTGACGCGAGCTCCTCTTTACATACCTACCTATGTACACCATCTTGGTACCTCGTGATACAATGTTTTCACGAATTTCAGAGTAAACGCTGTCAAACCTTGAAACTCTTGTATATTTTATTGTTATCTCGTCTCAAATGTTTAAAATACGTATTGTCGAACGTAGGTACCTAAGCGAGGTTGAAGAGAGTCGTAAGACTCCGAAATAAAACAAAACTTTAGATACAGTACCCGTACGTGTGACCTACTTGGATTATTTTATGCCGAAAACATGTGTCAAGGTTTTGTATATTTGTATTATTTTGAAATTGTAAAAAAGCATTTTGAGAATTCTTAATCATGAAACGTAATCACAATACATTATCTTCAACCAAAAATAACTCCAACGATAGACAGGCATGTAGGTGTAGGCAGGGTAAGTTGTTACGTCCGGACCTTTATACCACAGGGTTTATAAATGACTTTCCAAAAAACTTTTCCATTTAACTTTTACCGAAAATAGCTTTTTGGATACTGAATTCTGCAAACCACTGCAACCGCTAAGTACCGCACATTGTCCGCGGCTCTTCACAAAGAATGAGGGTGTTGTCGACCAATTGTTTTAAATTCCTTTTTAATAAAGAGAATATCAAATTATTTCCACATCTGTCGCGTATCGCGCACAATTGCCTAATTTAATAGAGCAGGATCGACCCTTATTTGAATAATTTCCATTAGCTAAGGTTCAGTTTAATATCCACGTGATTAACATAATATACCTACAGTTGCGTATGTTTGTTTACGCTTTCTCAGCTGAAAAACGTTCACTGCTGCCTCTGCCAAGGGCCACTTTGCTCGGGAGAGCGTAGCTTCATCATCCGTCCATCCAGTGAGGGACGACAACTTACGTATTGTGAAATACCTTTTTGTGAGCGAGTGAAACCGCTGGACATAATTACACAGTTATTACTTAATGAGCACTCCGCACCACCAATGAACCACAAATAATTTAATATAGAGAGCGGTCACTATACTTACATAAAATACAGTGAATTATTTAATTCACCTTTTTGCTGACAAAAATTAACGTTTTAAATAAAGAGTTGCTAATATTCTGAACGTTAAAAGCCAACAACTTAAATATTACCTAATCATGTTTCAGTTCTCATCATCAGATTAGGAATACACGCATCTTTTATATCTATTATAATTATCATTATTGCTACCATTGTTTAGTCACTGTAACACCACACATGATTTATCTAATTAAGTGTACACAGTGTCATAATGAGGTTTAGTTACATAACATACTAATAACATATTCACTGTGTGTTGTGGTGAACAAACAGTTCGCGTGTAGTGAACTAGTGTAGTCGCGAGAACTGAACCCCAGCTGACACAGACGTGCAGACAGAACTACATAGAAACTGAACAAAACATGTTGTAGTCTAACTATAGAACAGAGACAAAACAAATGATGTGCGGTTATAGAATTCATAGTAGTGAGGTTCAGGGTGATGGTATAAAAAGAACGACTATAATTAGCCAATATTGTATCATCCATTAAGCTTTTTTTGACCTAATAATATCTTAGCAACAGTACCTATACATATATACCTACTTAGCTAGTAATCTTTTCAAACGGTCAGTCAGGAAAGGCCTAATTAATTATAGATTCATCTGCAGTAGGTATCAATAAAGGTCCGCGCGGTCAAGCTTGTGTTTAATCTCGGGTTCGGCTAATTGTCTACAAGTTGCGGGAACTCGTAATATACGGGAGTGATTCATGGCGCGTCACATTTTGTGGTAAGTAGTTTCAGTTTACTCTCAGACATGTTGACTAGTTTTTATTGATTAAATCCGGAAGTTTAGTATCGCAAAAGCCAATACCTGAGCTTAATGACGAAATTATGTACAACACACTCTTTCCTTTGTTCCTGATAATTGTGATGAAATCAATGCCATGCTAGCGTGGGGGGGGGAGGGGGGAGGTGTAATCAATTCAGCTGGTCGGTACTTATATCTCGCTTCACATGTAAAGCCGAATTGATCGCCGTTTTACCAATATTTTGAGCTCGCTGTTGATTTATTTTAGGCGCACAATGACTGCCCCCGCGAAAAATAAGGAAAATACGAACTACTGCAATCTTTTAAAGCACCCTTTTTATACATACATAGTGTGCTCGGTGGGAGGTGGACTGTATCGATAGTTTGCGGTAAACACCGGGAAAAAGGGAAAACCCGGCCTTAAAATGAAAACAACTAGTTAAAGAAATCAAGAAAAAACGAGAGGGCGGCTCGCTGCGAGACGGCGCGATGACAACTCAAACAAAAACAAAATACAAACTAAAAAGTAAACGGCTAGTTGCAGCCAGTACTGCAAGGAGTTCGGAATGCGTACGAACCTCGCCCTCGTTGGTCATTTTATTAGTTAAATTACATAAAAATATTACAACAAAAATCAAAGGGTAAAAAATACAAAGATAAAATAACAAAAACTAATTCCATCGTTAACACATAGGTAACTCAATATTGTTTACTTTAACCTACCTATTCATCACAATTTGAACATAACAACATAAAGTATAATTTGAACACGTAGTGACAATTTGTATTGGGTTTGACAAATGTTTCAATTACCTACCTAAGTACCTTCTCTAAGACGTCTGGTCATGATTATATCAAACTCTTAGTATACAACAAATGATATTTCAACATAAATCACTACAAGCATAATTTCCTTCAGCGAATGTGACTCATTTCCATACTTTACATAAACCTCTTTGTCTCTGAATCAACAATCTAGACACACGGCAGTGTGTCCGCCAAGTTCGAGCAAAAAAAGCGACACACCGGCCGTGGGTTATATTACACGAACCATTTCGGGCCAAATTCGACCCCCCTATAACTCAAAATCTATTTTATTTACACATTTCAAATTTCTAGTATCTGTTGAGACCCCCTCACTTATCTAAAATACAAAATTTCATTAATATACCTATTGTAGGTCTTGAGATATTGACGTCAGAAAATCGCTATTTTTACTATACACTCACTGACTGACTGATTCACTGACTCACTCATCAAAAACCTAGACCACTTCCAATGGTCGTATTGACTTGAAATTTGGCATGGAGGTAGGTCTTTATGTCAAGGTAAAGGGAAAAATCTGAAAATGGCCAAGTGTGAGTCGGTTTCAAAGTAATGTAGGTGTAAAATACCCAGTGTAAATTTATACCCCTAAGGAACTAAAACGAACTAAATTTATCTATATTTATATAATATATCTTCGAATGGTCGTACCGATCTGAAATTCGTTACAAAGGTTTGTATTTAGTCAAAGTAAAAATCTGAAAACGGCCAAGGGTGAGTCACTTTCGAAAATAACGAATGTGTAACTTTGATCCACGAACACAATATAGGATAACATGTCATGTCAGTCAGTTGGTATATCTAGTCCATTTAGTTAATCTAGTTCATTTCTTTGTAAGAAGCATAGTGCATATTCAAAAATCTGAAAGATAGTATAAATGAGACATTTCCTTAACTAACTTAATCATAAGAAAAAAAATAAAATAAACAACCTTACAAAAATGAATGAAATCCCACCCAAAACAAAAATGTGAAAGGCTGCCAAGTTCGATAATATGGAAATCCTTCGCCTATAAAATAAGTGAGATCTGAATAAGTACCAAGTTCCATACACATACCTCAGTTAAAAATAGTTACTTTTAATAATGTTACTTGGCAAGTTTTAATAGAAAATTAAATACTTGATTCATTGCGTTTAGTAGGTTTATAAGAAGGTGTGTGAAAACTTGCCAAGTAAAGCGTTAAGCTTTTCACCTTTTAAAACTGTCTGAACAAGTCATAAGGCCTACCTACTTAATGTTCAAAATACCAAATTTTCTTAGCTCTAATAATATTATAAAATGTTGTAGGACCTAATATCGGTTCATATCTAAAAGTTGAGATCTTGTTATCCCGGCGGGAAATCAGTGTAACCGATAACATCAGACAACGTTGCGTATTTACAAAGTGTACATAGCCAAAACGCATCCATAGGAAACTGCTCGCTGATATTTTGTAATGCTGTTTTTTAATTTGTGATTTCAAAGTATACACGAATTTTGCGTACTGCTCGCGTATAATTCGTAGCTTAGACGTGCACATGCATCTTTCCAATTTATACACGGTCAAATTTAACTATACAAAATTAATATTAGGTAAAGCAATAAATAAAAATGGCTTTTGAATCTGAGTTTGTTTATTAAAAATGCTAATTAAACAGGCTTCTTTTTAATATCATTATTCGCCCCCAAAAATGTATGTTGCCTTCTAAATTATTAAGTCAGCCACAATTTATTTATTTATTTATACAACAATTAACGAGCATCTAAATAATACTATCTTAGCCACTAGTTATCTTCTAAGTAAACCACTCTAAATACAACTCAGCATGATGGTTATTTTTTAGCATCTAAATTTGTAGCAGGCATTCTAACAGTAAACTTCTAAAATACTATTAAATGACATCATAAAATATATTTAATTAGCTTCTAATTTTTTAACTCAGTACGTTTAAAATGTAAGCAAGCAACATGCAGCAAGCATCGCTTCTGTCACGGCTCCGGTGCTGCGGGGCTCCGGCGGTCCCATGCGAGCTTATCGTCACAGATGGTTTTCACGCTCACTACCTGCGCCTCAGCTCGCAGGCCGCCTCGCCCCTCCGCGCCTACGCGGTTTTGAATTGCACTCTAGGGGTAGGGCAGACAAGACTACATAGAGTCGGTTTTGCAGCGATTCGTTTTCGTCACTAACTTCAATTTTTAATACAATGTTTTTTAATTGAACTTGAATTATTAATATTTAAATTAAATGCTAGGTCGTGTTTTAATCAAAATGGCGAGCATGCAACTGCTCGCGAATAGATTGGAATCGTAAAGTTTTTCGCGCCTATTGCCATGTATACACGATTAGTTTGCATGCGGACTAGCACTGTATATTATGGAACAAAGCAAGTTACTTTGGCCACTACAAAATATATGCGAGTATTTGCGTACTGCTGCTGTATACATCGCAAGACTTTGTATAAAAAGTGAATTCCAATCTATTCGCGACTAGTTTCACACGCTTGCGTACTAGCCATGTATATACTGTAAATACGCGACAACGTTTAAGTCTTTCCCAAGATAATCAAATTGCTAAGATTCAGTGGAACTAAATCAATTGAGAAAGTCTTACATGTAGGTAATTGCTGAGAGATTAGTGGCCAATTTTTTGCGAGCATATTGGGAGAAGTGGTAGGCGTTTGTCCTATGGGCCCGATGCTGGGACTGTTGGGATTACGCAAGCAGCTACCTATGTCTTAACCTACTGCTTTAAACAATGTCCTGTAAAATTCGCATAAAAAAACTTTATAATTCTGAAGTTAGCCATTTGGTGCCTTGCGCATTACAGTATTGGCAAGAAGTTCTGCTTGAGCAAAGTTATCAATCAAGTGGAATCAAGATAGCAGTAACGTGCAGCTCATTGCTTATTGTTTGCTGAGTCGCTTCAAGCGATGTTATGTTAACTCAATGCTTTGTGGCGTTGCATGCATGATTTCATTAGTGCACACAAAGCTAACATCTGCAGGGTGCATAAAATAGTAAATAATAGGCACTTTTTATAGCAGGTGTTTGCCGCAATTAGGTACCTATACCTATAGCAAAACTGCAATCTGTAGGTACATAAATAAGTAATCTGTAAATAGTGATAAACTATAATGCATTCATTGAATCGCCGTTACAATAGTAACCGCACAGACATTATTGAATATTAAATATGATCAGAGTGCACTCTCCATTGTAACTAATGTTTCGAATTGCCATTGTCATTACGAGCTAAACATGAAATTTACACTTAGTAGGTAACTGTATTGAATGTTGATGTTAAACAGTCGTTATTCTACACTGGCTGTTCCCGCGGTTATACCCTTGCCCGTTTAAATTTCTTCCGACTCCTAAAGGAAAAGTTGCCCTTACTCATGTCCATTCTCAGGCTCTAGATAAGATGATAAATTCACGAGCAAGCTAACCACCATTTGATGCGTTCCGTAGCCTGTTAGTAAAATGACAGATTAGTGTACCTAGGTAATGTATCGGAATTCGTGTTAAGATATCATCATCCTCATCCTCCGAGCCTTTTCCCAATCATGTTGGGGTCGGCTTCCAGTCTAACCGGATTCAGCTGAGTACCAGTGCTTTACAAGAAGCGACTGCCTATCTGACCTCCTCAACCCAGTTACCCGGGCAACCCGATACCTCTTGGTTAGACAGGTGTCAGACTTACTGGCTTCTGACTACCCGTAACGACTGCCAAGGATGTTCAATGACAGCCGGAACCTACAGTTTAACGTGCCATCCGAAACACAGCCAATGGTGTCTAAGATATACTTAGAAAGTACATACAAACTTAGAAAAGTTGCATTGGTACTTGCCTGACCTGGGATCGAACCCGCACCCTCATACTTGAGAGGTACTGATACTTTACCCATTAGGCCACCACGACTTCTATTCGTGTTAAGATATATAAAAATAATTAAGGACTAGGTAAATATACCTACTTAAATGAAAATCTTGCACAATAACAAATTAGTGTTTACTGCCAATTTAATTGAAGCCATGGGACTCATGAGACTCAACCACGTTGGCCCAGTAATCTTAAAGCTACATTTTGGAAGTGACCCGATGAATGCAAGTGCCGACCGCACGTGCAGGTACTTACTGCATGCAATAAGGTCGATATGTGATCCCTCGCAAGAGAGACTGCAAGTTCTGCTGCTGCTTCGATCCCAAACGATTCCATGTTTATTGTGTTTCAAAAATAAATAAAAACCAGTAGTGCTACTTCGATAAGCGCGGTTCACAGTTGCAGTCAGTAGCTCGCTTCGAAAACGTACCTTTACAAAACTCAAACGAACATTCGAAATTCAAATTGTGCACAAAATAGCAAGACGTCACGCTGGCTATTCTTCCTAATTTGAAAAAATAGTTTTAAAATTCAAAACAAATGACACGTCAATGACGTCACGCACGAAATGAAGGAGATAGATATATGTTAAGAAAGAGATAAAAAAATATGAAGCACATTTTAAGAATGACATAAGTCCAGCTGCTTGAGGTACAAAATGGACTGTATAACTCTAAGCACATAAGGTTGACATCTCTTTGAAAAGTTAAAAAAAATGTGCAATAGGCGGCACTAGTTTGGGCACCTACTCTAAACTTGTGCTGCCTCTGGTAGAATGACCAGTAATTGCTTGGAAACGAAACTTGCCTTGCGCGCGGTGCGCGGACATTATACTTAGTAGGTATTCTCGAAACTAAGAGCTTACTTACTTAATCAGTCTTTTAGAAGACTGATGCCCGTTTTCACCAACGAATACCTAAATTTAGGGAGCATTTACGGAACACTTAATAAGAATTTCATTTTCACCAAAGCCTAGGTGTCAAATTATAACCTTAAAATTTGACTTCAACTTGGGGGCCCGATTGATGCCTGCTTAAACAACCCCTATCATTATCATTACAGAATACAAACATATTTTGAACCGTGGATAGTGAAATGTACCTTTATATGTTATGTAACACCAAAAATACCATGTTTAAAAAGCAAAAAAATACAAAAAAAAATGAAACGTAAACTTTTAGAAAGTTTAGAAGCTGTGGATATGTAAAATAATAATCATTAGAAGACCACGTACCTATCTTACGTGAAAGAGCAGATGACTGAGAAATAAGTACGATGATCATGACTTTTTTATAAGACCAGCCGTTTTCCCGCGGTTTCACCCGCGTCCCGTGGGAGCTACTGCCCGCACCGGGATAAAATATAGCCTATGTTACTCGCAGATAATATAGCTTTCTAATGGTGAAAGAATATTTAAAATCGGTCCAGTAGTTTTTGAGTTTATCCATTACAACCAAACAAACAAACATTTTCCTCTTTATAATATTAGTATAGATATAGATTATAGGTTATCACTTGCTATGAATGCACTTGCTAGGTCGTGATGTCGCTGAATTATTCAAAAATAGGTAGTCCTGCATGTCCATAAATATACAGACCATAACAGATGCAAATCTGGTAATCACTGATGTAGTTTCGCGGTTTCGCCGGGACATCTATAGGCCTATTCAGACCTAAGCGGTATTCGCTACCGTCTACGGCAGTGAAAACCCTGTGGGTATGCGGTAATATGACTGTTCAGACCTAAGCGGTATTCGCTACCACCTGCGACAGAGAAAACCCAGTGGGTAGGTATGCGATAATATTACTGTTGATGTTCGGGACGTATGCCGCTGCTGCCGCGCGGTATGTACTTCTACCCACAGCGGCAGTGAATATCGCTCAGGTCGCTCTAGCCGCGGTAGGTATAGTTATTGGCACGGATATTGAGCTCTGACCTTAACCTGCGCAGAAGCCATTTATTGGTTTATTGCCTTGTGTACAGTGCGCAAAGCGATCCCCACTCTTCCGCCGAGAGCTCAATATCCGTGCCGGTAACTATACTTGATACTAAATACCTGAGCGAAACCCGTGCGGTATCTACCTCTACCCACAGCGGCAGCGAATATCGCTCAGGTTTGAATTGGCCTTAAATACCAAAACTGCAGTAGATACCAATGATTCGAAAATGGTGAATATGGAGGAGCCTATCTCCTAGGTGATAGGGGATACCCTCTGGAGGTAAGAAGTAGGCTAATATTGAACATAATAAAATATATAAATTAAAACAAAGATAGTAAACAAATATTTTAATATTAGTCCTCATATGATGTACTTACCAAACATTATCATCATCCTCCTGCACCAATTCAATTTGAGGTGGGCTGGGCGCAGCATGTTTTTACACGTCTTTCCAATTTCTCGCACCACCTGAAACTAAATCTTACTTCTTACTTATATTATAAATGTCAAAGTTTGTGAGAATGTATGTTTGTTATTCAATCACGCAAAAACGACTGGACAGATTGATTGAAATTTGGTATGTAGATAGGTGATACCCTGGATTAACATATAGGTTACTTTTTATGGCGGTCAACAGGGGTAAAATTATTCAGCCACGGTCAAAGCTGCTCCATCTGTGGTATATAAAATACAACGACAAAGCAGCCAGGTGGAAAGACATTAGTGGAACATTAATTAATTATTAAGTAGACCTTAAATAATCACAAAGTGCACATTAAAGAAATGAGAGCTTCCTCGATTGAATACCATACGCACTTAAAATGCTTTATCGCCCCTGAAAACGTACAAATTACGCGTCGCATACCAGAGATATACCTATGTATGTACTACTTTCAACTTCTGATCACAAATACACTGTTCTCGATTATGAACAGTCACAATCAGACCCGAGCTGAGTCTAAAAAAACACCTTTTCTTATATATCTACGTTTACATCATTGATATCATTCAGCTACAAAGACAGAATTGCTATAAAACGTATTTTCTCTAAATGTACTATCATTTTTTTGAAAACATTATATTCCCAACTCTGATCTCATGGAGATGGTGGCCGACTATCACCACTGTGTGGACTGTGCGAACTATTGTACCCGGCCCTGGCTTAAGCCATGGTCTGGGGCCAGAAGAAATGGGATGAAAAAGAATGAGGCGGCGGAACGATTGAAAATTCCCACTGCGGTAAGTAACCACGGGAGCCGATTCCCGGCCACCATAGGCGTGGGCGATGAGTTTTGAGTGGGTCGTCAACCATCCGGCTCCTAGGAGACCCGTGTCTAGCATGCCCATGTCAGCGATGCGCGTTATTTCACGCGCCCCTCAAGGATATTCAGCAAACCCCTGTGAGGCCCACCAGGGCCAAAGCCTGACACTCCCTCACGCTGCACCCATAGCGGGACCAGTGCAATCACATTATCAATGACAGAAAACTGCATTCTCTTATGAATAAGTCAAACTAATGGCTGAGAATAACGTGATTTTCCAGGATGCCATGCAACGTGTTGAACATACCCTGGCCTTTGCGAGCTTGGTACTCCTTTTCTCCACCTTCACAAAAACACATAGGAAGTGGTGAAGGGCGGGCGTTTTGGGGGCTGTCTTTTGTTTTCGACGTCCGAAAAGGGCTGAATTATCAGCCTAATTTGAATAAACGTTTTTGAGTTTTTTTCACTTGAGTTTTGTGGTAGGTACATGAACAAATTAGAATAGTAATGAATTAGTTTTGGTCGCGGGGACTTGGACGTCTTCAGAACGTATTTACCAACTCTTAGTGTCATCATGCACACCCGCTTCCCTAACTGTATTTGAAGGATCAACAAGATTGTTTTAGTTTGTTATATTAACTACGCTACTATAGCCCGCTGTCGAAGAATCTTTTCACATCAATTCTGGAGAAGCTACATAATGTATTAGCGTGTACACAGCCTTATGTTTGCTGGCTCCACCAAGAAGTAAAAAAAAAACTGCATTCTTCAAGTACGAACACATGAATTGGACTCTCACAGATATTGGCCTGTTCGTGACCTAATTCAAACATTTCGGTGGAATCCCAACATAGTAGTGAGTGCACAGAAAATCCTCAAGTTTTTCCCCCTGTAGTGAAACTATGCGCCTGCCTGATGTCATCAACCACCCAGCTATTCCGCAATTATGTGGGTGTTGGCTTCCAGTCAAACCGAATCTGTTTGAGTACCAATAGTTTACTTGGAGTGACCACCTATATGATCTCCTCAACCCACTGAACTGGACACCACGTTATATACATGGAATGACAGTTTGACAGACTTTCTGGCTTCTGATAAGTTGCAGTTGCTGCAGAAAATGTACAAAAGTCAGCTTTATCAGACCTTTGTATCCTGTGAGAATTACTTACGCCCCATACGTAATCATTTTCCAAATCGGTTGACTAGGTCCAGAGATTTCCACAACGTCACAAACTTTACTTCGTTCATTTAAATATAAATGGTCACACATGAGAGACGACGGCAGATAGAAGAGTATGGAAGGAGAAAACATAATAACGACCCCAAATAAAATTGGGATACAGGGGGATATTGATGATGATAAATGGCCACATATACATACACCTACACAATACATCTACGGGATAAATAGTATTTTGACAATCTATATTGACCACGTAGACGAAGTCGCGGGCAACAGCTAGTAAATATAATAAATGTATAATTTTAACCCCATACTTAAATCCATCAACTCATGGAGAACAAAAATACAATGAAGTCGACAGTAAAACAAGGAACACAGTTGAACGGCAATATCTTATATTATTATACACAGATATTATTCACATTTACCTGTAAACGGTTCCTATCGCATTAAAACTATTTGTAACTGGATCCAAGCTTTGTTTTTGGCTTCGTTCGTGGTCCCATCCGTTTTTTGTTTAATATTGTGTCTCTATGAGACGTCAGCAATTTCACTAGCTTGTCTTTTTCTTCTGCAAGAAAGGTTTATCCTCGTTTTCTCTTCTCTGCCAAAATAAACTTATCTATTCAACAATAATAAACCCAAAATTAACCTCACTCTATGTACACATACACATCAGTTAATTTGACAAACGCGCGAATGACATAGGTAAAAATTCACCTATAGAAAACCTCTTTACTGTTTTATTGCATAAAACATAGCGTAATGTAGTTTAAGTTAAATTAAAATAACATCACAAGGAAAAAAACTCACAGGCTTTAGTAATATATACTCGATAGACGTTTATTTCTTAAGAAGTAGAGAAAAATCATTTTATCGATAAAATATCGACTTTGCATTATCGTTTGTAGAACTAGTAATCTGTCACTTACTTAAGGGATCCAAGTACAAGTGTGGTGAAAATGAATTTAGGTAGGTGTCAAATTGGGAGGGGTCCTTATTAAAAGTAGCTTTTAGATAGGGAAACGGTAAGAGGTTGTTGGTGAAAACGGGCATGAGACAGTAGGTAATTACCTACTAGCTTTCTGCATAAATGTAGTTAATTAATTTCTAAATCATTACTTTACTCAGAAGCAAAGGTAACTCAGTTCTATTAAGAGGACGAATTGGAATTTTTGGCGCCAAGGATGTCAATTTTTCTCAGTAAATACAAAACGGATCAAAATACAACTTGGTTACCTGAAAGTTCACGATATAAACCTTATTTTGTTAGTTGTAGAAACATGATTAGGTAACTTTTATAACAGAGAAAAATATATCAAACATACCTCTTTTTAAAAAGAGATTCACATATTATGGGCAAACGGGACCGATTTAAGCCTCTTAACTTTTTTAGTAGTTGAGTATATACATACTCTTTAAAATTGTAGTAGGAATTTTTATTAAATTATCATTTCTAAATATTAAAATTACAAAACCATTTTGTCGCTTACGACTTTTAGTTATAAGCTAGCGCGCGTATTGTTATCCTCGCCCCGCTCAGACGCTCCGACCCCTTTTGGCGCCTTAGATGCGCGTGCCGGTTATGGAATTATTGTTGACCACTTCCTCGCCTTAAAGTATCAGAGCTGCTTCTCAAGTATTTGGTAGAAGTCATTCACCTGTCCGTCTGAAATTATTTTTAACTAGCTGTTGCCCGCGACTTCGTCTACGTGGTCAATATAGATTGTCAAAATACTATTTATCCCGTAGATGTATTGTGTAGGTGTATGTATATGTGGCCATTTATCATCATCAATATCCCCCTGTATCCCAATTTTATTTGGGGTCGTTATTATGTTTTCTCCTTCCATACTCTTCTATCTGCCGTCGTCTCTCATGTGTGACCATTTATATTTAAATGAACGAAGTAAAGTTTGTGACGTTGTGGAAATCTCTGGACCTAGTCAACCGATTTGGAAAATGATTACGTATGGGGCGTAAGTAATTCTCACAGGATACAAAGGTCTGATAAAGCTGACTTTTGTACATTTTCTGCAGCAACTGCAACTTATCAGAAGCCAGAAAGTCTGTCAAACTGTCATTCCATGTATATAACGTGGTGTCCAGTTCAGTGGGTTGAGGAGATCATATAGGTGGTCACTCCAAGTAAACTATTGGTACTCAAACAGATTCGGTTTGACTGGAAGCCAACACCCACATAATTGCGGAATAGCTGGGTGGTTGATGACATCAGGCAGGCGCATAGTTTCACTACAGGGGGAAAAACTTGAGGATTTTCTGTGCACTCACTACTATGTTGGGATTCCACCGAAATGTTTGAATTAGGTCACGAACAGGCCAATATCTGTGAGAGTCCAATTCATGTGTTCGTACTTGAAGAATGCAGTTTTTTTTTTACTTCTTGGTGGAGCCAGCAAACATAAGGCTGTGTACACGCTAATACATTATGTAGCTTCTCCAGAATTGATGTGAAAAGATTCTTCGACAGCGGGCTATAGTAGCGTAGTTAATATAACAAACTAAAACAATCTTGTTGATCCTTCAAATACAGTTAGGGAAGCGGGTGTGCATGATGACACTAAGAGTTGGTAAATACGTTCTGAAGACGTCCAAGTCCCCGCGACCAAAACTAATTCATTACTATTCTAATTTGTTCATGTACCTACCACAAAACTCAAGTGAAAAAAACTCAAAAACGTTTATTCAAATTAGGCTGATAATTCAGCCCTTTTCGGACGTCGAAAACAAAAGACAGCCCCCAAAACGCCCGCCCTTCACCACTTCCTATGTGTTTTTGTGAAGGTGGAGAAAAGGAGTACCAAGCTCGCAAAGGCCAGGGTATGTTCAACACGTTGCATGGCATCCTGGAAAATCACGTTATTCTCAGCCATTAGTTTGACTTATTCATAAGAGAATGCAGTTTTCTGTCATTGATAATGTGATTGCACTGGTCCCGCTATGGGTGCAGCGTGAGGGAGTGTCAGGCTTTGGCCCTGGTGGGCCTCACAGGGGTTTGCTGAATATCCTTGAGGGGCGCGTGAAATAACGCGCATCGCTGACATGGGCATGCTAGACACGGGTCTCCTAGGAGCCGGATGGTTGACGACCCACTCAAAACTCATCGCCCACGCCTATGGTGGCCGGGAATCGGCTCCCGTGGTTACTTACCGCAGTGGGAATTTTCAATCGTTCCGCCGCCTCATTCTTTTTCATCCCATTTCTTCTGGCCCCAGACCATGGCTTAAGCCAGGGCCGGGTACAATAGTTCGCACAGTCCACACAGTGGTGATAGTCGGCCACCATCTCCATGAGATCAGAGTTGGGAATATAATGTTTTCAAAAAAATGATAGTACATTTAGAGAAAATACGTTTTATAGCAATTCTGTCTTTGTAGCTGAATGATATCAATGATGTAAACGTAGATATATAAGAAAAGGTGTTTTTTTAGACTCAGCTCGGGTCTGATTGTGACTGTTCATAATCGAGAACAGTGTATTTGTGATCAGAAGTTGAAAGTAGTACATACATAGGTATATCTCTGGTATGCGACGCGTAATTTGTACGTTTTCAGGGGCGATAAAGCATTTTAAGTGCGTATGGTATTCAATCGAGGAAGCTCTCATTTCTTTAATGTGCACTTTGTGATTATTTAAGGTCTACTTAATAATTAATTAATGTTCCACTAATGTCTTTCCACCTGGCTGCTTTGTCGTTGTATTTTATATACCACAGATGGAGCAGCTTTGACCGTGGCTGAATAATTTTACCCCTGTTGACCGCCATAAAAAGTAACCTATATGTTAATCCAGGGTATCACCTATCTACATACCAAATTTCAATCAATCTGTCCAGTCGTTTTTGCGTGATTGAATAACAAACATACATTCTCACAAACTTTGACATTTATAATATAAGTAAGAAGTAAGATTTTGTCAAGGAGTACGGTAGACTCGATCGAAACCTTATAGGTATGAATAACAAAACATAAAGAAATATTGATTTTGAATCGACAACATATATCCGCTAAATTCGGATTATGGAGAATTTCGTTAAATTCCAATGGCCCTGACAGACAAAATCTATGACATCTATCTAAATCTATGACAGCATCCATGATAAAAACCTGCGTACAAATCAAAAAAACCGGCCAAGTGCGCGTCAGACTCGCGCACGAAGGGTTCCGTACCATTATTTATAAATTGGACAAAAAAATCACGTTTGTTGTATCGGAGCCCCCCAAAATATTTATTACATTCTAGTTTTCAGTATTTGTTGTTATAGCGGCAATAAAAATACATCATCTGTGAAAATTTTAGCTCTCTAACTATCACGGTTCCTTAGATGCAGCCTGGTGACAGACGGACGGACAGACGGACGGACGGACGGACGGACAGACAGAGGAGCGAAAACAATAGAGTCCCGTTTTATCCTTTGGGTACGGAACCCTAAAAACAAAAAAAATACAGGATTCAGAAAAAGAAACAGCAAAACTCAAAAGAGGCCGTCTATACTAATTTAACAAAATATTAATAAAAATACGGTTTATCCCTGTTGACCGGGATAAAAAGTAGCCTATGTGTTAATCCAGGGTATAACCTATCTACATACCAAATTTCAACCCAATCGGTCCAGCCGTTTTTGCGTGAAAGAATAACAAACATACATCCATACATTCTCACAAACATTCACGTTTATAATATATGTAGGATTAAACGGTTTTATTAAACGGTTTTATTTAGCTTACCCTGTTTGTTTTATTTATTATTTACTAGCTGTTGCCCGCGACTTCGTCTACGTGGTCAATATAGATTGTCAAAATACTATTTATCCCGTAGATGTATTGTGTAGGTGTATGTATATGTGGCCATTTATCATCATCAATATCCCCCTGTATCCCAATTTTATTTGGGGTCGTTATTATGTTTTCTCCTTCCATACTCTTCTATCTGCCGTCGTCTCTCATGTGTGACCATTTATATTTAAATGAACGAAGTAAAGTTTGTGACGTTGTGGAAATCTCTGGACCTAGTCAACCGATTTGGAAAATGATTACGTATGGGGCGTAAGTAATTCTCACAGGATACAAAGGTCTGATAAAGCTGACTTTTGTACATTTTCTGCAGCAACTGCAACTTATCAGAAGCCAGAAAGTCTGTCAAACTGTCATTCCATGTATATAACGTGGTGTCCAGTTCAGTGGGTTGAGGAGATCATATAGGTGGTCACTCCAAGTAAACTATTGGTACTCAAACAGATTCGGTTTGACTGGAAGCCAACACCCACATAATTGCGGAATAGCTGGGTGGTTGATGACATCAGGCAGGCGCATAGTTTCACTACAGGGGGAAAAACTTGAGGATTTTCTGTGCACTCACTACTATGTTGGGATTCCACCGAAATGTTTGAATTAGGTCACGAACAGGCCAATATCTGTGAGAGTCCAATTCATGTGTTCGTACTTGAAGAATGCAGTTTTTTTTTTACTTCTTGGTGGAGCCAGCAAACATAAGGCTGTGTACACGCTAATACATTATGTAGCTTCTCCAGAATTGATGTGAAAAGATTCTTCGACAGCGGGCTATAGTAGCGTAGTTAATATAACAAACTAAAACAATCTTGTTGATCCTTCAAATACAGTTAGGGAAGCGGGTGTGCATGATGACACTAAGAGTTGGTAAATACGTTCTGAAGACGTCCAAGTCCCCGCGACCAAAACTAATTCATTACTATTCTAATTTGTTCATGTACCTACCACAAAACTCAAGTGAAAAAAACTCAAAAACGTTTATTCAAATTAGGCTGATAATTCAGCCCTTTTCGGACGTCGAAAACAAAAGACAGCCCCCAAAACGCCCGCCCTTCACCACTTCCTATGTGTTTTTGTGAAGGTGGAGAAAAGGAGTACCAAGCTCGCAAAGGCCAGGGTATGTTCAACACGTTGCATGGCATCCTGGAAAATCACGTTATTCTCAGCCATTAGTTTGACTTATTCATAAGAGAATGCAGTTTTCTGTCATTGATAATGTGATTGCACTGGTCCCGCTATGGGTGCAGCGTGAGGGAGTGTCAGGCTTTGGCCCTGGTGGGCCTCACAGGGGTTTGCTGAATATCCTTGAGGGGCGCGTGAAATAACGCGCATCGCTGACATGGGCATGCTAGACACGGGTCTCCTAGGAGCCGGATGGTTGACGACCCACTCAAAACTCATCGCCCACGCCTATGGTGGCCGGGAATCGGCTCCCGTGGTTACTTACCGCAGTGGGAATTTTCAATCGTTCCGCCGCCTCATTCTTTTTCATCCCATTTCTTCTGGCCCCAGACCATGGCTTAAGCCAGGGCCGGGTACAATAGTTCGCACAGTCCACACAGTGGTGATAGTCGGCCACCATCTCCATGAGATCAGAGTTGGGAATATAATGTTTTCAAAAAAATGATAGTACATTTAGAGAAAATACGTTTTATAGCAATTCTGTCTTTGTAGCTGAATGATATCAATGATGTAAACGTAGATATATAAGAAAAGGTGTTTTTTTAGACTCAGCTCGGGTCTGATTGTGACTGTTCATAATCGAGAACAGTGTATTTGTGATCAGAAGTTGAAAGTAGTACATACATAGGTATATCTCTGGTATGCGACGCGTAATTTGTACGTTTTCAGGGGCGATAAAGCATTTTAAGTGCGTATGGTATTCAATCGAGGAAGCTCTCATTTCTTTAATGTGCACTTTGTGATTATTTAAGGTCTACTTAATAATTAATT
The DNA here is from genome assembly GCA_033682625.1 of Helicoverpa zea x Helicoverpa armigera. Taxonomy (NCBI): domain Eukaryota; kingdom Metazoa; phylum Arthropoda; class Insecta; order Lepidoptera; family Noctuidae; genus Helicoverpa; species Helicoverpa zea x Helicoverpa armigera. The sequence continues at coordinate 3,040,577 of JAWIIS010000050.1, forward strand.
AATGTTCCACTAATGTCTTTCCACCTGGCTGCTTTGTCGTTGTATTTTATATACCACAGATGGAGCAGCTTTGACCGTGGCTGAATAATTTTACCCCTGTTGACCGCCATAAAAAGTAACCTATATGTTAATCCAGGGTATCACCTATCTACATACCAAATTTCAATCAATCTGTCCAGTCGTTTTTGCGTGATTGAATAACAAACATACATTCTCACAAACTTTGACATTTATAATATAAGTAAGAAGTAAGATTTTGTCAAGGAGTACGGTAGACTCGATCGAAACCTTATAGGTATGAATAACAAAACATAAAGAAATATTGATTTTGAATCGACAACATATATCCGCTAAATTCGGATTATGGAGAATTTCGTTAAATTCCAATGGCCCTGACAGACAAAATCTATGACATCTATCTAAATCTATGACAGCATCCATGATAAAAACCTGCGTACAAATCAAAAAAACCGGCCAAGTGCGCGTCAGACTCGCGCACGAAGGGTTCCGTACCATTATTTATAAATTGGACAAAAAAATCACGTTTGTTGTATCGGAGCCCCCCAAAATATTTATTACATTCTAGTTTTCAGTATTTGTTGTTATAGCGGCAATAAAAATACATCATCTGTGAAAATTTTAGCTCTCTAACTATCACGGTTCCTTAGATGCAGCCTGGTGACAGACGGACGGACAGACGGACGGACGGACGGACGGACAGACAGAGGAGCGAAAACAATAGAGTCCCGTTTTATCCTTTGGGTACGGAACCCTAAAAACAAAAAAATACAGGATTCAGAAAAAGAAACAGCAAAACTCAAAAGAGGCCGTCTATACTAATTTAACAAAATATTAATAAAAATACGGTTTATCCCTGTTGACCGGGATAAAAAGTAGCCTATGTGTTAATCCAGGGTATAACCTATCTACATACCAAATTTCAACCCAATCGGTCCAGCCGTTTTTGCGTGAAAGAATAACAAACATACATCCATACATTCTCACAAACATTCACGTTTATAATATATGTAGGATGTAGGATGTAGGATGTAGGATGTAGGATGTAGGATGTAGGATTCTTTCTTGGGTCAAATTTAGTAATTCAAATTTAAGTACCTTGCTGTTGTCAGATTGATCTGAAATTTGGTAAACACCTTTAATTCCGATGACAATACAATATACTAATATCAATAACATTGTAAATCCAAGATGGCCGCGGGTACAAAATGGCGGATTACATATTTTTTCCACAACCCCCTCAATATGGGTATCAAATGAAAGGGCAACTCAAGTAGAATACTGTCAGCAACCCCAGCGGGGCCTAACAGGGCCAAGGCCTACCTGGGCTGCGGGATTGTCCTGGTACATAAAAGGCCTACGACGGAACACGACGGTTTTTAGTCAGTAAGAGTCTGGCACTCCCTCACCGCTGCTGACCCAAATATAGAATGAGGAATATTCGGTAGGCATTCTCATTAAATACTAAAAACTAGAAAATAAAAAATCTGTAAAAAAACTTTTAAGTTAAACGGTTTTATCTTATGTGCACTGAAAACTAGAAAATAAAAAAAAAACTGTTACTTACCTATAAACCTACATAGGTGGTCCCGGTCATATTAGACTAAAATAAAAACGTGGGGCCCATTATCACAAACGAGGGTTTATTGTCTGTTGACCTTTTTGTGGTCAGCCTTTTTTTTAATTTATGACAAAGCTATTCAATGAATCACTGTTGACCACTTACATAGCTATTCCTAATAAAGGAAGAACTTGTAAAAAAAAAATATTATCCGAGAGAAGTGGAGCTTAGCTGATTTGAAAATTTATAATCTCTTGCTAAATCAGCTGTCAACTCTTAGGGTCAATTCCCACTGAAAGCGGCGCCGCGCTCTTACATTTTCCGTGCTCTTACGGCCTCTGCCGGCCGCTGCTCTTTCAGTGTGAATTGACCCTTAGCGCAAATTACATGTTTGATATACGAGTAGGCATTGTCAAATTAATTCACTTGATTTACATAATCATCGGGTAACTGATGCCCAACTGTTGATCATTAACCATGATGTAATGTATCGTTGTATTATATTAGCGTAACACATTTAAAATCAATTCAGAATTATTTGTTGACTAGCTTTTTCCTCAAAGAACCAACCTCTCGAGTATGAGGGCGTCGGTTGGATTCCAGGTCAGGCAAGTAGCAATGCAACTTTTCTAAGTTTGTACTTATGTACTTTCTAGGTAAGTTTACTTGGACACCAATGACTGTGTTTCAGATGGCACGTTAAACTGTAGGTCCCGGCTGTCATTGAACATCCTTGGCAGCCGTTATGGGTAGTCAGAAGGCATTAAGTCTAACACCAGACACCACCTAGAATCGAACCCGAGCCCTCATACTCGAGAGCTTGGTTCTTTGTCCACTGAAGTTTCCAGTCTCCCAACAAACCCAGTCCATTCTAAATTACTGTTTGCAATATTCACGCAAATCCTTCAGCTGACAGAGCATTAAAACTTAAGAAACTTCATTTGAATCCCAGCATTACTCAGCAGGTTGAACAAATGAACGTCTAGCGTGGCGCTTAAGTTTCTGATACTGACTTTACATCTTAGACAACTGTTGAATAAATTAGGCAAGTCTTCAATCTTTAATATATTTAAGTAATATATATTAAGTAATTTTAGGTATATGATTTTTAACTTGGGTACATAATTACCTATGTTAGTTGTTTCTTAAGTACACGACGCTTTCACACTAGCAAAGTTTCCGTTCGGTTTTTCCGAGTGGATAATAGCTATAGGCGGTGTCCTTCGCAATTTATCGCGCGTGTAAAAAATGAGATAGCGTCTATAAATCTAAGGAATCAAAATTTGCGCAATGCACATCTCTATGACAATTAGCTTATGAAGGTCCTTCACCAAAGTAGTTATAAATTCCGTGTACATATTACTGCACGTTCTCGTACAATATATTCAGTGTTCGTCGAGATAGCCGACACAACGCTAAGAGAGCGCGTGTGGTAAGCGCCGGCCACTATGTAAGTACATTATATATACATATTTACTGTAATACGTTATCATAAGGACAAGGGAACTAGTATTCATGTGGCGTAGTTATCAAATTTAGCCACGCTGCCTGCTGAGAATTTCGAGATAAACGTTTCAGAAATTGAGGGAAGTTACTTTGACTGGCTCAGCTAGTTTTAGATGTTAGCCTGGATAGCATCATTGAAGTAATTTACGTACATTGGTATCTCAAAAATTGAGTAACTTGCTATGGGAAGTAATAATGAAATTACTGAGCTATTTATCAGAAACTATTCTATTAGTAAGTAATCACATCATAAAGACCGCGCGGATATCTCACGTCTCCGCACACGTACCTACGTCTAATTAGGTAGGTACTGCTTATTGCAGTCAAGTTAGACTGCAGCGCGACTGTGGCGTCTTGTCATTTAGCTTTTTACTATTAACAACTACGAAGATTGGGCGTTGTTATATATTGTTCTATGTATGTAGGTACCTATTGAAAACTTTATCACATAACGATTCTCTGAAGTTATACTTAAAGCCAAATGATTTTTTCCACAGATTCGTAAGAAAAATAAAGTAAATAGGTATAATATCCGTATGAAAAAAGTATAAATTTAGTTATGAAGCGGTTTTTCTCCTGAATGCGCAACGTTTTCTTTTGTGTTTGGCAGAATGGCTCAACGCAGTAACCTGCAGGCGGATGTTCATTGTGACGCATGCTGTAGACAATATTCATACGAGTAGGTAAGAACAAAATATTTAGGTTTCATTTTTATTCCTAGCTTAAATCGAAAATGTATTGAACAATAAAATTCTTCTTGATTTATTTGCTACAAATAGGAAAACCGTAGGAATGTAAGTGGGAATTTCATCGTATCTTAGAATTCAGTTAGCTGGTAACAAAGGCTACCGTTGTGGACGAGTTAAATCAATCGAACGCGAACCGTGTGCTGTTATATTGAAATTTTCCTCGGGGTTGCAAAACATGGCTAGGTACAATTTTGATTCGCATTGAGAATGTAGGTAAGTGTAAGTGTAAGGCATTGTAAAATATTGTGTGTTACTTTTAGAGAAGTAAACATTGTGTAGGAGGAGAAGTAAGTCGAGCTCATTGTGTTATTATAACTGCTTCAACAATAGACTACTGTAAGAGTCATGTAGTAAGCTTATTACTGCTTACCTACAACTGATCTTTAATATTTTCAGTAATTAATTTTTATCCTTCTTCGCACGCCTCACTGTGTATCTAATAGAGTAGGTACCTACCTACCGTTGACACATTTTGTGTTCACAAACAAATGTTCACGTTCGGTAACTGATGATGGACCGTTGGAGTTCAAAAACGTGCGTCAGACCCTTGAGACTGGCCTTTAGCAGTCCTTTGTTGATACGCGATGAGGGAACAAAGCTTTCGAAATCAAACATCACAATAAAATTGATTTTTTGTATTTTCTTGGCCTTTTCACCGAATAATGAAAGCAGGGTCATAAAAATTTGCATACTAAATTATTCCTTCCGTGATAATAAAAAATCCAGAGAGAAATGATTTATTCTATTGATCATTCATTTGTTTCATTTACTTTTCATTTGCATTTATTGGAATCATAAAAAATCTCTGGTTTTCGATACAGCGACGTCGTGAAAGTCGGCGAAATAAGTTTTTGTACTTTGTATTATCATTACGAAATAACAATTCAGCTTCAAAAATAAAAAGTGTTGAATAATGGTTTATTTTTATAAGGAAGCTTATTATTTACCTTACAGTCAATGAAAATTAATTAACCACAGTTGCACCGATACAACTGAATGAACTTTACGCTAAATAAAAATGATTACTTACAACAACCAATTGGATCAATTCAATCATCAATCATCCTCCAACTCCTTTATAAATTCAATGTTATTAAAGTTCCTTTTAAAACAGTAGAATACCCTTCCTCGTTTCCCCGCTGTCTCGTCACGTCTTATTGAACAGCTGAGACGCGCGTCACTCACGGGTGACGTAGATATTGAGGAGGCTTTCACGGTGACGAATATTAATATTAGGTTTCTTGTGTCTATGTGCCAGGTACTCGAATTTTATGGTCGCTGTTAACATAGGTACATTTTAATATCTGTAAGACAAAATATCCTCCATTTTGGATTGTTACTGGGAAACTAAGAGGTAATTTAAATTTTAAAACGATAGCAATGTAATTTACTCCACATATATACCCAGTGGGTCCCCCATCCATTACAGGGTTTTCCCACATTTGTTTGCAAGTTTCATGAAGACACGTTATTTATTGCGCGCCGTCACGACATTCTGCGGCAAACCTTTATCTTCTCACTTCAGCTACAATTTAGGAGGATTTGAATTCATCAAGTCCCAGTTATTCCGTACTCGACTATATTTATAGTAAGGTAATATACTAAGATTTATACAATATGCTTGAAATTTTTATTTGTAGGTATAACACTTGTATTGGTCCAACAGAATAATAATAATCAACCAAGAATCAAAGGATGTGATAATAAGGTTTTAAATGTAATTTATCAGAGTTATATACCTATCCTATGTATATTTTGTGAATCAGAAAAACACACTAATAATAGTTCGGAAAGGATAAATAACTGTAGATAAAGCACAAGATTTGTGTTTCAGATTGCCGATGAGCTCAGAATATCAATGAAATCAAACTTCAACAGCGGTTCTCAGGAGAGGCAGTGGAATACATAACATACTTTCCTACTGAGTATGTTCGTCACGCATTGAATACCACTGGAATTCCTGTTGCCTACAGTGCATTGCTCCGTAGATTCTAGAAACTGAAATCAAATTCCTTCCAGCTGTCATACTGGTTGAGAATATTTGAGGCTGAGGAGTCAACGCAGCGCTGCAATATATCACGGACGTGTTTCAGCGCCGTTTTTATATCTCTTCCGCACATACGTACTCGGTTTCATTCATAAGTATTGTTCAGAAATAGGACACTGGAAACTGTAGCTAAGTGGATTTTGTTTTCTATTTTATTGCGCTTTTGGCAAAGACAAATAGAATTTTGATATATCTTTTGTACCTCCTTGTCGTATTATTTCAAAAATGTAACAATAGAACGTCAGAAATTTACGAAATGGAACCAAATCTTCCCAATACTTGAAGCATAAAACTTATGCAACTTTCAGACAATCTCGCCGTAAACTTCGTCACGTTATCAAATTAATATTATCTTAATTTTTTAAATTGGTGTCTCACAAGTATAGAAGGTATATAGTGTAGATACATAGTTTCTGAAACATAATCTTAGATTTATGTTGAGATAAACTTTGTGTTTCTGAGAAAAAAAAAAATCTCGTCAAGAAATCAAGAGAGCGGTAAGGCAAATACTGTTTTGTAAATAGGAACGACATTTTGAAATAATAGAAAAATACAATAGGAATTTCTTAGAAAAATATATGGGTAGGGATGATAGAAGTACCTAGTACCTACAAAGTGAACGTATTTCATAAGTGCCTACATATGTAGGGGTACTTAGGAATGGTAAGGCGAAAATATGTAAGTTAATCAACAATGTTAGTTGTTCCAATGTTTGCTGGAGCTGACGTTACGTTAATATTTGTTCAGCAGGTTGTTACGTTGCGGAAACAAGTTTTCATAAAAGCTTTCGTTTACTTCGAATCGAATAACGTTATGCGAATGTTATATCAATGTTTTTCTAGCTACTGGCTATGAACACACAAAAACATGTTTCATGCTACAACTCCGCTAAAACAAGCCTTTAGCACTTGTAACGTAAAAGTGCACTATTGGAAACATTATATGAATAAAAAACAATGTTGTTGTTATAAATAAAAACTTTATTTGTTAGTAATATTGTACGTGTATACTAGGTATATACAGGTAACTAAATAAGAATAGTAAGTAAGTAATTCTTTTTTCTGGGTGCGTGAATAGAAGCTCTCTCAGGTGAAAGAAAGCGCTGGCGGAAGCTGGTTAATTTGTATTTATCCCTCTCAAAATACGCCAGTCACTGGTAGTTTCCAACAAAGCCAGAGTTATGGGTTAGCTTATGACAAGTTTCTCAGCAATATTATCGTTATAAGTGATACGAACAATAGCCGCGTTACGGATCAGTTCCTTCTTTTATGTAACTGCGATTATGGAGGCAGGACTTTATTTTACTTAAGTTGAGGAAATCCAGTCTTTGTGTGACAAAGTCCATTATTATTTTATTCATACTTACTGCTGTAATAGTAGATATATGACATCTTTGTTACCTACTTGACTTGAAATAATATTTAATGGAAGGACGAATCCACATGGCACAAGTAGTAGAAGTATACCTGTTTGCTTGCAACAGGATAATATTCTTTTAAATAAAAAGTTCGTTGGTGAAAAAAATGTTATTATTATATTAATAAAGAATATTCACTTTTAATTTTGTGTCGTGTACAAAATACAAAAGTTGCTCAATTTAATACCAAAGTAAAGCAGAAGTACATCGGTGCGCTGATGTCGAGCGCGCGACTAATTGCTTGCGCGAGTTTGTTGTGACTTCACCTGCTGTTGTCACTGCTTGTCATACAACTAGCTCTGTGCTCTACATACAGCGTTAAATTAACCCCATTGTATTCACAAAACTAATGGTTTCGTAAATTGATAAATTTAGTTTATGTAATGTTTAGTTATAAGTGTTAGCTTTGTCAAATTATTCTGACATAGGTAAGTACTTAGATTTTTAAGTGCGAATTGGCCCCTACATTCACCGCGCTGGGCATGCGTTTTGCTGAGTATGAGCAAAATGGGTATTCATTTGTTTAAAATGAACACACAGAGATTACACATTATAAAGAACTAATGGAGCGAGAAAATGGCTCATTATATCCAGCACAAACACAGTGACTTCGAATAAAACGCTCTTTTGAAATTGCTTAGAGCACTTTCAATCCGCTTGTTTTTTTAGATTCAGATTAAACAATTGACTACTACCGGTTTGAAAGGTAAAATATGTACCTACCCGCGACAGATTTTCAAACCGAACAAATCCGCTAACGTGAAAGCGCTCTAACCAATTTCGAAAAATTCGACTAAGTAGACTGTACTCGTTTTATTACAGTGTTGCAGTTTGCCTCTAAATGCTTAATTTACAGGAAAAATGCTGCAAATTGCAATAAAAGTGGTGGTAGTTAGTTAGTCACATTTGGTTACTGATGTGTTCATATAGCTAGGTACATGCAGTGAGTCCCTACGTCACTACACATCAGTTCGGAGTGCAGCTCTGAGCGCTCACAACTTTGACTGCGCAACTCCACAAACAAGAAAAGTTGTTATTGGTTGTGTTTGTGCTGAACTAAATGGATGTTTTATTGGCGCCCAATATTGGCCTGAAACTAAGTACTTACTTTATAAAACATTGTTGGTATTACATTATCATTTGTCATGGAAATCCAAGAATCATGGAAATGAAATATAAATACCTAGGTAACTATAGTGAAGAGAGGACACGAGAAAGAATTTTTAGAGCTAACGTTTTTCCGGGGCCTAAGTGATTTTCCATGTCCCAAAGTTCATGTATTTTTAAACTAAAAGCAATATAAATCATCGTTTGCACTTTATTCAATCGTTCCATTAACTTCGTCGTTAGAGAGTGAAATGGACAATTTGTGCGCTCATAACATTTTACAGCCACACTCGTCGACTAGTTTACTAGAATATTCTGTAGCAATTCAACGGGAATGGAGTTCATTTTCACTGAAAAAAGTTGTGCAAGGATTAATAGACTTGAAGTTTGTTTTCAAAATGGGAATAGCTAAACTCTGCGGATATGAAACATGTTTTCAAAAATATAGGTTCGGCTACATGAAATGCATCGCATGGTTCACGCAGAACATTTTTTTGTGGAACTGAATAGGTACCTACAGTGTAGGTATAGTAAGCAACAAATGTCCTCACCTTTAAACAAAAAAAAAACTTTGAAAATCTAATCAATAATGATCTGGGTTTCTAATAAATCTGTATTTTTCCTGTAATCCTGTGATGTATGTATAGTGTTATGTAATTACCATTGACTGAGGTAATGGACCGTGACGTCGGCACATAGCAGTTGTTGATGATACAGGTGTCGTGATGGATAGTCAGAATATATTCATTGAACCTACGACGGCGAGTGATGCATCACCGCTTGTGTATCTTACTATCTTATTTAAAAAATATGTGGTAGGTAGGTAAAGCATATCGGCAGAAAAGTGAAGATGGTTTGGTAAAGTTAATTTCTTTACTTACAGTAATTTTTCAGACGGATTTACCGAGCGGATTTCTCTCGTGATACTGCCCGTTCGAATCAGGCGATGTCTCTCGATTTTTCAGCTCGAAAAACTGTCCATATGAAAAGGCTGTAAGATCAGCTTATCCATTATAATTATTTATCTGATCAATTCAATTAACTCACAAGTCTGTTAAGTGGCGTAGTTAAACAAAGAAGTTACATAATACGTCGGAAAGTTTGCTACGTATGCACACGTCGCGCTCACCCGGTGTGCGAGGGAATTTGGTAACTTTATTTCCCACTCCTTGCAAATCTTTTAATTAAAGTCACTTGCGACACAAAATACATAGGTACAGAAGTCAATCTACATACAAAGCGCGTTCGAGTCACGCAGACATAGGTGTCTATGTGTGCGTGTTCACAGACGCGCTGTCTCAAAACAACTCAAAACAGTGCGAGCGCGGCTGCCGTTTTCTTGAGATGCGCGTCACTCACAAGGTAGATAAATGTGCACGCGTCTGTAATTTGACTGTAATATTTTTAATTTTAATAACAAAAGAAAAAGTAATAATGGAGCAACAAAAAGTCGTATTATAATTGTTCAGTGGACGGTTGTTTTTATACAAAAATAAACAGTGAATTGTCGTTTTTTTTAGCCTGCCGTATTACCTTTAGTACCTATGTACCTACTTATTTTCTCATATTTCGATGGTTCGATTAATAAACGCAGTAGGTAGGTACAGTTAGGTGGGTAGGTAAGCGCCCCGGGGAGGCCTCTGGCCCAATGCCGTAATAAGTTTTGCTAGTGTCGACCCAGGCAAACCTGCCTACCTACCCTCAAAGATTATTACTAGTAGGAGTTGATAATTTTTGTGATCATGGCGAGAGTATGTTGTAAGGTAGACGAAATAAAACTCGCACATCAAGGTTTCTGCAGGTAGAAGCAAGCTTAGATCGGGGACTGTACCAGCCCATTACATACAAAAATATTTTTTTCACAAGTAAAGAGTAGGGTAAGTATATATGTATGAATAACAAAATTATAAATTGCGGTTTCTGAAAAAGTTCGGTATCTCGTTCAAACGAATTTCCGTTGAAAGTGTTTATTAACCTCTTGTATGCAACATTAATTTTTTGATTATTATTGGTTTATATTTCATTTTTCCTGTTTTATTCTCAACAATACATCAAATAATTAGATACGAGTACCACTACCACGTCAGTTTTATGCGCATAAAAAAGTTGACAACCCTAGCGCGACCGCCGAGTTTAGGCATGAAAAGTGAAGTACATACATGAGATTGACTTCTGTACCTATGTATTTTGTGCTTGCGAGGTCTGTTTGCACTGGCAACTTGTCATTGTTATTTAAGTTCGCGTAGATTATATCTAGTATTAACTATTTATTACTGTATGAAAGGTAGGTTCTTAAGTGTCGTTTGGGTAATTTTCTAGGCATGTTGGTGTGAAGCGTAATTTGTATCTATTTGTTTTTTGGATATCGAAGCACAGTAGAGGTAGGTACATACTGGATTTTTCACTATAATGTGCGTAATTTGGTAATTAAACACGTGCTATTGACCTTGAAAAACATTTAGTATATAATACACCAATCAAAGATGTACATACCTCCATTGACCTGATGTATGAACACTGTCAGCTCATCAATCAGTTGAATGCTCTATTCAGCTGATAGATCGCGACGTCTCGCTAGTTTGTCTAATTGAACAGCAAACAGCTATTGAACACATTTGTATGTGTCAGTATTGAGTTTCAGTATATTGGAATTGTGTACAATATGCCCATTTCGAGTGAGTCATAATACTGCCCCTTAATGAATTACTTCGCTTAAGTAGGTACACAGAAGTGAACATTTTTAATTACCTATTTTTTCAAATAACATGATCTCAGGCTGTCCTATATTGACACAGTGCTCCATATTTTCAATTGGTTTTATTAATATTCGTCAAGTCCTCGATCGCTTCGGTTTCATTTCCGACGTCCCTGTGGGTTTGTTTTTATGTTAAGTTGTAATGTGCTAGACCGTTAGCTTTTATTTCATTACGTTTCTTTTAATTTCAATTTTCTTTTAGATATTATTGCGAACGGACTTAATTTTCAATGATATTAAAATTATGCCATTCGTTTAATTAGGTATAATATTCAGCAATGTTTCATAGGTAATAGATGTATATTGCTATCAAGGTTTTACAATAATAAACTCAAAAATACTGGACCTGCTGAGGTCAAACTACATATTACCAACTTCAAAGTAGGTACCTCGTGTATGATTCAATACCTCACAATCGCAAAGTAATCACCTGTCAGGACAACAGGCAAACTGTCTGCGGCTCGCGATCTAATCTGAATGTCAAAACAGTAATATCGAGTGCACTACGCGAGATGAGAACAGGGAACTCACAAACGATTATCTCGTTAACGCGAGAGTGGATTATAAATCGAGATGAAAGAAAATTGAGGTATGGTAATTATAGTAATTCGAAAATGGACGGAATTAGAACTTAAAGGTATCATATAACCAACCAAGGTCCAAATTACTTATAGGTTCCTTAATTTAGATTCGTCCCAAAATTAATTTATCTGGTAATAGGCGCAGACGCTATTTGAATAAAAGGGCTTTTTGCTAAATTGAAACTTGGCCAACGTTAAATACGCTTGGTTACCTCAATCTGATTTATAACAAAATTCTAGCGAAAAACTCTCGGAAAACGCGTGGGCAGATCTATCTGTACCTAAAGGTATGGAAGTTTGTTATTCTTGTAACCTGTGAATTTCAAAATCGCTTGTCCAGAGTTTTATTTTGCCTTCAAACTGGAAAATTCCACAACATTCCATCAGATTCTAAATACACACCTATAAGAGAAATCGCATCATTGTCATATTCGATTTGTGTGTTGATGTTATACTGGCTTATATGTGCCAAAACTCTTTTATATTTCAAAGGTTATTTGAAAATTAAGTTGGCTTTTATTTACACTTTTTGCTTACTCTATGGTGTTATTGTAAAGCTGGTTAAGGTAGGTAATGAGATAATAAAATAGCTGTAACCTGTCACACAAGTGAGGCGACAGACACTTTTATGGTCTATTACTATCGAAGCTTATTGTACCATATAATCGGTATCTTCTGTCGGTTCTATATCTCAGTACTAGTCTAGCATCTCACATAACCTACATATCTGTGAGTGACATCTCGTTGTAACCAACATGTTATGCTATTTGGTCAGATTTGGCAAACGATATTTCCGAAACACTTGCTCTGTGTGATAGTTCAAATGCATGAAAATAATAATGAATTTTAGGAATATGTTAAATACAGATACGAATAGGTAAAATACATATCTGTTACTCATCTTCTTACAAAATATTTATCAAAACAGTGTAAGTAACTAAAGCAGCACAAAGCACAAACTTGTGAATAAAACAGACATATAGAGTAGAGACGCGAGTTGAATAAGAATAGTCGCGTGGGAGGATACCCGCCCGGGGAGCGAGATACATGATAACTGTTTATATTGTTGTAAACGATAAAACACTTAATTTCAAAGAAAAGGGCAAGTAACTAAGTAAAAATTAAAGCACACAAACTTATACAATTCAGTGTGTCTGTTACAATTTAATATTTGGATAACAGATTCGTGTATTACTATTAATACTATTATACTATTTACCTTGAAATTCTCACATACCTACATAATTAAAATAAAATACGAGATAGGCGAGACTAGGTAGGTTCTCCTGTTGAGGTAGTTTTTCAGTGGTCAGAGTGTGACCTTTCAGTACTGACACATGACGCCCTCGTGAACTACTTCACTTCACTGCGCGCCTAGTAGTCTGCGGTCTGCTCTCTGCGGTTTGTGGAGATATTCCTAAAAGCCTAGAGGTTAAGCTTGATTTATTGGATACACTTTCGTAATTAGATGCGTGGGTTTATTTATTGTTCAGAACAGCAATTTTTATTATTTGTCTAAGTGAGAATTTACCTACATTATTGTTCAATACTTTGGCTACTGTTTAATACTATGTAGGTAGTATGATAGTGGCTAGGAGTCTGGTAGTCGTTAAGGGTAGTCAGTAGATAAGCATGACAACTTGTCTTACCACGGGGTATCGGGTGGCCCGGTAACTGGGTTGAGGTGGTCGCTCCATGTAAAACACTGCATTTAGTTAGCTGATCCCAAATTGATTAGGATGAGGCTAGTCACACATCATGTCATGTGGTAGGTATGCCAGAAAAGTAGCTAGCCACTAATATTTTATGCTTCATCACGCAATATGTGGAAAAAAAATCTAAATTATTTTTGCTCGTTGACCCAAGTTAAACCACTTTGGATCTATTACCCAATTAGGTACTATGTATTGTAGGTATGTGTCTCGCGGCGTGAGTCGGGTACCCTCGTCACGGCAGCCACAGCCCACACTTATGTATGGTGTAATTGAGTCAGACAGCTCGCCATTATATGATTACCTGATTGAATAGTGGAAATTAATGTGATTTTTTTCAATTGGCATGTAATGTGGTTGGACTTCTTTGTATTATGAAAGCAAATAAGGTCAAAGTTAGTCTACTATTTAATTTTGGTTATCATTACTTATGACCGTATAATAGAAAGGCATTTTCTCAAAAGAAATATGTATACTTACTTATTCATTCTGTTTTATATAACATAGAAGTTAATTGGAAAAAATCTCTATCGTTGAATTTGTTTCTAATGCCCGCCACGAGTCACGAAAATGTATTTCATTACTTTAATTAAATGATATCTACTAAGCATTTAAGTTTTTTAGAGATTTTCATACAGACCTGTCTCAATAACATCACAGTATAGGTACTTCAGCTGTAATTAATATAAAGTAAGTCACAAATATCTCTCTGTAAGTAACTTGTCAAGTTGACGATAGACGTCTAAACTTTTGACATTTCAATGTTCGCTGTAAAGAGATGGCGACGGCTGAATAATTAATTTTAAATAAATATGTTTTAATTAAAATATTTTTCAGGAAATTATGAAATTAAATGACATCGGAATTAATAAATAAAAGCAGCTTTGACAAGAAAATTCTCAGAAGTTAATGAATACTAATAAAACAAATAGTTGCGTGGGTCAGAAAAATTCCTATAATGTCTTCAGTACGAAAACCATTTTTTTTTTACAATTTACGTAGGTTGGGCGGGCGGGTAAAACTCGCTGTGATTTTATTGTTTTAATCTTCCTCTGCGGAGTTGTATCTCATTATGAATGCGATGTCTGATGTAGTGGGTAATTAGATTGTTCATACATATTTACAAAGCAGGTATTTTTCTTAATAAGTAACCTATTATCAAAGACTATACCTATTATACACTAGGTACTATAGATTAATACGAACACATTTTACTACGAAATAAGGGTGTTATTTCAAACCACTCATGGTTAATAAATATTTCAGCATTTTAATACCTAAGTATTGTTACTGGAAATACCTTGTTTCACTTACTCGAAAACACCCATAAACAATGTACCTAACTGTGTTTTAGTAACCATTGCCTGTTGATTAATTTTGTATTATATGCGAAAAAAAAAACATAAAAATGACGCATCCATATCACCGTAACTTGATGGGAAACATACTTGAGACAAGAGCGCGCCCTCTATGTACCTAATGCCTTATCCATTATTATCTGTATATTCGTAGTTCACATACTTATACAGCAGAGAACAGAACATGAAAAGGTAGGTTTCAGGTAGGTATGTAAATCTTGTAGGTACCAGCCCGTAATAATTTTACCGATATACCTAGGACTTCTTCATGAGGCGAAAGTCGGGTAAGGTTGTGACCACAATAATGACTTTCATTATTATACATAGGTAGGTACTAATCTAAACATCGAGGCATCGTTTATTTTATAAAATAACGAATTAATTAGGTATTCAATGAAACCTTTTGAAATTAAAATGTTTATTTTAAGTAAGATGTTAATTAAAACATTTATTTCAAGTTTGTTAATTCAATTAGCAAATATTTATGATATTCAAATTATGCATAATTTAGTAAGCATTCTTAAACATTGAAGCTAAATTTATTGCGAATCCATAATTTTATCATATGAAAAAACACTGGTACACTGTAGCCAGAACAGTGCAAAGCTTGATGATGATATGGTTTGATAATTGCGAGGTTGTGAGTTCGATCCCCACCAATTGCAATTATTTTTAAAAACAATATAAGTATTTACAGTTTGGATAAAATAATGATCAAATAAATATAACGTTACATTCCGTATACCTACCTATTTTATGCATTAAATTTTGAAAAAAAAAATCAAATTATTATCTTTTAATTTTATTGAACGCTAAAAATCACGGCATTTTAAAAGCGCTTTTTGAAGGGAATCACCCCCCGCGCCTCACCGCGCACCGCCGTCGCCCGCGCGGGCCAGCTCGCTAGTTTGTTGATAAATCTGAATTTTAAAACACGGTCATACCAGAGGCAGCATTAGCTTAGACTTGCATTATCCAAACTAGTGCCGCCTCTGAGAGCCTTTCTAGGAAGTATCGACCTTATGTACTTCAAATTTAGAATTAGTTTCGTATCAAAAGAAAGCGGACTTACCTATGTCCTCTCTGAAAATTGGTTTGAATATCTATGTATCTCTGTCTCCCCTTGTATATATTCTTATATGTCTATCCCTTTCATTTCGTGCATGACGTCATTGACGTGTCATTTGTTTCATTAAATATTTGTTTACTCTTTCTCACATAATCAGTCTGTCTCCTTCATATTGTGCGTGACGTCATTGGCGTGTGTTTTGTTTCGAATTTATTTAAAAGTGGTTAGCAAATAGCAGCGTATTATTATTTCTACCTTTTTTAATTTTAAAATTGGAATGCGAATACATAGAGGTCAACGACATGTTGCGAGTTTTGCATTTTCCACGCGGTTAGATCGAACCACTCACAAGCAAATATATTGTTCAACTTTATTCTCCCAGCCCTTGACTAATTCCACATTCATTTTATTTAAGTTTCCTCTTTTACCTACCTACTTTTGAAAGGAAGAAAAATGTAAATACTTCGAACGATCCATGCTAAATACCTTTGGTACATTGTTTTCTTAATTTTCTCATGATTCCGGAACCCAAAAAAAGAATATTGATTTTGGGAGCTTTTCTTAATAAGTTTACTTATTTAGTATCTTTTATCAATGTGCGACCGTATTGTTTAATAACTAAAACAAATCTATTGTGGACCTGCTTAGTCAAAGTACAGAAACTGTAAAAAAAAAACTGACGGGTTCTTGCAATTAGCAGAATAAAACATACTCACATATTAATTAAGTATTCAGCGTCCACGTCCGCGTTCACGTGGATGTTCACCGGTGGTTGTGCACAATTACCGACTAATCACCAGCTATACACGGCTCACCTCCACCCGGTCACCACGAGATAAACTAAACATTTTCATTAGAGAATTCAAACAACTAGAGACGTTATTGTGTACGTCAAGTTTATCCTTGTGTTTGATAATATTCTAACGTTGTGAGCGGAAATGCATAATTGCTATCACTATTTGCCTCTCTTTTGCCTTTTATGTAACTTAATTAAATGGCTGCTGACTATGAATTGTTATTAAAGTTAAGATTTACAAGCTCCTCCACAGCCAGATTGAAACAATGTCAAACCGCAGTAATGGCAGGTGAATAGTGTGACGTGCTCTTGATTGGGATAATACATTGAGAGTTCGGAACGCGTTATTTTGTAAATGTAATAGATTTTTTGAATCCTGGTACTCAAAAAAGAACCCTCGGTCAGTCTTGTGAAACACCTAGTACAAAGTAATGAACTATGCTGCCGTCGTAAGAAAAAAGGGCACAACTAACATTTTTGTCAAAATTGAGTTATATACATATTTGGAATCAGAAAAAAAAGGCGCATATACTCAATTTTTTATAGAATTTTATCTTCAATGAATTCGGAGATACAGTAGGTTCAAAAGGCACAAATGAGACTAATATTCATGTTTTATACAATGAAAAGGCACATTTATTTACCATTATATTGAAAAGGCATAAATACGTAGATGTGACTATTACTTCATGCAGATTATTACTAAAAACTACTTTGAAAAGGCACACTTACAGCATAACATAAAGAAAAGGCTCAAATACCTGATGTGCCCTGTCTACTTAATTAATGATCCATGCATGGCTGAATTAATTTACGTATAAAAGGCACAAATAACCAGTTGTGCCTTTTCTTTAAATTATTTACGATTAGGGGTGAGGAAAGGAGGGCAGGATTTGATTGAAACGCGCCAGTTGTGCCCGACGTGTCTCGACAGTCCACGCTTGTGTGGGCTTTTATTTTCTAAAAATATACATGAGCGATGAGCCACCCGAACTCACCGCCCACAGACCTACGCCTACGGTGGCCGGGAGTCGTCTTGCGACACCCGGCGCCCGTGGTGTCTACCTGCTCCAGCGCGGCGGCCGGGATGAGAGTGACTCTTGCCGAGCCACTCCTCAAAGAGGGGACTTACCGCCCCTATGGTGGCGTGCCCTGCACTGGGTTGCGACAGTCGTTCCCTCCAGGCCATCATGAGATCGTGCCGGAGCTCCGCCCGCTGCTCGACAACTGGCCGTGGAAACGGGGTTTCCCCCCGGCGCTGTGCCTCCTCGCGCCAGTCGTACAGGCGCAAGAAGACTCTCGTCTCCAGATCCCACGGCGGCTGTCCGGCTAGTAGGCCAGCTGCTTCGCGGGAGATCGTGCGGTATTCCCGGATTAGCCTAATGGCTATCACCCTTTACGACACGTTCAGATAGTGTACGGCCCGCGGCCGTACCGAACGCGCCCATACCGGGGCCCCGTAAAGGGCCATGGACCGCATGACCCCCGCGTAGAGTTTATGGCAGGGTGCGTTTGGGCCTCCCAGATTGGGCAGGAGCCGCTTGAAGGCAGCACCTGCGATCTCCAGTTTAGGGCCCAAACGTCGGAAGTGCTCGACGAAGTTCCACCGGCCGTCGAGGACGAGTCCTAGGTACTTCATCGCCCTCTCGACGTCAATGGGAACCCCCCCCCCCCCCACCGTGACTTGGGAACCTGAAGGTGGCACGCTTGTCTGTGCTGCGCTGATAAGATTAAGTTTTTGTTACATTTGCGTGTTTTTATTATATTAATCTTCTTTTGTAACACATTAATATAAATATAATAATGTATTAGTATTTATTGGCTACATTTTTGAGTGATTTTAGAAGTTGGTCATACATTCATAGCTGCTGATGAATTCCACCACAGAGTGGAACGATCTCTTAAAACAAAAAAACGTGTATACGACTTTGAGGATTTCTGCAAAGCTGTATCTGATACTGGCTCTCGCAAAATAGTAAAGACGATGATAATTCAAGATTTTTTTGATTTTGCAGACTGCTCCTCAACATTCAAATTGAAAAATTCCAACCCTCGAGCTTATTTGAATGATATTGCCGAGGCTAATTTTCGCAGGGATTCCATTTATTATTTTACAATAAAAATGTTTCATAGTTTATTAAACTTTCTTCACATGATTTTTTTTTTTTTTATATGTAAAATATTAAGTCAGTTTACATTAAAAAGGCGCAATTAGACAAATGTGCCCTTTCTGTCAGATTCAATGACCAATTTGCTTGAAATATTAAAAAGAAAAGTCACATTTGGTTAACTATGCCTTTTCTCTGTAGTAAGTGGTATTTTTTAAATATTTTTTTTTTAAGTTGAACGGAATAATTTGAATTTATTTCATAATTAATTATTTATAAAAACTAAAAAGTAAAAAATATAATAGTACTAACCTTCATGCATATATGCATATATGCATAAAAAAACTGAAATGAAAAAAAATGCATATATGCATATATGCATATATACATATATCATCAGTTTTTTTTTTCTTTTAAACAATTAGGTTTCCACACTATGAAGCAGAATATAGTAAAAACTTTAATCCCAATTATCTCAGTTTGACCAAAATGATAAATGTGCCCTTCTCTCGTACGACGGCAGTATGTTCCTAATGGAGTAGCTAGGATGTAACAAAAATTGTTCAGTCTTATTGGTTCCCTCATGTCATTTGTGAACGTGTATATTTGACTGCACTACAGAATATTACCGTGTGAATAAAATACAAATATAAACCACCGCGTCACCCCGGACCTGCAGCCACTCAAAGTAATAAACTACGAATGTTTGCTTGTGTCTAATTTTGTAGCTAGAGCTTACAGAACTTCTGTTTCGTTCAATTTGGTGTTTCATCTGTTTATGTTAGTGTTATTTTAGAGCTGTACTATCAAACACTTTTCATATCTACGCATTTAACACTGAATGAATTTTTCAAATCCCATTTCCTTAGGTATACCTACCTCATCCAATTAAACCAACAAACTTTCAGTCTTGTAATAGATATAAGTTTAGAGAGGTAAACAATAATTCTTTCTTCGTCAAACAAAAACACATCAAACGGATTTTATTCCGAAGATATAGCAGGCATTTATCATTGAGCATCGTGCGCAATAAAGGCATACCTGAGCTCATCAGCTGACACTCAGCTGTCGCATGCATCATGCCGCAGACAAGACGCGCCGATATTGCCTCATCCATTACTAGCCATTGTTATATCATCCATTCTCGTTATCATTGTTTGCTTTCTGTTCTTAACAAACACATGAAAACAAACCGTTCCTACTTACCTATAGGTAGGTCCAAAACGACAAATCACAAATAAGTATAAAGGATTAAACTAGTTACATTCATAAGTGTTATTAATGTAGAACCAATATTTATTAAATTATAAGCATATTTCAAAAAGTGGGGCATCTATCCCGCCTTTACCCTACTACATTAGTCTAGTCAAATTAAATCATTTTAATCAATTAAATCATTATTCAGTCTGAGTTTTTTGTTCAATGTGGATTTCTGTAAAAGTTCAAGATACTTCTTTATTTGTTACCTTTAGTTTGGTTCCTTTCTTGGACTTGAATGGAATATATGTACCTACCTACTGCCGAAGGTCACGAAAAATGAGATGTACCTCGTATGTGCAAACAGAAAGGGATAAACCACTCCACATGGGCCATTAATTTCAATGATTATCTGTTGTAACGCATGGCCGAGCTCTCCGCTCAATCGGTGCCGCGCTATTCATTTTATATTCCGCACTTAGATACCTATATGGTGGAAAACGGGAATAAACCAGTAACATTTAATATGGTTAAACTCCATTGCGATTTAATTACTATTTTACCTTTAATATCCAGATAATCGAATAATTGAAAGTGTTTGTTCAAATTGCGACTGTGACAAGCACGAAAAGGAATCACGGAAAATTGGTAAATATAGAAGTTCCGTTAAGAATATTACTTTTTTTTTAACGTCATCTAAGTATCTTTAGACTAAATGTTGCACAACTGCAGAAGAAGACTTTTACCTATCTGTTGAGATAGTTTCGATCGGTTTCGTGATTAATCATACGCAATGCTGAAGTAATTTACTGTTTTATCAAGCGCCACTCGACATTAGGTACAGGCGTGAGTTCGTTAAGCTAAACTAAGCCACTGATGCGTTTAAGCGAACTTTAACTTGTTAAGTCAACAAAGCAGACGTGGAACTAATAAATTGCGGCTTCCATGCAAACTGGTAATTAAAGTCAATATGTGGTGAGTTGTAACTTCATATGCGTTTAGTTTAAACTTATCTAAGTAATTACCTACTATACTCTATCCACGGAAGCAAGAGCTAAAAGGTAAACAAAGAATGACACTTTTTCAAGATGGCGGTATAACCAGACCGATGACAAAATCACAGATACTGCGAACATTTTACACAAAAATGTGACGTTTTGTCATCGGTCGGGTTATACCGCCATCTTGAAAAACTGTCATTCTTTGTTTACCTTTTAGCTCTTGCTTCCGTGGATAGAGTATAGTTATAATGCAAAACCGACTCGGTACTAAGTTGAACTTTTCTCAAGCTTGTTTTGCCTGCTTATGAAACATAAGTACCTAATGCTTCTGCACACAGTGCACACTATTTCAGTCACTCAAGGATCCATGATGGTAGGTAATAAAAACCAATTGGACCGATACTCACCTGATTACACATGACTGGGCAAAGTCAATTTCTGCCTCCACATAGATCAACGTTTGCGTTGACCCATAATAATGAATTCCGGGATACCGCACTTCCTACACTTGAAGTGGAGTTCCTACACGTGTATCGAGTGTCACGTGTCAAGGACAAGTCTCAGACACTAGCAGCTGATTCCATAAAAATGACGAATTCGCGATATTGCTATAAGTAGGCACATGCGGTGTGTTCTGATATCGACGATCTCTTGCCGCGACATCTCGCTCGAGCCTCCTCCGGGCTCTTCGGGGAAATGGCCCATTTGTGATACCGGAGACGTACTTGATCGTGAATCTATTTTAAAGGTAGGTAGGTACTTGTATATATTGTACATGTTAACGCGAATGATTCAATATCAGAAACTTTATTCGATAATAATCTGTGAAGTTGAAGTGATTTAACTTACAATTTGGAAGGAATTTTGTAATTTAACGTTTTCATGGTACAAAACGTCTTGATTTAATTATGTGTTGTTTTAAAACCCTTTGATCTTTTTGGAACTGCTACGTTTCAAGTAGGATAACAATGATCAAGATTTACTGCATAATGACGCAGCTTTGTGAGTGGTGACACTTCATAGAACTTTGCGAAAGTTGTTGATGTCGAATCTTGTGCTCACTTGCCTATGAAACGCCATTGTGGAATAAATTACGGTCTCATTATTTATCTCCCGAAGCAACTTTTCAAAGATCCACCCAAGAAATTACGACGGAATTTTGTTAAAAGAAAATGTTACGTTATAAATTATTTCGTCTGTTGTTCTTTATCTACGTTTTTTTGGTAAAAAGAAATAGAACAAAAATATTAAAATGCGATGACATAACTAAACTAGCAAGTAAGTATATTATCTATAGAACAACCTTTCCGAGACGTCGATATTTTACAAAGGAAACTTTGGAGTCATGATTTTTGGAAATTTAATCAAATCAACATTTCGGCGGTTTCGGTTCAAAGAACCACACTTCATTCTTATGAAGTAAATGAAATAACGACAATCTATTTTTGCGAGACGTCTAAATAATGTATTTTCGAATTGCTGCCTCGACGTCTCTTTTCGTTATTTCGGCTCCAACGTTTTCGTTCTGTTTCACTTTTGAGAATAATGTCACCACTCAAGTTTGATTTTTGCAGAATTAAATCAGCTCTTATTTATTTAACACGTGTTTTGTTTTGAAAACTAAGCCAGACACTTCACAAAGATCACACTAAATACCTATATTCATACTTCCATGTCATTACAAGCAAGCAGTTCATCAGTGCTTCTGAGGGACCTCAGGTTCTTCAACACCCACTAATAAAAACAAAGGCTTTCCTGTTTATCATAAAAGAAACATAAAACACCGTAATTTGCTCACATCCGTGTAACACCTCGCTGTGCATAATACTTGCCTCATGTTCTCACATAAACTGTTTGTTGGAAGATATATCTATTACCGCCCCTACTTCCGGCACATACTAACTTTTACTTTGTCTTGAAAGTAAAGTTTCATATTCTTTTGTTTATGTTATGATGTCAGCGTATTATAAAAACATTAAAGACAAGAGGAGCATGTAGCACGGTTTAGCAATTAAGAATTAAGTAAAGTAATGCTTGGTCGATCTGCGGATGTAAGCCATGTTTGTAAATGTGCTATTATAACTTTTATGGTAGACGTAAATGCTGTGCTAATAATAGTGTCATTCGATAAATTATATGTAGATATTTCACATAAATAAGTATAACTTTTTCTTTATGCTCGATACCTACTTATTACAATTAAGCCCATTGGCAATTACGTAAGTGTAGAATACTTAACACCATTCACTTCACAAACTTGCTCTTAAAAATCTCATAAACTAGCATATAAAATGCAATCCCGAAAGTAATTCAAAGTTTAAAAGATGCAGTTATGAAAGCTATTTGGTGGCGAGCGCTGTCGCTTTGATCTCCGCCGCCTCGAGCGACGCACTCCCGGCCTCGCTAGACATACACTACTAACTTCTCATATAGGTACTAGAATGAAGAGTAGGTATAGCTACAACACAGATTTGTTTGTGAAATGGTAATTTATGAATGCGCTGGATTTGGAACTTGTCAGATGATAGAGGAGTAAGTATAGAAGAAGAAAACATGCTGCGCTGATCCCTAATGAAAATTCAAAGTCAAAGGTATATATGTATTTCAAATTCTATCGACTCCAGGCTTTTATGAACTTCGGAGCTGTTGCACAGCTCCAAGAATTTGGAATGGCAGCGACTCACTTAAGAATAATGCGATAAAAGCAGGAGGATGTTGATGATGAAAGGTAATTTGTAATGAGTAGATAGGAACCTAACACGTTTTTATTTAAAAATTTTATTTAGGTATACTTATCGCTTGAAACAACATGAAAAAAACACACATTGGCGAAAAAGTTTTGGCCAAAAGTAAAAGTATTAGGACACAGTCAATATCCCAATTTTGTCAGGTCACCGCGAAGTAATTCCCTTCGGACATTCTCTCACAACAAAAGGTTAGCTAACATTACCTTATGTATCTCCCTATGTGGGTAATTACTGAACCTTATCTACGGTTATTCTAAACTTATCAATATAGCTAAGGCCCTGACTCCAGCAAATCGGGTATATAGTGAAGAGAAGTTTTTAAACAAACAGAAATTCCCTCAGCACACTCAACAGCATCCCAGAGAGAAAAATTCTATTGGTTGTTTACTTCTCCTCTTTGCTCCGCTTTAGTGAAGCTCGGTCTAATGCTTAACGGTCTCAAAACAAACGAATTTCCATTTCAGACTCAGTTAAATGAAATGATCACAAAATATAAATGAACTAACCCCTTTAACAATATCATTTCGCAACTTAACTTACCTAATACCTATCTCTTAATCTAATTTTAAACAAAGGATATTCGCCTTTGTGTACAATTAAATAGAAGTGAGATCGGTTCTCACCTTTCTAGCACCAATTTTGTTGAATAACACAACGATTAGACAGAGTGTAATGAGTGTGAAGTTGCAGCGGTAACGGATATCGCTTCAGTAAGCTCTGACGCGGAGCACGTTGCTGCGCAGGTACTGAACGTATTCTGTTGGGAAATTAAATGTAATTGTGTCGATATTGTGCTCCTCATGACTGCGTTTAGAGTATTGGTTTTGGTTGGTAATGAAGTTATCAATTTTTCATTTAACAACTTTATTTATTTACCGCAGGAAAACAGCTAGTCGCTCATATACACCGGACTATACGCATACTATTACCAGACCAGATTAATGTTAGCAATGTTAGCAGGTTATTATTGTGAATTAATGTTACAAGTTATGTCGTTAGTTTCACACATTTGCGGCCAGTTCAAATAATAACTGTGTAGTTAGCAGATTTATACGCATTATTACAGTATTGTGAATAGCTATTGAACCACCTTTATGGTACTAATGAGAGTCAGCAATGCTGGTTATTACGTTCACCAGCTGTATAATTATGATAATTTAATTAGTGTTACAAATTAATTAAACTTTTAAGTTGTATTAATTACAATATTATACGACATCGATACACGTAGTTACTGGATGCATATTAAGATTGCAAATAGTTCGTCAACTCAAGATAGTGTGGTACTCTGTCCGCCGTCAGGCGACTGAATACATTATGTATCGAGCATCAAGAACTGGTCTCCACACTCGCAAATACTGCATTCATGCATTCAGAGTATCTACATTTCATGAAATTATGATTAGGTACCTACTTATCATGATTTAAATATATTTTTATTTATTTTCCTTAAAGTGAAAGTAAACAACGCGTAATTGAAAGTTAAAGCAGAGCACGATCATGTAAATTGTGAAGTGATGTGTCATTCGTTTGCATATAGTCTCAACCACGAGTCAAAGCATACCTAGCAACTAGAATCAAACTTATTTATAATTTTGACGTTCATAAGTGCTTGTAATGGCCTACATGAAATAAATGATTAAAAAAAAAAAGAAAAAAACCTATTGCTAAGTACATTACCTCTACATAATTATCGGTGTGTTTGCTAGTCAAAATTATTATGACGTCTTTCTTGGACAACCTCCTTACATAATGTATATCAGAAAGTTGAACATTCATTATAAATAAGAAGTCGGATTTGTATGATCGTATATGCCTTAGGTTATTTAATTAGTTTCGCATTTTTTCAAACTTAACATTAAAATTGAAATGCAGTCCAGAGCTACATTTTAATTTCCCTTCAGCTTTTTTTTAACGAAAGATAAACTTGCTGCATTGTGTTCATTCACTTCCAGCTTCAGTAACCCGGTTTCATTACAACACTAAACGTTGTTACTGAACCCTGTTTGTACAAACTCTCAGAGTTCCGACAAACAGGGATCATTAAGCTGCTGGTACTATCGCACCGACATCATTCCAGTATTTTGCCCTTTTTTATTTCTCTTCTTTGAAAACTTTATGCAAATCTGAGCCGAGGTGGCGGCCATTGCGAAATGTATTGGAGTTATATCGGCAAAGTTTTGTATGGACAAACTTTTAATTATTGGCTTTCGAAATGTTTGTGCTAGTTTTGTAAAATGGACTTCAGAAACGTAAAATAAAGTCATTGTTTGCTATTAAAGTTGGCCTTTTAGTAGAAAGGCTTTCAATAGATTTGAAAACTGTAGTTATTCCAACAGTTTCTGAGGGATTTTGTTTGTTCGGTAAACTGAAATCGTTTTTTTTTTACTGACACAGAACACAATTTACACTTTGAATAGTATACAACTCCATAGTTAAATACAATTCACAATTAATACCTACTACCGTCCACAATACGCCCCGCTTGTATCTTAGACCGATCAAAAGCTAACTTTTGATTTTTAGCATTTTCCCAAACAAATATAAACAGGACGTATCATCAAAATTCAAATGTAAATAATAACGATACGCAAATTCTTTGTTATTCGTGACAATAAAAGCACTCACCGAGCGATGTGTGAGCAGACTGGTCGCCATTACGCATAATGCCTATAAACCACCTGAGTTGTTATTTTTTCACGCCGACGAAGGTACCAATTTCACAACACGTGCGCGTTTATTTCATTAAAATACGACCTGAATATTGCCCTTCATAGATTTAAATGGTTGTAATGTTATGTTTTTGGATATACAGTCAGGTATTTGCGCGGCTGGAGGCTCTTAATAGCTGAAATGAAGAGGACACTTTATGACGCGCGCTGCACGAGTGTTCAGTTAATGACGTCCTCTAGTGCGGTTTGTACAATTTATTATGTTGGGAAAATTTCAAAGGTATTTGTAACCATACAATTTTATCTGTTTAAAAAAATGTCCATCGTCATATTTAAAAATATCGAGTTCGGTAAATAAATAAATAGGTATCAGAAAGGCCTTTCCGTAAAACCCTAATTGAGGAGAAAATTAATTCATTCCGACATTTAAGTGAGTAACAATCCTCCGGGAGGCGTCACTATGCTAGCTTCCGACTACATTAGTGAAGGTGTGGTGTTCCCGTGGTTCTGTACAACTGTTGTACAACTCATTATGTACTGCACGAGTTCCGTACAACACTGCATTAGTTTACACGCTTTGTGCTGTTATTAAATAGTTAGTACTAACTTACTTGCATGTACATAAGTACAATGTCTTGACTTATATTACAGATACTTACAAAAATAACTGTCTTTCTTTATGTCAGTCTGTCCGACCAAAATTACGAAGCATATATAAATTACTTTTCATCAAGGTACGCGGGAAGCAGATCCCTCTAGGGTGAAACTAATAATATTGAATTGAAATAATATTGAGACAATTAGTATTAGAGCCACAGAATCTTAGACCCTGTCTCTCTCTAGTTAATAACCATCAAACTGAAACGTTGTCATCTTCACGTGTCAGTATTTACGTCGACTGATCTCAATAGCAAGTTAATTAATGTTCGTGACAAATTGTCTCACTAATTACTTAAGCTCGGAGACGCGACTGGTTTAAATATGTTCGTGAGATATGCTGCTGTAGTAAAAGAATATTTGCTTGTTAGGTTTATTTTACGTGGCTTTCAAATGCTGCGATTAAAATTGCACTTTTATTTACATGCAATTTTTTACTTAAGGTTTAATTACGTCTACACATACATATGTATTGTGCAAAATACTACTTACTCTATATGTAAAATAGTCACACTTCAGCCACTGGGACACGCCTTCCTAACTTTGGCTTTTAAACAAACCTAGAGCCTGACTTTCACGTCTCATAACCTTACTAATTTAGAAACAAACTTATTTGAATAGAAGTATGGCTAAATCTTTCTAAGACTCTAGACTAGACCAACGTTAATTTAAATGGGTTCTGCTATTTGGTGTAAAAGTCAGACAGACAGACACAGTTACACACTCGTAATATTTACTTAGGAATTATTTTTAACAATTGGCTGTCATTACTCCAACCAACATTTCATTTTGCAATTCATTCAACGATCGCTGTTAATATTCAACATTCGTAGTTGCAGCTGTTTCACGTTAATGGATACCGCCGAGCGGTTTATCGAAACCAGTTTACATTGCACTTCATTCACTATACAAATGTACTCGTGATTTTAAATCACGCTTAAATTGATTTATAATTTCCCGAAGGCGAAATTTCAACATTATTTCATGACAATTACGCGTCGACTTGCAGAATAACTTCAATATTTTTTCTAGTCAGATATTCCAGTACCTAACAAAAAAAAACCGGAGACATTTTCTTTAGATGACAACGAAAGCCGTTTACCGGAATACAGTTTTTACAGATAAGAGCACCTCTCCCGACACTCTCGCATTTGAAGGTCGCGGGAAATATTCTCAGCCTCACAAATGTTGGTTCAGGTTTTCAATTTAAATCCCAATCTTTTGATTGGCTGCCAAATGGTAAGGACAAAACTTCGATCTTGTAGCACTTTCTCAAAGGCGGATTTTTCGCTCGGTGTATGACGCGTGACTGCGAGCGACAAAATATCTGCCGCGTGGTAACCATGTCTATGACATCGTCTGTACCAGTAGTTGTTAGTGAATGACTGTTGTCGCCCATTATGAACCAAACGATGTTGCGTTGTTAAAACCAAGAGGAAAATCGGCTAGTGTGAAAGCGATCTTAGTATGAAGGTCGATGGAAAAGCGAGTTAAGACAGTCGAGGTTGCTCTTCCCTCCACATCAGTAGGTAATTTTGCATTGTTGAGTTGCGCACTCTAGCAAATTGTTTGTCCGTTTTATTTTTCATATCTCACTCATTCTCTCTGAGATGCAACAAATAAAGAAACTGTGAAGAATCTAATTTCTCTTAAGTTAAATTCTATTCAGAGTTCTACTAAGAGTTAAATCCTATAATATAATATTTTTTGACATTTACGTAATAGATCTGGCAGTGATACGGAAACCAACACGGCTTCTTAAGAAACATTGGCGACAGATAATCTGTCAGTTATTTCACACATAATTATCTGTGAAACAAACGACATGATTTCTTGCCGGAACTAATGAGCAGACCTTCAACGTACAAATAAACTGTCAGACTGTATTTTCGAAACTTTAAATAATTAATGCAGTCGATACGTAAAATTTTATCCAAATTTAATTTTTATAAAAAAATTCAAATGCATAATGCTAATAACCCAAATTACTACGTTCTAATTATTTTCACAGGTGCACAACAAACCGCTGCCAAGATCAATGAATCATTTGTTTATTTGGAAATAACGTCATCAATTTCTGTAGAGAACATTTCATGAGCATTTTAATTAATGTACCTACCTAAGTATCTGCAGAGAGAATAAGATAAACCTTTTTTTGTCCTCATTTCCTCGTGTCATTCACCGCATCTCTCACGATATATTCGCAGACCGCGGAAGAGGCCTCGTGAACAAATGCTTCACTAATTAAAATACTGCCGGTAAGAATGTGCACCGAGATGAGTGAGCTCCGAGTTAGAACCGACTGCGTTACGTTATACAAAGCTATTGTAAGAGCTCAGCCATTTTTATGCTTTGATTTTTCAAGCTATCACGAGGCATTTTCTAATGAATAATATGTTGTACTAACCCGCTAGTTCTGATAAATAATGTTTGAGTTTGTGCAACCACAACTATGTCACAGAATAACAAATCAAATACCGAACCGATTTCAAATCAAATACTGCTTAATATTCAAATCAATTTGAATGCGACCTCAGGAGCTGTCCTCATTCAATGTACATGGAGAATTAGAGCTGAGTGTTGGCGCGAGTTTCCAATTTCCCGCCATTTCCCTCAACATGGCGGCGCGCGGCTGCCGACACACAACTAACCAGAACCATTTGCATTCTTTGTACTTATGACTACAGTTGACGTTTCATTCTATTCCGTCAGTCGGCATCAATTTTGTGCTTCGATTAGTTTTTGGAGGTTTTACTTACTACACACTTTGTACCTATTTCTTTCATTTCACGAAAGCGAGTGAGCCATACTTGTGTAGAAATAAGCAAAGCTTAATTGCTGAAGAAGAATTGCTGAAGAAGCTTTATTCTGGAACATACTAATTTTCGAAACCTTGACTCGTAAACACGGAATGCCTCATAAAAGCCACCACACTTACGTACCGTCACGCGTTCTAGGCTCAGCCAAGTGGATAGATAGGATGAAATCACGTAAACACGCTGAGTTTTATACTTCATTTAAATTTTACTTAGATACTGAATTTGAGCTTCTGTCAGCGGTTTCATCTACGTCTCATGGGACTTTTTACGCAAAGGGACTAAGATTAGCACGTTTAAGTATACCTACAAATTTTTCAGTTATATTCAATAAAATAAATAATGTAATAGCAGCTCCTGTTTTTGCTTTTTCCGAACTGAGAAAAATTTTATAGTTAGTATGTGTTGTTACCGTCTGTCATGTCATGGCGACTTTGAAAAAGGACCTCTTTAACATCGAACACTCTCGCTATTTCGCCAACTGGGAATAAATCCATGGGAAATCCAAATTGATGGCAGTATGTGTGAGGAAATGGCCAATTTTCTGAAGTCGCTTTTTTCTCTTTCAATTTCTATTAAAGGGAAACTGTTTCTCTGATGTAATAGCGTTCCATTTATCTCAGCTCAAATTGCAGATTGAAAAGATGGTAAGGTGTTTAAAAACATTATCGTCTCTGCAAATAATGTCAGCTGTTTTTCAATATTACCCCTTATCAAATTATGTAACTGAGTTACTGCGTTATCGTATGTTAATGTCGGTCACACGCGCGCTCACGCACTACACCGCAGCGCACGTCTGGCATCGCTCCAGGTGACGCGACGCTGTACACGACATTACTGACCAAGCTATAACAATATTCAGCCTATTCGTAATTAGAATATTGTATATTATACTTATGAGATGATAATTGAATGTTATTTACCAATATACAGTGCTTCGTTTTTTGTAAAATTGGCCTTCAAAAAGTCAGCACTTTTCAGCAATTTTCAGCCTATTTTGAATACATGTCTTTTGTCTTATCTTTCATTGGATCGACTGTTGATTTTTAAGCAATGTTATGTTTTGGTAGATTGGTTTGAAAGCGTTATTGCATACCTAGTGTGAAAATGATTTAGAGAGATACTTTTTTAGAGTTTCCGCGTTTTTTAAAGTGTTGCTTTGATTCCAACTAAATTTGAGGTCTTATTATAGCTCGGAGCCACGTGTCAAAGCGTGTCAGTAATGAAGATAGTTTTTTTTAGAATCTTTTTAAAAAGCATTCGTACCAGTTCAAATTTGTACCAGTATGGATCGTTTCAAAATAGAAATGAGAGTATAATCACAAATACATACTAACAATATGAAAAGATACACACCTTGCAGTGGATTGCGATAACCTCGTCTATCCGTGGTTTTGTTATAAGATATTGAAGTTTGACACAATTTTATGGAGCTCATGTCAACATTAAATCTCTAATCGCAAAACAACGGATAAACCGGTAATCCACCGTGAAATAAAATGTGGTTCCTATCAACCACAGACACAGTTGCCAGTCAATCTGTAAAAGAGTCATTCACGATGCTCTTTTTATTATCTGGAGGTTGTCGACGTCTCTCAGGTCCATTAATTTCAGACAAAAGACAGGCTGTGACTGTGACAAATTTCCCGGAACACTGCGAACATCTCATTATTTTCAATAAAGAGACTTCATGTATTGTATTTTTTTGTATACTTCAGTGGTTTGTAAAGGAGAAATTGACCGAACTCATGTACTCGAACTTTGTATAGTTTTGATACATATACGTAGGTACTTACAGTCTTATTGAAATGCTACGGCGTAGTAGCTACGCAGTGACGTCATCCGATAGAGATATAACGTTTATTTGTTAACTTACCTTCACAACAGCTCAATAACAGGTACGAACAATAATCTACCGAGTCGCAGAACTAAAAGTTAACGCAAATCCAATATTAACGTACTTGTAATAAAGGTAAAGTGCTGTTGAGCGCGATGTTATTAGATCCTCAGCAAAAGTTTTTCTATCGCATTCCCCATGTGTACGAGGCCTAATGGGACTCTAACTCACATTACGGGGACATCGTGCATTTTGTTTATAGCTGCTTGAAGGGATATATACGAATATTTCCTTCTTATTTTTCTCATAAAGTGCGACTTATTTTGGCATTTTCAGAAAATGTTGTTATGAAATTGATATGTAAGTTTTTAAAACCATTAATTAAATAGGACCTTAAAATATTTGTGATAGCTTATACAATATACTCGTACATTCAATGTAATGTAATAACTATTTACGCCTTTCAACTGTTGGTTTATTAGTGTTTGATAAAACTGTGGAAGCATTAAATTAAGATCAGCATTCATTAGCAATATTGGCTTATTGCAAAAAGAATTACGGCGTTTCTAAAAGTCGACAAGGCTTTTCAGTTCTTTTTATCACTTAACGTTTAACCGCAGCGGGTAAAGTGCATTTTTACTGCCTTCGCTTAACGGGAAATGTAGATGAAAGCTTTTGGCAGCAACCGCAAACTTCGTGGTTTTATTCGTGAGCGGTTTTTTAATATTTTGTGCACGTGTACGAGAGCACGGTTCCCTTTGACGAACGTGTACCTACACGTGCCACATCTATTTTTCGAGCAGAGAGGCTTCATTCTTAAGAATACTTTACAATTTCAATCGACAACAAGGCTCAATAAGAGCAACAAATTGTTTTTTGTTAAGTAGGTACGGTATACGAGAAAAAGCTGGTATATGCTGCTTGTATACGCAGACATGTTAAACTTCATGTGTTCTAGTAGGGTCCATCTGACCCACATAAACAGTAGGTAAGGTAAGATATGGATTTTTTATGTTAAAACAAAATATTTTTGCAACAGATTTTTTCTGTGACCGTTGGATTTTACAATAAACCCCTTCAATCTATGATTCTATTTCGTCGTTAATCTTTTATAATCCGCATCACGGCCATTGTTGCTTCGAAGTTTTCCATTGTTTTTCTAATTTTTTCTTCTATTTTGCTTAGCTCGATATTCCATTTTCTAATTGAATTGTAATCGGTACGTCTGTGATTATATCGTACCATAGGAACTTTCAAACGATTAGTTTTATAAAGGATGTAGTAAAAATTGTAATAGTACCTACTCTTAGTGACTGGATTCCGTGTTTGGCAAGACGCCAAAGTTGCGGAGACGATACTCAATACCAGGAATATGTAGGTGAGCTCATCCAGAGCAATTGTCTCGAGTGGTTGATGCTGCGACTTCAAATCCATCGTTGGTAGGTAATATACCGAAGTGTAAGAAATCAATCGCTGTCTGCTAACCTCATCAATTTTCTAAATGGTAAAACTTTTTCACGTGAGTAACATAAAATGAAGAATACCGGTAGGTTTTACGTTTTTCAATGTGTATCCTCCATATCCGCTCAGAACGGGCTCACCTAACCAAACCAAATATTTAGGCTTTTTAAGACTATTTAGTACTTAGATGGTCTATGTGAAGTTTGCACAAAATTGGTCGAGCAGTTCTCCATTTATACCGGATACCGCTGGTCACTAGTTTTACATGTATGTACATAGACATTGAAAGTCTTCAGTTCAATATTTTTCGAAAATATTATTCTGCTTCTACTGTAATTTGATGTCCAATAAAAGTATGGGAATAAAGAAATGTAACGAACTCATAAAAAGTTATGTTTTTTACCATCGAAATATTGAGCATTAAAATGAATTGAATTCCCTCTGTGACTTTTATATCACACAATAACAAGGACCCGCTGAATAATTTAACGGTTTGTCTGATTCGCGACGGATTTATCAATTCTGATATTTATTTCAGACACACGATTACACGATTGTTATTCGAATGAAAAGGCTTCTGAATCGCGTCGACCGCGCAAACGCTTCTGCCGATAACATGACAAATTAGAGATGAAATCTTTTATTTTCTGACATTTCACAGAATAAGTACTTACTCAAATAGTTTTAACAGATTTAAAAAAAAAACCGCTCCATCTATTAGCTTAAGCTACTAAAACAAATGTAAACTTTGAAACAATAGAACGTAGCAACAAATAAAATCGCAATTAAGGAAGGTGTTGATTTCACACTTCGCTGCAATCTGGAGCATCAGGGCTGGCAACATAATATGTTAGAAATAGTTATACATACATACCTATAGGTATCTATATAGTTTTGTATGCCGTATAACCAGGCCTCTGTCACTCGACGTACTTGCGCGCGATAAATGCCTACCGCTCGCTGGGTTACCGGTAGCCCCACGCGGCACAGGGCTTTCAACAGTCACACGCGCCGCGCGCGCTCCAGTATTATTATTTTTATTTCGTGGCATGTTATGCTGTTGGTTTTTATTAGGTTTTTTAAGCTACCTCACAAACTGATGGATTATTTTGAGTTGTGTTGGTTTATATGCGACTATTGTAAGATTTAGAAACATTTTATATGTATGAACTTATCTAGTAATTCTATTTTTTTAAAATAAATTAATACTTATCTACTTTATGATTTTAACAACAGAGATCATTAGGTACTTATTTTACTTTAGATAGTTACTTAGTTATATGAACTGTGTTGTGAGTTTTGTAACTCAAAACACATCTCGAGTGTAAGTAGGTATAGTTCTGATCCAACTTAATGACGACTCGGAACATTACACGGTTCGCTACGCAGAAACCAATTTTAGGTATGTATCAACACTCGACGGAGTCGTACCATATGGGGTATGGCACTTGTGCTCGAAAAATAATTGGAAACCGCCTTTGATTTTGACGAAAGCTTTACTATTAGGTAATATTTAGTAATATGTACCCATTCTCCATTTTAGTAGGCAATACAATAGTTCACTAAAGAAAAATATTCTTGATATTACTTTTTATTTAAAAACTCAGTTTTAAAAAAGGCTATCTTAAAACAATCGTAACTTTGTTTTCCTACTTAAATTTTAATAAATTGTAAGAAGCAACCCTTAGCACGGCCACGGCACGGTTGCGGTCACTGAACTGTGCGCTATCGCATTGGAATAACAATCAAGCGCTCGAGCTTTTAAGGTTCATTTTATAACGCAGCTAGGAATTTGTAGGTAGTTGGGGAACTTGTAGGTGCTTATAACAGTAGGTATGGACTTTTTTGTATGGAGTGATTTATCTGTTACGTAGTAACTATTATATAATCTGTGGTATAACGTTATTGTAGAGGAATCAATCTGGGACTCCTGACCCCGAAATAGTTGTTTAAATTCTGGCACATGATGTATAAAGCAGTTAAAATAAGCATCATTTTTCATTATGTATTTTAATTTCATCAAATTCATATGTACTGAAATGTTGGTTTTAACCTCATACATTATATCAACGTGAAGAAGCGAATATCATTATTATTTTCAGCAGCCAAAAATAAATATAAAATTAAGTAGGTATACGGTCCATCAGACAGTCCTAGTGTGGGTGCTCTCGGTGGACTGATGTAAACGCTGTGGTGACGAGGAGTGCGCTTGTCATCGCCAGTGATCCGCGCAAACTGTCTCAATGTTCACCAGCACTCGACATGTTGCGATGTGAGTCATTACCTCAACTACTCACTTATTAACTAACGGTTGGCTAAGGTTAAACCTGGCTGAATGATCTCCACATACCTACAGAATATTCTTCTGTTTGACCTTTTGTTTTTCTTTTCATAAACATTTCATCGGATCGATACTTTAGCTAGCACCTGGTGACACAATATTTCTCTGTCACTTACAAGCTCACAAAAAGGTCTCCTAGTCCATCGAAGCAGTTCTGTTACTGTTATACAACAACAGCTGCTCGTAAATAATGTTCAGTAGTTGTAAATGACTTCGTGTGATAAACTGTCACGTACCTACCTACATTTATCATAAGACCCATGTTGTCGCGCAGAATGGATATTATATGTTCATAAAAATACGAGCTATATGTTGTTGAATGGTATGTTTCTAAACCACGCCAAGGAACATTCCTTCAAGAAATATGTGTAGGAATAACAATTAAATCAAGAAAATGCTCGGTAGAGTAGGTTAATTTGCTTCCGAGTCAGAACTAGACTCTAGATATCCATTAATTAGTTAGTGAGTCTTGGTAAAGTTTAAGCTAGTTCTTAACCTAGTACCTAACAGTTTAAATGTGTTCAGATGCCTTATATAAAATGCCAACAGAAACGTAAAACATGAATCAATGTACGTAATTATTAAGAATGCTGGTATACCAGAGAAGTGTGTATGCAAAAACATACCTACATAGACGGACACCAAAAACATAGCCCAACTTATGGTGCAGTAAGGTACTCTTCTTTGTTGTTCAACGTCTGTAACGAATCTACCTACCAAACTACCAAACTAATGTGCAGATAAACGCTGCGGGTATTGCGGGTTTCCTTATCCCGGCATGTGTCCCGGGGGCGCCGTACAGTAACACATAAGTTGTGCCGAATACCACAACAAATAACATAAATTATTAAAAGCTCAAGATATGTATATTTGTAGTTACTCAGCCATGCAGATAGTTCCCACAAAATTAAAGAATATCATGTCAGTTATCATAAAAAGGCAAAAGATCGAGCTAATATTGCAAACTGTAAGGCGAACGGACCAAGTGTAAAGCGAAGTTATTAATGTATCAAAATAAAAATTGATCTTAATGTTAAAACACAAAATTATTCAGAACACTCCGAAAATTTCACTAGTTTTAGTGAAAACTAGTGAAAAACCTAGTTTTGTTTTATTTTGTAACTTTATATCATTTTGAAGCATATTATTGCTTTTACTTGTACTTTCCAGTTTGTCTAATTATACTTTTATATGTTGGTAAGTACTGTATAAATTAAATTATTAATGATTTCTCGGAACTTGGTTTTAATACTTAATCAAATAACATTCAAAGTCAGCTTTATCGTGTGGTTTCAATAAAATTATGTAGGCTACCAAAATGGTTTGGACCTTTTATTTGAACGTTTGCTAATGAAAAAGTTTTCCAATAAAAGTTCCATTTAATTCATTATTATCGCATGGAAAGATCGCAAAGAGTGTGTTTGGTTGTTACTGCATCTAGCACAAACGTAGCTAGGATTACTTTTTATCCGGGAACGGGAAGTAGTCCCCTCGAGACGCGGATGAAATCACAGGTGGATTCTGGTTGTCAGTGTACCTACGCTGTAATTACCTTCCCTCATTGTTTATATTATTATAAAGATTTCTCGAACAAGGTTTTCATTTCAACAAAGCTATAAAAACTTCGTTATCCAACTCATTACGGTATTCAGCGACTGTTATAATTCTGGCAAGCAGCTTCGCATCTCCTTAATAATCAGTAGATTGTGTTCACCGGCAGCTGACGACACCTCACTAGTGGGAAGGCTCGCAATACCCCTGAGTAACTGAAGAACACTTTAATGTGGCTATTCCTAGCATTTAGGCCTTCTCAATATGTATACCTATGTGTTTGATATTACATAGGATGATTATCAGTAATCGGGTTGTGGGACTAAAATGATTAACCTGAAATGTGCCTTAGGTATATACTTAAGCAGTAAGTACTACATACAAAGAAACTGGTCGAACACGTGATTTTCTTGGCCAATTGTTTCTACTGGTACATTGCAATATTTTAGAAACTACTAAAAATAGCGTCCATTGTACTCATTGTAACCAGGTCCTATCTCTGTCCACGATTTTAGAGCATTTTCTGAAAATTACTTCTGGCACAAAGGGCTATTCAAAACATTTGATGTCAGATGCTTATCGTCGTGGAGCGGAACGATGCCTTCAACTGACCCTTTTCTCAGTAATGTGAGCTAGTTCAATGGTTTCTCACAAAAGCTTCGGAAAATACTGAAGGAATATATAATTAAAACGAATAAACACTTTAGTGTTATCGTTGAGTTAATTTTGGCCTTTTGAATTTTCGTTGGATAATACCAGCGTGCGACAGTAAAAAGACTCATTTTAGTTCACGCATAAGTTGGTTGCTTAATAAGATTTTACCTATATTCTTCATATACTTCCAGCAAAAGTTTGACATTATTCCATAGTTTATTTGGACTTAATTCGTCGATGTCAGTTGTTCTACCTAGTAAAATTGTATTATAGTGATGATATCCAAGGCGCGTGTGCTACCAACCAGACACACGGGTCCCAGAACCTCAAGACTAATGAGACATGTCTCCTAAGCAGTGGCGCTAGTGATGAGTAAACAGTTTGCCCCGAAATATTACTCAGTAGCTGTGATCATTATTATACTTTTCTGTATTTCGAAACACACATATGATAACAAGCTTTGGCAAAATCAACAGTTTAACATGGCGGAGTAGGTATTTGTGTTGTGTTACTGATTTAAATTTAAATGATTGCATTGTCAATATAGATAACAGACTGCATATTTATTGATAGTTGAAGCCTGCATTTGACTATTTTGCTAATAAATTGGACACACAGTGAGTACCAAACAAGACATCACAAGTAGGTACTTCAAAACATTAACGTTAAATGAAACAAATGCTTGCTATAATGATCTCGTTTATTTACTTTACTGAAACAATTTTTTTATTTTTAACACTATACTGCTTGAAGTTCGATTGCTTGTTTAGTTGTTTAGAGCTGATTTTCTTGAAATTTTCAAATGTGGGTTATGGTAATAGGTAATGATTTACTTTGGTTTGTAATAGACTCTTTCTTTTTCGATTAAGACTGTTATTATGCATTTAACTTGACTAGATGCTTTAAAGTAAAGAAGTGATTTTAAGTTGTTATATTTTAACCGGTGTCCCAAAAGGAGGTTCTCAATTCGTTGGAATCTTTTGTTTTTATACCATTTACACATACCTACCTACTAATACGAGGCTCGTCACAACATATTATTAACGAGTAATTGGTTTCTTTCTGTCTGTGTCGCGTCGCGTGTGACGTCACGGCGTCGAGTGTTGCCAGTAATTAACTGCACAGCTGTACAACATGGCGCCGCGCGACACACGTCCACTCCACAGCCGCTCCACGTCAACTGCTATCCGTTGGAAAAAACGGATTTACGCTTACAAATATTTGCAGATGGGTGATTAGATTAGATGGATTAAATTAAAATTAATTTATTCTTAACAATGTTTGGGAAGATAAAAATTGTTTATGTGATGATACATAAGCAGCCTTTACTACATTGTATCTAAATAAGTACAAAGTTTGTATAAAAGTTACGAGCTTATTGCATTGACCGGTTTACGTCGCTCACTCGCCTGCAACGATATTGAGTTATCACTTCACTTGATGGTCGCTACTTGCGCACAACTTAATCTACTTCACTGTACTCTAGTAACGATATTTACATACATAGTGCCTAGCCTTTGCTGCGTTTACTAATAATGTTAAACAACAAAGCCGTCGAACTTAACAGTATAGTTTTTGGTTTGGCAACGTTAAATATTGCAGTGACTATATGAACGTACCTACCTATAGTGCAACGAGTGTGCCACAGCTCAGCGCCTGCCAACTACTGACCACCGACTAGTTTCACAAGCTATACTCCCTCAACACTAACATCAGGTTTAGCTTGAATTTTACAAACGTTACGTAATACAGTGTCAGTCACCCGGGACTGCTCGCGAGGCTTGATGAACATTCCTCCTTCTATCACTTCAGACTTGAATTCCTCTCGTGCCGTCAGTATTTTACAAAAGGCGCTCCTATTTTGTCTAAGTGCTAACATGATTCTTGATTTTTTACGAAATTTCCTGTCCTTTGGAAAGTAAATAAGCTTATTTACTTCAGAGCTTCCTCAAGCAGAGTTGCTTTTAATGTAATTACATGACTGATAGAAATTATACCTAAAGCAAACGTGAAGGTACATACTTTCATTACATTTGAATGCAAACAAACCAGCGACCTAAATAAGCATCAAACTACATAGTTATCTACGTCAGTGGACTAGATAACAGTGTGCCATACATTGCGGCAGTTTTGTGGTAAAAAGCTAATTTACATAACTGGCAACTTTACAACAAATATCTAATTATTGTTCAAAGCTTATCTGAATGTCGAATTTTCACAGAATTCACGTTTGTTTCCAAATTAACTCAAATCGTGATGGAAATATACAAACGTTCACAAGTACCTAAATTCGTTTACAAAACCATATCATCCATTTAATACAATGAAAATAAAAGCGACGCTTTTCATCCGAATAATTTTCAACATTTATCTCGGTAGCACTTTGATCACTTCACATTAACTTAAAACACAACTCCATTTACAGATAGTGTCGCACTATACCTACATAAACTTTCATTTGTTCAAGTATTTTAAAAGCCTTTAATCTGTTCCTGAAAAATTGCGCCTGAAAATAGTTTTATCTTTGTTCCGAAGTTGTGTCGTTCTCATAAATCAAGTTTGTTGAAAAAAGTATTAAGTTTTCGTTTCGGTCTAATTAGATGACAGCATTATTAGGGTCCGGTACAAAAGTCCTTGTAATGGGGTCTGTAATTGTCTCTTACTTTACAACATTTTCATTTTCGTTTTGCTCATGAAGAAATCTTTGATGGAAAAATCCTCTTAACTGTAGTGTTAAAAGTCATTGTTCGTCCAATGTTGTATCTATTTTCGGTATTCAGCAATAAAAAGAGTACGAACAAGTTTAATTTCTGAGTGTTCAAAAAAGAGTGTTGTAAAAAATACTCCAACTTTAATTAAAATATTTTGCTTCAGTTAGTTTCGGGCCGCAAACAAACTTATCTATCCAAACTATAGGTACAAACATTACGATATGAGTAAAACTAACTACCTACGCCGTAACTATAATAACTACGAGTACCTCTGGTATCTACATATTATTTTGGTCCGTGAAAATATGTAGTTAGGTAGGTACATCATTATAACTTCAGTTTCAAATACCTACATAAAGTTATATAAAGTTGATAAACTGCCAGAACTAATGTTAATGTTGTAAAGTTGTCATCATTATAACATTACAGAGTTGGTGTACCTACTCGTAACATGTGACACAAGTGACAAAGGAACTCTGTTGTTTGATAAACAAATGAGTTAAATTAAAGAAAACTCAGTGAATTTTATGTAATTAAGTATTGCTACTACTTAATCTGCTTATCATTAAAATATTG
Organism: Helicoverpa zea x Helicoverpa armigera; assembly: GCA_033682625.1. NCBI lineage: Eukaryota > Metazoa > Arthropoda > Insecta > Lepidoptera > Noctuidae > Helicoverpa > Helicoverpa zea x Helicoverpa armigera. Next base: position 3,081,582 of record JAWIIS010000050.1, read on the forward strand.
TCTTAAAACTTTAGATATCCCGTTTTGTGTTCACCGTTCCGCGTTAGACTTTTGTTAAGATTGAGAAAGCAAATCCTAACTTTAAAGAACTTTTGTTGTCAAAACTCATATTGCAAAGTTCATGCCAATTCCAGCCAATCAAAAGAATCGAGAGCTTTCAGCAGATAAAGAAGCATCCGATCCAGACCTTCTGAATAACTTTAAACTGAATTGAAGAAACTCCTATTTTCAAACAGATACAAAACACTGCTTTCAATAAACTCTCAAACTTTGACTAAAGTCTACTTACAAGAAGACGTTTTAAATAGAATGTAATGAACCGTATCCCGGAGCTACACTTTCTATCTAATTACACAGTTCAGTATTAAGTTGTGCTTTATTCTGTTTCTTAGCTTTCCTTTCACCATTCTAAAAAATACTTGCCTTACAAAACAGATGCTTATCTACCTACTAAATAGAACCAATCGATTTTTGCGGCGAGAGTAGTTTTAAAACTATTCTGAAACGCAAAGTTAGAATTTCAATAAATTCGGTCGTGTTTTTGTTGGTCGTACGCTTTGACCTGACCGAACTAGACTGAATAGCTGAATAATGGACATAGATTAGTTCAATAATGGATCCTAAACAAATAGGATGCCTGCGGTAATCACATACTGTTGGTATTTGCGGTTCGTGCTTTGTACCATTTGACAATACTTCGATCCTATTGGACATTTCGACGAGTTTCAGCTTTCAATCACATAAATTGAAATATCTTGTATGGAGAGTTAGGTAGACACATTATTGTGTTTTCCCCTTAATTATACCTACCTATGCTAAATTACATTCCGACATACAATTACATACCTAGAAATCAATACAATAACGATATATAATGGATATATAAAAATGGATACCCGACAAGATATTCAAAGTAAATATAGCCTACGACACAAGAATAGAGGCTCGAGCAGACCGGATGCGTATGCGTAACCACGCGCGTAGTCACGCGCGTAGTTACGGCGTAACCATGAGTTGTAATGTATGGAAATGTATGAGACAGGCCACACCGCTTGCGTAACGTAGATACCTACATCCCACCTTAAAATACATTCTTCCGGTCCGCTAATAATTTCAATAAAAATATATAACAACTTACCTAAAACGATCAAAGATGAAACGAAAACGACTATGTTTATAAGTAAACTAAAGAAATTTTTACACTCTAAATGCTACTATACAATAAAAGAGTACATGGACGATAAGTCAATAAAAAAATAATAAGTAAGTACATACAGACTCTCACGCACACACACATACACAACAAACACACACACACACACACACACACACAAGATAAGAATATAACATGTAAATATATTTCAGTTTTATTTTTATTTAGTAATAAGTATAGATTTAATAAAACTAAACTAGGTAATAATTATAAGTACTGCAAACCTCTCCTACCTCTTTATGCTGTGCCCTACCGGGTCCATATTGTTTCAAATATATTGTTTAAACTTTATAAAAATACCACCTGTATTACATATGGAATGCAAATAAAGATTTGAATTTGAATTTGAATTTGAATTTAAAAAATAGTCGTCACGGGGTATTCCATATGAATTTTGGTTATACGTAAATCATGACCATTTAAGTTCAGACTGATTGCAGAACTTCTTTGAGATTGTGCCATTACTTCCTGGAAGAAAATTAAAAAAAAAAACCTTGAAAAAAATCCCACACATAAGCACCTTTTTATCTACTACGCAGTACTTCTTCTTCTTTTAATCAGGAAAGCGAAAAAATTCAACATCCTGAAAGAGTTTCGTTGGAAATGCGGGCGTAAGATTCCATTGAAATCTACCAACCTAATTAAAACGAAATATTTTATTAAAATTCCAACGACTACGAAGAGGGGAATTCTTAGAAAGAATGTAGTTTAAAATGGAATATAATATAGGTGTGCAGTACCTATGCTTGCTTCTATTTTAAAACACATGAGGAATGCATGCAACTGTGTTGCATGATACAGTGCATCTCGTATATAAATTGTGTGTGGGCGCTGACTAACGGTAACGACAGTGCTAATAAACTTTATTCACAGCTCAACGTAAATAACATGACGCATAACACTTACATAAACAGATTGTTATGGCAAATGAAAAGAGCATTACCCTGCTAAGTATGCGGAGTCCCAAATAATAAATAGTTATGATGAAATCTATACGCAACTTCATAAAACAGTCATAGGACTAATTCAGACTAGTGGATTTTACCGCGAGTTAATGCTCCGTTTGACATACGTGCTCTGTTCCACGCAGTAAATAATGTATCGCACGAACACGTGCGTATTCGGGTGTCATCGCTCGAACCAACAGTTGTCATTTGTTTAGCCGCGCATTTGGCACAAATCGCTTTTCCAGCGTTTTACTCTAGTTAGCGGTTTTTGTCCCGCGTAGCAAAACCATACCAACCAACCAATCTGTCACTCAGTTTTAACTAAACTAACTAATCTGAAAGCACTCTTACAAAAACAACTGTGAAATCCTTCTTGAAATAAACACCTACTGATTTGAAATTCAATACCATCTATAAATAAGTATAAGGAGGTACCTGTCGATAAAAACATAACACTTCATTATTATACGCTGTCATATAAAAAAAATGATATTCATTTTGTAAACACGAGTTTAGGTACTAGATGGCTTGTAAATAATAGTTTTTCAGATAAGTAAAAGATATTCAAGGGCTGTGGGAGGCAGGGAAAGGTTCGTTGTTAATCTAACACCGAAAGGGTGTAATGGAGTACACTCTTGGGATCGGAAACCGTGATAAATATGTATTTGCTTGTACTACGCCCAAGGTTACGAATATCGTGAAGTAGTTACGTTCCTTAGAATGTATTTAGTTTGGCTCCAGGATCACAAGAAAACTGACTACAAATAAATGACTAATTTACAATGTTTACATCTGAGATGTTTATTAAATAAACTTTACCATAAACAAGCAACCAATTTACTATCTTGCGTCATTTGAACTATTACTTATACGCCATCAATAAATGTAATGCAAGCATTTATTTACTTTATTTATAAATTTTATTTTCAGGCATCAATGGCCCATAGATGGATAGGTATATGCTCATCAACCCTAAGTAAACATTCGGTGAACATGGGTATCTAAGATCACGTCATATTCTTAAATCGATACTTATCACAGGATTGAAAAGCTAAAAATATCTTCAAAATACTTTTAAGGATTAATTTGATCTTATTTAACAACGCCAATTGCGACGTAAATACTTTTACAAGCAAAATAAAGTTATCTGATAAAATGATTCCAAAAAAATACGAAAGCATTTACTTTCTACTTGACAAGATAAACGCCACGACAACTTCGTGAAGCAAAATAATAAATTGAATTTGCAAATTAGCGCGTGAGCTCCGTGCCACCCTTCTTGAAGATATTTTTAACATCGAGAAATTTACCTTAAAAATGTTATTTCACAAGTATTTTACGGTTCTGTTTTTATTTTCAGACACTTATTTGATAATCGATCCTATGTTTGTTAATATTCATTACCAAGTTTCCTTTGACGAGCTGTCTTGACCATTTCTTATGTGCGATATCATAAAATGACCTCTCCCATTGCACTCCCGTTACATAAATGTGTCTATTTAGTGTAACGAGTCGCATTTATATCCATACGACAGTTAACGACTGCATGTCATCTTTTATAGTAATCAGCATGACTGAAGCAATGCAAAACAGTTACTTTTGTGTGAGGATCATGGCATTACGCTGTAGCACGATCGCCATGTCCAGAACACTCGTTTCTATTAGCTAATGAAACACACAATGTACGCGTGCCAACTCCGAAGGTCGGTCACATAAAGAGTTGCTAATACATTGTTGCTTCTCTATAGAGGTTATTAGGTGACAAATGAATGTTCTACGGTATGAAAACTATGCCACTAAACTAATTGTCCTCAATAGGTTTGTTTGTGTCTGTTTATGCTAAGATCTGTAACAGGTATAAAGGTATGTGTGTGACAAGAGATACCGATAAGGCAAAAATCAAAATGCAAATTAGTCTTTGAAATTATTTAATTCGATTCAACCGAGTAGGTAAGTAGCAAAATAAAAGTAAAAGCGTACATAATGTTACATTGTTTTTTCAGTTACAGGTAAGGAAAAGTCATGTTATTTATAGACAGACCCCAGTTCATTTTTCTACAATTTGAAATGCAATACATAAAACTTTATATGCAGATTCGTAACCTATTGATAAGAAAAGTCCTATTGGTAACCCCTCACTCACTGTTCACACATTCACTTACGCAACACGCTACGTATTCACGTTCCCGACACGACAACAAGCAGCATAGCCCCGCGTCCATTCACTGCGGCTGACGCCGGGGCACTGACGCCACCAGTGCCACCAGTCTTTGAGCCTGTGAAGTGGAAATCAGGGTTAGTTTTCACACCCCTACGCGAACAGCTTCACCTACAGAAAGTTAAGATGATCATTATCTCGCACTGTTAATAACACACTTTAATAAGACGCTCTTTCAGTTAGCGTCTATAATTCAGTTATGAGTTCCTAAGTACTTAGTTGATTGCGATAAATCGCTATTAAATTATTTAAAATCAAAGTTGATAGAATAGGTACACTTGTATATTATGCAGGCAATTTATAGAAGACTAATTAAGGTACTTGGTACAATTTTTTACAGTTTTGTGACCGTCAGTTCATGTATTCTTCGATGTTACATTGAGGTATATCTGGCTGTCATTTATACACCCTTTACATTTATATTATCTGATAAGGGTATCGTGGCCCAGGTAACATAATTTTAACCGAAACTTCCCTGCATAAGGAATAACTTATCTATAATTGTACTGAGAATAATTGATCCCAAAGTTATCTGAGAAACAATTACTAAAATTGAATTTCATGACCGCGTCGCGTCGCTTCAATGTTTACAAAATTATTTAACAAAAATGGAAAGCTAACAAACTGCTAACTGAGCAAACAAAAACTTGTTATAGCTTCTAGAACAGAAAAGGCTTTATATCGAATATAAACCTACTTTTATATTCAGTCATAAAATAACCCTATGAATATTTTTACTCGTCAGTGAACAATATCTTGTGAAGGTTAACTTACCTATTACAAAAGTTGAACCAATTTGAACTTTTAAGTAACAGGTACCTAGTAGGTAGGTAGTTACCTAGTAGTACAGGTACCTAGTAGTACCTAGTAGTTTCAAGCGAAGAAAAACATACAGAGTTTTTCTTCGCTTGAAAAGTAATCCCTTCAGGACGGGTGTTCACTTTGAATATCCTTTGCTATTAGAAGCACGTTTCGAGGCTTTTTGCGTGGTTTTGCCGCGAAAAAGTTCACGATAACATGTTTTCTTACAGTGCAATTTGGCACACTTAAGTAAACAACTGACATGTTATTGTAAACTATCCCGTTGTGAGGGACGTGTTTTTAATTTCCACGCATAGGTCAGTTTTCGGTTAGATGTAGGTAGGTAACATTTGTATGATTGTCCGCCTATAGTTGCGCTTTTGTGATAAAGTTTCCACTTTATCCTAAGGGCGTAGTTCGTGTAACGTAGTTAGAAACTCTTTCATTTGTAAGGTTTTATTCGTTAGATATTTTTGATACTGACCGGGCAATCATTTCAAATGTGTTCGATTTGTTCCATAGAATAAGTTTTTGATATTGAAGTGTGTCACTTCACCCCCAGTCAGCGAATAAACGCAAAGTTAAAGTTTTTTCCAATCTTTTAAGTTAATATCCTGAAGATCCCCGGTTCCTAGCGCGCCACGCGCTACAGTACCTACCTAAATATGTACTTACATAATATCAAACTTTGTTATGGTCAATGTCTGAACACCTTCGTCGGAGGCTGATTTTTAAGCAGCATTTTTATGAGAAAAAAAGATAAACCAAAGACAAAGATTTTTCTAAACATCATTAATGATTTAGAGTCACTCAATAACGATATGTATTCATTCACAAACATTGATGTTCAACTACATAATATATAACTGTAGATATCTGCTATAATAACAGTCTATACAATTCGCTAGATTTGCATCAATCTGTGTTACAATGCACGTTGTATGCAACACGTGAATGCATTGTTGTACAAAGTCCATTGGGCTGCCCTGGACCATCACAATGGCAACTCAATCAAAGATATAAACTACTGCGTGCTGAACTATGTCTACTGAGAATGTCATTATCATGCAGGTAGGTATAGGGACGAGGAAAACTGCCAATTCAGCTGAATTTTGGATCAGTGTTACACCGAAGTGTACCTAATTATTATTTACAAATTTACAGTATCCTCTAGTTCCTTGACCTCTCCAAGGAACAAGAGGATACCGCAATTACCACTTAACACTTCTAAATAGTAGTACTAATTTGTATTATGAGGAAACTGACAATATGGATTGCTTGAAATAGCAGACATGGTCGTCCCTTGCACATGTTTACAAATTATATTCCTTATTCCTCCGTATCACATGCCTCTACCATGGCAGCTGGTATATAAACTATACGTTTGTTTGTCTAATTTTATTTTGTCTCACACAAATTACAAAGCCTGAAGTGCCCTACAGTGTAACAGGATGACGATAAAGCTTTTCTCACAAACCGGTCACGTCTGATGGCGGGGGCGCGAACGTGAAGCAATGTCGGACATTATTACCTGCTCACCTGAGACCTGCCTCGTGCTCTCACGACACCCGCGTACTAATGCCACGTCAAACACCTACAAGTGATACGACACTTTATCATAATGGGTTTATCTATCGGTTTCTACCTCTATGGACGGATATAGTCACTGAAGAACTAAAAGGTACAGTTGAATCCGTTTATAATGACATCGAAGGGACTTTACAAAAACGTCATATTAAACGGATGTCATTTTGTCAGTATGCATATATTTATTTAACTAGACAAAAACAATAAGAGAGATACCTAATATAGTATATGCAAGTACACAGGTTTGTACATTTTTCTCTGAATTAGAACATGCCGTCGGATATCGCATTACTCTTCCAATTATTGTTGCAGGTCAGTCGGTTATTGTGACGAATTTTGTTAAAAATGCGTCACAATAAGCGACATGTCACTGTAAGCGAAGTCATTATATCCGACTTTTTTAGAGCATTTTATGTGAAAACCAAACTTTAAGTGCAATTACGTCACAATAAGCGGTTGGTCAACATAAGCGGAGTCATAATAAACGGATTTTACTGTATTTAATTTTGCAAAGAAAGATTGTAGGATCTTCGATAAGCGATGAGGTCTGGAGAATGCTTGAGTATTTACAACTAAGAAATCTCTCACTCAGACCTTTGAGCTGACTCTATACATAAATTATTATCATTCAGGTTTGATTTCGCTGTCCTCTTGTGCTTAAGAAGAGAAGTCTCTTATTTATTTATCAGTGCTTAACGTTGTTCCAGTGCTTGAGTTTTATTGATATTTTCTGTGCATAACCCACTTAAGATATTGCTCCTTAACAAAACGTGTATGTACAGCGTTTGAATTCCCCATTAAGACAGTATGTAAGTAGTTAATTGTTAATTGTCAGGATATGTTATAAATAAACGTCGGTTTAAAAGCTCAAATCTTCCTACAACTACAAATTAAAATGATAAAGAGCAATTAAACACAAGTGAGGATACATTAGCTTAAAGTCGTCAGCGTGAATATGAGTGAGTGTAAACGTGATGAGGCAGGCTTAGTGCTCGGTTAAGGGATTGAGCTGAGAGAGGCGGACGCGTCCTAATTGCGCGCTAAGTCGCGGCTGTCGGACTGTGGCGCCTGGTCTTACTGCACAGAACTGGGTCACTTGCACTTGAATGCAATTAAGCCGGTTTATACTCATATCCGTTGAAGGCGTTCGAGCGTTTGCAATGTTTAATTAAGACAGTTTAAACAGTTCTGTGTGCTTGCAAATATTGTTTTTATTTTCTTGTACATAGTATTGTATGAGTGAGCAAGCTCTTTCTTTAAAGAATAATTAATTCTTTAATCTGGCTCCGCAATCTAAGTATACTAATAATATAAAGCTGAAGAGTTTGTTTGCTTTAACGTGATAATCTTACGAACTAGGTAGGTAATTGCACGATTAGAAAAATAACTTTAAATTTTTTGTAGTCTAATCATCGATGAAGGCTATAGATTAACTTTTAATCTGGGTGCGCGGAATAGTTTCTAAGGAACACGGGTATAACGGCTGGCTGAAACAGAAGCTACAACGAAGATAAAACTAAACCCGTTTTAATGCAGTGTTACTAGATTTCCGAAAATGAATTAATTACGTTAGTTAATTACCATTACACCAATAAACACTTCTCCTCCCCTGCCTACGGATCCACAGCGAGTGGTTAAAACTTATTCATAAACTTCGCTTTGATTTATATTTCCTCTCGACTGTGAACCAAATTGAATTTGCATACTGTTCGGGAGTGCACGCGGAAAATTAAGGATTTATTTGCCTCTTACCGACGGCACTTGCAAATATTATTCCGTTTAAAAAATAATGTTTTACACTCGGACTTGAACGGAGAAGTCTGGACACAATTTATATTCCTACCTATACTTTGTTACAGCAGCTGTTCTCCGCGGGTCCACCTGCGTCCCTGGTGAACTATTCCGCGCACTCAGATAAAAAGTAGGTAGACTCTCCATTCTCAAGCTCTCTCAAACTCGCTTAAATCAGTTCAGCAGTATTGGCGTGAAAGCACGTCAGACAGATAGAGTTACATTCATAATATTAGTAAAGAAGATTACCAACTGTTACTTATTTGTTACCGTTTACGAAACAATGTAGTCTTTTATAGATCTATCCATATATAACCTTTACTCTAATATGCAATTGTTAGCATATCAGAAAAAGAAGAAGCCTATAGCCTAACATTAAAGTCCGATAGGTGAAAATATTTCAGCTAAAATTGAATTTCGGTGGAAACAGAAGACGTCCATAATACACAAATCATGAATAACCCACGAGCTCTTACAAGTTGAAGGAAGTTCAGTCATGGCAATATTTCAGTGGCGGCTACATCAACTATTCGAGTGAACATCAACTGAACCAAATAACATATAATACAGGTCAGCTTTAAATAGTTTCGTTTCCCGTAATGTCACAGATCATAGAATCAAAGGATATGCTATCACTCATGTGATGTTATATTAAACTGAGCTCGTTTCATATCAAAGCATCTTTATTTTAGCCTTTCTGCTGACAGTTACCTATGTTTTTATAGATGTACAACATGGATCTGTATGTTTGTTACTCTTTCACGTCAAACATGTGTACTACTACTGGACGGATTTTGATGAAAACAGGCAATAAGTAATCAGTACTTGTGTAAGAGTAACATATGTATAAGTAGGGTTCTTTTTATCTATGTTAACATGGTATCTCGGAGCTCTGGTGAAACCGCGGGTACCTATAAGCTGGTCCTGCTATTGTTCAAATAGTTATTGAGATTGATACGTCACTTCACATAACACATCTAGTGTGTTACCACAAATAGTTACATATCAGTTATATCGGCATAGCGGTTATAAAGGGCAAACAGCGAAAGCTATTTGCGGATTCACAACACGAGCAGAGGAACATGATCTAAATATGTGCCACCTAGCTTCACCCGCTTCGTGAGGGACCTATTTCCCGCACTCAAACAATTCGTAGCCTATGTGTTATTTTAATGTATGCCTATGCTATATTACTCCCAAGTTTCAGAAAAAAGTCATTCAATATTTTTTGAGTGATAGAAGAACAAATATCAGTAGGTACTTAATTTTCGTTTTTTCCTTTGATCACGTAGTTAGGTAGATATACATATACTTACTCAGTTGACTTACCTTAGTTCTGCGCCCAGCGGTGCGTGCTGGTGTAAAGTTAAAGTTTCCACAAGAAACCACACGTTAACATTATGTTAAGTGATCACGTATCGCTCAAAGTGAACAGAAATGCCTCTTAGAATTTGAAAACGACCCCCCCCCCCTCCCTCGCCTCGCTCCTTTCAATTGGCGGCCATTGTTAGCTTTGTATTGCTACTAAAATGTAAAGAGGTGAGGTTTTAACCGCTTACTTTCCTGACTCTGGTATCAGATTTTGCTGTTGATATTTTTAATCGTATTTTCCTAGAATTGCAAAAGTAATCGTGTAAAAAGTTTTTTGGTTATAGTTACAGCCTATTTATCGTCCCACTGCTGGGCACAGGCCTCCTCTCACACGGAGAAGGATTGAGCATTAATCACCACGCTTGCTCAATGCGGGTTGGTGATTTCAGACTATATAGTCCAGGTTTCCTCAAGATGTTTTCCTTCACCTTTTTATCAGCCATTGGTGTCTAAGATATACTTAGAAAGTACATTCAAACTTAGAAAAGTTGCATTGGTACTTGCCTGACCTGGATTCGAACCCGCGCCCTCATACTCGAGAGGTTGGTTCTTTGCCCACTAGGCCACCACGACTTTTTTAGTTATAGATTTTCGGATAGGAACATTACCTATAATAAACAATGTATTCAAGTCATTAATTTTTATTTACTTTTCTACATCGCAGTATGCTATCGTCTTCGAAACTATCTATGAAACTTATCTCTTTCCATTTTCTATTTATAGCGCTTTTTATTCAAAAGATATTACTTGACCCAGCAAACATTCGACACTGACGTCAAAGGGCAGCACAGTTAAACTCTTTGTGGAAAGCGTTGAGGTCGCCGCATATCTTACAATGAGGAATTTTCTACCTAAATGTAAAGCGATCTTAGTAGATTCATGAATGAATGCCGAATAATCTATCAATAGAATCTATTTTATATGGTTCGTCTTCTCAATAAAAATGAATGAATATTTACTGTTAACATATTTTATTTTTTAATTAATATTTACGTACCTCAAATGATATCATTGTCATAAAAATGCAGGTAAAATATAAAATGAAATGATGAATACCTTTATTAATTATTTAATTAAATATTATAGAAATAATTATATCCAAAACCCTTTATCAGAAGTGAATACTGTGTCTACTTACTAATAGAATTTTTTGTACAAAGATGTAAAAAATAATTGTATCTTTGAAAAAAAAACATGTAAGTAATAACATGACGTATAATTAGGACCATGAGTGGTTTGTAGGTACATATTGAAATGTACCATATATATTCATGAAATATATTTTCATTCGGTAAACACACGTATGTACATCATTATCGTGGAACTGTACAAAAAACGCAAATAACAAACAATATACCATTATTTCACGTTTGCACATCGTTATTTCACCACATCAAAGAAATTGAAGTATTTGTGGTGATAACATCTTACTCATAAATAATAAAGACTGCGACAATGTTATTTATTTTTCTACCACAAAACTACACATTGGATCATCATCCTCCGAGCCTTTTTCCCAACTATGTTGGGGTCGGCTTCCAGTCTAACCGGATTCAGCTGAGTACCAGTGCTTCACAAGAAGCGACTGCCTATCTGAATCGTTTCACTTTGGATAAAATAATATTTATCCTGTTTAGCGTACTGACCTGCTAGGCGGTTAGGTCAGAAAAAACAATTTTAAGAAGGTACAATTTGTCGGTCCTATGTCTAATGTAAGTTTGTTGAAAAGTTATTGGCCGATGAGATTTATAGTCAGTGCATGAGTGTAGAACTTGTTCACTACTTACCTTTCGCTCTGTGGAGTTTGAATCTCACATTAGAACGCAAGTTACTTACCTACATTATAAATTGATACCAGCTAATACAAAGACATGGGTATTTCATGAGATTTTATTACACAAATAAAACAAAACATTTCAAATATACAAAAATATATTAAAACTTAAATTAATCATTTCATCATCATCGCTATACTCAAATAATTACAAAAAAACATAATACTGTCAGTTCAGCGAAATTGGTAAATAATTTGGTCTTTGTCTTTACGAAATGTGGTGTCATATAATTTATAACATTTATCAATAACATATTACTGTAATGTTTCGTGTTACTCTAGTTACGAACAAATTAAATATTTCCAGTTGTAACAGTATAAAGGTGTACGCACATTTATGCCAGCCTTCTTTGCATGGAATCATATAAGTAAGACCTCGCTCTCAAGAGAGCGAGCTCAAGCCCGCTTCCAATCGCAATCACAACATAAAATTCTGTGTGTCTGACAATGCTGATAACTGGAGTAAAGGAATTAGAAATGCATATATTTTCGTTCGAGACTTCATTGACTTCGATTTGTACAGCGCGTTCGGCTCGGATAAATACGTGCGTACACCTTTGGACTCATTTGTCATCATACTGAAACAACATTTTTAGTCTTTTCTCAAAACAACATTATTATCTAACTATTTACATTAACGTATTACATATCATTCGCTCCAAAATTATATCACACATTTGTCACGATATTTTGATCATTTATTTGTAACAAAAGTTAATTTGATTCAATTTAACTAATATTTTACAAAGAACTTGTTCAGAAAAGTTTAATACTACAGACGCTGCAAATATTAGGTACCGTTTTATTTGTGCAGCAACTTGCTGCTTTCCGGTGTTTCACTGGAGTATACGCTTAAGGATTTTATTCGCTATCTACCAAAAGCCTCTGGGGTCTTTTCTATCACCATTCAGCCGTTTCAGCGAATATATTCAACGAACAAACACATCCGTATTTACATTTTTATTTACGATATAATTTCAAAATATTAAAAAACATCTTACTTCTATAATTAATTTATCTATACAGTCTGTACTACTAATACAATATGTACATTTGACTCCCTGTTCCCACAAGTACGTACAAGTTACCTTACAGCTATGCGCGCGCGCACTACTAAGTGGGCGCCTCCTCTATGCGTTGTGCGCACGCGTCGGCGGCGCGGCTCGGCGTCCTGTTCAACAAGAAGTCCAGGTCGTGTGATATCTTGTTGAGCACTTTGTCTGTGGGTGTGTATGTGTGGGTAGTCGTGGGGGAGTGTGTGTTGACTAGCTGTGTGTGTGATTGGTTGTTGTCGTCACATTCCCGGTGGATGGACGGCAGCGAGCTGCTCCATGACAGCTGCGAGGAGCGCTTCTTGAGGCAGCTCTTGATTGGTCGAGCTGGTGCTGGTGCTGGTACCGACACATCAGGACTCGACTGTGAGCACATTGTGCAGCTTTCCTGGAGATATACACAGTGCTGTAGATGGAACACACAATTCGAACAGGAATATTGTTCCTTAATACGTAGATGCGATGATTACCTTCGGCGTGTCACTACTGTCGCTGTATGGCTGCGCACGCGGCACTGGCGGTGACGCGGGCAGTACGCGCAGTTCCACACAAACGTGTGACACGTGCGACTGTGTGGGTGCACACACACTTGCACCACCTAATGTAAGCCAATATCAATATCATTCAATATACCTATTATCAGATTTTTTTCTGCTAAGAAGAAGAAGCTACATCTAATCACTGTTATTCTTTCAGTCACCCTACACAGAAAACTATCATTTGTACTATTTATACACTAACAATGTAGTGTCATCTATACTGCCTCTACAAAAACATCAACGTACAAGAACACAAGAGTACCTACCGGTGGGTATGAGATCGCAGAGCGCGCGCGAGTCCACGGCGCGCGGCGACAGCAGCGCCTGCTTGTACTCCACGCAGCGCACTATGTCCGCCACGCACGCGCCGCTTGACTCGCGCCTGCGGGTGAACCGACTCATCAAACCTAGTCCATAGTCATCAAAAACTAATTCCAGTAGTATAATGAAGTGGCATAGTACCTAACCTGTGCATTGTGCTGGCAGCCTCCAGCGGAGGCGCTCGCCAGTATGTGTTGGCTGGTGAAACGTGGGATGAAGAGCACTCCACCTCACGTCCTTGCTTTATGTACACTATAAAACAGCAGATTACCGTAAAAGAAATAAAAGTGATAATGTGACGTCTATATCTAGGGGCTGTATAAATACTTACAACTAAGCGAGGTGTCTCCCTCCGGTGACTCGTGCCACTCGTTGTGGGAGGAGAGTGTGAGTAGCCGTCTCGCGGCATGCAGACACTCTTCATCACAGATCACGTAGCATATCAGCATTGCTATGCCCTGAACAAGCAAGAACAGGTTGTGGATCTGCTTTCCCAACAGCGTGTCTACCTACAGATGTTGTAAGACTTACGTTGGCGAGAGCAGCAACTGACAGTGCGGTGACGTGAGGCATGGTCCTCTCGCCCGGCTGCGCGTACGCAACCCCAGCCGCCTGTGTTGCTGACGTTGTGAATAGTAACACTAATGTGTGCCGCACAACACGTGCACGCTCCCGCACGTACGAGCGTCTATCGGGGGGTAGCTTGTGTGTCACCTGACGTGGAAAAACAAATTATAGTAGAAATCACTCGACCTGGAGAATGTATAATTAGCAAGGAACTACATAATATAGTAAATGAACAGAGCTTTAATACCGTTCGTAACGTCCTGGCAGCACAAAGAGCAAGGCAAAGGGTGAGCGCGGCCAACAGTGCGGCGCCCGCGCCACACACGGCGTTAGCAGCTGCGCCGAGCTGCAGCGGTGCACCGCCCCACAGTCGCGCTGTCAGCCAGCACAGCGTGCACACGCCTGCAACCAGGTCACGTGAGTATAACAACACGCTTGGCAGTGTTGTCCAAAGTATGTATATGCCTCTACGTACCCGCCAGCAGGCCGACAGAGGGCGCACGTGTGGCTGAGGCAGCCAGCTCAGCGTGCAGGAGCAGTGGCTGCGCACACAGCGCGGCACAGCCCGCACACCAGCACGCCGCGCATACCCAGCCCAGCGGCCCGGGGCACGCCGACTAATGACAAATAAATACACAGTCTGAGTTTTTGTCGCACACCATCTAATTACTATTCAGATTAGCATGTTATCGCTCATATCCTACCTGCCGCGTGTCGCACTCCAGGAGAGCCAACACCGCTGCGGAATGCGTGGCAGCAGTGGCGGCTTTGAGCAGTATGGGCAGCCTGGCCTTGCTACCAGCCACCAGACTGAGGAGCTGTAGTAATGCCGCAACAAGACACATGGCACCTCCCAGGCTCACTGTGACTTTCACTATTCCTCGAAGATCTTTTTCTGAGTCTGTCTGAGGAAGCATTATTATGTGGTCATTGAATGGCTTGTTTTGAATCCAATGGATGGTGTTTAGGCTCCGTACTCACGAGTGTCTCTCTGTCGACAGTGAAGAGTGCGATGGTGGCGAGGCCCCGGCAGCGGCACGCGACGTGCGTGTGTTCAGGCACGCGCACCTCGCACGCCTGCATGCTCCACACGCGTGGTGACGCCCGCGACCGAACGCCGCATGCTAGCTGAGACGCTGAGAGAGAACCGATAAATTAAGGACGGCTCATCTAACCTACCTACGTTGGAGAACCCCATTTGAACTATTTGAGTTGGGTTATGGTCTTGCTCACCAATAGCGCTGTAGTTTTTGGAATGCGCGAACAGCAGTGTCACAGTATGAGGAAGCGAAGCGTCGACTCCCGCGCCACTCACTGATACTTGCACTTGTTGCGATGCTACCGTGTACTCTGTCGCTCGACCAGACCTGGAAGAGGTGCTGCTACAACCACCGAGATGGAAAAAAATAAAAAATGTATAAAATTAAAAAAAATATCAACATAATAAAAATAAAATCAAACAATAACTGGATGAATGAAATCCTTACTTGTACTCTACGTATCTTCTCAAGGACGGTAACCTTGCTCCTAGGTTATGGTAAAGCACGGTCACTACGGAAGCGTTTCCAGAGGCTGCCGCCAGCTCAACTCCTGCTGACGTCACGACCCACTCCTCACTCCCCACTGGAGCTGGCTGCAGCTCAAAGTGTGCCGCGTTGTCGTCATGTACGGATTTAGTTTTGACTGTGAACTCTTGGTAGCGCTTGTCTAAGTCACTTCTCATGCCAGCTGTATCTACCACAGCTTTTTGGAGATCGAAGATTTTCTAAAAAAATACATTGCAGTGAAATTTCCTTCTGTTCTTAAATCCTGAAGCTTACATTCTTAACCAGGTTAGAGAAAAACAAACCTCTTCATCCAAAAAAGCATCGGGGTGTTTGAGCAAGGTGTCGTAGATGTTGAGCAGATGTTCGGCGCTGTGGTACCGGTCGGCAGGTTGAGCCGCAGTCGACAGGAGGTACTGCAGCATGTGAGATGCATGTGTGAGGGGAGGCTGGCCCTCACCCGGGTGTGTGGGCAGAGACCGCAGCACGGAGCCATACTGCCGCGAAACGTGCGATACCGCTCCCCAGGAGTACCCCAATGATATCAGGGTAAACTGTTCATAAATATCCCTCAGTGATTCAGCAACACAGCCGGAGAAGTCTGGCAGCATCCACTTAACACCTTGCTGACCCGTCTTTGGTTCACAAAACCTAAGTGAAATTTATAACAACATCAAACAAATGCAACAACGTATCTGCCAATGCCAAACCATTGGCTATCCGAGTTGATAGATATCATAGTCATACCTGGTAGTCTCCCCGCTATGGCCCGGCGGACAGGAGGCAGTCGCATGAGCACCGGGAGCAGTCTTCGGCCAGCGTAGACCGTGGGAGGCGTCACTCTCACACGCTACGTCATCAGCTCCTAGGGCCCACATGGTCACACCTTTGGCGTTGGTGCCGGCCACTGATGATACTTGACATCGAAACTCACTGGATTTCTATGCAAACAGTAAACTGTGATTTTAAAACGAAACTTTTATATATTTTGGAAGAATAGCGATAGTCACAAGAAGTTCACATTTGTTTCTTAATAAAAGGACGTACTTGCACATTGTAAAGTTTGAGAACGCTTCCCGCAGGGTACAGATCCTCCCAGACCTCTTTGCCAGGTACCATCGGCAGTAGCGTCCTCTCCCTCGCCCAACTGAACCCGAGCACGCCGTGTACCCGGCCAGCTCCCGCCAGACACGTGATACTCACATTATCACCCTATGGAAATTCAAATTGGTTAAATCTCTTTGTTATATATTTTTTTTAAAGACCAACTTCTAAGAAGCCTATCTGACTCACTTTATGGACAGTTATCGTAGAAGGTACAAGTCGTATATCAGGCGGCCTCAACACCGTCAGTCTCAACGCTCTACAGCGTCTCCTGCCAGCGTCATCTGCTGCACAGGACCACTTGCCACCGTCAAGTCTTTTTGCTTCTGATACGCCCAACACAGACATGCGACGACCTAGTGCATCTTCTGAAACTGTGCGCGTCCAAATATCTCTGAAAAAAAATCTTATACTGTACATCTTAAATTTATATTTTTTTTATCTGGCCTTAACTCCCAAACAGCAATTCACTTCTTTAAACAGTTTAAAATAACTCCAGCAGAAAGCGAGAGCGTTTGAAGCTTTTCGATTAATCGTTGCGGTTAAATAACAGCCCTCTGTTAATTGGACGGGTGCCTGTTAGGTGCCTTTACTACAGAAGCTCGTTAACTCGTCGAGGCTCCAGACTGTTAGTATTCGTGCAGAATTTTTGCTTGCGTTGTACGTTTAAAAAAAATACATGAAGCATTTTACATTCCGACGAGTTCAAATTCAGAGGGATACAGTTTTGTATTTCAGAATTTGTAGACGAAAAACGTAAGGAAACCGAAATTTCTACTTACCTCGTTGTGCCATTAAAATTTATCTTGACACCGTCTTTGTACCACGTGAAGGCAATGTTGGGAGATCCGTACGCCATACATGTCAGTATGAACTCTGAGCCTTCCCATAGTTCTGGTCGCTGGTTCACTACCAAAGTCTGCAAGTTATTAAAGTATTATGTACTGTACAGGCTTGCTTTTTTCCCCAGTTTCTAGTTAGTCCCTTACGCTGAACTGGGATTTTTATGTATTTTGTAAGATATAAGGCAACTAGAAATATACAATTTCTCAATATTGAAGAGTGTAATTTCATATAGGACTTATTATATTGCAGTCTACAATAGCATTAGGTCTCTAACAATGCGCGTAATACGCAGAGTGTTGAGCCAGGTTAACGAGTGCTACCTGGCGGCATGTGTGCTGGACGCGCGCCAGATCGCGATAAAGGCTGCGTTGTTTCATGTAATTAAATGAACGATAGAGGGAGATTTGCCGTAACGAAGTAAAAATGTTGATTGTGTTTAAACTAACTGTCCGTCATAGATAAGTCATTTGAATAACTACATAATATGTTTATACAGTGTTGGACATACATAACTTTTCTGCTCTTGCTGCCTTCATAACAGAATTGAGAGTAGAAAACCGTGTATTGTTCAAAGGGCTAATTTATTCGTGTCTCATCTACCTAAGCATTCTAAGCAATATTTCCCGCTTCTCTGATGTTTTTAAGGCTGAATATGTTAGACCATGTCTGAAAAATACATATTCGTTCTATAGTCGTAAACTCACGTGCAAGCTAAGCGCGGGTTGCATTTCCACGTGGTGTGCAGTGGGCAGTATGCGCAGCGCGTGCGCACGGCTGCGCGAGGCGGCGAGGCGCGCCAGGGCCGCACGCAGGGCCCCCGCCTCGCGCCGTGCGCCCCACACACGCACCCGGGCCGTGCGCGCCCCACCCGCCGCCTCTGAACTATCATAGAGTTATATGCCGTTATACATACCAATTCATAATATGCAGCGATAGAAATTTATAGGTTTATGTCTCAATATTGGCAATTTACAATCGTATTTCTAGAAGTAGATTCGAGAGATGATATGTATGACATCTTCAAGCTATCTGAAGGCCCATCATCAATTATTAAGTACTGAGCGTCTCTCTAGCACAGTTAGGACAAAAATGAAATAGTAAAGTAGCTCTTACCTAATATTAAGAATTTCTATTTCATCCTCCAGCGTTATATTGGATGCTTTTAGATACGTTGTTAACTGAAAGTATAAAACACATCAAAAAATTGCTTCGAATACACGACAAATTCTTAAGTTACATTAAAGTCTGAAATACCTCTTTAACAATTTCTTGTGATATGTTTTCAACTTGGCCCACTACCTGCAGTCCAGTTTCGAATTTAGCTGAAGCTGTGTAAAAACGTGATTAAATTATTAAAACGTCACTTTTTCATCGCAAACAATATAAGACAAACAACAAAATAAATGTATATGAAATATGTAAAAATGTA
Organism: Helicoverpa zea x Helicoverpa armigera; assembly: GCA_033682625.1. Taxonomy (NCBI): domain Eukaryota; kingdom Metazoa; phylum Arthropoda; class Insecta; order Lepidoptera; family Noctuidae; genus Helicoverpa; species Helicoverpa zea x Helicoverpa armigera. Next base: position 3,100,746 of record JAWIIS010000050.1, read on the forward strand.
TGTACTTACCAAAGTCCGTATCTTTTGGGTTGCAGTCACATGCAGTGCCATCTTTGCAAACCTCTGCACATTCTTCTATGCCGCATTCTAGACCAACATAATTGTTGTTAATGACTACTACTTAACATTAGGTATTTACTAGTCTATACTAATATTATAAAGAGGAAAACTTTGTTTGTTTGGTTGTAATGAATGTGCTCAAAAAATACTGGACAGTTTTTTAAAATTCTTTCACCATTCGAAAGCTACATTATCCACGAGTAACATAGGCTATATTTTATCCCGGTACGGGCAGTAGTACCGCGGGAAAACGTTATTAATAAAACATTAGTCACACTATCAACATATTCTATAGGTAACTAAAAACATACGAATATACGGTAATCTCAAAAATCACACAACCATTGTTTTTATTGCGAGAATTACGGGTTGGTAAAATATAGGTACCTACTTAAGAAAGTATTTTTATTTCTCCGTGGGTAGGTATTTGAGTGGGTAGATACATGACTAAGTTTTTAAGACCGTTTCGCTAATGAAGATAGATCGAGTTTAATCTGTGATAATTATATGAACATGGTGGGTAGATAATTTAGAATTCCAGAAGTATACAGTCTTAAAAGCTGTCATTTAGATTATTCAATAGTATAAAATAAATTTATTTTCGGAATATACTTGAAGCCCTTGTAGTGGAGAGACCACACTATACAAATTATTTATCGGCCGATAATTTAATTGGGCTCATGAATCGGTATTTACAACAATCCGCTCGATTAATAAGCTTGACTGGATTCATGATTACCTTCAAAATAAACTGTCAACCAAGTCTGCAGTGAGTTTAGGGGCTCTAATAGCTAGGAAAGGTAATGACTGTAAGTAATAATAATTGTGATAACAAAGAACATCTCACCAGGTGGCGCTAGTTGCGCCTCGCACAGATCGCCCGTGTACCCCGGCGCGCAGATACAGCTCACGGCGGCTGGACCCATCTGTCTGTAGGCAATATACCTCTGTTGTTATTGACGTTTTTTGAGAAATATTATGTTAGAAAAAATAAGTTCAGATAGGCAATCGCTCTATAAAAGGCACCGGTACCAAGCTGCGTCCGTTGCCTCTAGAAGCCGATACCAACATAGCTGGGAAACCGCTAAACATAAATTATTCTAAAATATACATATGCATAAAGTTGATAAATTATGTTAAGTTATTATCTCAACTCGCCATCATCTACGTAGTCTTTTTCACAGAGTTTAATTAGATGAAGATTGAAATTGAGTACCAAAGTTTTTTCGTGTCTTATACTGCAAATTATTTAAAACAGAACAACTAACAAGAGCTGCTTCTAAAACAGTCGCATGTCCCTGAAATATCTCATTATATAACAAAGATCGTTAACTTTAGGCTATGGCGATGTTCTTTTGTCTTCACCCGTTTTTGCTATAAGACAAACATCCGACGAAATAGAGGATACACAAAGCAAAAAGGGGAATTGTTTCAAACGCTAAATGGGACCCTTACATGCAGATGGGACTTCGTCTCTGCGAATAAAAACCAGGACTATATACAACATGTAACGTAATTAACGCACACCCTCAGACACCCCAATTAGAATATTATGTTATAATCATAATACATACACTGAATTTTTAATTTAACATGTATATGCATTGTTATTTACTAAATTAGTTATACCAATTCTTGGAGAACTTTTTGGTCATACTACTACGCACGCAAATATCGCGCCGCGCGCCGCTCGACTCGACACAACATAACGAGACTACGGAAAAGGCCGACAATACACGAAGTCTTATTACTTTGAGTTACGGTCTATTTGAATTTGCTTTGACTGAACAGGGTTAATATGACAATAATTTCCGTAGTTTTAATTATTTTTGGGAAAAAAATTACCTATATTAAAAATGATATAAATCGATTCAGTAAACGATTCTGAACAAACTAGTTTCAGGATGTGCGTTAATTAAGTTACATGTTGTATAGATATTTTTCATATGATAAGATGTCAGAAATTCTCTTAGGTATGAATAATATACTACTTATATTTGTATTTACTTGTTAGTAGGTAAGTAACATTATGGCGAAATTTCACTATTTTGTTTTTTTTTTGTTTAGTGAGTGTTCTGTTCAAGCACAAAGGTTGCAATTTCGCGGATTGTTTTTTAAATATTCGCTCGCAATTTCCAACTGTTTACTTGAGCGGAACACCAGAAGAAACTTTTCTGTGCATCACAGCCAAAAATATAATTAATTCCCCAAGAAACCACTACGAACTCAAAAAATATTATTGGAAAACAATGGATAAATCCTAAATGCAATAAATAACTGAACAGAAATAATATATCACACAAGTTTAGTAAGCCCTTACCTGCAGGTGCCGCCGTTCTTGCACAAGTTGGTGCTGGGGCAGCGCGGGCCCACGCCGCAGTCCGCGCCCGAGTAGCCCTCGAAGCACGAGCAGAAGAACTCCCTGCCACACACAAATAATTTATGCCAACATCGACTATGTAAGTTTCTTTGTTTATTTTGCTGCCACTTTTAAAACGACGCAACCGATTTGGGTAAAATTTTGCCACAGGAGAGAGATAATCGGGTATCAGAAGAAGATCCCTCGGGACACGAGTAAATCCGCGGCAAAAAACTATCGCATACATAGAAAGTTAGCGTAACTCAGCCGTAAGCTACTATTCAACGCGGATGAACTCGTGCATAATCTCATATACAGGAATATTTTTGTGGACAATCCCCCGCGGACATGTTTCCCCGTAAATATCAAGTGTTCGTAAAACATGAATGACGTTCACTGTATTTTGTCAGTGAGTGTATCCAGCGAATCATCGACTATATAAAACGCGTTTTGTTTTTGCTCGCATAAATTACACGCTCTATCGGCTTCGTGAACGGAATTTCTAGTAAAAATATGCGGATTAACATTCATATTTTTTTCTGAGTTACACAACTGTGAAAACTGCGTGAGTAGCAGAAGTATGTTTTGAATAATGTATTGTTTAATTAAAATGCCTCATATAAAGGTACACACTAGCTGTTTCCCGCGGTTACACCTGGTCCCGGGGAACTTTTTCCCGTTCTCGGTAAAATACAGCCAATGTTACTCGAGGATAGTCTAGCTTCCTAAGATTAAAAGTCTTTTTCAAATCGGCTCAGTAGCTCTTTAAACAAAGAAACAAAAACTAATTTCCCATTTATTATAATACAGGTAAGTCGTGAAGAATAAAGATTATCATAGATAGATTTAAAAAAATCTTACTGGTAATCTTGTGTCGCGTAGCAGTGTCCGAGCAGCCTGCACTCGATGGCGCTGCACGAGGTGGGCCCGGGCGGGCGCGTCGGCGCGCGCACCTCGTACGTCACGTTGAACCCGTACACCGCCAGCAGGCCCAGCGCCCGCAGCTGCGTGCCCTCCACTCGGTTCAGGTTCAGCTCCACCACCAGCACCGGACTCTGCACCTGGAAACAAGTCGACTTATAATCTACTGCTAAGTTTGAGTTCAGTTTAACGTATCAGCTGATTGAAGAAGTTGCAAAAGGCGTGATACCAAACCATTATAGAAGTAAGCTTCTGAACTACGTACTTTTCAGCCTATAAATATTATCCGATAACTTCAATGGGATAAGCTAAATTCTTTTGAGCTTAAAAGAATTAAATACTTAAGCGATTCGTATACAATGAAGAGGAGTATTCTAAAAACGTCTGTCATTTATGTCGCGACATTTTTTAAGATCAGCCGTTTCCCAGTGACGTTTACAAGGGAACTGGAACTACGAACTATATATTATACGATATTGGATTTGGCAACTATCCAGACGGGTAAAATTATATTTTTTCCCTTTTGCACTTGTAAGCATTGTCGGCGAAATAATGAGACTGGAACATCTCGGGAATTATGCACAACGCAAGTTTGTAAAAGGAAAAAAATATATATTCTTTCTCATGAATATCAGCATCTGCCTAGCCTTTTCTCAACTATATGATGAGGTCAGGTACATAGGAATATCCGTCAAAAATACATACAATACTAAGATAATGATGTTAATTACTAAGCTAAGTATATGCAAACGGATCGCAGTATAATCTGCATTCGCCTGCAGCGAGTGAGAACTGCAGGCCATAACAATAAGCGCTGAGCTGCATCAGAGGTTAAATTGCCTTGGTTGCCTTATGCTTGATAGTGGGATTTACGTATGAGGTAATAAGATAACATGTGTGATTTACAATGAGTCTGAGAGAAATTAGAGTTACATCGCTCAGTTTAAGTTTAACTTAGTTACGTAAACGTTGCACGTGTTTAACTCTAATTCCTTTATTTTCAACGTTAGGTAAGTATATACTTCTTAGTTAAAAATAATTGGAATAAACGCAAATGGTCGTAATTATGAGTCTCCATCATTTTCTTAACGGCCATAACCCATTATTTTTATCATTGCACACAATTTAAGTGATATTTCCCCCGGGCTTAAATTTACATTTAAATTGCAGAAGTTGGTGATGAAATTTTCGCATTTTATTTGAGTGCAATAAAAGTCACTTATTGTGGGGATGAGTTTTATAAACGAGTGTGCTACAATATTCACAAGTTCTCGCAGTGAACCATTTTCACAGCTATACATTTATAAGCATTTATATTTCAAAGTTGATAGTTTTGTATTACTTGTTTTCATTTAAAAAACTACTTAAACCCGAATAAAACTTTGTTGTATTATGGGTTCATTTTGCAAAATTGTAACATCCGACTTACTTGCCAATTAGTGAATCTCTCAGAAATAATATTTGTTTTACTACTAAAACACATAAATATTGAATCTGTGAGAAAAACAAATCATGAACTAGGAAAAATTTCGTGTTGCTTATCTAATCCTACTTACAAACTGGAATAAAGGTCACAAGCCTTTATGACCTCAAACGTTGTATTTATCTTAATAATCCGCAGTAATCAGCTCCATTTAACAGAAGGGAAAGGAAGGACAAATAGTTTGCGGCGTTGTTGTGGTCAGCACATATTAGCACGAGTAAGGCAAAACCTTTGTTTGGAAAATTCCAACTCAAAATCGGCTTATCTGTGCCCGAAACCATAACGCTTCCGAGCTTCAATGAGATTAAAATGATAAGATTACAAAGTTCCTTCAAACTTTTAATGGTAATCTTCTATGCAGGTTTACATAACTGATTATGTAGGAAGACAGAAATAAACTGGCTATAATTTTAGTGCAAGAATTAATAGTATATCGCAGTTCCTAAAACGTTGTCCTTTTATTTTTCTCCTATATTTTCCTTCATTAAGAACAATAATTCATTATCAGAAATACATAAAGCAAACATCATTCGCTTCATTTATTACGATTCTTCCTTCTTCTTATCAAGGTAATTACTTATACTTCGTTCATCACGTTCCCGACGCTCTCACGTAGGTAAATAAATAAATATATTCTTTGTTCGATACCAATCAATTTGGTGGCCAAATTATCTGACCTGGTTTCGCTTAGAGCATGTCACTAACAGGAACCACAGGAAATGAGATTAAGTCTCTACGTTATAAAGTTCTATCTACACGTGGGTAGCAATGCAACAAATAGTGATATTCATGCATGCATCGCATTGTAATTTGACAAACACAAGCATAAAGTTGACCCACACGTGCACACACTTTGTCAAAGAAGAAAGTAAGGTAATGGCGTAAGGGGGCTCCGGTTGGTTTGATTCTCTAAGGGATTCTGATTCTATACATTGTTTTTCTAACTGTACTTGCTTTGTGTTGATTGATTGACTAATTTAATATATGTTGGCTAGGTTAGAACACTAACAATACTGGATGAGCAATATGAGCTAACGATTTTTCATGTATGATAAACCAACTTATCATGTCATGTGGTATTTGTGCTTATTTAAGTGAGTATACTGAAGGCAAACACACACGTGAGTAAGCTAGTAAAGTTTATCTGTATTTTTTATCGTGCCAGCAATAAATCCTTCTTTTAGCGCTACATACGAGTACACTCGTTCGGTTACAAATTGGCATTATTTCTGGCTGAACCGACGCTTTTTCGACTAAAAACCAAATTATCCTCTGACGAACAGTTTCAATTCAGCAATCAAAGATATGTCATATCTGCAACTGTGACGTCACACAGGATAGATGGTTGACAAACAGCATCCGTTGATGTGTGTCTACCTAGAGCATTTAGACAACCGGAGACGCTATCAAATTATCCAGAGTCCATCGGGTATACTCGTGTACATGTGCGATAAGTTCATGCTTGTGTTTGTCAATTTTGTTGTGTGTATATCGGAGTAATAAAAAAAATGAGTGCATATTAATCACTATTTGATCTGTTGTCTAGCATTCCATTTGTAAATTGGCAGTCCTTTTGGCACACAGATTTGTGCTCATGGACGGTCCGGTTGGTCTAATGATCTAGGGTGTCCGCCAATCGCTCAGCAGAGCGACTGCACTTGATTGGACATTCAAACGTTCTGGACATATTTCAAAGTGAAATATGTTTGTCTGGTCCATCCGTGGTCCGTCATACGAATGAGTTTGTGCTTTGAATGTCTTTAGCTTTGTAGATATAGTTGTAGTAACTTGGCGAGTATTCAAAGCTCTAATCAGATATTGGCTCTAGCTAATATCCACTCACATCGCCTATTTTTGTTTTCTTATGTCTATTCACCATCCATGTTGTTAATTAGTACGAATAGATATCTTGTAGCCAATAACATCTGCCATTTAGTTTTTTGTAAATTAAGGCATGAGTTAAATAATAATATAGCAAGTACCTACTGAATATTATCTATTTATTTCTTTTGTGGATTTTAAACCTTACCGAGCTCAGAGCTGCTTAGGTATTTACTGCATGACGGACAGAACTTAAACGTATTACTACACAACAGAGTCACTAACTGCGCATTATGTTGGAGAACTTAAGCAGCTTTCAGAATATTAATACCGGAATCCCGCAGCACGTTTATACACCATAATCATATCAGACCCACAGAATGTATAATCATATTCAAATTAAGCTTGTCTTTGATCCATTAACTAGAAATTTAGGTTTCCAAGCACAAGTTGTAAACAGGTGCCTTCAATAAAACTTCAATTGTAATATTTTAGCTAAATATTTTTAGGTGTTATGCGTAACATACCACGTAAGCATTAAATTACTTTTGTTCGGAGAGTACTTTCGGCAATTCCTTGGAGTGCTATATTTTTGTGACATACATAATATAATCGATTTGTATTCAGTCGGATAAATATTCAAATGTGCGCGTAGCTAAGTTACGTCATGCTACAATATTACGCGCTACGCCACATATTGCTACGAAATGCTACGAGTGCTACGCAGACGTCTGTAGTAAAGTCCGGAGTTTAAGGTAGGGTTTATCGATTTTTGTATTGGATATCTTTGCACATACGTATGTAATATTATAAAAACTTATTTTTTTAAGTATTGAAATATCATGGATCAAATAAAGTGCAATGAAAAAGATTATGTACATCCGAAAAGTTACAGATTTTCTCATTGATACAATGTTTGATATTTAAATACAAAATCTCACCATCCTCGGGATTATAGGGTATTTACTAAAAAGCCTTAAATTAATAATTTTGGTTTATATTAAAAACCACTATTATTAAACGCCACTCCAAGTTTTACTTATCTAAGCATAAGCAAGTGCGCTATTCGGGAGCTCTAATTACTAAGTAGTGTCGAGTGTTACCGACAAACAAACAGACCGCGGCTCGCGATCTCTAATCTGAATGTCAAAACAGTAATATCGAGAGCACTACGCGAGATGAGAACAGGGATCGAGTCGCAAACGATTATCGAATGACAATGAAAGAAGCGCTGTAATTGGCATGTTAATTCGTTGGTCGATTTTGTGCGGTATTGCTTGATTGAAAAAACGCTCACAATTGAATTCAATTATCAAAAAAACTTCAATTAGTATACCTACATAATTTAAAGTGACTCGTTAAAATACAGATAAACTAGAGAAAGCTAGAACTTTCATTTACATTTATAACAAGTCAGACTTTTAAGTATTTAAATATCTGAATTGAGTATTCTGAACTTAAACGACCGCGGTCCTAATTACTGAGCTTAATTAGAATTTTCTAAAGTTAATTTATCAGGCAGTAGGCACAGACAAATTCCTAAAATGAAAGGGCTTTCGCTAAATGGAAACTTGATGAAACTTGGAATAATATAAAGGTTAGGTAAATATTATTCGTAAGACATTGTTATTTTACAGTTCACTGAAAACTACGTGGGAAGGTCTCATTCTACATTCATAGTATCTTTGTTGTTCATGTTATAACAAAACAGTGTCTAGAGAATGTTCTAGTACTCAAAGTACCTACTTTCCTTTGCGAATCAAAAATCCAGTATGAACAATTATTTTATAACAAGCTGTTGGCCACAGTTTCGGCTGCCCTCTGAGCGAATAACTTCACTCGCCCGGATAAAAAGTATCTAGCCTATACATAGGTATTTTGTTGTATATTATGTCTATTCCGATTTATAATCTAATTTCTGTAATGTTTTATTAACATGGTTGCTCTTGACAATGAAATGTGACGTTCTTTGTGAAACAAGCAAACTTCAGGAATAAAAATAATATCTTTTGAATACCTATACCTATAGGTCCTACCTACATAAATGAATTTTATCCAGTGCGCGAACTTTGTCAACTTATAGTTAAATAAGTCTTATAGATACTTACGTATTTTTTTTATTTTGTAGTGTTTTAGTACATAAAAGAAAAGTTATTGATATCGAAAGATGTTTATTTTGTAACTGATAGTACGGTCACAGTCGTCATAGTATGCTCGGCGGCAACGCGAAACCGGTTTACTGACGCGAGCTCCGCTCGGTGCGCGTAAGAATAGTTGGTATCCATATTTTGCTGATTTTAGGGCTGACAAAAGTGTGAAAATTTTTTTTTTACCGATGATGCAGATATGTTCTGTTAACGATTCTGGACCACCAGTTTTTTTTTGCGCACTGCTTAAAATTCATTCCTGTATAGTACTCAAAACTTTACCTACCCAGTTTATTTCGAAATATGTATATACAGAACTTCAACAAAGAACACTTCCATAACAGAAAAAAAATTGTATATCTGTCGAGTAGACATTCAGCAAAGCAAATTATTAATGTGAATGAAACTGTGAGCTGACTGCGGAGCAATACGGAAATCCAATCTGTTCCCAGGTTCGGTTCGTTACTTCAGCGATAGAAATAAGATGCTGTTATATCAGGGCCAAGATATTGGATAGAGATGTTTCCATAATCACAACAATATTATTTGTTAGCAGCGAAAATGTAATAAAAATCGTGAAATTATTTAGATGGTCACGATGTCATAAAATTTGAGTACAATTTGAGTATTTACCACTTTCAATAGTGGTCCAAGTATTGGTCAACTTGCCACTGGTACGGAGTCCCACACTCATTCTATTCATTGAACTCAATCACCCTTTGAACATAATTAAGAGTAGGTACATATTCTGTCTCTTCCAGTTTGAAACCATTGTTAAAGATGGAGTGGCATTTAAAATGTATTTAGCCGTGAGTAAACTTGTTTAGTGGTCCACTTTGAAAACGGATCTAAACGTTGTCATTATCCTTACAGAGCCCCATTACATGGGATTTCTGTTTCGGGCGATAACGGTTCTTTTACAAACTGATACCTATTATGCATAATGGTTATTTGGAAGTTTTCCTATAATTTTCAATTACTGCTAATGGTCTACCGTCTCAAGATTAAACTTATTCTTGCTGATAGCTTTGCTGAGAATTCCAAACATTGTTTACAAAAGTTTACTGTAAGCGGCCATTAGAGGAACAACGAAAAATTCAAATTAATTTTAGGTGTCGTCTCAAAGTTAAAACGGTTATTATGTGGATCTGTAGAGACAATTTTTGTTTAAAAATGGGTCAACCGACGGCCTCAGATCTAATTTTAATTTTTTTTTTATCATTAAGAGAAATGGAAATATATTGATTATAAGATAATGAAATGTGGCCAAAAGTTTGCTACATTGATTAAACTTCACAATATAAATGGGATTGAGCCGCATCACATTCAGATCTCACCGATACATAAGCAAGTCAAATAACGGACATTTCTGTGAATGACATGTAGTTTTCCTAGCTTCAATGTTATGTGGTTTGGGTCAGATCCGGGAAAAGGTTGCATCCGAAACATTCGTGCGGCTTCGGAACTGATGGTTGATTAATTAAAATGATATAATGGACTTTATATTTGAAGCAGTAAGGCTCAAGATCGGTTGATTAAAGGCCTGTATGTCGTATATCGTGATGTTTACTGCTCGCTGCCAAATAGCGTTTTACTCAAACATTGAGTGTGGCGAGAGCTCGTGCCTTATCCTCTGAATATTTATCCGGCACTCGGAATCGTAAATTGGTAAAAATGTTTCTAGCAATCTGGCGAATTTCAATGGCTTTTGAAAATCTGATTACTCATTGCACTTTGGGAGAAGCTTTTACATACTGCTGTAGACACGATACGTGAGAAGAAAACGTTTACGAAGTTCTTTCGTTTCATTATGAAGTGTTTTCGTGTCTTATTTTGTGATCTCTGTTTACTTTCGGAAATAAATCAGGTTAAATTTTCTGCACCATTAAACATCAAGATCCTTTCATCCTAAATTCTTGTTCATAGCTGTACATACAGTTACAAAACTTTACGTTTCTCAAATGAAAAAAAAGAGACAAGCCATAAACTATACAGACACTCCAAAACACCAGTAACCCTAAAAAACAAATATCCTAAACAAAAAAAACAGTAGGTAATGCTAAGGAAAGAAAAACATGACGTAAAAAAATCGTGGGTTGAATAAAAATGGCCGCTTTACCAGCTGCCGTCTGGAATGGAAACAAATGGAGAGCGCCGTGAAACATGGACGCCACAGAACTAAATCATTCGTGCTAAGTGCTGGCTCTAAGGAATCATTTTGCGAAGTTATTTTTCCGAAACCAATTTTGTTTTGGTTATTTTACGCTTGGCTTGGCACCACATTATCTCGCATTAGTACGAGATAATAATTGATAATGCTTTTGCTAATGTACACGAACGGTCTTTATTTAGTTGTTTTTTTTTTCTATTTTATAACAGTAATCGACAGTGGAGCAGTGTAGGCAGGTACTTTTGAATTGAAGACTCCCAAACGTGTGGCAGGAAACTTATGTAGACTGACTGTACCTATGTAATGATTATTTTCAAATATACGAGACTCACTTTTATTGCTCAATACGTCAATAAACTAGCTTGATTTGTTGCACATTCAACCTTGTGTCCGCAATATTTTTCCCAAAACTTACATGAAAACACAAACCGTAGTTCCACCATAAAAACTCATTCGTATTCACAAACGCTCATATCGGGAGCACATTCGTAAATTCTGAACTAAACTAGTTTGTCGTTTTTGCTCGCGTATAACTCAATTACTCGCGACATTGGGTGGACCATGACATGTACCCTCGTCATGGAAACCACAGACACGCTTTATTTATGGCGGCAATTGAGCTGGACAGCTCCACATTATACGATTAGCTGATTGAATAGTGGAAATGAATGAGGTTTTCCTCATTTGATAACGATTAGCATGCGTGGTCATATCGTTGTGGTCTGTGATGCATTGTATGTAGACTGTATCATAATAATGTCATTTTAATTCCACCACTTGGAGGTTAATATTATGAAGGTAAAAAGTTTGTTTATTTTTAACTTGAGGAAATTGAAATGTATTATCAGTGTTAGATAGCTCACTTGTCAAAGAAGTGAATATGTAAGAAAATTCCCACGGAACACGGAAGCGCGTGTAAGCTAATTATTTAATTATTATTCATTAATAAAATATTCCTATTAGTACTTTTCACATCTTTGATCTTTTCATGTTTTCTTTATCATGTAAATCAATGTGGTAATCAGATTCCAGAACTCAGATTCTACTTAATACTACTTTCAAATTAGCTACAAGAACTTTTTTCCATTAATCTGATTAGAACGTAGATTGAAAGGTCATCGTTCTGCTTCTTATCCTTGATTAAGGAATAAATTGCTTTTCCTTAAAACATAATTTAAGTAACAACTAAAAATACTGTAAGTAAAAGTTTTTTTGTGTTTTATATTTCTTACTCTTTCAACGGAATTTGATGGTTATAAATAAAATACATTCATCTTTTTATCTAGATTAAAGAAGTAGTTTCCACGTGAGACGGTTAAACCTGATAACTCAGTCAGAAAAATATTCAGTTGAATAATTTATTAAGACGTTTTAACTTTCCGTGGTCACATCATGACATTATTTTTTGTATTTTCAGTACTCAACATTACACTGTGACGCGGCCGGTGTACTTTATGTTCCTAATTTATTCTAGAGGGCGGATAAGTCTCCGCTTGTTTATGGTCACAGGACAAAATGTTGCGAGAGTTTTATGGCTAAAACAGTGTTAAATAAAACCCTCTTCACCATATTAATGCGATTAAATGAAAATGAGCGCTGGGGTTTACCGAACTTGGTGTATTGTAACCTAAATAACTTACAGCCGGTTTCTGAAGTAAGGGTTAAGTCTAAATAAATACTCGGATTGTGTTGGGACCACATACACTGGCTAACATTTTGCTTCAAACGTAAATTAAGATATAGCAGTGACTTTAAGTAATGCCAATTTAATAAGAGAGGTCGTTATTATTATTACCCTTTTCTGCACACTTACTATACAAAACTCCCAAAAAATGTATAAATTTTTTTGGAGACATGCTAATAGTAAGTACCTTATAAATACCTACCTGCGGCATAAACAATACATGAAACCCTTTAGGAAAGAGTTCAAATTCTTGTAAAAAAAAAGAAAACTACTCATAAAAATGAAAATAAGAATTCATAGATGACGACCTCTGTGGCGCAATGGTCACCAAGCCGGACTGCCGAATCTGAGGTCCCGGGTTCGATTCCCGGTTCGGTCGACATTTGTGTGATGAGCATGCTTGTTGGCCGTGGTCTGGGTGTTACAATATGTATTTATAAATAAATATGTATATGTGTAACTATATGTAGTTTATCAGTTGTGTTAGCACCCATAACACAAGTTAATAAATAACTTACCATGGGGCTAACCAACAGTGGGTGAAAGGTGTCCCGACATTACATTACATTATTAGCTGTCTAAAAATCAAGAAAATTCTTTTCATATTTCGCTATAATGTAGGTCGACCGGTGGATTCGCTGTGATTTTATTATTTTGATCTTCCTCTGCGGAGCTGTATCTCATTATGACCGCGGTGCCGGCAGTAATTAGTCTGTTCATATTTACCGAGCTAGTTGAGGATCCTAAACTAATAGACTTAGGGTGCTCTCTGCATGTGTGTGTGAAAACAAGAATCTGCACGAACTATTACACGTGTAACGGCGTATTTTTCGCACACGGATGTAGATTGTTCATTTAATACAAAAATACAATACCCTTGTTACTGGCAAGCGAAGGAATAAATGAATCTGTGAAGTAATTTCGTTACGAGACTATTGGCAAATTGGATGGCTATACTTTGTTTTCCCATACCTAGCTAGGTTACAGTAAGATTAAATTTAAAGTGAATGCAGCAATCCATTTAACTACTCGCTTCAAAGCTGGGATATACTGTCCAAGTATCATAGCAAACCTTCTTTGGTTAAATGTCGTTAAAAATGTTATCCCCTAAATATTAACATTTCAGCAGTTGTCGGCCGGCGGTCACAACAATTAATTAAACGTGAGTTTCACTTTCATTGCTCTGAAGTGGCACGTCGAGCGCGCGGGCACAATATATGTGAGATTTATTCAAGAGGGCGCCACTGCTGCAACTAAGTTTAGCAATTTATTGTTCGGCCGCGCGTGATACTGCTGTTTGAGTACTTATCCGAAACAAACCTTTTCCTTACCTATACATACATGTACTGTATTTCAGCTTCCACCAGAGTTCCGAGGGAATCACTTTTCGTATCCGGACAAAAAGTAGGTATCTTATTTGTTATTTAGATATATTAGCCATATTACTGTAATTTTTTGTAGAAATCCGTTTTGTAATTAATAAATAAGTAATAAAATACATACACATATTTTACGTTCATTTTATTGGCGACTTAATATATAATTTAATTTTAAATTATTACGTAAATGTCCGTTTATCATATTATTAAATATCGAGTTACATAATTGATGACAAAAACGTAATAAATTCATAATTTTATTAATTCCCTGCATCTCAAAGGGAACAAAAGCAGAGTAAATACACAAATAATAATTTCCAATGAAGCGGTCGTGTTTATTGTTTTAGCTTTTATTATTTGTTTGTCGATTCGTTTATTGTTCTCTGACATACATTGACTGGCCAATAGGATAGCGGCGACCGTCTCAGATACATAACGATCTTTTTCCAAGATCAGTACGTTGATCCTAAGAAAGTTTTATTGCTACAAGTCTCATTCAATATTCCACCTTGTGACAATCACGATAAAGTTGCTTTGGAAGTTTATCTAAATTAAGTTACTGATATATGGGTACTTGTTACTTTACATCCATTAAAGATTAGGTTTCATTGTTGGATCGCTATTATGTTTTGATGTTTACTCGTCATTATAACAATTAATTTTATAACTGAGAAGGAAATATTAATATTATCCTTCAAAATATATATAATTTTCTTTCTCGAACACGTAATTATTTAATTACTTCCGCGTTAATTTCACGCATTACACGGCTACTTAATTACTTACACATATGCTTAACGCTCCCTTTGTAATTAACAGGAGATGTTACCAAAATTCCATAATTAAAATTTGCTTTTAATATTTACATCATACATTAAACACTTAGCGGGTACTCAAATAGAGAAAAAACATAATGTTATTAATGTGTTTTAACTTTATAACAAAGAGACTTTACACGTAAGAAAGATAGATAGGTATGCTTTATACATTTTTTATTTTAGGTATAATGGGTGGCAGGTGGTCTGCTAAGAGCGCTCTCTTCCAGAATTAAACGGTTGGCTTGTACCTGCAAAAAAATTGAACATAATCATACCTGCACGTGAAGATGTTTTTATGAAACAAGCCCGATGCAAGAAAATGGATAAGTACTTAAATAAAATACTACAGAAAGAAATAACTTGTACATTGGATGTTACATATAAATTTTCATCCAGCACAGCTTATCTTTTAACGCAAAAAACCCAGACTAAACTCGTTACTCACACAATGTACTGACAAAACGTTTCTAAAAAAACTGTACGTTTTTAACCAACAAATTGCAAAACAACGTCAGACTCGTAGTGACGGCGAGTAAGTTATGACATCGTAAATTAGTCGTGTGTCAGCGTGGTCGAGACATACCGTCAGCGTAATCCTGGCGATGTACAAACAGTTGGTATCGACTAGAAAAGATTAATTGTTCTTAGGCAAGGGATTCTTGATATTTTAAGGCTTTTTATAACAACGAAGTTTCGAGATAAGAAAGCAATTATTATATCACAATAAAAAAAAAACACTGGCTTGAATGGCTATTATTGGAACCTAAAATCTAAGTCTTGAACAGTGCAGATATAAAAAAAAAATCTGTTCCCATAGTACTTAGTGAAGGTAAATACGGACACTTGATATTTGCACAGCTTTTGCTGCAAACTTAAAAATATTTCACACGACAATGTCCTGTACAGAACAATAATAAATTAGTAGATATAGCCGGAAACTTTTCACATGGCGAAAATACTGAATATACGTCGAACAATATGTGCTGTAGTAAATTGTCGCGACCACAATGCAGGCCGGTAGTGGATATCGGAAGTGGGGCTTCACTGCAGCACTGCAGCGTGCTGAGAGCGTTAATGCAGCTCTATTTTAGACCGTATTCATAGGAGAGTTTCGGCCATTTTTTTCTATGCGTACCATACGAAGTGTCAATGGCAATCAGGGTTTTGAAAGGGATTAATTTCAAAACTAGCTTCTGCTAGCGGTGTCACCCCAACTAAGTACTGCGCACACACTTATGAAACCAATAGCCATTCTTAATGAACTAGATAAAACTGTTTTTTTTTTCAGTTTTATCTAGTTCACAAACAAACTCTTTTCGTTTATAATATTAACAAAAAAACTTTCTTCGTGAAACAAATTCAAAAACAATTTAGGTACCTACTTGCGCATTAGCTCGAACCACGATAAACATTTACGTAATCCAACAGAACATTAGAATATGTTAGAACAAGAGCCGACACACACTAACAAGTACATCCGCCGCACTAATCCAACTTGTAATGAGCGCGGCCACATCGAACACAAGCAAATAAATTGTTCAACTTTCCTCTCCCAGCCCTTGAATAATTCCACATTAATTAATTCCGCGTCCGTTCTTCAGGAACTGTTTGTTTCACAAAAAGCAAAATGTGAATACCTCGACTTACCATTGTGTAATTAAATTTCTTAGAATTCCGCGAAACGTTGATTATAAAGTACTTCGGAATTAGTATTCAAGAGCCCTTTATCACATTACAGTGTAATTTTTCCGGTACGAAATAAAAACAACAGGTTCCTGAAGCCTCTGAAAACATATACTAGGTACGCCAATTAGTAAAATGATACTTTTAATTGGTTCCTAGTATTCAATTTCAGGCAAAATCTACGTACATTTATTCGGCACATAAAGTTTCATGAAACACAATATATAAAGTGGCGTTATAACGAAGCAATCAACAGATTAAACCCTAGTTTCATGGCTTAGCTTGTGTGTGTGTGTGCGTGTGTGTGTGTGTTTATGTTAATATCGTACGTCCGCCGGTCGTTGTGCATAATTACCGGCTAATCACCGGCGGATATTCCGGTAAGTTCACCTTCGCCCTGTCGGCTACTAGGTAACCTATTAAACTTAAATAGGGCAGTTATTGAACGGTGAAATCCTACCTCTGTTATTATAAACGAAAGTTTCTATAGGTACCTATATTACCTATTCCTCTTTCATGCTAAAATACGTAACCGGATGATTATTTATAAAAATGTGCACTAACATAGCTTATACATCAGAATGACTTATAGGCTACGTTTTTATTATATGGCAAGTAATTTTATATGAAAATGTGGGTGGAAGCTTATTTTTCCGTTTATATTAATTATTCCGTTTATTTTTCATACTAAATTGAAATTACTCGAGCTACAGTTATATATTTCCTTTTAGATACCTAGTTTATTTACTCATTTTAATTCGAAACACTGTCTCTAAAAATCTTCAAAGAATAGCCTAGTCAATTATGATATTCGCAATAAATATTAAAGTTAAGAATTATTCTTTTCTGAATAAACAAAAATATATCCTGACATTCTAGACATAATATTATTAAATTCTACCGTCGCCTGATATTCTCTAGTCACAATACCTAGGTACTGCTCTGCCTCGTAAAGTGTTCATGTCGCGTCAGAGAAATACAATTCCCAGTGTCACAACCATCTTACTCCACATTTGCAACGAAAGAAGCTTAGCGTGTTGCCGCCGAAATAAATAGCAGCACAAAGCAATTGTATGTGCTTAAATAAGAAAAGCCTGTTATGTCGAAATAAATAAGAGGGTAAGTGGAGCGTTTCACGTTACTCGCGTGACGTTATATGACTTATGATTTTAGCACTTAGAGAATTTAACCAACTGGAAACGTCGTTGAAGTGCCGCCCCTCTGGCAAAGCTACAAGAACGCTCGTACTCGTATAAACACATGTGCGTCAAGTTTATGGTTGTGTTTGTTATTCTTGTCGTATGTGGGTGAAACGACGTTATCGAAAATGCATAAGTGCCTACGTGCGTTAATTGCTAGAGTGTGTGCTCATGACGCTTCTGGTAGGTTCAATGCTCTTAGATGTAGCACAATTGTTGGTACCATGCTACTTATAACGCTCCATTTACTTTGAAATAGAGACCTTTTCCAATAAATTGGAAAATAGTTTTTGCTATTTCCCGCTGCAAAATATTTCATAAAAAAGAACCAGGTACTTCCACGAACATCAAAATATGTTTTCATTTATTTCCGAGTAAGTATAATTTACGTTGAGGTCTAAATGCGCCAGTTTCACTCGTTCTGTTTGTTCATTTGGTCTTTTTTATTATGATTTACTGCAAATAGTGTAGTTACGATGCAATTCATTTGAATTGTATTTCTTTTTCCTGCGACGTTTATTATAAGGACTTACTTCTGCCTCGAGTTTTTCACACATTGTACATATAAATAAAATAAATTGAGGAATACATTTTCATAACTTTATGTGTAAACGGGAAATGTGTCTGATTTATAACTCATTTCCTAGTGGAAATGGACTGGGTTTCCCGTCAGAACGATGCACATGCGTCA
The DNA here is from genome assembly GCA_033682625.1 of Helicoverpa zea x Helicoverpa armigera. Taxonomy (NCBI): domain Eukaryota; kingdom Metazoa; phylum Arthropoda; class Insecta; order Lepidoptera; family Noctuidae; genus Helicoverpa; species Helicoverpa zea x Helicoverpa armigera. The sequence goes on from JAWIIS010000050.1 coordinate 3,119,161, forward strand.
TTGCGGGGTGACAATCGTACTCCACAATATTATTAGGTCATCCATTATGTCCGGTCTATTATTATTTATTGTCTGTTAGGGTTGCTGCTTGTTCATCAGTTAAATGAAAACCCTTGAGAAACTTCAAAGAAAATTCTCACTTTTTATACTCAAATTTTTTAATGTTCTCACGTAAATATGATTGGAACAATTTGGATGAAACTTAGCACAGAAAAATATAGTCCCTCGGAGGCGCAGTGCGATTCCTTTTATCTATGTATTGGAAAAAAATCCCTTGGGATGTAGATAAAAGTGTGCATAAAGTAAAAAAAAAGTTGTAAATAAAAACTTAACCTCAATTTTTGATGACAAGACACACACACTAGGAAGCAAAGTTATCTAACAAAGATTATTCACTAACATGTCCCATGTGCACTCAGCTAATTTAAATCTGTATGTAACCAGTACCTGACGTGCAACAGTTTCATATTTCACAGACGCTCGGGTTTTAATCATTCTCCAGTCGAATGGAATGTCCGCCGGGTATTGAGTGAAACATTGACGTTTCGGACAACGACGACGTCGCAGCCGGGAAAGGTATAATGGGAATAATTAAGACTGACATTGAGATGAACGAAAATATTTAATGGCTGCGTGAACATAATTCTGTAAGAGCCTTCCCACATTGGCGAATTTTCTGTGCGGCCATCTTCAGTTTATATGGCCGGTGTCGTGCATACCTAATGCACGACAACGACCTACCTACATCTATTGGTACCGATGGGAGCTTGTTTTATTGATATGACTGTTCCCAATCGATAACGATTTAATAGTACACTTCTTAGGCAAATGCGATGGCAACACCAACGATGACACGAGAAGTTTTCTTGAATACGTTGTTAGCAAATCCGATAGTATGAAAGCGCTGTAAGGTAAATATTTTACAGAAAATACGGAAACGTAAAAAGCTCGTGGAAGCAGTATTTTCTCGGAGCATCCTCCGTCAAAAGTTGACTAAGTGGCTTCCAAGTTAGAGCCACTAATGGCTAAGTTGAAGAAATCATATTTTTTTATTGTAAGTGCCTTCACCAGCTGCATCATATACTTTCAGCGTTTTACGTAAAAGTAGCGTAACAATGTTACTATGGATAAAGGAGAAAACTTCTTAATTTTTAAGAGAAAAATGTTACTTATTTTCAGCTTTCAGCTATTTGATACAGAGACAAATAACGTTCTTGTTCAGTGAGGAGACAAGCGCACTTACTATTCACATTTACATGTCAAAAGGTTGTCTTTATATCAAAGGACGTGTGACTGCGTTTAAAAGCTTTTGTATTCTACTTATAAAAATAACATCTTACACTCTTCTAGGATATAAAAGTCTTTGCTGTATTATTTACGTTTTGTTAGGTATTTTATTTATTTTTCTGTTTATGTTATCCTCTTATGAAAGCAGTTCTGAAAAATATTCTTACTAATATTACAAACATGACAGTTAATGAAACTTTTCAGTTGTAATATAATGTGTTACACAGGCAGTTTCATCGGGACGCAGTGGAAACCGAGGGTGGAACACTGAGGTAGTACACTGTAGGTAATGATGTTGTAATATCAATTGCTTATAAAATTAAAATAAAACGTTCTAAATAGAGAGTACTCAATCAATCTAATCATCGAAAAGGGGAGAAGAAACAAACAATTTGACGTATTTTTCTTAAATATTTTCCTGTTTGTCTTTTTGCACAAGCACGGTGAATGTCATAACGATAAAATTTACTGAAGTATCGTTATTTCCAGACCTGAAAGTTGGTGTATTAATATGTGATATAATACTTAAATAGTAACTAATTAATATCTAATTAATTCGGTTTATGCTCAGACAATCATTGTTGATTTATTCAGTGCATGACATTCTAAACCCTAATATATAATTAGCAAATCCACGAATGTAGCTAATTACAAAACTAGGCTACGTGTGGAAACTTTGTGTTAAATCTATGTGCAGGTAAAACTAATAAGCGGTGACCGTAATAACCAATTTAACTAGAGTAGTTAGAGTATATCTTGCTAGTCTCAGCCAGCGGTTTCACCTGCATCCTGAACTACTTCGCGCTCCTGGAAAAAAGCCTCTGTGGACTTCCTCGAACGAATTTTCTGTTTCGGTCAAGTTGTGTGTTCAATGAACAAACAAACTCTTCAGATTTTTTAATATTATATCGTTTAGGTATATGCAGTAGTACCTAATACTAAGTTGTAACGTTAACGTAACACTAGTAACCTCTTAGTTTACTTCGCTCATTCTCACTTCTAAGAAATGAAGCAACTTACTTGAAGATAGTTAACAACTTGTAGTCTGTTTTACCTTTATGCAAACTATTGCGTTATAACATACACATAATTAGATACTTCTCGTAAGAGTAAATCTTTACGTTTTGAATCGTATTCACGGTTTCGTCCAGATTCACAACTCGCACTATTTTGCGTTTTGAGTTTGAGTTTTGTCGTGCGTCAAAAATAAAAGACAGCACCAAAAACGCCCACCCTTCACCACTTATGTTTTTTGCTCGAAAGAAGGAGTGGCGCAACAAACTCCCCAGTAACACATGTCCGTCTATTAGATAACACAAGCGTTGACATGCTCTTAATTGAGATTCTCGCCATCATTAATTTGAACTAAAACGCCTGGAAAATACTTGAGAGAGCTTTTTATACATGAATGCCAAAAAAAAGCTCCAGTCTGAAATAGCCCTACAAATGCAGATCGTGCTGTGTCGGTTCGCTATTTACATTAACAATAGCATGAGAACGATGTTCACATATGTATAAATAGAGCTACTTTCACATTTATAATTATTAAGTTACACGTCAAGCAAAATATCAGCTCCGATATTCAATAATAGTAAATGCTTGAATCGTTACATTATTCTAGTTAACAAAGCAGTTGTACAATCAATGTAGCTCTGAATCGTTTGAACGTGAACTCCGACACGAACTGAATCCACGAGCTGCGGCTAACCGATCGCGAATTATGCAAAATTATCCTTCAGGGTTGTCCAACATGAAGATTTATGAACACTGTTAACCATTGTATGATTTTACAATGAATAGCAATACCTAACTACTAATTTAGTTTACAGAAAAACTTAAGATGGCAAGCAAATTGCCGGCAATCGGCACGAAATGGTTTAAGGATTTGTGGCTCCTCAAATGGTATATTGGGGAGCAATAAACAGTATTCCTGTCTGTCTTAATCGTACTGAAATACAATAAAACTCTTTGTTCTACCTTGCTGAATTACTACCACATGGTAAGAGGTAGTGCTTGCGGGCACTTAATTAAGCTACCAAACATACCTACATAACTCAGCAAAAAATCTGTAATCTTTTAATTTTTTCCTCCATGAATTCTTTGTATGTTTGCATTGCAATGAGTTTCCCTGTTTTCATATAAGGAAAACCTTCCCATTCCTATCGTGGTCTTATTCGGACATTTTGTATGCTTGTGTAGCCTATTCTTTGTCCCTCGGGACATTTTCGGCGCATGGCAGCCAAGGATTGTACCTACTCTAAATAAAAACATGGGTTTAACGTATTTTATAGTGAAATCTAGCTGAACATAGCTGTGTGTTGAATTCCGAATACACCGACCAACACAAAATTGTTCACATATTTAAATAGCGAGCGAAATAAAAACCCGCTGTGCGTTCGAATTAACTCTGACCCAGTTAGTGACAACAAAGAATATGGAATACAATTTAAAATAGTTTTTGGCTGTAAACAGCTAAAAGGATTATTTTTAATTCCCGTGATTGTTGCTACTTTCCACGTTGTTTTTTTTTTTGGCATCATATTTTTAATTTATTTTACTGCAACTGCTTTTTTACCTTGCATTATTTTTCAGATGTTATATTTTTTACGTTACGTTTAGTGCTTGTTTGTTTAGTCTGTGTGGTAGAAACCTCAGTGCAAATACAGCAAAACATTCTTAAACGGACACTCATTGTCTTTTGTCGAAATCTGTTTTATCCAAAATATTGCTTTAGCTTAAACAAATACTTAATTCCCAAACAATAAACGGTAAAATTGCTTAAGTTAAATCTTAATCGTAAACCTGAACTACGCAATCAGTACCTTCATACTTTACAGTTCTAACAATAAAATACTAAGCCTATTCTGAAATGTTTTAGATAATATCTTCATCTCGCTAACTTGACGTCTTCGATATTACAAGTCACGAGACTGATAAAGCCGTTTATTATCGACATTTCTGAACCAAATGACATTGCAGATGTCCAAGTTTCAGACACAAAATTTATGGAATTGCTCTTCACTCGGATATAACCAATTCTATTGGACCACTCAAGATTTATCGCCCCCATTCCAATTTGGTTGATCAACAAGACCCTGGACTATTAAATACATGACCAGCTTAACTAGTTCTCTGTTCCCTTTAGCTAAACTTCGCAGGAGGGTTCTCGTTAGTATTTTAATGGGATTATTCAATCGTTTCTCGATTTAAATTAGTGGCCATTCGGTTGTTCTTCGAGATAGGATTAGCTGCAAAAAATTACCGCTAATGGTCGTAACCTTTTAGTGCTAATAAAAGTTTATGTTATTCTATTAATTTGTATAGCATCCAAATAAAAACAACCTCCAATCTAATACGAAGCCAAAAATAGGTTTTACACATAAATACATCTGTATCTATACGTGGAGACCTGTAATTGGCTGTCCGTTTACCATACTGTTCTTAGTTTATTTTCTTTAGCTGTAGGTTTCCCATGTAAATAAATAAAATCGGAGCACTGCTGCTAACAACATTCATCAAATGGTGCACCACTGAAAAGCCTACCCTCAATAGATGTCATCGCGGCATTCAATTGTGCATTTATCCAACTGATTTACGCATCATTCAATATTGAGCTTTATTCCCAATACTTAAAGCATAATTCAACTTTGCAGTATTTCCACTAGCAATCGCTTCAGAGATCTTATTCATCACAGAGTAGTGATCAGCAGATTACAGTGCTTTTGTGTTTAAACGTTTATAGGCAAGACAACATCTAGCTTCTGTAAAATAGTATTCTTCTTTCCTTTTTGTTTAGCAAAGAATTTGATAAAATAATTCCAAATGGTTTTGTTATGAAGAAACTTAAGCTAAGCTTCTGTTCTTAAATGGTTTGAGTAGCAGCAGTAAGAAGTTTTCTTAATATATTGCAATACAAGACACAAAGAGAAAACTTGTATCAGCAACTAATCCTCCATAGGTATGTGCGCACAATCTAACAAGACAGCGTCTAGGCTGTGTTTCGGCCACGGCTGATTTTCCCGAGGAACGATGATCTCTGACGAGATCACTGTAGTTCTTTTTTAGTTTAGTAAATCTTCATCCATAAAACCGTAGTTTACCTACCTAAATTCAGAAACACTTCATTGAACATAGCTATTTTCTACCTGCATACAAATATCCGTAGTATTGACCCGTATAACGTATTCCGGGATCGCTCGCTTCCTACTTTGAATGTGAGTGATGTACTACCCACAGTTGATTCCAAAAAACAGTGTGAAATATTGACGTATGCAATATGTCAGGAACGCGTATCGATATAGAGGAAAATCACTACACAACTGTAACCTGCTTCTTTTAAATAATTCCTTTAAAGAAATAATGTACAAGAGAATTTGAGTTACGCCGTTGTTATCATTACAAGTGTGTGCTTAATTTTCCTTAAAAAAATAATCCTTAGTAATAAAGTAACCTTGTGTGTCCCTCAATCGCGCTTATAATAGAAAACTACAAAATACATACAAACTGAGAATGGGTATGGGCTAGATTTTACCTGTCAGGAGAATTAGTTCCTTCGGAACACGGGTGGAGCCGCGGGAAACGGCTAGGGATCTTATATGATTCAATATTGTACCCGTTATTTGAATTGACAGTAATTATTCCCGGAATACCTCATAATATTTCACGTACTCGTCAGTAACACATATATTTCTATTTATGTATCAGGAACAGGATATCTTATGATCGCGACCTCCTTCTATATTTTATTTACTGAAATGAAATAAAAGCTCAATAAAAAATATCTTGTTCTATTTTCAGAACCAATTTAACTCCTTGACAATCGAATTGGAAATATTTGATCTTGTTTTATCTTCTTTACCGATGTTGCTATTTTTAATTTCAGTTTTATATTCAAAAGTCACGAAAGAAGTAAACATTTATATTGTTTTATTATTGTACGAGTTCAATAAATTAAGTACCTAAGTTAAATAATATAATTAAGTACTTATTATGTAAGTTAAACTAACAAGCTTATGAAGCATAATTATTATAATATATACGTAACGCATAAAAACTACCATAATAAATGTATAAATAATTAGTCGGCAAGTGTGCCGTAAAGAAATCATAAACCATAAATAAAACTTAATACAACGGATTTTATCTTCATTAAGACATGTTTCGTAACTTAAATAATTATTCTTACAACATACATCGTATTAAAATGAGTAATTTATACCCACCAGAGCGCTGATCTCATAAGAAATTCAAATAATTCCATCTCTTTGTTTTAATCGCAGATAACTCATCTCGCGTAATACATTTAAATGAAAATGTAATATTTCAAGAAAACTTCGCAATTAAAACAAGCAGAAAACTGAAATCGTATTTTGCTCGAGATACAAAAATAATTTCAAGATATAATTTATGTTTCACTGAAATGAAACTGCAGCGCGCCGTTATCAATGTCTGCAGTGTTTTTAAAACCACTTAAAATTCATAAACGACTATTGTCAAAATAATTGTTTAAGCACTTTTTGTTTCCGGGAGTTAAGCGTCCCGAGGAAACACTCTTCGGACAGAGTTACTTCCGCATCTCATTAGTTAGGATTTATGTATTTATGTATGTAGCCCACATTTATTTAACACCTTTAAAAGTAAGTCTGATTAGCGAAACCTGATATTATTCTAATAACAGCATAGGTATTTAATCAAACGTGATGTGATATATTCTCAAAACTCAGTTAAAGTTAAATGTATAATATTACGCCTATTTGCACTCAAAGCGAGCACCCTCAACTATACCTAACTGTCTCGTGGCTCGCCGCGAGTTACTACTTATTCAAGAAATTGCTTATGAAAATTGTGACGTGGAGTTTAGCCAAAATGTCGCAGAAATATGAAAGAAATACATTTATTAAGATAACCCACATTCTTGTGGTGAGATAAGATGCGTAGTATATGACGCACTACAGTAAAAGATTTTTTAGGTATCTGAATGTAAATTGGGTGTAGTAAAATGAGAGCGTTGCAAAGTTTCATCAAAAGAACAGAAAACAGAATGGCATTTTTTTTTCATAGAAGAGGAACAAACATCCGTACATATGTGCACACAAAAAAAACCTTTTTAGACATAAGAAATGCGTACCTACCTACAGTATTTAAAAAAAATATTAAACACAAAGTTCAAAATCATTTTTCCTCAAGAAAAATGAAATCAACAATTTGTGGCTTCGTGTCCAAATTACCAGTCACCTGTTCGTTATATTATTTCATTTACTGTTTCACAAAACGCCGAGAGACGTTTAAATGAATAATGTATATTATTTGGCACCTCCACGTCTCTTCTCGTTATTTTGACTGAAATATTTTTATTCCTTTATTTTCTGCTTCCATTTTATTATATCAGATTCTTAAATGATGCTAGCTTGTAAGTTAAAAAGTAATGTCATCTGATATGATTAGGTGTTTTGTGGTTGCTTTATTACTTTTATTCTGTCATTAGTATTTTATTTTATTTATTATTTCAAACCTCTTTAGTGATAACTTAAAGTTGTATTTATGTGTGAATGTATGTCTCTGTTTTAGGCACTTTCTGGTAGTTTAAATTGCGTGCATGTCGATTTGTTTTTGGAAATTATTGTGACGTACGCACTAACAGCAGTTATAAAATATATTGGGCCTTACTACAAAAACTTTAAACCCTGTTTTACACTTGTCTAATAAAATTTTGGCTGCAAAATGAACCATATGTCAACGTCATAATTTGACATTTTTTTAGACGAGGCATAAACTGACGTTTAAAAGTTTTTGTGGTAAGACGGATTATGTTTTACTAGGCAAATGGACTGTTTATTGTAGCCTTAATTAGATAAATACGTAAAATATCCCATTAGTGATATTAAATAATGAGCTATAAACTCTAAACAACAGTACACGGAATATTTAATTGTATGGTAATTATGAAGTTTCATGGAGCACGCCCTCGTCTCACCATGTACACCATTAGCAATGTTATCAACTTAATTAATCCATTACCGCGTGAGCCTTCTTGTTTGTGGTGGAATATAAGGGGACTCTTATATTTTTTGGCGTATTTTAGTAATGGAGCCTCTCCTTAGAGCCAAAGTATAGATATTCAAAGAAAACAAAGCCTATACAAAATATATTTATTTTGACATAAATGTGGACAAACGTGTATTTATTAGTGTATCAAGGTTTATTATAAGTGCAATCCTGTTTTTGTTTCTTTTGTCACTTTGTGTCCAAGTAAATAAAGTTTTTTCTATGTCTTTACAAAAGAAAACTGACAAATCGCTGAAATCCTTAGGTTTTTATGAGAGGAAATTGCTCATGAAAATGAGTTGAGTAAAAAAGTATTCTGTCTATTTTATTTAAAAATCTTTATGCAGATTGAGAGTTGAATAATAAATTGACCAAAGCAATTTAGCTTCAGTTGATTTCAACTTTTCATCATAAAGTGGACGGCTTTTAGTTTGGTTTTTAAAACTTGTTTAAAAAAATGTTGAACTCTAATGGCGAGATTCCACCGAAATTGTTTCTTTGCTCGCAAACAAAAAATATGTTCGTTTCGCTGCAAGTCCTCTGTTAGTGTTTTCGCATTATACAATTACACATTTTGGAATTTTGTGGACATTTTGTGAATACATCAGAAAAATAGTTGGTGAGTCACAGTACCCCACGCCGGTGAAATCTTCCCTTAAAAAGTAACATTTCTGCAGCCTGCAGTACATTAGTATAAGTTTTTCATATCCTCTTTTGTAACAACTTCCCTCTCCGTCTCCGGGGAGTGCAGACGTTGCATTTTTAGCGGAAAACTTAAATACAGGATGTTGAACTTTTAAACAATAAGTAATGGATTTTATTTTGCTCTCTGTACGCTTGTTGACCCGCAGTGTTTGTTCGTTTGTTTCACGTTGAAAACTTTTGTTTCTAGTATACTTCAAACTTGGATAGCTGTAACTATTTTTCTGAATTACCGTTTTACCTACATGTCAGGGCAAAAAGCAAAACAGGAATATATTTTATGTAGGTTCATTTCATGAATATTAATGTTAATAATATTTTCAACATCTTACTCAGCATGAATAAATCGTGACGCCTAAAATGTGTCAGTACATTAGGTATGTTAATTTTGTCCTAATCTATTTATTCAAATAACTATGCAGACGTAACCTTTGTTTTCTGTGTTTACACACACTGTAGGTTTTTTGTGTTATTAAATACGGCTAATTTATTATTTATTGATGCTCTTAAAAGCAAACCGCACTGATGATAATTTTCAATTAGCTAATTCACATCAAAGATCGGTAAACTAATTGTTTGTTTTGTAAACATTAATATTTAGCTGTCATTATTACATTACATTTGAAATAAACATAATACTGATTAATAGTGGCACCCTTTGTATTTGTCAAAGTTAAAATTTTTAACATAAACGCTTGCCTCGTTAATTAAACACTCTTTATATTTATTTAATATTTAAGTAAAAAAAATAACAGGATTTTTTAAATAAATGAAAATATCTTTTGGCTCATCCTTTATATTTTCATTTATTTACTTTGATGGACGATAAAATGAAAATGCTTTGTATACCTACCTATTTGAAAAGTTACACAACTGGCTGGTCTTAGCTTACTAGAGTTCCGTATAGCGTGAGCAGAGATAATTTATATTGACTCTAACGTGCACGGTACTACATACTCCGTAAAACTTCATTAGAACAAGTTTAAGGATTCCGCTTGTCTTACTTCGTCTAAAACAGTAAGTTTTATCTTAAAACTCTAGGATTAACGCCATTTTGTTTTAAAAAATGAAACAAACTTTTACCAAAATGATAGTTTAACGGTGATCATAAATCAGTATGGAGATGAATGATAAGTCGACAACGTCAAACGCCTATAAAGTTTGATTGGAATCACGATTAGGTACCTTCAATATTACCCTCAGCCAACCACCGAGCCAACTATCAGCCGCTATCGCGAACTCAAAAGAAATACCTTTTTAATACTAATAATTAATAAACATAAAAAATCATCGTGTTGTCCCATCTCGAGCAGTTCATATCAACATAAATTAACGGAAACGAGTTCCCCCCCCCCTCGCTTGTAACTTTCACTTCCTCGCGACGGTATTTTGTTTTTCACTTTATAAAATATCAACACAGTCATTCATATTTTGAAAAAGTTTTACGAAGAATTTTATTTTATTAAAAACTTGCGATATTTTGTAAATGTAATATATTGTGACTGAGTGTACAATAAAGGTTTTTAAACTTTCGAGACTTTTACACATAGCTATTGTATCGACACGAAACGTCATAATAAATATACTTACGTTGAGTAAAGAAAAAGGTAGGTATTGTATTTTATTCGTCCTGATTGCTAATCAAAAATCGTTCTTTTCGATAACGGAAGAACATATCTTCTTCAATCGATACATAATATTAGCGTGATACCACCATCAAGTCATATTTACGTATTTTTACAAACTGTCAAACAATTTTGAACTTTATGTTTATTGATGGCCGTTTGAAAATAAAAGTTTAGAAAGTACCATCAAACATGTTTATGTGCGCAACAAAAGTAATTTTTCGCCTTGTTTTATAAAATTTTTGCGTAATCTATGAAAACACCGTTAATAATACTTCACATGATGAAACAAATTGTGAATACTTCACAATGCCCTTTATTATGTATTGTTTTAACCTCGTTTCAGAGTTTGTTTTAATTTCAATTCGATTTATTATACTAAATACAACTGTAGGTATATTGTGTTCGTTCAATGAATACAAACATACAAAGTGCAATATAACGATTGAAAATCTCGGTAAAATTCATTCCGGAAAGAGGTGCGAAATTTCTTGTTAAAAATCGCTTAGAAATGAAATTAGTTTCACCCGATAAAACGTTTTGTAGCAACGAGCTTTTAAAAGGTTTTAGAAAGAAGAGGTTTGTGTAATTTTTATATGAAGAGATTTACTCAATGCACCACAATGTTGTTTCCATTGAAAATTATCTTTTGAAATACTGTGTTCAGACATATATTTTGGTCATAAAAGCAGCTCTTTGTAAAGAAAGAAAATATCAAATTATTATTTTATGAACATCAATTATTGAAACAAAAGAAAAACAAACACGTATGTAAACAGAAGTTTGAGAAATAACGTAAATGGAGCAAATAAAAAGGATTTTTTGTTAAAACAAGCTCGTTTCATAATATATGCTTTGAGACTTGAGTTTTATCCGGATTTTCAAACGGTTAGTGCTTTGGGAACTATCAAAAGACTTAGCTCTCGACCGGGCGACGGAAGAGGAAAATGTTTGTAAGCTTTCCACGAAGTAGTCTAGCATTAAATGGATAAAATCTTTTTTCTTCTTCTATAAATAAGTACTACCTACCTATTTTGAACGTAAAGCATATAAGTTTCCTAACAAAACAAAATCACTGGTGATGAAAAAATCCGCTACGAAATTGTGCCTGCTACGAAAGCGTAGCACTCGTAGCGTCGTAGTCTCATTACGCGACGTAGTGTACCGACGTATTATTACATAATGTGATGTTAACGTAAACACTACATGAGCCCATTAAGTCGTCAGGCGTACCCGACGGCTCTTTACTTAATGTTTCAAATGCTCAGCCTTTAATTATGTAGATAGTCCTGTTTGTACTCTCTAGAGGACACCTCTGTTATGTTGTTTGAAGTACATATTTAATTAGGGTTTACTTAATCTATCATCTTACATCAGTGTAACTGCTGGCTTAGATATGATATGCGAAACTTAATTATAAAGTGATTTATAAGCTTAGTCAAGCACATGGACTAGATCGCATAGTTATTTAAAGCTAGCGGAGTATGAAAAATCATGTTAGAAAACCCATTTCGTGGTGAGCGCAGTCACTTTGATCTCGCGCCGCCTCGAGCGATGCACTGCCTCGGACTACATCACTAACTACTCCCGGTGTTTGACATACGAGAGTTCATAAAACCTTGTATCATTTAAACGACTTGGCAAAAAAAAACATACCTAAGCGAAATATTTTCAGGAGCTGTTATGAACTGAAATTAGTGCCAAATGGTTAATCATTTCTACAAAAATACCTAAACATCTCTGCTTCATTGGTTATTAAAAAGATCTAAGGTTAGCTAGAATCTTGCCTTTGACTACATTATTTTCTAAGCATTCCTTAATCCTCTGTGTAAAACATTAACAAAGTGTTTGCTTTTCAAATGAACTGACGAAGCCAGAGTACCTATAAAATATTGTTTTATTAAGCTCCGACGAAACTCAAGGTCGTCTACATTTAAAACCAACTTACCTTACTTTACCTACACTTCACCTCAGATGATTTTCTTTCGCTAGTATTGATAAGTAGTTCTTTTGTTTCTTTTCTTTCTTTCTTTCTTCAAATATTCGTTTGTGAAGTGCAGACACAGTTCAGAATATCTGAGAATTTCATGTGATGTAGGTACAGACAACGAAGCAGAATTTTAATTGTTATGATAATTCTGCAACAACAACTTTCAATTCAAAGTGTCTGTGCCGTGAAAATACTTCATTAACAAGTTATTTTCTGTTCTGTTTCTGAATAGTGAATTATTTATGATTTGAGAACAAAGAGGCATTATGGACCTTGGCACAAAATTTAGACACATAAATAGCTATTTAAACTAAAAGTTGCTACGCATCAAATCTTCTCTCTTATTTGTGTAGTAGAAATATAATAATCTTAAAAAAATAGAAGCTGAATATAATCGAGCAAGTCACCATATAAAAAAATAATTTATATAGATAAATTAAAACTATGTAAAACTCGGGCCAAGATTAAGACATGCACATATACACCATAAGCTTTTTATGTTTTATTGCAAACTTTTCATTATACCCATAACATATAAATAGTTTTCTCCGTTTATTGCACTTGAACACCGCATAACACCGCTCTAGCTTAAGGGTAACATCGTAAATCATTATTGGCTTACATTATAAGAACATGTAAGCCGGTTATTACTTCTTATCGACTTTTTCTCGCAACAACAAAAGGATTACCGCAATGCGGCATAGTTGCTTATTAATTATTCTACTAGAACACAATTAATCACAATATTATCTATTACCTACAATAAATGTATCAACGATAAACATATAGCCTATTAACATTTGTACGCCTAATGGCCAAGCATAGAGAACCAACAAAAATGTAACATCTCACACTCATGTGTATCTGTACCTATGTTTACAAATAAATAAATCTGAATCTGAATCTGTATAGCTATACCTACATGTAATGGGGCAAATAAATAATTCCGTCTATGTGAAAGGGATTAGACGATAATTGTGATTTAGATGCGAGTTTCTTCAACTTATTCGGTTTGTAAAATATCTAGATTGATGTTGTATTAATTGGCTTCAATTGCCAATAACCTATTGTTGGTACTTGAGATTTATTGAAATCTTTATAGGATATCACTATCATACAAAATATCACGGTAATAAACAGACATCAAAGTATTCATGAATAACATTGGTTTTGACTTTTATGAACGAAATTTGTCCGGGAATATTGCAAGGAAACGTATCATAAAAATGTAGATTGACAGTTTTCATACAAGCTCCACACGAAAAGGTTTTCTCGGTATGCGGCGATATTTCCGGAGATATAAGGCGCGCTTTCGTCTCGCGGCGGCACTGACAGATTTATACAGAGGTAGAAAGTCGCTGCCATAATGAAATTGGACTTCTTAGTATTATACGATTGAAAGTTTCATTAAAATGTTCTGACTTTGGGGATGATCTTCTGCACTGTGCATGAAATTAGGAAACGTGCGCAATTAAATATCAACATTTAGTAGATAAAAAAACCAGTAACAAAACATTTTTCCTGTCACGACTCTTTCAACTTTATTCCAAACACCTATTCCAAAAACTACTGAGATTATCTGTCCCCTTTTCAACCCAAAAGCAAACATTTTGAAATTCGAAACACTCCAATCGTTAAATCCCCAAACTTGTGAATAAAACAATCGCAGTGTCCATTCCGCGTGACACTTCCGACGCGAAGTTTATCCAGCGTTCAGGCAGCTGAGATGCAGCATGCATTATTCACTGGCACTAGGACCCATCTGTAACCGCTTATACTCATCTGAACCCTCTTAAGCCTCGTGTACAAAGTAGGAACGCGTACATTTCTTATTCGTCCTCCTCGAACGCTATTTACTTGCGCAGTCGGTCCGACTTCACAATCGAATCGGATTTACATGTTTTGTCTCTTGTCTTTTCTAAGGCAGGGTGAATACCAACACTTGGACATAAAGCTGTGGATTTGTACCTACACTAAACATTTTTCAAACCGGACTGATGGTTGTTTGCACCTAAAATTGAATTTTAACATAGGTATTTGCGTTGTGATTATGAACATCACTTTAAAGGGGACGTGATCCGCAGGCCACTCACCATTGCAATAACTTTTGCCTTTTTTTTGGTCTGTGGCAACCCTGTTGACAAGACGTCAACAAAACTTCTCCCAATTAATTAATTTAATTTAAATATAATTTAAGTGTTATTTTATAAGTTATAACATTAATTCGCAATAATAATAAACACTTATTGCTGGGACGGTAAATTTTGTGATATACTTTGTGTTTTACTGTGTAAATATAACCAAGTCTCGGCCTGTCAAAGTTCGAAACTTGGTATAACGATCTTTGAAAGTTTTGAATTAAAGTGCATTGTCATCGTGAAATCCTGTAAGTACTATCTTTTTTCAACTTAATTTATTACTGAGAATTCTTATTCTTCATTAGTGATTACCGGAGAGAATAATTAACATCATAATAGTGCCTAGAAAATAGTTTCTCACACAAACTAAAACACTTTCATAAACACCTACCTGAGTTATTGTTTTTTCTGTGCAAAATGGAAAGAATAATGACCAGGAAAGCCACTGCACGTTTGGAGGAAGCTAAACTCCAACAAACACTAGTGGAACTTAAGAAATATAAGGATTTGTGTGGGGATCTACAGAGGGAACAGGATGACAATGAGAAGGAAGTACTAAATATTTTAAACAATAATAGTAAATTAAAGAGTGAGATGGCAGAACTGCACTGTCAATTATTAAACATCACAGAAGAACGGGATAAGCTCCAACACATTGTTGACCAGTTTGACCGGTGTAGCGATGAGTTTGACACAACTCTCAAACACAACGCTGAACTGAAGTGTAGGTTGAGTGAGGCCCAGGACACTATTATTAGGATGGAGAGTACCAGCCAGAGACTTCAAACAGAGCAAACCAATGCACTGTTTGAGGAACTGGTTAGTACCACTCCGGTGCAGTCTGCTGACTCACTCTTGAAAAATAGTTCTCAAATAGTGACTATTGACCTGACTACTGACAACAGCTTTGCATCAATATCCCAGGTCAAGCAAATTATTGGCAGCAAAAACAAAGTAAAGAAATATGCCAAAATAAATAAATTTATTAAAAGGACTCAAAAGTTAATAAAAAATAACAAAAATAATTACACCAAAACCTACAAATCATTAAACAGTTGTAAAAAACTGCAATTAAATTTCAATAATAGTAAAAAAGAATATGAGGTTGATATGCAGCGTCTGCAGTCAAGGATTCTCCATTTACAAGAGTCATTGATGGCAGTTACATGCAAATATCAAACCTCACAAAGAGAAATGGGTGAGTACATACTGGCAATGAACAGCTTGGTCAATCTGTGTAGTGAGAATGAGAAAATGTTTAATTCATTAACAAACAATCGAACACCAGGTTGTGAACAAGATCTGCCAGGCTGTTCAGGGTTAGATGGTTCTCATCAATCTTCTCATTGTATTAAATTAAATAGTTGTAAAAAAAGTACTTCCTTCGACACACAAAAACCAATAGAATTAATACAAAAGGAAAAAAATAATTGCAAAAAAATAGTAATATATAGCGATGAAATTGGACAAAACATGTGTCACAGATTACATCAACATTTAGGTGAGCAGGTAATAAACTATTGTATGCCTGGGGCTACTTATGAACAAATATTGGATAAAATACTAAGCAGTAGTTACTGTCCAACTACTACTCTGGTTGTACTAATTGGGAGAAGAGGAAATGCCACTATTAAATCAGTTATTAAATACTTTGAGTGTTTATCTCAATTAAACGTAGAGAAAATAGTTTTGTATGCTTTTCCCTATGGCAAGGGCTTGTCACAGACAGAAAACAAATATAGACATAAATGCAATCTCAAAATACAAACTATGACATTGTATAATGAAAAATTCAATTTTATTGACTCTAATGTACTCATTAGTAATAATTATTTTATGACAAAAGATAATTATTATCTTTGTAATTTTTATAAAGAACAAATAGCAAAATCGCTATTTTATTGTATTTATAACAAAGCCAAATGCTTGGCTAACGATACTGCTCCTTTTCAGCAGTCTAGTTTTATTTTTTCACAGAACTTGGAATTAGTTCCAAGTGATTTAAATTCCACCACCAGACAATAGAGCCAATCTCTAGCAATAGTCAATCGATTATTTTGGATTGTGACATAAATACAATTATATCTTCAAATGTACAATTAAATACCGCAAAAAATGTTGTCACTTCTGATCCATCAAACCCTTTGAGTATAAATACTAGAAACACACAGAATTTGAATATATTCCATCAAAATATTCAAGGTTTGATTGGTAAAGAATTGGAATTGGAGTTGTTCATGAACTGTAATAATATAGATATTTTATGTTTAACTGAGCATTGGCTTAAAGAGCATCAGTTCATGTTTAGCTTCAAGAACCATTGTGTAGGCAGCTCGTACAGCAGAGTAAATATAATACGTGGTGGTTCTCTAATAATTCTTCGCAATACCATTAAATTCAAAGAACGGAAGGATATTGTGAACCTTTCTGTTGAGCGAGTAATTGAGATATCATGCGTTGAGCTTGAGCAGTTCATTGTAATGAGTGTATACAGGCCCCCATGTGCAACATATACAATTTTTGAAAAGCATCTGGAAGATGTATTATTCAAAATTTCTAATAATAATAAAACAGTTGTCGTCTGTGGAGACTTTAATATTAATATACTGGAAAATACTGCTATTGTTAATAATTTTATAACTCTATTTAAATCATACAACTTGTACAGTACATTTCTCGAGCCAACTAGAATAACTAGCACTAGTGCTACATGTATAGACAACATTTTCACAAACTTAAAACCTTTAAATAAACAAATTTTAAATGTGTTGGATTCTGATCACTCTGGTCAATTAGTTATTTTTCCTATGAAAACTAACAGAGGTCTGAGAAAAAATGTAAGTTTTATTCCTGTAAACAAACATCGCTTGGAACAATTTAAAAATAACTTGTTTGAAAAACTGCCTGAATTGCCCTATCATGATAATCCTGATCAAGCTTACAGCCTTTTATTCGACTTAATTAATTGTGAATTTAAAAAAGTTTTTACTACTAAGTCCATATCTGTTTGTGATCAGGCAACATTTAGTGATTGGGCAACGCCGGGTATTTACAAAAGTAGACAGAAGTTGTTTGAATTATACTATGATAGATCATTCAATCAAGATGAAACATTTAAACAGTACGTTAAAAACTATTCAAAAATATTTAAACGAGCCTGTACCTCCGCAAAATCAGTACACATAAAACAGAAAATAAAAGCTTCTGGAAATAAAATAAAAACCACCTGGAATATAATTAATTCAGAAATAGGCCGATCCACTGTACGGAATCGAGACTTTCACTTAAAAATAAACAATGTAGACATTAAGTCAGACTCGGAGGTAGCATCTGAGTTTGAAAATTTTTTCACCAATATCCCTATTTTAACAACCAGAACTCTGATGGCATCTTCCAGTTCGGCTCTTACAATATTAAAAAATTGTGTTGCGGAATGTGACAAAGGTTTTGAATTCACGGTTGTCAGCTCTAAGGATATTATTCAAGCGTATAAAGATCTCGATGTAAAAAAGACTGCTGACCTTTGGGGATTGTCAGTTCAGATAATCTCATCGATAATTGAAATAATTTCACCTTATTTAGCAACTGTGTTCAACTCTTGTGTTGCATCAGGTGTTTTTCCTGACTTGATGAAACTTAGTAAAGTAATTCCATTGTTTAAATCTGGTAGTACAACCGATCCATCAAATTTTCGGCCAATTTCAATTTTACCCACTTTGAGTAAAATTTTTGAGAAGTTAATATTACGTCAATTGTTGAGCCATTTTAATAGAAACAACTTGTTGCACACTAAACAATTCGGATTTACCAAGGGTCGTTCTACTACGGATGCGGGCGTGGAATTGCTTAAAAATATATTCGAGGCCTGGGAGGATTCGCAGGATGCGCTCGGTATTTTCTGCGACTTGTCCAAGGCTTTTGATTGCGTGCACCATGATATACTCATCAGGAAACTTCACCACTATGGTATCAAAAACAAGGCTCTTGACCTTCTGACTTCTTATTTGCATAATAGAATTCAGAGGGTGGATGTCAATGGTAAGAGGTCTTCTGGATCTACGGTCACCATGGGGGTTCCACAGGGTTCAATTCTAGGCCCTTTTTTGTTTCTTATTTATATTAATGACCTCCCTTATCACGTAAGGGATAATCACAAGATTGTGTTGTTTGCCGATGATACTTCACTCGTTTTTAAAATCAAGCGCCAACTCGACAATTTTGACGAAGTTAACAATGCACTCTCAAAGGTTGTTCATTGGTTTAATGTCAATAATCTTCTTTTAAATGAATCTAAAACGAAGTTAATTAAATTCTCAACGCCTAACGTAAGGCAGTTACACACCAATGTACAACTAAATGGAGTAGAGTTGAAGCCTGTTGAGTCAACGGTATTTCTTGGTTTGACCGTTGATTCCAAACTCCAATGGGGCCCACATATAGTTAAATTGTCAGGAAGGCTTAGTTCAGCCGCCTATGCTATTAAAAAGATCCGACTTATCACCGATGTGGACACAGCCAGAATAGTTTATTTTAGTTACTTTCATAGTTCAATGACGTATGGGATTCTCCTTTGGGGAAACTGTGCGGATGTTGAAACTATATTTATTCTACAGAAAAGAGCTGTTCGAGCCATTTATAATCTGGGCCCAAAAGTTTCTCTCAGAGAGAAATTCAAAGAAATAAACATTCTGACTGTTGCCTCTCAATATATTTTTGAAAATTTAATGTACGTTCGTAAAAACATTTCTAACTTTGTTCAAATGTCTGATGTTCATAGCATAAATACTAGGAATAAACATAATCTCGCTGTACATGCTACTCGCCTCCACAGAGTAAGCAACTCGTTCATGGGTCAATGTATACGCTTTTACAATAAACTTCCCAAAGCGGTTCGTGACTTACCTATCAGGAAATTTAAAAATCATATAAAATCCAAACTCTTGAAAAAAGGATATTACAAAATATCTGATTATTTAAATGATAAAGAAGCTTGGGAATGAGCTGCTCGCTTAGTGAGTGATATCTTTTTAAATGCCTGTGTATTGTTACTTTTGACATTTAAATATTATTATCATCAGATAACTTTTATTAATGACATTCTTTTTATTGACATTTATATGTTATAATTGTATTTTTTTTTTTTAATTTATTATTATTATTGTGAATGTGAGTATCGTGTATGCGAGCAACATTATATATCCTTATAACATAAATACTGTCTGGCGGGTTTGAGTATTTTTAAATGGCCTACGCAAATGTTCTGCAGATCTGGTATCGTCGTGTGACAGGTCGTTGAGCTCCCTAAGATATGGTTGAGCTACACGACGACTGATGCATGCGTGCCGTCTGTTGGGACTGGTCAGCTCCAGCCTGATGTGGCTCTTTCCTCAAAAGGCCATTCCAGACCGCGTACATGGTGACACTCACACATAATTATTTCATTTATAACATGTTTGGACTTTAAAAGAGACTATGACCCTTGAGTTTGTTTCGGCGTTTCTTCTCAGGGATCAGTCAGTTAGGAAATGCCGGCCTCAGCGTTCTTAAAATGACGTGTAAAAGTGATGTAATGTCCAACTTGCAAAATAAACAATTTCATTTCATTTCATTTCATTTCATTTCATTTCATTTCATTTCATTTCATTTCATTTCATTTCATTTCATTTCATTTCATTTCATTTCATTTCATTTCATTTCATTTCATTTCATTTCATTTCATTTCATTTCATTTCATTTCATTTCACCAATTTCCTGCAGCGAGACTGGCAAAACTGTTTGGATATTTTACAAAAACTACAAAATTATATAGGTGGAATTCAAGTTAAAGTTTCTGGTTCGATCCTCGATATAAGGCAGTATATTTGGCTTGCTGCCAACTGGCGACATACATTTAACTTGCATACCGCCGCTGGCTTCTCTTCGCGCTCATATAAATAACGATAGCAGTTACTGTTATATTCTTACAATACAGCCCGCAGTGTTTAAATTATGTTTTAAGTGGTTTTTACGCTGAATAACTAAAGCGAACAATGATAATGACTGCTTTAATATGGCATTTTCGGCACAGTTTTAAATGGGAACTCGTAGAAGCGTAAGATTATAACTCTTCCTTAGCGGGTCCAAAAGAAGAGATTTCATAAAAAATAGGCAGAAGCTTTACGTATTTGTTCTATTTTCTATTCTATTCTTAATTTAGTGCATACATAAATTGTCACGTCTGCCTCTACCTTTTTTTTTCTTTGTTGTGGTCGACTACCAGTCCTTCCAGGTGCAGCTGAGTATCAAATGTAAAAAAAAGATATTCTGCTAGTCCTGTTCTTTATCCAGGTTGTTCGCATCGTCTACCTGTTGTACTAGCAGGATATTAAAAAAGTTCACAACACTGCGACGTTAGTCAAAGAATCAATAGCAAGTCGGGACAATTTCCCAGTCGCACTTCCTATTTTACTTTTGTTGCATCAGGTCAAAGAAAATGTTCACAATGTTGCATCCTTTACGCTACAGACCGTGCTTTAGATCTTTATCATTTAACACAAAATTCTGTTACAGTAGTTTTATCTTAGAGAAGCGAGTGACCCGTAAGTTCTGTGTATAAATATTACATGCGCGTGATCTTTGTATGTCTCGACTATTCGGCCACTACTGAGTGCTGCTTAACTTACGTGTTCAAAGATACCGTGCATGTATTAAAAATAAATAAATCCATGAACACATCATTTGATATAACGAATTTCAGTAACCAATGTAGGACTATTTGAAGCCCGTCTTGTTGTCAGCACGAGTCGGTATTCGCAAATTAATACATTGAACATTTGCCAAGATACCTGATCTCATAATAAACAGATGGCGAGTAAATGGAGATTCCCTTTCCGAGGTTCCCCGGAATTAATCTAATAAGATTCGGGTCACCTTTAATGTAATTAAATACCTTCAAAGCACTTGACTGTAATTATCTATTTGTAATGTAATTATGAAAGGCAACGTCTGCTCTCGCCTGTTGTGGAAGTTCAAGAATTTGCGAAATACTACTAATTATGTTATGTTTGGGCAGAATGTTCAGCAACATTTGACTTTCGTAGGGCATATTTCTAATGATAGTAGAACCTTACTTAGTTAAATTAATCTTTTAAATAATAATTATCGTTCATTTCAATCATTGAATGCCAGATATAAAACTACACATTAAAAATACAAAAACGAAAACATATATAGGTACTATAGGTAACAATCACCACAAATAATAAAACTAGCAATACATTACAAGCCCATCTAATTCTTTCGAACAAAACCGCTTATTGGAAAGCCATTCGATTATCTTGAACAATAGAGAGTGATGAATATTTCCTGATATATTCACAACGCGAGCGTTAGTTCAGCGCTGACGTGAAATATGGCACCATTTGCCGCACCGTACTTAGTTTTATTATGCATTATACTTATACAAATAGCTTGTTATACTAAGTTAATAACATCATGAATGGCCGGTAACAAATTAGAGTAGTTGTAGTTAGTTGTCGGCGTGACGTGGTGTGCACTCAGCGCCGGCACTGAGCTTATCTGTAATGGCTGCTGAGAGGATTGTCTGTGTCGGTAATCTTGTGTCCCATCTCGTAACACCGAGTTGTAGTTACGATCATTATGTATCTACACTAAACTTACAAATGGTTTTACCCGTTGCTAGTGTACAGTTTTAAGTTCACATCAACTATCTCATTATGCAAATTCAGTGTGAAATATTTAACACATTTAAACTAAGTAAATGCACAAACTAAAGCACAAGATAGAGGCAATTGGAATTTAAATGGCCACTTACTGCTTAACGCTTAAAAGATATAGTTTTTCGTTCAAAAACATTACGTTAACTGTGATACTAAAACCTATTGAATTCGAATATTGTTTCAGTGTTCGATAGCCCGTTCATTGAGTAGTTATTTTCTCACGGGACGCGGGTGAAATCGCTGGCGGAAGCAATAGTGTATAAAAAATATAATCCAATATTAAAAAGGAAAAGCAAATAACACAAAAATAGGTTAAGGTATATCGGATTACTGAAGTAATTATCCTCTTGATAAGGACAAACGTTTATTCCTACATTCTATTTCGAGAAAGTACGGCGAAACCCTTGTTATTTTTATTGAAGCCTATTTCTGTACGTGAGAAAAGTGAACGACACTTAGAGGTAACAGCCAATACGGATTTCTATATTATTTAAGTGGCAACTACTTTCTGAGGAAACTTGAGCAAATAAGCGAGGAAACGCTGAACAACTAAACTCCCTAGACACAGGTTATCTCGAAATAGCACGTTCAAAATTCACACTAGGTAGAAGTTTTCATGAAACTGTTTATAAGAAGCCATTTTCTTTCAACCAAGATTACAGTTTGAGTGTCTGCATTATAAAATCGGATTCTGTTAAGCTAAGGTGTTTGTACTGTATACATTTACTATATTTGATTCAAAACAATAAAGATTTCATACGACCTAACATGTCTAGATAAGTAAATGTAAGTTCACCTGAAAATGGGTGCTATAGTTTAGTTTTATCATTCATAGTGAACAGGCAGACAGAACTGGCAGTGTACCTTGTTATTGAGTACCTACTTAGTGATAAGGTAAATTTCAAATTCTCTTAACCACCTTCAAAAATACCATCATGACAAATACCTACTTCCTTACAAGTTTATCCCCGGTCCATTAAAGTCCCAACACTGCTACATTTTATCGAAGTAAACAATAATAAGAACATAAACAACAAAAGGAAAATAAAACAAAGCTGTAAATAAGTGAGTCGATAAATCCGATAGCAATGTGCTCTGTCAGCGTTTCCCGTGAACAAACGTAACGTTTGAACATTTATTTGGGTACCTACATATTATATAGGTACCTTTACCTCGGGTTATGTAGGCGTGAGTTTAGCACCGTCACTGTACCCTACTTAAAGAATATTCAGTGCATCACGCGATTCTAACCCTTAAGACATAGGACGTAGGCCAGGAAGAAATGAGCAAAAATTTTTTTCACCGATGATCTGTACAGATATTATGAAGCTGAAGACTTTCTTTAGCTGAACGTTAATCTCAGAAAATTATAATATTATTTAAGTCTTTCAGTGTTAGGTAGGCCATTTACTGTTATTGATTAGTTTTTATCCAGCTGACAATATAGATCCCGCAGGACGAAACCACCTGCGAAGCTTGTTGTTATGTACCTTAATACGTACCTAGTTCCGTATTTTCATAACATTTCGTTGAAATACGTTGTTTTTATTTCATCACCTGATACATTAGATACAGGTACCTACCGTATCATTTATATGACTTTACAATATGCTTACAGTCTCAAAAAAGATATTCAACTTATGTACAAGATCTGATCAGCATTCGTTCACGCAGATGTAATCTGTTTTATCGGGAAATGTCTGAATATAAACATATTGTAACTCGATCGCGGGTACGATCGAGTCTCGAAACGTTGTGTTATTAGTTTTTTAAACAAAATCTCAACACACTTCTATACTATTATTACAAGTTATAAAGATTTTGTGAGTACCTAGGCTCGCAACTACCCAAAAGTACCTAAATTGATTAAAACATTATGGTACCACTGTATCCTATGGAAACGAAGCCCCTTAGTCGTATAGCTTTCTTCGATAAATGTGCTACCTATCTAACACTGAAAGAATTGTAAATCGATCCAGTCGTTATTGAGATGTTCAAACAAACGATTTTCCTAATATTTACATAAATGAAATTCATCATCCCAAGAAAGCCCTTTCTGTTTTCAAAGAAAGCATTTAACTTAGATTGTCGGCATGTATTAGTTTAGAGGTGCTACCGACAGTTAGATGTAGTGTATCGGCACGTCTGAAAGCGCTGCCGTGTTCGGCTCAGGATCGCATTTCCATATTGCTTAGCTATTCACAGTTTGCTGGCTCATCGTCTAGCATTCCTGAAGATACCGCACTATAACCTATTTTCTTGGTAATGCATAAAGTGCAGGTGCTCTAGTTGCTAAAATTCAGTAGCAAGGTTGTGAAATTAATATTAAACAAATAGGTTTTTGGAAGAAAAATTTTGTGAGGTTAAAAATAATAGGTACTACAGAAAAATTACACTCGTACACATAATTTGGTAAGTAGTTTTCAAAAATAAGAAAAGTTATAAGTACAAGGCAAAACATAGGCAAATAATTATAAGAATACAACTTTACGTATAAGGCAGTATGAGTATACAAGTTTTTAGTAAAAGCAAAACTAGCCTCGTAAGATTTGTATTTACAAAGGAAGGCTGGTCTTTTTATGAGACCCTTTGTTTTGAACTCGTGTGTAACAAATAAAGCAAATACGGCTGAAAATTAGCCGGCATTCTCTTCTAGGTACCCTTTATTTGTGCAACCGGGAATAACAGTATTTAATAGATTTGTATTTCATGTTTCTTTTGCTAGTGGGTTGCATATTAATTTTGCAATATTCAATAGCGAGTTTCTCCTGCTGGCATAATATTTTGGGAGCATACAACGTATGTTCTCATTTAAAAGTGAAAACCAATATGTCATAAAGAAATCGCTTTTTGCTAAGTGAATACACATAATTGCATGTGGCCGTACGTATACAACCAGTTTGGTGACCATGTGTACTAGTTGCGGCGAGCCCCCGGGCGCGCAATATCACCGCAGCTTTATATCATGGCTTAGAGGCATTCAGCCCCAACTGCCCAATTGCATCAGAATATAATTCATCGAATTGGCCAAATACATGCCTACCTTTTTAATGTTCTTTTTAACAAATATTTAAAGTATAACACACAAACAATTATTTAATTAAAATCTAAAACCCTACATGAGTACAACATTTCACCACTAACTTACACACTTAAAGTCCACTACATTAAGTAGGTGTTTGCTCACACCACACAACTGAATATTGTATGCGCTGAGTGGCGAGCGAATTATTCCTCGTTTACTAACCTCGGGATAAGGTCAATGTGTACCTTTGTAACTGTAAACAAGACTAATTTGAAGCGGGTAGTTTCTTGCTCAATGAATTCTTAACCGACTGGGTTAACCGCCATCAAATATTAACCAGGGTACTCCAGGTGATCTCTTTACTCTCCTACATAATGAGAATCCGATTTAGCGCTATACTCAACTAGATTAGGTTATGCTGTATAATAAATGAATCCCCCTTCTAAAGGAAAATCTAAAACTTATTTTGATTAATAGTGTCATGAATTCAATGCGGCACAAAGTTTGGTGTAAAGCTAATGAACTGCATCGATAAATTATGCATTTGGATCTTCTGGTCCGATGCGGATCGTGACTGTTTTATAAAAGTGTATCTTTATTTAAATAACTGCCAATTGGGGAGAAGTTTTCCTATATTTTGATCAGTTTTCAATTTCTCTGATTATGTGAAATCATGTCTCATCATCATCTAATTAGTCAATCTGTTTCCGCTATGCCATTTTGCGTGAAACTTGCATCCTACCTCTACATACAATTTACTTGCATTGTGGAATCGCGCCTTAAGCCCAATTTACTTGAACTGCACGTGTTAAAGTTGATCCCTCTGCGTGCGGCGAGTTTAAAGTATTTTTTTCTAGCCAATTTTATAATACCATCGCTTTAGCGCTTTGAGCTAACGACCATCGTGAATAAGCGCCTATCTAACTCTCCCACGTGTTTCCTTTTATTTTACATACGATTCTTCAACCACATAAACTAGAGACACCATAAAGATTAATGAATATAAATTTTGTGGCGCTTTTTCCACAAAAAACGTCTTATAACGTAATGCAAAATGTCGTAAGATAGATGATCCAAGTTGAGAAGGCTGGCGTCGGCCACATCTGTCTGCGCACGTGGCACGCACAGCTGACAACTGACAGTTCTGTTAACAACGTGACAACGTGGAGTGACAAGTGACGAACTTATACCCTTATACCCTACATGCGAATTGAACATATTGATTTGTCGATATGTCAATGATAGGCATAAAAATATATCAACAAATGGTTATAATTTCAGGAATGAAAATTTTATTAAAGTGTTTTTGCTTCGTAAATAAATTTTAAAATAGAATTGTTTACCAAAATAACTGCGAACAAATATGCAAATTAACAAACAAACATACACATTAATTTCCAGGAATATTTCCTTTTTTTTCTGAAAACTGAAACCTTCATTCACGTAGCTTCACAAAAAATATTTTACGTACCAAAACGACAAACATGAAAATATTTAAATTTTGCAGCGAGCAATTTCCACGCAAACTAATATGAGATCAAACGCACCGCCACGTGTATATATTACTGCTCAGTCATGAGTGCCGGCTGTGGTGGGGAGGGGGGAGGATCCTATATTGGTTCCGCAGGTGGGTAACACTTAAATATATATCTGAATGCAAAACTACCACTGTATTTTCCTGTCTGGTTTGGTAGATAATATTTGATTTAAATACATATCTTTAAGAGCTTAAAATTTGTGCCTATTTATTTAGTCACAGAACTGAAAACCACTTAATCATCTACTATTAAATTAGGGCAAACACCTATAAAATGCTGTGATCGTTTATCGTAGGGTTTGGGAAAATTACTGGGCAAATGTAATGTAGGTCTGAATGTAGCAAACATTGAACGACATTCGTGAACTAAACTTCAATGAGTGTCGGTCGTACAACGCATACGATTTACATATATACGTGTTAAATGTACTTCTCAACAGAGTTAGTAACTTAACTGCGTACTAACTTTGAACCGATAATATTGATAGCTTTTGCAAGCTATACAACTTTGTAAGACTTTGTTCACGCTTAAGTTATTGACAACTGTTTATGAATTTACGATTAAAAGGAAAACTATGATATTATTTGACCTTTACAAAAGTATTATAAGAAATACAGAAAAGAAAAGAATTCTTCAAGAGCTTGCAGGTACTGACAGATGTTTCAAAGGACGATACATTTTTATTTCAAAATGTCAAACGCTAAGACAAATATTTATATCGTAGGACCCTCGTCATCTGCTTCCCTCAGTGGAGACAGAACAAAATGTTAACAGTAGTCTTATATAAGTAGACGGGATACTTACATCACAAACAAACTACAATACAATGCCAAAATGTTCGCACCTTGATTGAATGATTTTAGAACTTATATTCCAATCCTATAAGTCCATTTAAAAGAACAGTTTCCTTTGACGGTAATCTGTTTCGTATAAAAATATATAGTTTTCACTTGACACGCAAAGCACTTAACTCTTTTCTGAAGGGAAAGGTTTACCATATTGACAGGCTTTAGCGCACCCTTTCAGAGATCGACTTTATTAAGTTTCTATTGGAAGTAGGTTTTGTACTTACCGCCAAAAGCTTCCAGCAGTATTGTCCGCCATCCCAAATATCGATACAAAAGCGTTCCAAAAATAGAAGTGAATAGAAGTTAAATGCATTATAATACGATTTACTTCTGAACGATACAAATATAGATATCACATTTATATTTGCATTTTTATGGCTTCAAAAACTAGTAAGTGATCTTCTCACAAACGCCATAACTATATCTATCCATACACAAACATGATATCAGTCACAAACCTCCATATTGGGAATAACATTAATATACATAGTATAGTAGTAGGAAATAATCAAAAATCTGACCAACCAATTCATCATACAGGATTCATCCCAGAGGGGTTGACCTTCACAGTAATTTCTTACCCCCTGAGAATAATGTTCATTGAATATACGTAAAAGGGAGCAGTTATCATAACATAGAGTAACTTAATATACGAAATGTTGTAGAAACATGAGACCCGCGTTTTGTATTTTTAACGTTAAAACAATAATTTGGAAAGACATTACCGTACGAAACACGAGAATTACGTGAGTTCTACTTATATGAGTAATTGTACATTTGAGTAGGTGAGTGTTGATGTAAATGAAATTGAATTAATGTAAATAAATGTAGAAGCATTGTATTTATGTTACAGATAACGTCGTAACCTCGGAGGACGGCTGTCTTCTTTAAGGTAATCTGCCAGCTGGGCAGGATATAAACCAGACCTGTGCTCTCCAATATACGGGTAAGTATGTCATCACCAACTTTCAGACTCCGAGCTGCTTCGTAAAAGTTTCTTAAAAATCCACTAAGTGGCTGTCGACCCAGGCTCGAAGGTGAGACCCCGTGTACAGCGGTCACTCTTTGTGACCCATATACCAACAGTGCAGTAAGTACCTAAATCTATTAAATATAACATAGCATGTACATGT
Organism: Helicoverpa zea x Helicoverpa armigera; assembly: GCA_033682625.1. Classification (NCBI taxonomy): domain Eukaryota; kingdom Metazoa; phylum Arthropoda; class Insecta; order Lepidoptera; family Noctuidae; genus Helicoverpa; species Helicoverpa zea x Helicoverpa armigera. The sequence continues at coordinate 3,148,209 of JAWIIS010000050.1, forward strand.
AAAACTGCCTCGTATTTGTGTTACAAATATTGATTACCTAAGCCTGATAGAGAGTATCATTCATCTTATAAAATTAATTAATTTATGATCACTGGCTTTTAACATACATCATGATAATTATGAATGATGTGCAAGTGTTCGGATAGTTTCCATTAATATTAATCTAACGCGGGTGTTACGCATCGTTACCACAAGCGGAACAAAAACTTTAGCTGAATATTACGTTGGATATCAATATGATACTGGGTCAGATACAAAAATTCTAACAGTTAGGTTAGAAATCAAGGCTGTTGATAATAAAAAAAAAACAAATATTATTTCAGAAAACAACTATTTCTTTAGGTGAAAAGTTAGCAAGTTTTTCAATTTATCTGGATTCCTTGCTGTCACTTAGACCCACCCAAAACAAAAATGTGAAAGACTGCCAAGTTCGATACTATGGGAATGCTTGGCCTATAAAAGAAGTGAGATCTGAATAAGTACCAAGTTCCATACACATACCTCAGTTAAAAATAGTTACTTTTTAATGATGTTACTTGGCAAGTTTTCATACACCTTGTTATAAATCTACTAAACGCAATGAATCAAGTATTTAATTTTCTATTAAAACTTGCCAAGTAAAATCATTAAAAAGTAACTATTTTTAATTGAGGATGTGTATGGAACTTGGTACTTATTCAGATCTCACTTCTTTTATAGGCCAAGCATTCCCATATTATCGAACTTGGCAGTCTTTCACATTTTTGTTTTGGGTGGGATTTCATTTATTTTTGTAAGGTTGTTCATTTTATTTTTTTCTTATGATGAAGTTAGTTAAAGAAATGTCTCATTTATACTATCTTTTAGATTTTTTAATATGCACTATGTTTCTTACAAAGAAATGAACTAGATTAACTAAATGGACTAGATTTACCAACTGACTGACATGACATGTTATCATATATTATGTTCGTGGATCAAAGTTACACATTCGTTATTTTCGAAAGTGATTCACACTTGGCCATTTTCAGATTTTTCCCTTTACCTTGACATAAAGACCTACCTCCATGCCAAATTTAAAGTCAATACGACTATTGGAAGTGGTCTAGGTTTTTGATGAGTGAGTCAGTCAGTGAGTGTATAGTAAAAATAGCGATTTTCTGACGTCAATATCTCAAGACCTACAATAGGTACATTAATGAAATTTTGTATTTTAGATAAATGAGGGGGTCTCAACAGATACTAGAAATTTGATATGCGTAAATAAAATAGATTTTGAGTTACAGGGGGGTCGAATTTGGCCCGAAATGGTTCGTGTAATATAACCCACGGCCGGTGTGTCGCTTTTTTTGCTCGAACTTGGCGGACACACTGCCGTGTGTCTAGATACATTAAAACGCTAAGATTGGGCTAAGATCGATATAGACTGAGATTCAAGATAGGTAAAAACTTAAGCATTAAGTCTAAATGAACAGATTTAACCCCTGCCTCAATAATGTATGTAACACAAGCACACACGAGTACTGAGGATTACACAGCATTATCTCAGTACAGCTACTTTATTATGAACCGGAGCGCCCTTTTTAAGCGATGTGGTAATTAAAATTTTCGGCTCACCTAAAATGATAAGCTAATCAGAAGACCCCACTTACGTACAAAATATGGAGGTCAACGCTGGGAACCTATACTAATTTTTTAAGTAGATACTTGTATTTTAACCCCTTTACTTATAAAATCTCTAATCACCTTCTAAGTAACATTTTAACTAATCACTACTTAAAGTCTTAAGTAGTGATTAAATGTTAGTTAAGACATGGATAAGCAACGTTTATAAGTAAGAATTTTCTTAAACAGCCCTTAAGTTTTACTTATATTTAATTCACGTTTATAAGTAAGGGGGTAAATTAGAACGTTATTTTCAAATGATTTCAAAGAGAGACGGACAAGACGAGGAAAAAGATGAAATTGATGGCAACTAAGTTTTCTTATTTCCTCATCTGAATGTCATTAATATTAGCCTTAGGTACCACAGCTTGGTTAAGAACCAGCGCCTTGATTTTTTGTATTTATACAGTCTGGCCAAAATATCCCTGACTGCTTCAACCGTGTAAACACTTAAAGAACAGTGTTTACTGACTTGTTGTTGACATCTCCTCACCTCTGACGCACTTCGTTTGACAGAAGTGTTCGTCAAGTGACGGAAACACGCGTATTGCTTTATTTGTCAGTCACTTTGTCACTCTTTATTCACCCTAATAGCGTCAAATAACATTCATGTGTGACATACTGACAAATATATTGTAGACATTCAGCTTAGAAATATAATTGACTTCGATTTATTTATAGTCAGTACTTATTTACATAAAAAATTATAAACAAACATACATTTTGTTTATCGCTGTATAGGTACTACCAAACTATGTTTACAACTATCAAAATATGTCAGGGTTGTCACATAAAAGCTTTCTAGTCCAATGATTTTGTTATCGTTCACCACAATTCAATGTTTCACCATATTATTAAACCTCATACGCCTACAAATATCCTAAATATAGCCTGTGCTTATATACAGCAAAATAATAAAGTAAATCCGGATGGATCCCCGTTTTAATCAATTTATAATTATAAATAAATCTTCGATGAGTAATTCCAGTGTTATTAATGTGAAGTATTGTCATTCCGCCGCAGTGTATCGGAGCGTAGCTGTGAGCTGCGAGCGATTCATTGCACATACAATTGTCAGATTCATCGACTGACAGCAGGATTAAAATTTTCCTCATAAGTACATTTAAATTAACAGGCACTGGTTTGATACAAAACGATTTCATATTCATACAGATCGATCCAGTTGGTTATAACAAACATCCAAGAGGATGTATGTATAACTGACAGTGACAAGCTCCATTTAAATATTGCAAGAATTAATTTTCTTTGATTTTGTGATTGTTCAGTACTCTACCTCTATATTGAGAAAATCTTTAGTTAAATAAAAAAAACAGTTGATGTTTAAATCCACTTCCCTACACTGTATGGTTCGATTTTTCCAGAATATCTTTTCAATAGAAATAAAATCCACATTCGCGTTGGAAGCACGATAGAATATTCTAGTAAAATTGTCGACGAGTGTGGCTGTAAAATGTTATGTGCGCACAAATTGTCCATTTCGTCCTGTAACGTCCGACACAGCTAAATGGAACGATTGAATAAAATACAATCGATGATTTATACTAGGGACTGCATACTGGTTGCTAATGTTGTGGATTGTGGACACAATAAACATTCTTTATTCTGATCATTATAGGCGTATTACAATTTTATCTTTTCTCTTGATCGCAAAGTGTTATATCTATGTCATTTTGATTTTAAAATACTTAAAAATAACATAGGTACCTATTGAAGTTCAGTAGACATTTTGTTTGATATAAAAAGCACTACAGTTGAGTGGCTAAAGGGTCAAAGTCACCGCAAATGAAAAGGGTCAGAATTCTAATTATTAAGATTTTGCATTAAATCTTAAACAGGCTAATTTAACCTGATTAACATCTATAATAATTTCGAAAGTCACCACAACTTTATCTTTAAGTTTTCTGAAACATCTCGCACGCACTCAATGACATTTTGTGCCAAGTGACGAAGGTCGCAGCCGCTTGACCCCTGTCAAAATCACGTAACATTCTTGAAAAAACGGTAAAGGAAAAATAAAAGAAATCAACTCTTTCCAACGAATATCGTAAGAAAAATCTTTAGGAAAATTGTTTTTCAGGGTTGATTTAATTTGTTACAGACTGGAATACTTTGTTATAACGTACAATTATTTGAGGCAAAAAGAAAAGAAAACGCTTCAGGGAACGTGTAATTGGGTTTCAGGAATGTAGTTGTCTTTTCTGAATTAATTCTGTATACATTTGGTTTATGTAATATTTTTTTCATATTTTTTTATAGCCGTTAGTGTAAGCTAGCTATAGCTAACACATGGGCCTGAAATTAATAGCAAGGGTAAAGGAATAGCTATTCATTGTTGTCAATCGGAGATGCCAAAGCAAATTATATGTGCGACCAGATTTCAATCCAATATCAACAATTATTTGGGAAATAAGTGCAGATGTAATTAAAAATACCCGCTCAACTGTTCTCTCCGATATTAGCAATAATACAACGAAACCCTGCAAAAGTCGGCGATAAATAAAGTATTCAGTTGTTCGTGCATAAACAAAGCAGTAAGATCAAGTGCGACGCGAACAGAAGCCGATATTCAAAGCCGTGAAATAACAGAACAAAAAGCAGCTAAACCTGTTCAATTGTGTTCCGCGCCCGGGTTTACTTTCCTGGTTTTGTTCTCAAACACTTTTAACCTGTGATTTAGATCTGTTTATAATTTACTGTAGGATATTGTAGCTTTCGTTTCTTGCATAGCTTCGCGCGTTGTAAAAAACTCGCTGAAGTATTTATAACGGACTTCATGTAAAATATTAAAACATTTAAATAAAATGTTTTGTCACCTCAAATCAAGACCTTAAATGGGTTATTTCAGAGGGCGAAGTTAGCCACCGAGTAGGGTTTTGTTCATTTTAACTATGGTGAAATCACTAGAAAACTGCTGCAATAAATACTTGGTATTTCTTCTGTGAGGTAATTAGTATCGGTTCACGAAAACAGGTGAACCATATCCTGTGCGGCTCGTCCATTTTCGTGAGAAAATATCTACCCTAAGTACAGACGAGGACACAGCGCACACAGCACACAGCTGTCCGGCGTGCTAGTACCCGACCTAATTGAATGCCAATCGCAGCCTCAGCGCCCATCAGTCGTCAGCCTCGTCATTCAGACACACTATGTGACACGAATTACCTGGAAAGCCCACATAAGCTCTAATTTCACCAGTATGCTCCAGATAAAATGGCATGGGATGTGTAAATAATTTGCTTTAAAGCGAAACGTGCGAATACCTTAGTTGAGTTTAGAATAATAAATTCTGTTTTGTTTATTACCAAGTCATTGCGTAAATATTAGGGGGGAATCAAACTTATATTGATCAATACGAAACTTATTACCAACATTTCTAGGAAACTATAATAGGCCGCTATCGGATACAGAGTTAGTGAGATTTATTGCCTACGTTTGGAGCTACTTACCCACCCGCGCACCGAATACACATTCATGTCAGCAAGATTTCTGATATTTCTGCCCTTATTGTAATCTAATGTATAAGACTAATAAACATATATATTTCACTAAATTTCATCCTCCGCTTCCACCCCTTCCCGAGTAAATAGCGTCTTGCACCTGGGAAAACATTAGGTTATCTCCGACTTCAAAGTAGGTACTATATTTCTATAATCCGAAATAATCTCAATTGGTTAAACAGTTTTAGCGTGAAAGTGTAACAAACGATCTTATTCATCCTTAAAATGTTTATGAACCACAAAGTAATTTATATTACAAAATTATGCACCAAGAGCACAATACGTACAAAATGATTCGCGTCAATGAAGACGCAGCCTGCGGAGACATAAACATTCTCGTCACGTCTGAGATTCCGAGCTCGTTCTCGTAAGAGGAACCGAGCTGAATATGCTAATGGACTGCATAACTCATCCTCTGTACAGTCGGTATGGAGGAACTTTTCTCACAATGCCGATGTAATCATTATTTTCATTGAAAGTACAGTTTTCCTCCAGCTCGGTAAAATTTTATAGCTTTAGATGTTAGAATCGACAACAAATAGTTGCAAACGTTCGACTATCCATCACACAGATTGATTCACAAGGCTACTCAAATCAATCGCTCCAATCAATCAATTTATTCATGAGTGACACTCGTTATATTCGTTAAAACTTTATAAAAGTGTGTTAAAAGGTTTTGGGTTAGATATATCGGTTTGGGGCCTGCATGCGATACACCGGGACATTCCCACAGTCAATATTTGATTTGGTTTCAACCCGCGTCACGCGTCCATGTTTTTCAATAGCGTGACGTCACAGCTCAGTGCTCGCAGCCTATTTCAGCTGCAGCTGATACGGAGCGGATTTCAGCTTCGTTTGTGGAAACCGAAAATCCCGCTCTAATAAATTATTTGTTGCATAAGGTCAAGCTGACCGCTTTATTTTATAAACGGGCAACGAATTCAAATGGAATATTCTGATACCTACTTACGATAGCTATTTAGTTTTTTGTGTATTGTTTTTCGTTTAAAGGGCAATCAAACTTTTGTTATTTATCAAAAAAAGTTGACAAACTGTAAATTAATGCATTCTTTGATACAAAATTCTTGTTTAAGTTTTAAAAATAAAAACTTAAACAAAGTTAAATCATTGAAGTGGCAAATTATAGAAGGCAAATTACATAATTTTAAGTTTTTCTTTTAAACTTTCAAGTTAGGAAAGTCATTTGAAAAAAAATGTTTCATGAGAATATTTACCAAGTACAAATCTAGGTTTATTTTGTTTGTACCGAACTAACGAGACAGACTATATTTTATGCGGGTCCGGAAAGAAGTTCCTCCAGGATACGGCTGAAAAACCGGCAAGCAGCTAGTAGGTAATTTACAAAATGAAAAAATAAATTAAGACGAGAACAATATAATATGTTCTCCAAAACTCATTTTAAGTATTAGTAAAAAGAGAAAAACTTTTACAATAAGAGTCCTCGTATATAGGATGAGAATTAAAGCAGGGTCGGTCCGTGGCCGCGGGCTCACATCCGACACTCCTGCCTTTGTGCTCCGTCTCAGTCAGCTGCTGTTTACCAGGAAATTACTATTGCCTGCATCTCACAATTATATTACGTTATGGCTCCTCTTTCCTGGAACTAGACGGAACTGGTGATACATTGGACTATTTTTCTTTGTGACTTTATTTTTTGAAGGTTTTATTAAAGTTTGGTATTTTCAATTGTTTGTGTCGTAATAAGACAGATTCCGTGGACTTCATATTTCTATTCATTTTGTTCCACATGTGAGGTACATATATCTACCAAAAGGTTTTTAAATAAAATAACATAATTCACGGGTTATAGGAAGTTGTTTTATATCAACGATTGAAATAACACGATAGGCTTATATTACAGAGTTACAGTCAACGTTAAATAAAACATTCTAATTATTGGAATGCGTGCAGCTTACATTTCGTTTGCGGCTTCATGCATGTGACGCGCGGCGCGGAGTGATTTGTGTCGCGCTCGACACACAGTTGACACTCGACACATATGTAGCTAACCTTATTGCAATCAAATCGGGATTCTAATAATACATAAACAGCGTTAAACTAAGATGTGTGTTTGTTTTTAACCGACTTCCCAAACAGGAGGTGGTTCTCAATTCGTCGGGAACTTTCTTTTTGTGTTCTATTCGTGCATCTACACTTTGCTTACGTGTGTGCTAGTTTTAAGTTTTAACTATCGTGAAATTACTAGGACCCAACTTTCTGGTGGTTACTAGAACATCAAATACTTATGTAGATTATATCATAACCAAATTAAAAAAATCACCCCTTTCTAGCAATGAAAAAATATGGAGCGATTTATATGTACCACGTTTTAAATAAGAACTGTTTAGTAGTCAACAGCATTATTTCCTCGTTACAGCCGCGGTACAGTCAACGACAACCTCGTTACGTTGAATAATTACAGTAAATAATATACATTATTAACTCGCTTCTCACAGTGAGCCACTCGGCAACGTGTACAATTTTCTCGTCATAACATAAATCTAGGACTATTTGTCGGTCGGTGCTGTACTTGCCTTCAGAGATGATATAACGAGTGTTTATTATGTTTATTTATGGTTTTGAATGAAGCATCAATTCTTAAAAATTGGATTGGTGGTAAAAACACCAAGTAGTACATTGTTAAGTAGGTATTTAAAATGGTGTGTCAAATATAATGGTCCATTCGATCCTTTTTTTTTTGAAGATTATCAGAAATATAACTTTTTATGGTAAAATAAATTTGCTGAAAATACACTTCTAACTTACATATATAAAAGGAACATACCTGCAGCCACTTGATCCTGGTGATGTTCTCCTCAGTGACAGTGAGCGCTCTCCTCTCGCCCAACTTGTAAGTCTCGTCATAGTACATGTACTCCGTGAAGGTCAGCCCACTGGTGGTGTACTGCTGCGTGAAGTATATCGATATCGTCCCGTTCACTATGTCGTGTTCGATGATCCACTTGCACTTGATAGGGACGGGGAAGGGATTGGGGAAGTTTGGTGTGGTGATGGTGCCTACTGCGGCCTTGAGATGGCCTCCACAGGGCTGCGGGCCTTGGTGCTCACTGTCGCGCTCCTGCGCACGCACGTGCTCCGCTGCGAGGCTGAGCAGCGTGAGGCTGAGGAGGCGGCGCATGCTGAGCCTGGAACAATGAGAAAAAAACATTAATCACATGTCAATTGGAATATTTAATACACATGTTTGATCTTCGACGTAGGCAAATTAAAAAAAAAAAGAAACGATACTGTAAAACATAAGTTTCTAAAGGTCATTCACACAAATATTACTTCCATCAAATTGGACACAACTTAACTGAATGAACATCGCGTGGCCCTCACTAATCTTCTAGTGAGATGGGTAATGACAGGGCAACAGGGCATATGTCTCAAACGAATGGAATTACAGTCTACTGAACGTTTCTAATAAAAAAGCTATCATTACTTATGTGGAAAAAAGTAAATGGGCTGAGGACAGAGACTAAAATGAAGTCATTTATTAGATGTCCCTCCGTTACTTTAACTGTCCAGTCGGTGATTAATGTGTACCTCATCTGTCTTTATAACAGCCTTTAATCCAAGTGATTGACCCTCCTCAACACTTTTTAAGACTTAACTTAATGGTAACAGCTTAATAAAGACCTTCAATATTTGAAGAAAATTAAACGTCTTTGGTGCGCTACTAAGGTTTGGCACACAATAAGTCGTAGGTATATTTATCACGAATTTTCCATGCCTACAAAAATGTTATTATATCCCTTGAATTGTTAATTTACGTATGAGATTTTTCCCAATGAAATGTTACAGTGTACATTGATGATACTTCACCGCTATTGAGAAGAGTACAGATTTTGTAAGTGCTCCTCTTGTTTTTATATCAAATTAATTTGGAGCGTGACGAAGTTCAGCCCTCCACGGAGCGATATTAGATTGCCTGAAAACGTTACAACACAAGTTCCGACAGACTTTTTCCTTACCTTCATAACTTTATTATTTCTTGGACAATATTGTGTTAGGGGCGCGTGCTAAAAGTCGTTTCCTTTTCAAACTCGTTTTCTCGCTTGCTATAAAATATAATAAAAGAATGATTTGCTAAAGAAAATTACACTACAGTCTACCAATCCAACCACTGAGGATTAGGCATAATATATCCTGGACAGCCTCCCATGTGTCTAGATAACTCCACTTAGCTACAGTTTGCAGTGTCCTATTTCTGAACAATACGTATGAATGAAGCCGAGTACGTATGTGCGGAAGAGATATAAAAACGCGGCTGAAACACGTCCGTGATATATTGCAGCGCTGCGTTGACTCCGGCGCTGCGGTCTTCGTGAAATATTTCCAACCACTATGACAGCAGCGGAATCTGATTTCAGAATCTAAAATCTACGAAGTTATACACCGACATGCTTCAGGAATTTAGATTACATCTGTGTGTGTTTTATTCTCATGCCAAGCAGGTGCAGGCATGTTATGTATAATTTTCATTTTTAATAAATAATTTTGGATAAGTATTAATTGGCGCTTGGAATTTTCGGGGCTTTAGGTAGTAACGTTACTGAAAATAAAACCGATGTTTATTTCATTAATTCATACAATATGGACATCATATTTACATGGATATTTTAACTTAGATTCTATAAAAACAAAAACATTTCCAGTATCATTTCTCGAAGCACTTATTAATTGTTTGCTTTGGCAAAAGTTCCCGACAGGCTAGCATTGTTTATGAACAATAAAACAAGTAACACAACGGGGGTTTATTTAAATGACGTTACTGTTGTAATAAAAGAAGAGCTTTTAACTTCGGAAGTAGTCGGATGCAGAAGTTTATGAAACTTTCTTTGGATACGAAGAAAAAGGGGAAGGTGAAAAATAAATCTACTGACTTGAGCAAGTTATAAGAAAGTTGACTAAAACCACCGAAAATACAAATCTTAATCTTATTATCCCAATCCTAACCAAACAACTGAAGAACTCTTCACGTACAAGACATTTGTAGGTAGAAATTTTCCAATGGTTGCAAACAACAGAACAAATCTAGGAATTCAATCGGATGTAACTTTCATTCTGATATTTGATTGGAAGAGCTTTGTTTTGTCAAGTTTTATAAAGGTTGGCTAAAAGGCTCGTTTCGAAGACACTCAACTCTTTGGGAACACAGATACCTATGTGGCCTGCGGGTTGTTCGAAAGAGATACCGCGGCCCTGGTACATAAAAGGCCCACGACGGAACACGACGGTTTTTAGTCAGTAAGAGTCTGACACTCTCTCACCGCTGCTAACCCACAGCGGGAGGGGTCATTTGATGACTTTTGACGTAGGTAAAAAAAAAAAGATGCCTATGTGGCCAAAGCTTATTCTATGAGGAGAGAATAAAAGTCATACACAGATATCGAGGCGGGAGATCTCCCAGTAAAGTCCATTAATATTAAAACTTTTGTTATTATCGAATCAAGTTTTTGAGGTACCTATAAACAACGTATTTTTTAATTATATGCAAAGAATAATGTCTCGTACAATCGGAAATAAGAAGAAATAAGAAAAATGAAAAGCTGCTTCTGTTGTGTTCATATCAATAAGCAAAAAAATGAATCGTTAACAGAATAAGTAAAGCCTTTCGAACAATTTCAATTATTATGCTTACATAACATTATTGTCAATTTCGTCCAATTCACAGACAAACAAAATTGATTGCGGAACCATTTTTCCTTAACAAATAAGAATATACGACTTTCCTGATTTCAGCTTGAATATAAATTGGGGTGATGAGCAAACAAATTTAAAAAGTTTATTATTTCGGAACTCAATCCTTGATTTCAAGATAAAGTCAATATGTTAAATAGGTAGGTATGTGTATTATTATCAGGCAAAGTAGGTACTTACACACAATAATAGAAATCGTTTCAGTAAGTACTTTGGGGGCGTAGAGAATACAATCAAACAAATGATTCCTATTTATAATATTAGTACAGATATATTAGTTTCGAACATAAAGTTCGGCTCCCTTAGTTCAACGAACAGCTTTGCCGAATGCGGGAGATATGTTTCAGGACAATCAATTGTGAAGGCTTACTGTCACAAGTTTAGCAGACACAATACATTTCGTTTTGTTTGAAGTTTGCCGGTGCAACTCTTGGCGGATCTTATTTTTCGGAAGCTACTTGCAAAATTGCAGCAAATTGGGGCGAATTCAGAATTTTGAGGAATTATAAAGTGAATCAACGAGACGGTAAATACTTTCAAGTCAATTATTCTAGCTTAATAGAGATCAGTGATATTTTATACAAGGACTACCATTTATGCTAATGTCAAGTAGTGAACTAAAATAAAATATGCAGAAGATGAATTTATAATTTAATCATTTAGTACGAGTGTTTTCTTTCGCGTCTGCTCTCCTATAAATGGCTCGCTTAACTCAACTGAAACAGTTTGGCAAAATCAAAACAATATACTCTACTCTTGTTAAAACACAATGCATTTGAACAAAACTCATTCTGTTACTCGTACATACATTACAGGTAACTCAATCACCTTTCCTCTGTGTTCGCGTCACACAGCATCCCCTGAGACGAGAAGTAATCCATACTACTTCCATCTGAGCATCTCTGGAGTACCTGATATAGATGTTTTCTTTCAACGTTATGCATATTATAGCGTGGATTAAAAACAAAGAAATCTAGTACTGTTTGAAGCATAGACAGCTAGCAGCTAGACAGCTAGAAGCATAGACAGTAGTTTACTTTTAAGAAAGGTTTAATTTTAATTAATAACTGCGAGCTTTATTATAAAACCTAAATAAAATCATCATTATCATATTATGCTTATTCTTTTACCAACTACCTTGGGGTCGGCAGCTGGTCGGTAGGACTGGTAATAAGACTTTCTAGGTTCTGACTAACTGTAAAGACCGCCAAAGATGTTCAAATAATAGCCGGGTCCATTTAGATACCTAAAGATCGGGGACCGGGTATCTAAGGTAAATGAAACTCAAGCTTACGGAGATAAGTAATGAATTTATTTAATGTTCTTCACTATATGTATGTTTACGACAACATAAAAAATAAAATATAAGTAAAAAGATATCTTGTACGTATAATAGCGTGGCAGATGAGAACGACAACGCTCAACGTTGGCCACAATGGGCATCCGCTTTCGGGGTTACTCCATAGGATATTTTTACGCCACACAAAGGATTAACCTGCTTTCAGAAAAAGCCTGAGCTCGCTTTACGTTATAAATATTATGTTGGATTTCATACTGTTTTCATTGATGTTCTACGTCCTCAAAGCAGTATTGTCCTTGGATTTCCGCGTTGCTCAAGGACTTTTTTGAAAAAATTATACATGAATTCTTCACAATCAAAAAATACAGCTTTCTGCTGAATATTGAGTGGGTATCAAGACGCCTCGTAAATCTCTTTTACTGGCAGTTACGCTCGCTCGCAGCACAAATCGTCGATAGGCACTTCGAGCTTCAATTTGCGTATTAATACTTAATCCCCTTTTATTGACTTTTTTGCACACTTTTCCCTTTAAGTTATTTCGGCAGCGAGGCATCAATCTAAATATTTTTGCAAGCATTTCTGATGCGTTAAAGGCAAAATTGATAATTTAGCTTCTGACCTTTTTGTACTACTTAGGAAAGTGTTTTTGCTAACTTGTAAAGAAAATTAAATTGACTCGATATAGACGCGTAGTAAATAGTAAAAGTAGGATTAGCTTGTTTTAGAGATTATATTTATTGGCATCTCTCAGCTAATTAAACACATTTCGACAAATCTGAACTGTAGTTTACATAGAGGGGACCTATGCCTTTTACGTTTTTGTGTAAGTATTAATTTTCTTAATTACTACATTCACCACTAATATATTTTGCAACTTTTAATATCATTGTATTAATCTAACCCACAGCTATCATGAACAATAACGTGATAATTTATATCGTACAGTCGGAGCCGGCGGCGTCGTGTTGAAATCTTATTTGAATGCAATATGCAGTAATTGGTGTTGCATATTAATGTCCACAGAGACCTGCAATATGCGCTGCATGTGGCTCAGTTATAAGTAGTCAAATATAAAACTCATTAATTTGTTATCAAAACCAATAGAAGTTTGATAATAACGACGTAGATTTATAATTTAACACTCAAATATTAAGACTGTAGACTACTAGAGCTTAACAAGGTACTATCGAATTTAAACTCACTCGAAGCCTGAAAGGTTCTCATTAAATATTTATCGTTTAATTACCAATTACGAAGAACAGCGTGACCAAAAGATTAATTAATGTAGGTATAACAGCAACCTTCAATAAGAAGCTTTATTTTCTTTTATAAAATAGTATTTTCAATTACATAGGTACAATTATATTACTTAGTTAATAAAGTTATCATAGACATAATTACGACTTTCTCATCGAGAAATATGAAGTGTCGAGTTATTTTTCAGTAATTTTTTTTTTATTTTATTTTATTTATTATACTTTTTGCACACATTTTACAAAAAAAAAACAATGTACAAAGGCGGACTTAACGCCTTAGGCGTTCTCTACCAGTCAACCTTTAGGTGGAGGAGAAATTTCATGGCAGGTGCACTTCTTCTTCTTCTTCTTAGCGTTTATCCCGTGCACTAAATATGTAAATAAGACAAATCGAAAATCCATTCCATTACAATTGTAGAAATAGCTTTCTGTTATAAATTGCTACAAGATACTATAAAATAATGTTATTAGCGTTACAAAAATAACTCAAACGGACAAGAATATAAACCGATTAAGGAAATATGTACTTCTAAACTCACTGGTACTGGCTTTGTATAAATGTAAGTAAAATATATTGAACCTTATTTTCATATAATGCAAAAAGCAAAATCATCGTAGCTCAATATTAACTACACTTATAATTGATAGTTAGTTTATTATCACACAGAAATAGTGTCTAAAGCAATGGTTCAACAACTCTAAGTAACTCTTAGTAAATTAGGTACGTACTGTTGAAATAAATTTACCCACACTGGTTTGGAATGAACCTTGCTTATCTAGGTTTTTCTCAGCTAGAAAAGAGCTGAAATAATGCCCGGTGGACATCTTTATTGTAAGTACTAAAGGTTGAAGTTATTGTTTTGTGCTACTTTTATTAAAGTGATAAAAGACAAAATCCAATGTCCTCTGAATAAATTTTGTCTTTATAAGCATGCACATAGCACATACACATTTTATAATATGTAGTCATTTTGGAATTGTTAAATAAATACACTTTCTTACATCACATTTGTCCTAAGTAGAAGTATTTAACGATTTTAGTATAATAAGATGAAGCATTAAGCAAGTTTTGCATGCGTTTGCTCAACCTGCTGAGCAAACTTTACATTCAAATGGAGTTTCTAAAGTTTTAATGCAATGTCAAGCTGTAGGATTGTGTGAATATTACGTAGAAATGTTCCCCACGTCTCGAGGTTACCTACTTCCCGCACTCGGATAAACAGCTGTCTGTGTCCTTTCTCAGGCACTAGATTTTCTGTGAGTTATTACCTATACAAACTTTTTGAGTGCAGGAATTGCAAAATTAATCTGGGCATAAATAAAATTGGTGTCATTGTACCTACATCTTGAACAATCAGAACCCAGACTTTCCGACAACCAGTCTTACCAAGGGGTATCGTTTTGCCCAAGTATCTAGTTTGATGAGGTTATATAGGCAGTCGTTTCATGCTAAACACTGGCACTCAACTGCGACCGGCAGATGAGTTACTGTTTGCATAAAAATACAGTAGTATTCTGATTGTGAAAACAATAGATTACTTAATTTTAATATCACTGCTCTCTGTTGGGAAAATAATAAAAGAAAAAACATACAAAGGCAACGTATTATTATAAATACCTTGTGCAAAGCATTTCCACTTTGCCGGGAACTTTTTAAATGAAAAAGTTGTAAAAAACACAACGCACGTGCTCAAAGGGACGGTTTTATATTATTTACGAGAAAAACACGCTCGTTTAAATTGAAATTTATGAAATTTTTATCAACTATATTGTAGACAGGAATAAGATAAGTATTATAAAATACTAGCTGTACCCCGAGGTTTTGACCCCCGTGCCGAGAGAACTCTTCCCGTATCAAGAAATCATTAAAAGGAGTAATTTTCTTAAGTATTTTTTTTCTCCTGACCGCTAGTTGTAGAGCACAACAAAAAAATAATTATCAGAATTGGTCCAGCGGTTCAGGCACGATTCGATGACCAGATAAACTAGGGAATGACTTTTATGAAGGTACATAATTCGGTATAAAGATTGTCATGTTGTTAGTAAAAACTACTTGATAATCATTTAATTGTAATTGTCACGTATCTGTTCTCTATATAATTGTAAATGAGTAGGTAATTAGTAAACACCTATATATAATTCTATCAGCCTCTGTAATTAATATTGACTCAACTATTACATCAAAGTGTATCATGTTGTTTACAAGGGACGTTTATGTCAATTTATTGCATAAATCACTTCACATCACATTAGTGTCACGGTCAATTACCATTGCGCATCTGTCAAACTTACATAGTTTAACTTAGTTAATATGAAGACTAATCAAATAGGTTAAAAATATATTTCCTGGAATAAGACAACTAGGTATTTACACTTCAACTAATTAATTATCTACTGAAGTTATATCACCTAACTAGCGAAAACAGAGCCAATACACCCCATGAGAATAAACGCCCCGTAAATTAATTTCAAATCAGGGACATTCGTATTCAATTAAACCTACAAACAAAGTCTTCAGTTTTACAATACTACATAAAGTATGGATATAAAAGTTCATATACTTAATTCGATTTCCTATTTTCACAATCAGTCGCGATCCGTCTTATGCGTGTTCCGCTGCAGTCAGCGAGCAATGCATCACGGTTTATAGGTGCACCGACTGCAACTTCGCAACTTACTGCAAGCAGTCGGTTAAGGAGTTTTATGTTGTTTTTCTTATTTGGACTACTTACAATAGAAAAATATGCTTTCTGTTCAGTCTAACCTAATTTAAAGTAGAGTAAAACTGAGCGGCAATTTCACGGCTGGTTATGGTTTGGTTATCGTTATATGTAGTTAAATAGTACACCCACCCTTGGTTATTAAAATACGCATCTCTCATTTTACCAAGTGTGCGTCTGTTAAATTAAGTTAGTCTTTATTCCAACTAATACTTTTAGACTAACATAAAGTTTCTCCCAAAGAGAGCAATGTTAGTAAATTATGCTGAAATAAGGAACCACAATTTGTGGCAGATAGCAAGTTTTGTTTAACTATCGTAACTGCGCGAGACGCGGAGGACGTACTTACATAAGTTACGCCAATCCTCTTCAAAACGACTAACTAGTCTGTTTGTTTTAAACTTTGCTATAATACCTTATAGATGTTTAATTTTTTTAGAAAATTCTTTTGATGAATTGTACTTACTTGTGATTTCTTAGTTTTGGAATAATATTCAGAAAGTAGCAGTTATTCATGGAAGTTTCAGTCAAAATGAACAGCTCAAATAAAATGGAAATCTTACTTAAATATTCATGAACTGCTTAGTGCTAACGAAATTACGTATTTCCTTTTAGCAAACTAAATATAAGAGCTAAGGTGGCATTCTTCTCTTCTTAATCGGACACTCTTGGCAGAGTGGTCGTGATCATGGATTGTCTCTGGTGGCTGCCCTTGCGATTTCTCTCCACTTTTCCCTGCTGACGATGATGTTACAGATTTTATGAGGTCTGTCCATCTGGTTGGCGATCGTCCACGAAGACGCTGTCCTTCTATTCTCCCTTGCACAACTAATCGTTCCATTGAGTCTTCATTGCGGATGATATGGCCAAACATTTTAAGTGTTCTTAGTTGCACAATCGAAGAAAGTCTTTGTTTGATGTGAAGCTCTTTTAATATGGATACATTAGTGCGGTGTTCAGTCCAGCTTATTCTCAGTAGCCGCCTCCAGCACCACATCTCCAACGCATCTAAGGTGGCATAGGTGCACCCAAAGTGTAGGTACCACAAATAACATGTAGGTATGTACAGTCGCGAACAGCAGCGTTCCCAAACAATGGCGATCTATCAGCACGGCGCGGCAGCGAGGTGAAGCCAATGCGAAGATAAATGCTCGTACACTCGTTAACAATGACCCTATTGTACTTAACTTTGTTAAAAATAATAATGTTACTTAACTTCATCTGCTTTCTCAATTAAGGACACGTTGAAGTAAGTACGTGTGATGAAAACGTATTCTCTCCGAATTACATTAGACTATTTACCCAATTCTGGAAAATAAACGTGACAAATAGATTGTTGCTGAGTAAAGAAAGCTACAGTATGTTATATGTATTTTCACCTTCATTAAATATTTATCGTCGTGTATCATTAATATAAACATCACAATTCTCGAAGGTGCATACGGGCAGACTAAAAGTTATATTATTTTGCATTTGCATCGCCTGCATTCATACAAGTGTCTGGCAGCGCAACTGTTGTGATAAGGAGTCGCTTTGTTCTGCGCAGAGAGACATCTGTAAGAACTGCGCGTGATGGTAGGTAAGTATAGGACACAATTGTAATGGATGTAGGCACCTACGGGCTTTTCGTCGTCCTTGTTTCGCTTTTATCTCTGCATGTTCTAAATCTTCGTTACAACTAACTGGAAACGCCATTGCCATATTGCTCTATCAAAGTTAGTTGAGCTCGACTCATCTCCGTAAATACGTCAAGGGAGCTGTCAATATTTGTGTTTCCCCTGCGCGTATTGTGCGCGTGATATACATATGTGCTCATGGTGACTCCAGTTGGTTAAGCGCTGTAGGTTCAAAATGGATGATAAAAATAGCATGATGTAAGTATTCGAGTGTTTACGTCCATCACGATAAATGCACTGTTAGCTGATGTGCTGTTCTGTTTACTAATACGAATGCACATAATTATGAACTATTTGTACACAATTATGTGCAAACATCGCAGAATGTTCACGCTCCGATTGAACCGCGTTTGAATGCGCATTGATTCAACAGTTTCCAGTGATTATTAATTTACATTTCTCGTTCGTTACATTGAACTTTAGTATTTACTCCATAAATGAGCTTTGTAAAGATTAATAAGTTATGTTTGATTGTTTAGAAATGTATAGATGTGATAGCCTGGAATCAGCCTAATGGACATTTTATACGGGACCTAAGTGCCTCACTTTAATAGTAGGTTCTGATGATCTGCTGTGATACGAGTAAATACTTGTAGGTACTTAGTAGAGAATACTACTGAGTCTTCTGTAAGTAGGTAATTCAGCACTAGACTTAGATATTTATGTTTAGACTTAGTGTTGTACCTAATTAAAATCCCAGAAACGACTATGTGTTTAATTGATTTCCCAAAAAAGGAGGTTCTCAATTCGTCGGATTCTTTAGTTCTTTTTTTTATGTATGTTCAAGTTGTAGGCAAATGTTCGATGTTAACCTAGTGAAGGTTTAAAGCTGGCTAGGCGGTGAAGACCTTTTTTGCCATTTTCTTTTTAGAAATCGGTACTTTTTTTAAGCACAATTGTTTTTTGGAGCTTTAACACACCTTTCAGCTGTGATTAAAAACTGTTAATTTTTTTAAAATGACACAATATTACAATATTTAATTTTGTCAGTACACAAATTAACAAAGTAACAGTGAAAAAATATTATTTAGGTGTTGTAAGTAATTCAAATTATGAATCCACTAGACATGTCATTGACCTCAAGCTGAATATTTGGAATAGAACATTCGAACATGCATTCCAATTTTAAAACTGATTAAAAGGCCCTACTGGCTCGACGCTAACTTACTGAATAATAAAAAGTATTTAGTAAATAAGAAATAAAAATGAAAATCGAAACAAAACACACGCCAATGACGTCACGCACGAAATGAAAGGGATAGATTGATTATGAAAGAAAGAGTAAACAAATGTTTAATAAAACAAATGACACGTCAATGACGTCATGCACGAAATGAACGGGATAGATATATAAATAAGACAGAGATAAATAGATGTTTAAAGCAATTTTTAGGAAAGTCATAAGTCCAGTTTTTCGATACGAAACTAATTCTAATTTTGAAGTGCATAAGATTGATATTACCTAGACTGGCTGTTAAAGGCGGCACTAGTTTGGATAGTGTAAGTCTAAGCTAATGCTGCCTCTGGTATGTTTATGGTTTAAGATTTAGATTTATTTAGATATAGCTCAGCGAGCTGGTCCGCGCGGGCGACGCCGGGGTCGCGGCGTGGCGCGGGGGAAGGAGCCCCTTCATAGTGTGCTAAAAGCACTTTTGAATTTATCATCCCGCGATTTTACAAAAAACGCACAATATGCTTACGGTATGTAACGTTATTTATTTGATCATTTTTCAATACATACTGTAACTTTATGATGTTCTCAAAAATAATTGCAATTGGCGGGGATCGAACTTGCAACTTCTTGGTTATCCTAATCTATCATTAGCCTTTTCACTGTTCCACGTGTGTGCATTCAGTAGGTACCTCGATTGAATTCTTTGGTGTCCAAGATATAGGTAGGTACTTAGGAAGTACATAAGTACCTACGACAAGAAAAGTTACGGTAAGCGGTTCTTGTCTGACCTGTAATTGAACGCACACTCGTACTTGAAAGTCTTTCCATAGCCCTGAAAGTAATGGACCGGTCTAATACCTTGAATGTTTTCCTCGCTCATATCTTCATAACCAACACAGTTGAACTACTCTGCCGGGCGACAATTAGATTAGCTGAGTGACGTGACTGAAGCACGGACGTGCAGCCGGTCAGCACGGGCACCAGTAATTGAGGAAAATGTACGGACGACGAGGAAAACAAGCGCCACTGCCAATTAATTAATGAGGAGACCGAATGTTGAATCATAAGCGTGATTCGTAGATAGCAATTAAGTGGAACCTCCCTGGAGATAACTCGCACTATCGGTTTATTAATAAGAATAATCAACCTGGTCAAGAAAAAATTATATTTGATTTCTTTCATCGAAAATACAATTTCGCAGGAAATCTTAATTTTGACCCTAAACTTTAAAAACTATGTCAAATATATGGTAAAAATATCAAATCTTAAAAGTCTTAATAATAACCGATCAAAATAATCTTTACAGAACATATATTTCCGAACTTACTTAGTAACTTAACTGACCTGCTTCGTACTTACTTAACTGAGTCAAGTTTAAATAAAAAAAAAATATATTGACTTTTTGACCATTTCTACTTATTTTTCATTGATTGAAATCCAATAACATTAAAAATGAAAAATTTACGCAGAAATAGATTACCACACCCGAATAGGTACACAGAAAGTATCATACAAACGTTACAATAACTGAATACAGTGGGAATCCTTACAGCGACGCCAGTGAACCACTTGAATAATTAATATAACCATTTCGATTATGTTCAAGCCCGACTAGTGCTCGCAAGCTAGTTAATTCAATTTCTTTGAAGAAAACCTT
This sequence comes from Helicoverpa zea x Helicoverpa armigera, assembly GCA_033682625.1. Classification (NCBI taxonomy): domain Eukaryota; kingdom Metazoa; phylum Arthropoda; class Insecta; order Lepidoptera; family Noctuidae; genus Helicoverpa; species Helicoverpa zea x Helicoverpa armigera. The sequence continues at coordinate 3,168,881 of JAWIIS010000050.1, forward strand.
AGTAAGCACGCCACAGATTTTTAATATTTCAGCTTTTAATGTTATAACTTAGAGATAAGAAATAAGTATTAATCTAAATATTTTGGTGACATTTTTTAAATGTTCGCGATTTGCTGGAGCGAATAACCAGAAGAATTATTTATGTATGTTTCAGAACAGCGCCTCTACAAGCCGTTATTGCTAAAATAAAAAACCTAAAATAAAACTAAGTCCCTCATAGCTCTTACATACAATATTTTTTAATTTTATTTAATGAAAGCTGTTCAAACAGAGTGTTGAAATAAAATATCTATGCATGCATATATTGAAAGAACTACGCAATCAAAAATTTCAACCATTTACCTATGCACAAAGCTGAGCTTTTGGCATCCAGCCAGTTTCACCTGTTTCCCAAATATTTTTTACTCCAAATAGTAAATGTAAAGTCATATATTTGAACAGTTTATTTTATTAAAATATCGCTTTATTGGTCCAGATTTTTGGTTTCATGTGGTGCATAAAAACTAAAATTACTTACGTCAAAGGCTCAGTTCCACTAAGTCGTTCACAACTTAAGTAGGAATACCAATATGCTGAAATGTTCGAAACACTCCTGACTTTTCTGTCTAAATGGCTAAGATAATGCTGAACCTAAAAAGCCAATGTGTTACCTATCTCAAAACAGGTAAAAATAATATACCAGCACAATTAAACTGTAGTGCACGAAAACGTTAATAACGGAATACCTATTAACGTCACAAGATTAGCATATCAAAAACCGCATCGCTCGCTCTGGACAAAGCGAAAGAGCGGAGAAAAATCCGTGACGTCACAGCTTTAGCTCAAGCATTCCTTTGTAGGCGGGATGAGAAGTCGCTTAGCACAATTGCGGCCGCCGTGACGACTCAATGTCTTAGCGCAGTGTTCAAGCAAGTTAACGTCTTACTGAGATCTTTTGTCTCTTTGCCATTGTGATTTAGTTGTGTGACTTTATTAGCTGCAGATTTACCAACATTATTGTGTTTATTTTATTTTGTGCGAGTCGCTTTTCAGCTAAATGTATCAATCAACGTGTTTGTTGCTACGTAGGTCGGTTTTGAAGAGGGCAAAGTACCTACCCTGTAATTGGGAATGTTAGGTATAAGAATATTAATTCATCTAAGTATCTAAAAGTGTTCTAAGTACTGAGATCATGCTGGGAATTTGTAACAAAAAAGACTAAACCTACTAATTTGTGTGGCTATTATTTATCCTCAACCACGATTTCCTTCAAACCATTGATTGAAATAAACGTAGCTATAATTATAAACTTTTGTTCTTATTTCAAAATTGAAAGGTCTTTAACAATCCATCTGGAAGGTTTTGTTAATTGTTTTTGCGTTCAAATCTTCTTATTATTACAGCGGAACTAATTATCTTAATTAAGAAGCAATTAAACGCCAGTGGTAAGTGCTGCTCCTTTGAAAGTTTTCATCAAGTACTTTCTTAATCAGTTACGACCCGAAGCGACTTAAATTGACTTCGTGTTTGAGTTTCCACGCCGGATAATTAATGACTGAGGACAACATACACAGATCTAACAAACTAGATATTTATTTCAGAACAATTTTGATACCTATACAAATTTCAATATAACAACGCATTGTTATTGTTTAGGAGCTGGTTATAAGTTCCTGTACTTATGTACCTACTTAACGTCTAGTTTACTTCATAATGTAAAATAGAAATCTGCAAGTTATGTTCAAACTGAAACAAAACCAGTATTTAAAGGAGTCATCAGTACCCTTCCAAGCAAGTAAAGTCTCACAATATAAAGCTCGCGTAAGATTCAGACATCTCTTACTTAAACAAAGGAGGATTAATATCTCCAACTTATCCAATGATAAGTGCTCTCCATTTTATACAGGGAGAGATTATAAACAGAACAACTTAATAAACTTGCTTGATAAGATTAATAAAGCTTGCTCATAATTACGGTCATAAATTATAATTTATATTGAAGTAAGTGACTTTCAAAATGTTATCAGGATGAGAATTTAATTTAAGAATATAATTTAATTTAAGTTATACAGCCTTCAGTAGGTAATTATTATCAAATAAATCCTGTTAAATTGATGCGTTACAACTGCAAACCATTTAAATATCAATTATGTCCAACGCAGAATCCAACATGAAACGCTTCCAATAAGATTATCCCTAATTAGCGCTCGCTGTAACAAGATTTCCATTTTTAAATAAATTCGTTCATTTATACTTACTTAAATGGTTTCATCGCAACGATTAAAAACAAAAAACTTATACTTATTTAGTAATTGTAAACGACTTTCCTATGCACGGACTTTCTCACTGCATAATAATAACAGCTCCACAAACAGCTACACGGACGCTTCTTCGGGGCTCTTCATGGCCCCGATGTAGACTTCAATGCGTCCGTATCTTGGCTACGCTTCGGTGACTTGTTTGGAGAAACCGAAGGGTTTGTATGTGCAATTATGGACGAAGTTATCCTTACGAATAACTACCGGAGATATATCGTGAAAGACGGGACGGTTGACATATGTCGGGCATGTCACCATCCGGGTGAGTCTATCAGACATATTATATCTGGTTGTTCTCGTTTGGCTAATGGTGAATATTTGCACAGACATAACCAAGTGGCCAAGATTATCCACCAGCAGCTTGCTCTGCAATACAACCTTGTAGACCTTGAGGTACCGTACTACAGGTATGCGCCCGACTCAGTTCTCGAAAAGGACCATATCACGTTGTACTGGGATCGATCTATCATCACTGACAGGACTATTGTAGCCAATAAGCCTGATATTGTGGTGATAGATCGATTAGCGCGCCGCGCGATGATAGTCGATGTCGCCGTTCCGCATGACGAGAACCTTGTGAAAGCTGAGAAAGAGAAACAAATAAAGTATCTCGACTTAGCGCACGAGGTTGTCGCCATGTGGAGTGTCGACACGGCTGTTGTTGTGCCGATTGTCGTTACGGCCAATGGTTTAATAGCCAAGAGCCTCGACGAACACCTCAGGAGGCTCTCGTTGGGCGGCTGGATCAAGGGACTGATTCAGAAGGCAGTACTCCTTGATACGGCACGTATTGTGAGGAGGTTTCTGTCTCTCCTAACCACCGGTACCTTGGACCCTGTGCCCGATATCGGTGGCAACCTATTTTTTATATTTTTAAATGTTTTTTATTTTTATATTTAATATTTAAAAATGTAAATCATATGTTAGAAAATAAATAAATGATAAGAAAATTACAGCTCCAAATATGTATCTTCTGCTGCGAGCAAATTGTTGAAAATTAGTTAATTTTAACAAATGGGCTAACCGATAGCTCATACGTGTGTGCTAATGACATTATGGCAACTGCGATTACGGACCATTCCACAAAGCATTGAATTATCACAATCAGCGGCTGCAGCGCTGCGTAACATCGCTTGAAGCGCTTCAGCAAACAATACGCAATGCGCTGCCCGTTACTGCTATCTTGATTCCACATTCACACTCGGTGCATGTGCGACGCTTGTCGGTCGTGGTGACACTAAATTGAAAATGTTCCACCATAGGATATAGGAATGCAATTATAGGAGATCAGACCACAGGATACAATACTGCATTGACATGACATCATTTGCGGTTGCACTCTGCTTCTGTTGGACATAACCAAGCAATGTGGCGACTGTTTTAAAAAGTTTATAATGACATCGAGTTTGCTGACTGTAATGACACTACAAGTTAATGTGCTTTGTGAATTTATTTTGTAAAGGTGTGTTTCTAATATTGACATCGAATTTTGTACTTCACAGGTAAAACAGTTATATTGAAGGATGACAACGGTCTACGTAGAAATTCAAACTCTGTCTGGCAACATAAACACAAAACTAATTTATGAATAGCTTTTTTATTACTATTGGACGGTTAAGTATGTGCGAGTTATATAAGTGAACTAGCAATGTAGATGAAAGGAATGTAAAGACATAAAACATTTTATGATTACACGGATGGTATAGGTAACATTACACTAGCTTCGCATAAAGTGGATCGCGATAGAATATACGGGCTTAATTAACAGCTCGGTTATCTAATTTTAAATGTATAATTAGGTTCACAATGCGTATCTAGCATAAATTCAATTTAATTTCCTACTCACTGATAAAACTAAGTATAACCAAGGTACTTACTGTTATTTATATATCATTTAGATACAATACATGATAGGTTAATTTTAATCTGGGCGAACATGGTATACTTACTGTGAACAATATTTGCCACTAACTTCTCAACCTTCTCAGCGTAACTACATAGATACATATAGGTACATTCGGCTGTGGTTTTCATCTAAGCTTGGGCACCAAAAGATCATCGACTAGTGTATCGACCACAAATCCCTGTCGGCCATGAATCACTCCCGTATTAGACGAGTTCCCGCAACTTGTAGACAATTAGCCGAACCGGAGATTAAATACAAGCTTGACCGCGCGGACCTTTATTAATACCTACTGCGGATGTCTGTACATAGACATACTGACCGATGAATTTTTAATGAATTAGACCTTTCCTAACTGACCATTTTGGTACAAACCATTTCAGATTATTCAAACAGTTTCTAAGAAGTTTACCAGTTAAAGCAATTACATTAGTTGAAATCCATTTCTTCTTAGTTATTAGTTTGTATTCTTTTTAATTGGAATATTACGGTTTATTCTTGCGACTGAAACCTTATTTTTGGATTATATTACCTAAATGTAATTTTATTGAAGAAGCCTGTTTTACGCCCATTTTAATATAACCAATTAATAAAGTGCAAACTGGGAGCTTCTTAGAATTTCAGCCCACAATAAATGATGCTACTAGCATGAAACTGATAATGTAATAAATATCTCTTGCAGGTACTGTCACCAACAAAAGTCATTTAACACAAAATACTGAACACTAAAATCTCTCATAAGCAATTATTATGTCACTACAGAACAAAATAACCTTTTACATTAGAGAATTACAAAAGTCACCGAATACAGCTTGCGCTTTTTAGATTTTAGTTTTTTTTTTAATAAGTATGTACCTATAAATGAATAGATAGTTGCTCTTTTAACTACGTCAATCTTAATAGTTTAATCTTAAAAGCTTCTCTTGATCTGTTCCAGACAACGTTTGTCGTTTGTTGTCGACTGTACTACCTACTTAACGTTTACTGAAGCAATGTACACGTGATTCTGTAGATATTGCGCGAAGTTCTCGTCAACGGTAAACAATTGTTAGCAATAATAAACATGATTCTATTATATTGGTTTGTACGTACATATGTTGCTAATCCGAGAATAATTACGTGTTCGTAATTAACGTTTGAGCTAATCTTATCCTTTGAAGTAAGTCACGTGAATTATTAAGTCGAATGGTCATTGATATTAGTTATATTTGTACCTATATATGTATGGATATACAAACGTTTCAACAAAATCCATAATCAAAACTATTATGGACTTTGATGAAACTTGGCAGTAATACCTATACCTATTTAGTTTTACCGTTACAAAAATCTTCATAGAACAAAAATTTCGTTCGCCGTGCGCGAATGGTTCAGACTTTAGGTAATCCTAACATCCGCTAATAGGAATTATTCAAATAAGGATCCCCTCTACTATTAAAGTGCTTAAATGTCGGAAAATTGTACGTGACGGAGTGCATGTGTCTACTTACACGCATGAACATATTACACTGCCAACACTGGCAAGTTAATGAAACTCATTTGTTTTAAAAAAGAGAATAATAGAGTCTCGTTCGGACTCCCCTAACATTATTTAAAAAGGCCGCAAATATTGTAGCAACTTCGTACAGGCGATGGTTAACAAGAATACATTAAATGGATGTGTGTACCTACCAAAAGGGCATGTTTACATATTCATATCCATACAGACCCAGTGGGGCATATAAACGAACAGATTTTTGTAGGATATTATTTGCTTTATTTTGACTTTAGTGGCTTCTATATGTACCTGGAGAATAACTGTTTTATTAAAGACGAGCTCCCACACGCGGTTTTTTCCGAGGGAACTACTGCCAACTACCGCAGAAGAAGTATAGGTAAGTACTGTGACTACTGTGTGTTTATTTAATCGCATTCTATATGGTAAAAGTGATTGAGGATCAAACAAAATTGGTAGGAAGAGAGGCGATAGAACTGGGACAAAAATATTTCATCTGACAACATAGATCATCTTTATCTAACATTGTTAGTATGCAAATACTGTGATAGATGTTATTTCAACTTTTGCAGTGGTGTAGCAACAGATATATTTTCATGTTTTTCCGCGAACTTAAGTAATTACGAAACTTTTTCTATCAGAGCCTGCGAGATAAGTTTCAATGTAAAACTTACGCAAAACATTCAATCCTGTGCAAAGTAAACGATGTACTTTTCCGACAAATACTTACAAGACTAATGAGTCTACTTATTTTTAATATTTACCTAATGACTTTATTTCATACTATACTATAGTTTCTTGATACTCAACTATTATCATTAGGTATTTTTAGCCTTTGTTCCAAATTGATTGTCTGTTAATATAGAATATTTTTTTTCTTAGCCATAGTCTCATAAATGAGTTATGTATATTTTTGAACCAAAGTGTCGTGTGTCAATTTTCATAAAATAAGTTTTTGCACAAAGGTAGCCCCTTTGTCTCATCTTCCATCAATGCTTACAAACTTGAATAAAATTGAGGTTTTGAGCGCCAAACAAATACTTATTGGTAAACATATTTTTAACCAACAGAAGGAAATCGGTCTACACCAAATTAATTCGATGAATATTTCACGTAGCTAGCTAATAAATCAGGAGCAAGTGTTCGCGCCAACATTGGGTTTTAATTAAGCCACCTTTGGGAGAATGGCTGTCAAGAGTCACCTTGACTTTGCTTTATATCTTGTAAATTATTGTTAATGTAATTAGGGTTTTGACAACAGTTCCTTTAAGGCTATGTGTTTTTATGTGGTTCTCTTAATATTGTTAATGTAAATTCTTTTATCAATTGAATAACTTTCAGTATGCAAATTTAGGACAGCTTCTAACTAATTCAAGGTTGGATAATTGTAAATGAACTATTTTTATCAGTCAACCGTTATGTGTTAAGTTATGTAGTTGGTCTAGATACTCCCACAATCAAATTGGCAATCGATAAACTGAACTTTGCGATTGTTGATAGTTATCAACGCTGTTTTACACTCTTTTGTCAACTTCCACATAACGTCGATAAAACACAAAATTCTAAATCAAAGACCACTCCGCAGCCTACGAAAGAGGTCCACTTAAATGTCAAAAAACTTTTATTCAGCTTTTTGTGCAACAATAGCAGTGATTTTAAGCATTGATCACAAAAACTCTTGGCTTGAGTTCAATAAACTGTGAGAGCCGCCTTTTTAGTTTTTGCTAACACTGCTAAGGTCAGGTTCGAATATTATAAAGATCGGTTACATAACTTGTTTAGCTGCGCTATTATGAACTGCGTTAATATTTCTGCATGAACATATTTTCTCAGCGCTTTAATTACGTCAAAACTACTTAGAGCAAATTAAATATTATCCTAGTTCACATAGCTTGGAGTAGTTCCAACGGTTTGCAGAACTACAGCAGCGTGTCTACAATTATTTGTCTAACCCTAAAACGTTGCCAGCTATATGACCTGCACTACACTGCAGAGCTTTAGAAATCCAAATCATGTTATTTTTGTGATGAAAATCTTCAATATGGATTGACTACAATCCATATTGCTGAAATCAGCTTGATTCCTAGATCTACTTCTTAGTTTAGTGTACCTCGCTGTCAATCTCCAATGCTCAAAAACGAACTCGCACTAAAAGTCAATTAATCAATACACTTTTCCCATAAAATACATTACGCGTTATTTATACTTCTGAACAATTAATCAGAGTCCAATAAAAGGAGACATGACAAGTCAAAGCAGAATAGCTTTCTAAGTAATTGAGGCAATCAAGCTGAGACTTTATTTTGAAGTCTCTAATTAGATCGCAGGATAGCGCCGCTCCATTAGATTCTATTTAGAATGCTTCTTTACAAATTAATGACCGGCCAGCGTCGTGGCCATGGTGCCTATTGAGGGTGCAATGTATTGTATCTTTTGAAAAGATCTTCAGTTCGTCCAAATTTTCCTGCTTCGTTTAAATGTTTAGCGATAATAGCGATACCTTTTTAAACTATGGTCTGTTTACTTTATCGGTAACAACATTATAGGATCTTTTGAAAGAAAATTAAGCTTCCCTGATAGGAGTTGACTATAAATGCCAAATTCTAATTACATTCATACCCAAATGGGAATAAACTAAAATTGGAAGTTTCAATAAAATTACTTCAAAAGCTGGGTTTCGTAGCCAAGTTTACAATCTAGCGCTAGACACAAAGCGAGAGAGCACTTTAGTTAAATATTTGTTAACACTGAAACATTCTGTGTATATTAATATCGTTTAAACCTCATCTAAATTGTATAGGTAATGGTAACTAAACTGCTGTTACTTTAGAAAACGTTGGCATATTGTACAAACGAAGAGCAGCATTCTAAAAAGTTCTCCTGAGCAACTCCGTCGGAAGCAGGTCTCAAATAAATAAAGATGTCTCCCCAAAGTCACGGAAATCTCGTGAAAAATTCACAAATTACGCTGCTTGGACAAATTGCGGACGGATTTTCTTAAAATACTTATTCACGAAAGGTCAGGAGTTAAATTTTAAGTAAAGGAATGTTTATCAGGCCTCTTGTCACTTGAGGGCAAATGTTCCGTGTGACGATCGCTGGTTTACGGTACATTCCGAAAATGTGAGCCAAAAGCTAGGCTTTGTTCAGGAATTTATAGCTCTGAGGTTGGTTTGTGGTCTGCTTGCAGTGTGCCGGTCCAGAACTGTGTTATACCTACTCAAAATTTTGCTTAGGTATGTCAATGCATTCGGCAAAAAATCCAAAGTGTAGGTATATACCTACCTAGACAATAAAGGTTAATCCATATTACTTTAAAAACATAGCTATTCAGGAAAGTATCTATTTTAAAGAATGTGTCTATCAATAGTCGATTTTGCTAAAAAGAATGTTAAGTACTTGAAATTACGGCAGATAGAACAGTATGCTTCGTGTGTTTGATTTCCACTGTTGATAATTTTTTTTGTGACGTACAATAAAGAATACCTAATCTAACCTAATCTATGCGAAAAAGGAAGGACGTCATGCCCAGCCCAAATAAAATTCAAATTACGCCAGGAAGAAGATAATAAGCTATCAAACGATCAAGTGACAAAGCATCGAGTGTACAAAAGGTGTGTTTGAATCTCTATACAGCACTGATAGCGCTCACACAAGCATTTTGCGCACAAGTTGCGATAATCAAGTGAAGTGATAGGTCAACATCGCTCGCGCTCGAGTGAGGCGACGCGAGCGGACGACGTCATAAGCGAACTGCACCCTGCAACGCTGTTTGCAAACTGAATATGCAGGCCAGTTCCATAGCAATTTATTTAAAATTATATATGCTTTTAAACCATTTTAATTCAGAAATTGTTCTTAAAATTCACTGCATGATAGTAAATTTCGCCTTATCTTCGACCAAAATTCATCAACGTAACTTCAGTCTCAATGTCTAGTTTTCTAAATAATACAAATACAATTCGACTCTTATCAAAACAAATAAGGCTTAAAGCATGAGCTGTTCAGTGACTCGAGCCTTCAAGCATAAATAATTTAAAGTATCTTTACGTGAGTGCTTCAGAGGAATAACCTTTGTGAATAACCATTTAATTTTGATTATAATGTAAGTAATATAATATTCCCTCACGAATTCACACAACGTCTTCTAGTCCTAAAATAAGCAGAGTTCGTACTATTATTTTATAAATACATGTTATATTACTTTCACATGTTAAATCAAACATCCATCCATCCTGCACGTAAATATTTGACTTATGTGGGACTCAAACCTTTTTTTTGTCGCTGCGCAAAAAATGCTATTGCGACATTCACCGTGGCAACTACTACATTAACTGGTCATCATCGTTATAACACGGTCATTATTCACTTGTTTTGTTATTATTCATGTGTTCAGCGCGCACTAATCGCCTGTCCTTTAGACTAGATAAGCTCTGAGGACTTGTGTATGGTGAGAATAAGATGAATAGGTCGCTAGTTACGTAGCTCTTAGTGAGGCCCCTCCATATTAAGCCTACCTAAGTACTACAAACATTAACTACACCACTTTGGCACTCGTTACTGGTAGTCAGAATCCAGAAATTCTGACAATCATACCAAGGAGTATTTATTGGGTTACCCCAGTTATAAAAGTCAGATGGACAGTCGCTTCATCAAATACAGGTTCTCAGCAGCATGAAATTGGGAAAAGGCCAGGCCATAAAAATACAAACATGAAACTGAAAACTAACCATAGAATTATATTTTCAGTTTAAAATTAATTAAGTAGTTCATCACTGACTTTAATTGCATCGCAGATAATGAAATCCCATCAGATGTAGCTACTATGCGGACGTCTGCTGATCTAACAAGATGTTATAAAGCTGTGCAATTAATTACTGGCAACACTCGACGCGGATAAACTTCACGCCCACTAAAGAGAAAGAAACTAGTTAACTGTTCATAACTTGCTGTAAACCCCAATTATTAAATCTATCGACCAATACCTATTAAGTAAATAACAGTATTTTATAGTCTAAGAATACTATCCTTAAGACAAACACGGTATTAAAAAGTAATCTAGCCACGCTCTAAAAATTAATATCCACTGATTTTTATGTAAACGGTAATAAAATTCTGAGATCGAAAAATAATGAAGCCATTACCGAACAAAGTACCCCATTACAGTTCATTTATATATTCTGAGCCACATAGTGTAAGGCATTACGAATGGGATCTAAAAATGTATGTGCTTTTATACCCAGTCTAGCAGAAACGCAGTAAACTACCGAAAACCGGGAACCAGCGAGTGTTTTCGTAAATCATACAAACGAGGTCATTATAACAAGCTATTGTTTTATTCGCTTCATTTATTTGAAACTGATAACAACAACGCAGTGGTCATTTATTTGATTTGCTTGTTATAATTTAATGGACAGAAAAAACAAGTTTCCCTGAGGCTCTTTGAGCCCACGCACACGGCCAACTTTTAGTAAGCCGATAGCTTGATAGGACTCATAAATCAGTATGAAGAAGAATGATAGTATGGTAAAGCATGAGGCCAGTATCAGACCAACTAAAATTTTGATTGAATTCACTATTTCCTTAAAAATAACCATCGGTCAAGTTATCAGCCGAGAGCTAAGTGTGCAATGTGCGGGGGCTCTTTCTGTAAACACAGCAAATAAAACTTAAAAAACTAAAATCAGTTAAGGTCTTTTAGGAATGAAGGCTTACATAACATTCTAACAGTTTCCTATGAAACAATGTGTAGGTAACAGCCTCTCTGTGTTAACAGCGCAAGTCATCGAAATTCAAATCAGTAACAAAAGACAAACACGACGCCATGTTGGAAACTATTCCTGTAACTGTGTACTCGTGTTCAACCAGCCTCTGATTATTTCATTATGAACTACAGAACACAAAGAATAATTAACTAATAGAAAAACACTGAAGTACAAAGGAATTTCTCTCGACACTTGTTAAGGGAAAATTTATTGGATTCTTTTGTTACATTGTGTGGAAATCAAGGAAATATGATTTACCAGCTGCGGATTTATTGATTGCCATCATCACGTGGATACTGTTTTGCGTAACCAGATAAATATCGTATAGCCTCCCTTGATAAATGCGAGAATCTAACACTGAAAGAACTTTGCAAATCGAATGAGAAGTTCCTGACAATGAGGTGTCCAAGCAAACAAAGTAGGTATAGATTTTTGAGATTCAACGACGCGCTTTTCAGAAACCTTTATCAAGAATTTGTGACTTACCTAAGTATTTGATATCGTATATAAAGTTACGTGATGAAAATGTTTGACTTCTGTTTGTCTGTTTCGGACACAGTTTTGGGTCAAATGTAATTCGTTCGGAGCTTTAGAGTTAATGCCGTAAGTTTTTTGTGTTTGCTCGTAAAGTTCATCTTGATAGAAGTTTGTCGACGTGAGTCAATACTGATAACAGTTGTTTACTGACGAGATTGCTTAAAACCGATTTGTGATTTTCGTGTTACTACACTTAATCTAGTGAGTTTTATTCAATGTCAGAAACCGAAAACTTGGTTTAGTAGAAGCATAACAACGTTACTTGAATCACCGTGCTGTATATGTCACCGTAAGATTACAAACATCGTTAGATTACAATCTATCTCGAGAAATTGTAAACTGTCGAATTATTGTGAACCGTAACATCTGATTGCAATTTAACGCATTATTTTTCGCTATATTATAATCTATCGATGAGAAATTGTCAAATTGTCAACTGTCCGAAAACTCTCCCTGATTGGTCAGTCTTTTTGTAAGATCGACCAATAATCCGTTCTGTTCCCATGGAGTTCCCGTAGAGTTAGGAATGAAATAGAGGTGTCAGTTAAATAAAATAAATGCTCTTCAAAAATTCTTCAAGTATTTATTATTTAGTACGAGTATGTAATTAATATTCCTGACATATGGAGAGAACAAATTGTAACGAATTATTTATTCTTCAAACACAAATTGAAATTGGAAACATATTGATTTCTGACACTTACGCGAATATTAGACATTTAAATAAAACTACTTTTACGGATTTTATCGCGGTTATATAATATTATTTAATCCCGACGTTTAAAACCGACCGCGATAAAATCCGTAAAAGTAGTTTTATTTAAATGAAATTGGAAAATTATAAGAAACAAAATAATTAGGTAGTTTGTCTTCAAACACAAATTCATTCCTAACTCTACGGGAACTCCATGGCAACAGAACGGCTGGTCGTGATTGGTCGATCTTACAAAAAGACTGACCAATCAGGGAGAGCTTTCGGACAGTTGACAATTTGACAATTTCTCATCGATAGATTATAATATAGCGAAAAATAATGCGTTAAATTGCAATCAGATGTTACGGTTCACAATAATTCGACCGTTTACAATCTCTCGAGATAGATTGTAATCTAACGATGTTTGTAATCTTACGGTGACATATACAAAAGGAATTAAATGTCTATAGGTATTCGAAATAATCAAACGTTACTATTTACTGTGTTCTACTTAAAAGTATTTCCGTTGCAGATACCTAAGTGTAACAAATAAATTGATGTTTGAGTCCTTAAGAGTCTTAAAAGAGTGGCCTTTAACATATTTATAATCTTAGAATCAATTAGTGTGAAGTGGTAGACATTCAATTATAATGATGTTAATTTATTTTATTCCGTTTTAGTGATTAACCCAGAACAAAATGATTGCTAACCATTACTTAATCAAGTTGAAACTTTATAACTTCTAACTGTCCGTGGGTTACGAATTTACTCCATAATTGTTTGTTTGAGGACTGAACGCAAGACCACATTAAAACTTTAACGTAGTTATGTACCTACTGTTTGACGGATTTTATAGAGCATTTATCCTAATGATACTGAATATTTCAATTTAATCGAAGCAACTAGATTCGTTCTGGTACACCCTGGGCTAAGTATATTCAACGCCAAAATTAACCCAAAGATACAACAAAACTGTTTTGAATTTGTTGCGAACTTGTTCCTACAGTATTTTCCCAACGGTATTTTAAAGAGCCACGCCCTATTTATATAACAAAGAAACTTCAAATTTAAATAACAACGCCGCGATGATAAACCTGAAGCGTGAAATCCTGTGAGTTTTATGTAGTTTGTCATGAAAACAATGGCAAGAATCGTAATCATACTTTTTGAAGTCGCAATTATTCTCACCGTTATTTTCCTTCGTGGTTAACCTAAAGCAAATTCCTAGCTGACCCTTTTGGCATATAAAACAAAAACAATGCTTGAGCACGCCGCAGGGTTGCCCTCAAGCTCTAAAATGTTCAGAAATTCCTAACTATCAGAGTTATTTAGGAATATTGCGAGCGTCCTTCCCATTAATGAGGTCACGTTAGCCGCCCGTAAACAAAATCATCAGATTATTTAAGGAAACTTCTATCTACGGCGAAATTATGGCAGACGTTGAAATCGTTAATGAGTTGCAAGATAACGAGATTTCAAGCTTCGTTGAAATGAAAACCTTGTTAGGTGGTTTTTTCATGAATAAAGGTTGAAAAAGTTGAAAAATGTAGGCTGTGCGCAAAACCTAAAAGAATATAAAAGCTTTATAATTTCACTTATTCCAGTGGTTTTACCGTCGTCTCTTAGGAACTTCTTACTTCAAAAATCTGTATGATAGTAGCCTTAACTTCCCTCGATTAATGAGCTAACCAACACAGTATTAAGCAAGTCGAATCAGTGGTTCCTGGGTGACCGTATTCAAAAAAAAAACTTTTTGGCTACAAATCCAAAATGTTTGTAATATAGATCTATGTTATACTGTAGGAAACTAACTGGGTTTAAACACTATAAACAAAAGCAAGATCATTTATTTACCCTTCCTGTCAATCGACGATGCACATTATAGGGGAGATGTTCCTAAAACGGGTACCCTTCCTAAAACGGGTAGGCCTTGCCATTCGTATATTATAGGTCTTAGTGTGAACCTGTGAGTGTAGAGCGGTGCACTACCACCCCGTCGATCACGGTCAGTTGGCTCGCGCGCCTAGAACGAGCGTTTTCGAGATTAGATGTAAAAAAAGTTTTTTGCAGAGTTTATTAAAAAAAATCGGATTCTGCTAGTGCTGACTACTCAAATATGGTGCAAGATACGGTTTTCGCAGTTTTGTATAATCATTTTGCATGTTATATGCTTATTAATTGTGAATACTTAGTGGTCTCCTTGTTTACTATTTTAAGGTTAAGGTAGTTGAAATTTAAAACGTGCGTTTGGGCAAAACGGGTAGGGGCATAACGGGTGACTACCCGATTTGAAATAAGGGGCCACTTCCTCAATTGATTCCACAGAAAGCTAATCGAAGACAAAGGAAGCCACAGAGAGCTGAAGAAGTACAGGAACAGCGTGAAAAAGAAATTAAAATATGTTTTCTCTGATTTTTAACAAAATTATCTGCTGGTAGGATTATAATTTCAAATGTAACATTTAATAAAGTTAAAAAGTTATCTAGACTGATCAAAATAAGAAAACTGTTTAACATAATTAAGGAGACTAATTAACGATAAAGATTTCCTGGATAATAGGAGGCTAAGATACGTTTTCTAATTCATTTATCACATATATTTATTCATTACCTGCTTTGCCCAAAGGCGCTACCCGTTTTAGGACCCCCCCGAGGGCAAAGCGGGTATTTTGAAGGGGTTTATTTTTTTGATTTTTTTCCTGAATTTTGAAGAAGATTACTAAGACTATCTTATGTTTTCCAAAGTTTATTATATAAACAACCCTATGAGTACAAATACAAGTCGCATGTAATGTTCTTGGTTATTTTATTTAACATCTTCCCTTAGCTTACCCGTTTTGGGAACATCTCCCCTAGATGTTTTTTATTTGTTTTCCCTAAACTACGTCGTATCAGAAGATCCCTTACATTTATCACGATTTCAGCTACATCCGTTAACGATTCGTGTGTGCTGAATATGTTTTTTGAAAACATCCTAGAATGTCTTTTCATTGAATCTTATTTATATTTACTTTGCAACCGTGTATACATAATTTGCGATTCCTTAAAAATCTTTTGAAGATTCTCGAAAGCTTTATTAAGTATGCTTTCGCTTCGAATGTACACTTATTTACATATTTAATTTATTTTATGTACAAACATACGTAAAAAGAGAAAATAGATAGTAAAAGTAGAGAAGTAATAATTTCCCGAAGCCATAAAACGCGGCATTGTTTTGACAGATGGCAGCACTAGCTTAACATTTACATAAAAATGTTGAATTCATCACACGCTTAGCAGATATTGCGCGTATTTCTCGGAAATCGACATAAACGCTATAAATAGAGAAATTCTATGCAGATGTGCCTCGCTTCCTGCGCAGCGCCTCTCAGAGTCTAACCTCACTTGTACATGTGTGGGCGGAGATTGTTCCATACTATTACATAGCTAAAAACTTTGTTTGTACGTTTATTTGTTTGCTTGAAAAATTCTTTCTGTGTTAGCTATGAATCATCGAAGAAAACTTAGGATAATTTTATATCAGGGTGCAGAAACTAGTTTGCACGTGACGTGGTTGAAACCGCTGGCTGAAGCTATATTAGTTAGTTTGGAGATCTTTTTACCAACGGATGAGGTTGGTACATCTGAAAGACCGTCAATTCAGACCAGGTTGACGGATCCTGGCTTACCTCGAGGCAGCTGACCCCCCAAATAAGTTCTATAAATAATCAGTATGGTGTGGCTTCCCGGCTGTCGTGTAGATGGGTTACATTTGACAGCGTTGCGGTCATAACGTTTATTATCTACAACAGCAGGGTTCACTTCATTCTTATGATGAAAGTAGATCATTATGTTGTCGCTCGGTAATGGAGAATACTTGTGATGTTTTAAATAGACTTTATGCTGTCCTTGCATCGCATGCATTCCCAAGTAGATACTGACTCATAACATACCTAGTTAGATTTTTGTTCCTTACTCGTTATAATTAACATAACTGACAACCAAGACAGGTTTATGTCAGTGGGCTTTATGATTAGTTTTACCTCGGGGCATATAGTTTTCCTAAGTAAGACATAGACAGAAAAAGTGACTGAACATAAGTATTTTTGTTTAAATAAGAAAAGTTATTCGATTAAATATCAAATGAAAAGTTTCAAAGAACTGTAGCTTAACATTTAATACATTTATTCATGATAGACAAGGGTAGCGTATCTTTTAAACAAATATTTGACCTTTTTCGCAACACGGATAAATAGATGATCGGTGTTTGTGCAGAAGTAAAAATAAAATTTAATAAAACACTTTACTTCGAGTAGGTTCAAACTGAAACAATTCCAAACATCTGGTATCTCAATGAACGAACTTCGCGATCTGTTTAATTACAAAAATTCCAAAATTGTAAACGAAATAATAATATATTCTTCTCTTTTCTTCGAGTTTTAGTTTTAGTCTTTTCAAAAATTGATGTCTTAAAAATAAAGCCTTTAGAGAATATACAAGACAGAATTAAACTAGAATTTTCTAATACTTTAGTTCGTTGCTGTTATACTCGTATGTAATGCTATGAGGCCTGGGGGAGACATTGTCGGATAAGGAAAACCCTCACCTATCGCTTATCTGCTTATCCTCCTCACATTTATGTTTTTTACTTACGTTAGAGACATTGTGCGATGAAATACGATAACTTTTTATAAATTTCTGCAAAATATTTCGTGAATAGCGATGTTATTTTTGTTTTGTTAGAAGTTATTTTCATACGAACGTTATATTGGTGTTATAAACATCATTTAGAAGATATGAAAATGGAAAAGGTTATGTTTGAATGTGCTGTTGATATCTTATGTCCAAAAATAATTCAAAACACTTTTTTACTAGGTAGGGTAAACTGGGTACGGTTGTGCCAGGGTACGGTAGTGACAGTCGCAATTGTAACGAAACTATACGTAATACGGGGGAGGGGTGTGAGGGAGAAAGACGTGGCTCACAAGCCTAAACACGTTCCCCAATATTGCGTTAGCCGGCGCAGGACGTTGACGTAAGCAGGAGCCCACAATGCTTTTCAACAATCAAAAGTAAGTATTTTTGTTCGATTTCTTTTCCTAATTTCTGTTATTTTTAAACAGATAGATTATCTTGTTATTTTTTTCTTTAAAAGTTGGACATTAATATTTAATTACAAGTGATTTCTTTTTACGTAAAGTATTTGGCAAAATCATGGCGAATTTTTGTTTTCAAAATGATGCGTTGAGTACGATTGTGACAATTTTTTTGGGTACGGTTGTGACGAATATCTATACATATAAAAATCTCATATTATTATTTTTTGCTTTTAGATGTCCAGAATACGTTTGTGGAAGACCGGAGAGAGCAGTATGATGTAAAAAAATATAAAGATGCCGATGAAGAAGCGAAACAAGGGATTTCGTAAGTGTAGCACAAGCTACAAGCCTTTCTACAGCTACAAGTTTTAACAGAGTAAATGTTGTTTTGTTGATTGTTAAAACTATGTTTGTAAGCTTATTAGGTTAAACATTTCTACAATAAAAGATATTATAGACCATTTTGATATATGTTTATGCGTGTCCCAACCGCCCTTGGTATGTGGCCGGTTGTGACACTTTCCCATTTTTTTTTAAATTGATCTTATGAGTAATACATTGTATTAAGGAACAATATATTAGTGTTTTTACGTACACAAATGTCCAAATTGCGATACAAGTTCCTTTTCTGGGAGCTAATTAGTAAAATAACAAAATTATTGGTGATCAAACGAAAATTGGCACAACTGTACCCAGTCTACCCTACCTAAATTATCCTAACCATCTAACTAACATTATCAAAGTCCTACTCGAACAATTAAATCTCAATTTCCCTCCTTTCGAAATTAGTTTTTTTTCTTCACGTTTTAACAAGAAAATCTGATACCAATATTCTTTTAAAAGAGTATTTTAAAACTTCGAACCAAGAAAGGAATATAAAGCGAACGGCTCGGCCACAGTTTTACATAGAATTACCATAATCTGAGCAATTAAGCGTGTTTAAAGGCCCACGGGAGGAGGGTTTCTCGAAAAATAAAGATGTTTGATGAGCCATTTTTATAAAACCATAAAATTAATTGATAGAAAAACAGAAAGCTTTTTGCTAATAAGTTTGGTATTTTTTATGGCTTTCAGCATTTCAGTATTGGATAAATTAATTGGAACCATTCTGGAATATTCATGTAGCAATAAATATCAGAGTAGGTACCTATCTATTATTTTTAATAAAAGTTTGTTAAAAAATAGCAGTAGGTTCTTTCTCCGTCTTCAAAGCGTAAAGAGGTTTATGCTACACTTGGCCTCCAGCAGCGGTTGATGAAAACCATGCTTCATGTGGCAAAGTAGAGCCGCCCCTTAAAAACATAATCCAATATACAGCATATCTACATCTCGTAACGATGCTGCGAGCAATCTCTGAGGAGCAGCGAGTGTGCGGTAATTCCTGGTTAATATGCGTCGGTACTTACCAGCTCGTACATTGTTCTCGCCACGTCGCCAAAACTTAACCTATATCAGAGGTTTTAGCACTCGCCGCCGAAATAAGTCGATGACTATATGTGTCTACATGTTCCATATAAATTACTCCAATAACATTCTTCGAAAGTTCCACAAACCTGAAAATGTTTGACGTCATTTTACGCTCGTGTAAATACTTCATTTTACTATTAGGTACTTCATCAAGATAATACTGTTGAACAAAGAGTAAAAAAATAATTTGGAAAGATCTGAAAAGTGCTTCCTGAACAGTTTTTTCCTCAATTTAATTTAGGTAATCGACATGTTATTTCATTGGACCTCGATTTTCATCGTACCTAAAAATTTATTTCAATTAAGTGATTGATTGAAAGTAGAAACCTTTAATCGGCACAAAAAAGAACTTTTAAAACCATTTCGAAATTAATAAAATTTGAATGTTACAAATAAATTAGTTTTATTCTACATCTGAATAGTATTTTCTTTTCTTAAACAGCTCTTACAATGCGGAAGGTACGGGTATAAAGCGTTCTATTCGTCTATAAAGTTCACATTTTTATGAGCACGTAAAGTATCCTCCCTGCAAACCTGAGACACTTGATAAATGTACCTACGTGACACTTTATCATACGCACTCGTTTACAACTACTGAATATTATTTAAGAGCCACTGTTATTGAATAAGACGAACATAAATGGTTGCCTCGTCAAGATCTTATGATTTATATTAGGGAAAGACGAAATGATTTTTAGAAGCTTTGGTTACTTGATTACCTAAGATATTTTTGTGATATAAATGCATTTGACCTCGTAAATTATGGTCAAAAAATGAGCAAACTTACATATGAGTAACCTAGTTACTCTTGTCTAAAAAGCGCCTAGGTTGTAGCTGTAAACTAACTGTTGCCGGCAAGTCCACCTTAGCCGTGCTAAATTACTGTTTATACACTTCCACATAAATCGCTATAATCAACATTTACTAGAGCTTATTTCTCAACTAATAAGCTAAACGGCTAACCTAATGAATCGAACCGGAATAAAGCGTATATCGTCGAAAATTCCATTTAGACGATTTTCACGGATCACTAGAGATGAAAGCGATCCCCGCAATCCATATAACCATCAGCCGATACACCAGCTAGGGTTGCCAATGAATATCTTATCGCTGTCCGATCAAAGGCTAGTACTTATATACAGCATAATATATATAGCCATTAACATTGAATGCCGTAAATCGAACCGCGAAACTTCTCCGAGCAATGGTTATTTCTTGATAAATTAAGCTTGATTTTCAAGTAATGTAAACAAGGATGTCAATTCACTAGCAACATTAAATAATTGTCACGTAATATAGCAATAAGTCCGGCTTATGTATTACAAAATTACCTAAATGAAATAAGAATATATCTATACGTTTTTATGCAAAGTCAAAGTCAAAGTATTTTCGCGCACATTACTGAACGAAATCCGCGTAATAGTACCTACCTATTGTATTATGGTTAATTGTAGTAACTGTTTTATAAAGGAATAGAATTTTAAAAGAAGTGAAAAATCTTGGATATTCTTTTAAAAGTCATCATCAGTGTTGCTCTGCTGAACATAGACCTCCCATATTTACCAAAAGACCGCTTGTAAGCTACCAGTGTCCAGCGAAAGTGTACCTATATAACTGAGCCTAAATTGTTGTTAATGAAGAAATAATAAATGTGTGTCAACTACGACTCACATCACAACAAGTGAACCATTAATTAACGTGACCGCAGTGCTGTATAAAGTTTCAATAATGGAATCATGGAGTTCAGTACGCATCAATATTTTATATAAATTTATATGAACCGATATAAAACGTGACACTTCGTTAATGAACATCACAATCAGGATTGCCTGTCTCTCACTTTTAAATGAAAAATAAAACTTAATCATTCCGTTTTCCATAATCTATTATTCAATGAATTTAAATGACAGAAAGAAAATATTAAATATTCATCTCTAATTTGGAATGATCAGCCGAAGCGTTCAGGCGGCTGACGTGGTTCCACGAAGCCTTTTCATTCAAATATTAATCTTGTATTGTCCGAAATACCAGAATCAACCAAATCCATTGTTGGAATAAAAAAAGCTGTAAAATTATTCAACGCCTTTGTAAATATAAAAGTCACAAAAGGAATATCGTTCTATTCGTTTTATATTAATCATACTTTTGTTTTTAGGGTTCCGTAGCCAAAATGGCAAAAACGGAACCCTTATAGTTTCGTCATGTCCGTCTGTCCGTCTGTCCGTCTGTCCGTCTGTCACAGCCGATTTACTCGGAAACTATAAGTACTACAGTGATGAAATTTGATGGGAATATGTGTTGTATGAACCGCTACAAAAATATGACACTAAATAGTAAAAAAAAGAATTGGGGGTGGGGCCCCCCATACATGTAACTGAGGGATGAAATTTTTTTTTTCGATGTACATACCCGTGTGGGGTATCAATGGAAAGGTCTTTTAAAATGATATAAAGTTTTCTAAAAAACATTTTTCTTAAAGTGAACGGTTTTTGAGATATCAGCTCTCAAAGTCGTAAAAAGTATGTCCCCCCCCCTCTATTTTTATAACTACGGGGTAAAAAATTCTAAAAAAAATAGAGGTGATGCATGCTAATTAACTCTTTCAACGATTTTTGGTTTGATCAAAGTATCTCTTATAGTTTTTGAGATAGGTTGATTTAACTGTAATTTACGGAACCCTTCGTGCACGAGTCCGACTCGCACTTGGCCGGTTTTTTTTTTTTCAATTTGTGTTTGAATTCATTTGTGAATTAAACACTTAGTAGGTACTTGGCATGGCAATTATATGTTAGAACTTAGGAAGAATAGTAATGTAATTTAACAACTACTTTTATTTCCAAAAAGTTTTGGGTAAAGGTACAAATTGTTAATTTCATTAAAAGACTAACTTTACAGCTCCTACTTTCAAGTTAAACAAATTACGCTGGCTGAATTTAAAACAGTTTCATTATTCGTATCCAATAAAACTTCGATAGTAGGGTTTTATTAAGTAAATGTCTGCCTCATCGACACACTGACATGTAAGTATTGAAAACTTATCTTAACTTTAATTTTATTTTTAACTTCAATATCTATCATTCTCTCTAATGATGAAGCTGTAACTTTTCAGAAAAGTAAAATAGTGCCAAGCTACTCAAGACGATTGGTTCTGATATCGACACTTACACCCGTCTGACCGACTATTGTCCACGACTTTGGACACACGCCAAACAACAAACCTAGTCTCCGAAACCGCCATATTTTTTTTATTGGCCGTCATAAAACTAATCGCCTGAAAACTTCTCTGCAGATATAGAATAACTTTCATTACTTTGAAAATAAGGATAATCTATTAATTTGAGGGAGGCAACGGATAAAACTTACTAAAGAAGTAAAAATTCTTGAAGTTAAAGCTTTTGGAAGAGGCAGCATGTGTCACTAGCGCCATCTAGATTTGAACGGGGGACATTAATAAGGATTCTTACATACCAACTGTTAACCCGTGGTTTTACCCACGACCCAAGAGAGCCATTTGTCACAACTGGATAAAACGTAGTATAATATACATGACAAGCCAAACTTGTAAATAAACAAACTTTTAAAATACATGTATTGTTTTGTTTCTGTTGGTTTATGTACGAATTTCAGCCAGTACCCTCAGTTACACTATCCTTTGCTACTTATATGAGTTAGATGGGGTCACGTAACATATAAAGTTTACGATTGTTGGAGTGGGTCCAAGAAATTCACGTTGTATGCCTCAACCAGCATGTTTCGATCTCCATAAAACTGTTAGGACGGAGAAAAATGATTGAGTGTAAGGCGTAGTGTGAGTTACAATAGAATTACACAAACACACGAGAGCAAATTACAACAAATTCTCTCAATGAGTGCATTTTAAAAGCATCAAATAGTTTGTTATTTCATAATCCTAAATGTTCAGTATTACATTTTAGGCCTGAACCTGCGTTGAGTAGGCGCGGGTGGAGTGTATGTGTATAATTGTATGAATACAATAGTGCTGCGTAGGTACTACTGCACGCGCGATTCAGGCATCAAAACCAGAATTCGGGAGAAAACTTTGGTAATGACAGAATGCCCTGTCTTTAATAACATTTTTGAGAAAGAATACCTACTAAGTTTAGGAAAGAGATTAGTTTAAAAACAAATGAGAAGTCAAATCCTATCATGACAGCTTGTACCCTGTGTAAACCTACCTGAAGTTGAAATATCTGTACAGTTCCCCAATCATTTTGATGTTTCAAACTACGTTCTTACCTGAAACAAAAATATTATAGTTGATTAAAGATCAAAATTATATTTCTACGTTCAGCAGTGGTCAGATTATTTGGTTGCGGGTTTTGTTTCTTATACCTACCTAAGTATTTATCTCGCTGTCCGAGTATTAAAAATCACCTGTTTACTGGTCATTTAATAATAAACCTTTACCATCTTATTATAAAACCTGGTCTTTAAAAGTACCTACTAACTCCATCGCCATCCAGAAACCATACAAACATCCACTAAAAGTTACTTCAGTTAGTGTAAGTATATTATTGAATCTGCAAATAAATGCTACAATTTTTATAATGGAGAATAAAAAAAGATAGGTTTGTTAGAATTCCTTAATGCAATAGTGATCCCATTCGGCCTAGCGTTACACGTAACATACGATAGGTAAACATCTATCAAGGTTCAATGACAAGACGTTCAAGAACACTTACATTTTACTGGAGACCACTTAGAAAAAGAAAATAACATTACAATACAATAGATTGTCATGTATCCCCATATAGATTCTTGTTTTCTTTCTCTTTATAGGTTCTCGAAATGTGTGTAAGTATTCTGTAATTCTAATAATATTATTACACAGACAATGTTTTCTTTTGGATTGTTAACTTAGCGGTATTTTTGTAAATGGCTTTAGAAAATGGCGTTTTGGCCTAGTTTCTTAGAATGTTATCAGTTAAGAATAATCAAGGATACATAATACGTTAATAAATATAATACGGAAATAGTTTAGGTAATTTTATTAGCTTTTTTGTTATTTAATAGTGGATTCTGCCAGCGGATTCCGCTGTGTCCCATTGGTACTAATTTACATACCCGGATAAAGTTATTTATAATAAACACATTTCTACATGAAGAGACAGACAGCTTAGTATTAGTGCTGATGACAAGTCTAATCCTAAAGAATAAAGCTTTTTTAAATCGAATTTTAAAACATAATCCTTTAAGTATATGTATTTTTTATCGAACCCGCGCATACTGGGCACGTAAAATCTCAACGAGATGTAGGAATATAAAATATTGAACACTGAATAAAACATACTTGTGTGTATAACTCTCACGTACCGCTATATAGACCAGTGAAACGGATACAGGAATACATTAATTATAAAAACCTCAATCGTATGTTCACCTTCTCGGTATATGTATTAAAGCGTATTTATATGATAACTGTACAGAGTTTTTTGATATTTAGTTTTAATTTATACACGACTAGCTTGAACCTGCAGTTTCAGCCACTCTCCTAACTTACTTCTTGCCTCCGCATATAAAGTAGGATCTCACATACATATTTTAAGTTATACTGCACCAATCTAAACGTGTGACAAATTTTATTATATTGCGAAGCGAAAGTAAACACATTAAGAGCGTGTACGCTCGGCGCGCGATGTCAACTTTAGGTAATTCAACGCAAAAAACCGCGCAGACTAGCGTCGCGGCTGTGTGCGTGCCTATCATACTTCACGTATAGTCACACAAACCATTTTGATCCTTTCGAGTGAAATTGGTGGAACAAAAAATATATTATTTAGTAAATAGTTAATAGCGGGAAAATAGTGTAAGTCTATGGATGTCTAAAATATAAAAGCATGAAAATAAGTCGTTAATACTTACACTCTTTTGCAAAAAAATCGGGCACCTATGAAAACCTTGGTTTTGAGGACTTTCTGTATATTACATACAATTTTCAACAGTACTAAATAGTCGACTGATGATTAATGACAATGTTTAGAGTTTCTGTATTTTAACCGATTTCAAAAAAAGAAAGGAGGAGGTTTCAATTAGATTGTTTTGTGATTGTTCTCAATTTGATTGTTCTCGATTTCTCAAAGACGCCTGGATCGATTTGAAAAATTGATTGTTTATATGAATGGTCCAGTCCATCCAGACCGAAAAATTGTGGTCAAATAACAACAATTGCCGGAAAGCCAAATATTGGTGAAGAGCTTGGGTTTACCATTGCAAATAAAGTTTTAAGTTACCTATCCTATATGCTTCAAAAGTTATTCGAGATCAAAAGTCAAAATTTGGGTACATCCAAAATGAAAAAAAAAAAAATTATAGCTCGATTGGTAACAGACATCTGCAATAAGTGATTTCTAGCCTAAGGAGTCCGCCATATTAGATTTAGACTCGCGACACATTTTTTTTCGAGTTATTCATAGCAAGCCCTTTCATTTGATACCCATATCGTAGGAATGCATTAAAAACATTTTTTTCTCCATCTTGGGTATACCGCCATATTGGATATAGAATCATACATTGTCATTAAAACTGAACATTCAAACAAAATTTCAACTCAATCGATAAAAAAAATATGGTTCAAAATTGAGCTTTAAATAAAATAGTAATGTATCAAGATTTGTTGGTCGCGCTTGAAATGTACTCTATTCTCGGTATCCACGGCAGAGGTTATTCACCCTACGCGATGTGACGGAGCGACACGTCCTCTCTCTGTGAAGCCTTGCGGCGGTCTGGTTTGAGTTGACTCGCGTGCAGCGTTTTATAGTAGTTTTTAAATAATTTATAAAAAAATAAAAACGAGAGATTAAATTATAATATAAAGTTTATGTTTTAAAGAAAGAGTTATATTACTATAGTAAATAATTGTTATATTAAATTAAGTAAGATAGATAGGTAAAAAAAGCATTTGAAATTCACAATTTTTCACATTGTTAAAATATTTTTTTCTGAAAGATAGAGACCTAAATCAAAAAATGTTTTCAACTAACTATAGGCATGGGGATTTCGTCTATGAGTAAAAAAATAAATATGATTAGATTTGCCACTGTTTTCACATGAATTTAAGCTTCGAAATAGACGCTGAACGGGAATTTTATAAAACATCTGTTACGTTATAGGGGTTTTAAGTATTTAAACTACACAATTTGAAATTTATGTTCAATTAATTTTATAGACAGTGAAATTACCTTGCGTTATTAAAAAATAACATAGTTGTAGGATAAGTAGTTACTGAGAAACAGTGGTTTGAAAAGTACCATTTTAGGCCAAATGGCGCGCGGTTGACGTACACGCTCTTAATTCTTACTAAGGTTAGTGATTCAACATCGTAGCTATCGTAGCGTTACAAAGTTGGCTACGCCAACCGTAGCAACAACTTAACCAATTGTGAATGAAAAGAGGTAGGTAGCACCAAAAATCCCAATTGATTTCACCCCTCTTATTGTTATAATAAACTCACAAAAGGTGAGTACGTCAAAGGACCGAAGCTAAGTTAAAGTATTGTAAGCTCACAAGTTAGAAGTTCTTTTGTTTGAACAAGTACTCTTTTATTAAATGGAGGAGTAAATCATAAGAATATTTTTTAAGGGGATTTGTCTGAATGGTAAAGCATAACACAGGCAAAATAACGGAATAAAACTGTGAAATGAATATTAATAAATGCTGTGAAAAAACAGCAGCACATTAACAAACAATTTGTATTGAAACCATTTGAACAAGAAATAAGAAAGAGTTTTTATAGTTAGTGAACAAAAGCTGGTGTGGCTGTGACTAATGAACGTGAAGGTATCACGGAGTTAGGAAACATGAGCGGAGATGTCATCATGCACTGCACGTAGGTCAGGTGCTTTCTAGGTCAAATATGTACGGTGGGTATGATTAAAACGATCAGTTACGAGTGAACTAACGAGGTGTAGAAGTTATTTGACACAAACATTTTTTGTGTTACCAAAAATGATCGGGTTCAAAGAAGGTGTATTAAAACGAATGCAGGAACATTCCTTATACCCCGAAAATATGCATTTTAGCACACTAATTTCTTAGGAGATTTTCCGTTATGGCACCTCCGCTAGCTATTTTGTTCTCCATGTGAAGGTACGCGCGTCACGACCTACATACTTCATACGGAACCTTTCAGTCACACGCACACAGAGCATTTCCATATCATTTAATTTTTTCCTTAAAGACCAAGTACCTAGGTACTTATTCTACTTTATGATCTAACCCGTGTCTGGGGAAGGTGCTTGTCTGCCTGTTTATTTTCTAATTTGGTTTATCGGCATTCAACCTATGTATGTATGTACATGTAACGAAAAACTCTTATTCGAATTTACAATGCCTACAAGCTAGGGTTTGTTTGATATCACCGTACAATGTTATGCGGGTCTCAAACATGTGCCTATGTTATACTACAATATTTTATTAAATTGACTAAACAGACCACGGCCAAAATAAAACACAAGAAAAACTACACAAAGCTACACAAATGATAACCATGACATAACGTAAATGTAGGTCCTTTAATTTGAATAAATTATACGAAGACTACCGTATTAAGATTATTCGAAGTACAACGTTTAACTTAAGTATCAGGATCATAAAATTCGAAGGCATTATGCTCGTCTGACTTTCCTCGTCATTTGTCTAATTTATACTGATGGCTGAACCTTCGAAAAGTTTCTGGTAAGGAAGGTAATATCTATATTTCTTTAAGTAAGGAATCTAGAAGAATAAAACAGCCACATTTTTGTAAGTAAATAATAATTTGTCCTGTCACCTTTGTTTTGCTGTATAATTAATACCTTCTTTCATTATTCAGATTTAAAACTATATGTATTTATGTTCGCGCAGAAAATTAATGTAGGTATCTTTATGATCTGTTTCATTGTCGTTATCAACATTATATCTGGCATGTGTAACGATTTAATGCTTCCCATCGGTAATAAAAAGTTGTTGTTTACATTCTAACTAGAAAGTTAATCAAGGGATTTGATAAGGTAGATACGTTAACAATACTGTTCCTCGCGCGACTTCTTCTCTTTCTCTTTGAAGAAAATACAAAAACAAGTAAAATGCGCATTTCCTCTGAAAATAATGTTCCTAGTCGGCCGCAATCAAGCAGGTAAAAACCCTGTCTGTTCCGTTATTAATGGACTGACTGCAGACAAGTAGCTACTGAATCAATTTATATAATACAAAGAACATTGTGAGTGACTCCTCCTTTTGTAAAGTCGGCTAAAAATGAATGGTTTGTGTCTGTTGATGACAGGAGTCAACTGTTTTGCCCGTTTTGGCGTATTGCCCTTGATATGGATCCAAAAAGGGGCGCAGTATAGTTGTGCACAAACTGGGTCATTTTTTGCCGCTTTTGTTCCTTTTTGGTGCCATGTTTTTATAGGAGTGTGTTGGAACAGTTTTTATTTGTAGAAATTCGTTAATTCCAGTTTATTAATATATCATTACAGTGTGTCATCGCGATGCTTGACAGCTATGACAACCAATTTAAATGTCTTCATTTACGACGAAGTAATAATTAGTTAAATTATATCAAATACGGTATTTGATATAATTTAAATACCTGATGCGTGGACAGCGTCATTTCTAATTAGTACAGAATATGACAAAAAGCTTTTTGACATTTATTAAAAACTCTTTTTGAAAATGAATAAAAAAATGAAGAATAAAATATTATCGAAGTAGTCGGCAACTTACAAACACTTCACACCGACACAATAGAAATGCTAATTCATTTTTAAATTTGATTTAAAAATATATTTTATTAAAAATTTCTTCCTTAAAATTTAATTAAATATTTTGAAAAAGAAAACTTATTCACAAAAAATGATCCTTATTCCCATAATTTAGGTCAATATTTTTGAAAGGAAATATTATTTTATAAAAAAAAATGCGTGGGAATTTTAAATATTGGCTTTTATTTTTTATTGTGAAATATTTAACAATGACAATCTATTGTTACGAGGTGTGATATTGGCATTGTGTGTTAAATTGAAGAAAATATTTTATTTATTTTGTAAAAAGAAATGTTTTTTTTAATCACAAGTATTAAATATTTTCCAATATTCCGCAACAATGTATTGTCATGAGGTGTTATATTTTCTTTGTGCGTTACATTGTAGGATTAAATTTTTGAGATTTCTGGAATATAAAATGTATTTTTAATTCTAAAATTATTTTCTTACATTGACATATTACTCATATTTATTTTTAGTGCCATTTTTAAATTCTTTTATTTAGGAAATTGAGCTTTATTTGATGAAGTCATGATGGTCGTGGGAAACAATCATAAGGTCAGTGACCTTGTTATTGTGACGAGTTCCTCCGTGTTCCGAAACTTACGACAAACTGATGGATCCCCGCTGTCATTTAAACATTTTTAGCAGTTGTTAGACAGTATGGAAGCCAGTAAGTCTAACAACTAGTCTTATCAAGCAAGGGGTAGGTACTGGGCTGCCTGGGTAACTGGGTTGAGGAGGTCAGGTTGGCAGTCATTTCTTGTACTCAGGTGCATCAGATGAAACTGGTAGCTAACCTTGTCGGAAAACGAGATGATTTGAATAAACTTAGTGTACCTAATGCGAGTTATTAACGGTAACCAGGAATACAAAGAATGCAAATGAAAGCTGTTCCCGTAAGTTGAGTTCTGACTGCAGACCTCCGGGCGCCGATATTGAAGGAAATTACTGGAAATTGGAAAACTCGCCAACTACCAGTTCTCATTTTGCTTAACATTAATAAAGTGAATGTTTTATTTTTTATATGAAATATAAAATTACCTACCTACATAAGTATAGGTATACTCCTTCATTATCACTCTTGCTCTCTCATCTCAGTCCACATACTTACTGGTAGAATGTTAATTAGTTCATCATCATCATCAGCCTATCGCAGTCCACTGCTGGACATAGGCCTCTCCAAGTGCACGCCACTGAGATCGATTTTCGGCTTCTCGCATCCAGCTCCTGCCAGCCGCCTTGCGCAAGTCATCACTCCACCGTGCTTGAGGACGTCCTACACTACGTTTACTTAGTGAAGCATTTAATTCAGTAAGGCCTCTTCCGTGGTTTCGCATATTTTATGAATATCCTAAGAGTTACTTAGGTTTAGGTAATTGATACCTACATAGGTAATCAAACTGTAGGTGCATTAATTAAAATGCTCTTAAAATGTTTTCTCTCGCAGTTGTGAGATACCGTCATTTGTAGCTAAATAGACGGGTCAATGAACTTACCAACTGTTCACTGTTCAATATTCTTTTGAAAATTCAGACAACAAAGTAGGGTACCTAAGTTTGTAAGAATTTGCTATTTAGGTAGGTATACCTACCTATTTCACACAAAAAAAACAATGAATAAATTTTGTCAAAACATTAAAGTACCTAAAGGTAGGTACTTAGGTAGGTATATCAGTTTCAGTTAGAAAATAAACAGGTTTAGGTAAGATGCAGTTTCTCAACATAGAAACTTCGAACACCCCTTTGGGCGCGACGTGAATCCAATCTCAATAAATATTCCGCTGAAAGCAGCCGATCATATCTTTATGAAGTTTAAACTTCCGGATTCTGCTCTAATGGAAGTGGGTGATTTCTATGCTTTTAAGTGGCTGAAAACTTTACGTAACTTAGGTAGATGTTTAACTATCACTTTCATTTTCAATCACAGCTAAAGACAGGTAGGTAGGTAGGAAGATATTAGGTAGGTACCTACCTACCTATAGATAGTGTTAATATTTTCGGTTAGGTAGGTATTCGTAAAAAGTCGTGGTGGCCTAGTGGGCAAAGAACCAACCTCTCGAGTATGAGGGCGCGGGTTCGAATCCAGGTTAGGCAAGTACCAATGCAACTTTTCTAAGTTTGTATGTACTTTCTAAGTATATCTTAGACACCAATGGCTGATAAAAAGGTGAAGGAAAACATCTTGAGGAAACCTGGACTATATAGTCTGAAATCACCAACCCGCATTGAGCAAGCGTGGTGATTAATGCTCAATCCTTCTCCGTGTGAGAGGAGGCCTGTGCCCAGCAGTGGGACGATAAATAGGCTGTAACTAACTAAGGTATTCGTAATTTAGTGATGTGAAAATAATAGTTCTAGGTGTTGTCTCAGGTTAACTAGTGTTCCTGAAGCGAAGGTAGGTAGGTACTCACGTCATCATATCGATGGCATGCCTCGGCTTGCTACAGTCGAGGCGATGCGGCCAGTAGGTACCTACTCGATCACTGGCTCGGAGAAGGCCGTGTATGTCGCTCAGGGTGACGCCGGTGCTGTGCCGCACAGACAGGGAGCCGGACGCTCGGTGTCACCACGCACAGCTTGAGAGGATCAAGTAGCAGGCGATCTGCTTTGATTATATATATAATCAAAGCAGATCTGTCGTTGCCGGCCGTGATGTTGAAGATGGTCGGCAGTGCAGTCTCGTGGGAGGTACCTAGTGTCCTGCGAAGACGTGATGTCGCAGAAGGACGAGACACTCGTGGCCCGGGTGTGTGTCGGCGCGTGTCCCTGAGGTGATGTACCTACGGGGTAGGTGAACACCTCACTTCCCCGTGCCCGAGATGAGACCCGAGTAAAGCCACTAGTGTGGAGACAAGGAAGAATCTGAAATACCACGCTTAGGTCCTCTGAACTTTTTTATCAACAATGTTGGAATATAAAAACCTATAGGTACCTACCTAGGTAAAATTCCTAATAAGATGGTGTACCTACGAACTAAAGCAATAATGTTTATAAAGTAGGTATCTTCCAGACGTGCTGAAGACAAAGCTGCTGAAGTTTTTCAATTAAGCTTACCACGTCTACTTCAACAATGTTCTTATACCTACCTAGTAGTACCTACCTATGATACCTACTACCTATATACCTATGTACTTATGTACCTATTTAGTGATATAGGAAAACTTACACCTGAATAACAAACGAAAATGCTTGCTGCAGGTAAATTGCAGCTACAAATCAAGGAAAACAATAGTACCTACCTATTTGTATGCAGAAGCAATATATTGGTTCTACACCTGCGTGTTGCAGTACCGGGCACTATAATGTTCCATTTAGCTTCCGTATAACAAATTACACATATTTATTACTTCTGTTATAAATTTTATTACATAAGAAGTTTTACTTAGGTACATAACACATAAATAACCTCTGTCTGCCTTCCTTTTAAACCTCTCAGACATAGAACACGTGAATACCTACCTCCCATTTAATATTGAAATATAATTGTATATTGAGCAACAATACCAACAATAGTCGGTTTAACGTGTATCCACGTGTTACAGCAACACGTGGGTTACAATTAGAACACTCACACATGATGGAAAATCCATTTCCATCATGAAAAACTGCAAGGAAAGATAAAATAGGTAAAGGCAGGCATAAAGTTAACCAGGCTCGTTAGCACGTTCACCATTTTTCATGTCTGTACGTATAATAGGTAGGTACATATCCCTCAATCATTTACTAGCACGTTTTCAATTTAATTTCTCGGTTTTTATTCGTTGTTGTTCGTTGTTATTCGTTGTCATTCATTTTGGGTGCTATAAATGCAAAGAGATATGCTCCATTCTGCATCACACCGGCTGCGGCTGGTCATTATCAACTAGCTAGGCTTATTGAATACGGCAAGTACCAATTATCTGCAAATACCTATGTAGATTCCGAAAATACTGAAATATAAAAAAAAACACGGAAGAACGCGTCATGACAAGATGGTCACCCATCCACGGAGCGACCGCGACAAGCGTTGCTTAACCTTGTGATCGATCTTCGATTGTTCCCACGAACTCTTCCTAAGTTCCCAGCGTGGGAAGTTCCCACGACTATCCTGAATTGTTAAAATATTATTGAATAAGATATTTAGCTTCCAGCAATTAATAAAAAGAAACATTATTTATCTTACAAAGTATTTTACATTAGAAAAACATTTTATATTCCATAAATCTATTAAATTAAATCCTTAAATGAGACACAATAAAAATATCACACCTCTTAACAATACATTAATATTGGAAAATATTTAACATTTGGGAATAAAAATACATTTTATATTTAATAAATGGATTAAAATACCTATTACATCAAAATAATTCCTATAATACACAATGAAAATATCACACCTCTTAAAATAACAATAATTTCTTAAATATTTTAAAGAAGTTTTTAATTTTAATATTCGAATTTCCAAAGCATTTTTTTAAAATAAAATGTGTATTTAGAAATAAAAATTACATTTTCATTTCTATTGTGTTGTGTTGACCGTTTGTAAGTTGCCGACTGCTTTCAATATTATTTTTATATTCATTTTCAAAAAGAAATTTTCGATGGGACGATGGCCAAACTATGGACCCTGGGCTATTGACGGAGAATGATTATGTAATGGATTTGACATAACGTAGTATAATTAGGTAGATACTGTTTTGAAGTTTTATCCTCGTGGTGTAGTCAGTTTTAAAATAAATTCACATTTTAGAGATTGTAAAATTGATTTATATTTTGTTTATTTTTGGCACAGTTTATCCAGCATAGCTCTTAACAACAAGAAATCTCTAAAGTACCTTTAAGCTACAATTGAGATCATTCTCAGCTCCGTCACGCTCGCGACCCTCGAGTGCTGCTGACTGCATAGCACTGTGCTCTGGCAGACCGCCAGACAGGCAATGCACTCACACACCATCGAACGTTAAGTGATAAACTAGCTGAAAAATTTACTAATATTTACCATTTAATATACCTACCATGTGTAAAGTGTTTTATCTAGAATTCTTCGAAAACCTTATTCGTCTCTAAACAAATAAGGTGGGAAACAAATGTCATAGCTAACAATGTAACCTGTAGTCTTCCAAAATGCTAAGACAAAAATTCTATTAAGTTTGTCGTAAAGTCCACATATTATAAGTTTCCGGCCCCACTTCACTAATTAGCGCAAACTTTAGTTCTCCGCCTGAAGCCGCTAACTTTCAGATTTATTTAGTTTCCAGTTCGACTTCGCGATAAACGCTCAGTGCCCGAGATACACCCAAACACAAATAAAATAAAAACAACTGCTGTCGTTTTGTTCAAGGAAAAGGTTAAACAACCGTTACTTTTTACTGTTTAGGGTTTTGTAAATTTGCAGCAGTTTCAGTAAAAGAAAGTCACTTCCAAAATATGCATGAAACTCTTGAAAGGAAACAATTGTTAAATATCTAGAATAAAACTCGATATCTTTGCTCACTGTTTATGGCTTGTTGTATGGCTTGTAAACAGCATTAAATATTAACAGACGAGGTCGTCGGTTAAACATTCAGTAAGAAGGAAACACTCGCCTTAACGTAGTCTTGCTCGCAGTCACAGAGGCTTACCTACCTACTAATGTCCTGTCTGTGTAAGGATGAGCTCCATAGTATCCTGATGTCAGTAAACGAGGAATAACTCAATACCTAATAGTTTTAAGTAGGCGGACGAGATGATTTATCAGATACAAATTACTCAAATTATTTTGTAGAATTTTTTCTCTTCATATGGTTCGATCAAATATCTATTAAATGATAGGATAACTATAGATACATATTTCACGACTATTTCATGGTCTTGTACTTTTAGATCATGCGTCACCGTAAGGCTGCCTGTCCACCGGAGCGGAGCTAGCTCCACTCCGCAGCTTAGCTCCGCTCCGGTGGACAGGCAGCCTTATACCCATAGGTTTTGAGTGCGTTAAACGTCAATATGTCTTTGATGCAGTTGGGGCAGAAACCTCTAGGCTTGATATAAAGCTGGTGCGATATTGCGGGCCCCGGGCCCCGGGCTTCAGGGGCCCGGGCAGCAGGGCGCGGGCTGCAACAAGTAGCTCACGGTGACCGCACACACGCTTTACTGGTATTTGAAGTCAGACTTTACATGTGGAATTCATATTGCTATTTTGAAAACACAGCTGTTATGTAGTTCTGAAAGTTACGATTTAGTCGTTTACAATAAATACTTAAGTCGTTTTAAAGGTTCTTGAAATCTATTTCCGCTTTCGAAGTATTATAGCAAGAGCTTAGGTAGGTATTCAATGTTATTTTGGAGTAATCGCCTCTTAAACTGATTAATCTCATTGGCTGATGGATGTTACCGTTTAGAGTGGTTCACTCCCACGTGAGCAAAACCTTCGATAAAGTAACGAGTTTATGAGCAGCTGTTACGGGAAACTCCTGAAGACTATCGTATCGTCGTAATAGCTGCTACTCACTCTCGAAAGGTCATTTGGTAATTGGTTTCTAATTTGAGTAGGTACCTTCTTGGAATCCTGTAGAAATGACACATTTCGAGTCATATATGTACCTGCTTTATGTCTACTCTATATACCTAATTATATGTTGTGTACCTACCTTTACATACCATCTATTTGATTTTGTATCGCAATTTTTGTTGTAAAGATACGTTTCTTGAAAAGGTAAACAAATCTTTTTCTCATAAAAGCCTTCTCTTGTAAAATTTATTTAACGCTCGCAAACCCGCACTTCTCAGGTGTAGTTACACTCGAATAGTATTCGAACTATTCTAGTACAATAGACATAGGCATGAAAGAAACACATTTATAGAACATACACATTTACTTACCTATTCTCGAAAGAGTTCGTCTACGTTTTTATTCTGAGAATTACAACATCAATGTTGTAGGCGGAATAATTTTATGAAACAAATAAAATTCGTCAATAATTTCTACATTTTCTGTACATCCCTAATAGGTAAGCGAAAGCCAAACGCTCCGTCATCACGTTCATAAATCAAATTACAAACAGGTAATTAAAGATAAGTGCTGTGAGGGTATTTAATTACGTTAAAGGTGACCCGAACCTTATTACATGTTCTGAGGGGTCGCTAATGGAATTCCTATTTACTCGACAACTGCTTATTGTTGGAGCTGCAGGTATTCGGCAGACGGTCAGTTTATTAAGTCACAAATATCAACGACTTGCTTAATACGTAAGTCGTGGAATTATGACTATTTTCGAAAGCCATCGATATGTACCTATATGAACGCGAAGAGAAGCCAGAGGCGGTATGCAAGTTAGCTCGTTGTGTGTCAACAGTTGGCGGCGCGCCAGATATACTGCCTTATATCCAGCATCCCACCAGAAACTTTAACTTGATCACTCGATACAGTTTTCTTAGCGAGGGGGTTTGGAAGCAGTTTTATCTCGGTCTGCGTTCAAGCAGGAAATTGGTGGCTAAACTTATTGCGATGTTTGGTGGACTTTCAAAGGACGAAGATCGACGATCAATTAGGTATGAAGTTTGATATAAAAACAAACCATTCAAAATTAAAATGGGCATAAATGTACATTTC
Source organism: Helicoverpa zea x Helicoverpa armigera (assembly GCA_033682625.1). Lineage (NCBI taxonomy): Eukaryota > Metazoa > Arthropoda > Insecta > Lepidoptera > Noctuidae > Helicoverpa > Helicoverpa zea x Helicoverpa armigera. The sequence continues at coordinate 3,205,452 of JAWIIS010000050.1, forward strand.
AAAATAAATGTTTGTTATTTGCGATAAAAACAATTTATTCAAATGAACGAAACATTGAAAAAATATAGGAATTTTAACAGCCTTTAATTATTACGGTGTTATATTTTTCCAGGTATTTTCAAATAAGTGTAAATATTGGGCTTTGTACAAACTTCTCTCACTGGCTAGTTTGGGAAAATAAAAAACCGTTCACATATTTTATATCGGAGCTCCTTTAAGTCCCTATAAGTATCATCAACACAACATAGGTACAAACAAATAAAAATATAAAAAATATCAAAATACCTACGTATCAAATTCTTTTAATTCTTTAGGCGATCCAATTTATTTGAAATAAAGCAGGTAAACAGGTTAAATAAGTCATTCCATTTTAGATTTTTATTGCAAAACAGCTACCTAATTCTTCGTAGGTACAACATCCTGACATAAAAAACCAGAAACACGAAAATGAATCTCAAATATTAATATTAAATTATGCAGGACATAAACTTGAAAGCTGCCATCATTCGCAACAGGGAAATAAATGCGGAAAATAAACGATTAAAAACATAACAGTCAAAGTAACTCGGAGAGACGTCGAGGTGTCAACTCATAAATACATTATTTAGTTAAACATCTCGCGACAATCTTATACAGTTCATGAAATAACAGAACGAACAGGTGACTGCCCATTGGAACACGAGCCCACATATTGTTGATTTGATTTACATAATTTGCAGAAATATAAATTGTTTCGCTGTTCCACTGTTCTTTTAAAAAAAGCTATTTTCTTCTTCTTCAGAGCGGAGTTTTCTAAAAATGAGTAACTAACCTAACCTAACAATGCTTATTCTTTTAGTTTACCTACATTTATTTGAATAGACTACTTGATGATGGCAAATATACCTTTTACGTAAAAGTTAGATAGCTTGTTTGGGGCTGGCACACAAAAGAAAATAACGTTTTATCTAAGGGAGCATGTGTACATTTATTTTCGTAATGATTATGACATACATAGGTAACTGCTTCCCCATATATTTCACGTACTTTTCAAACATCTGTGCCAAAATTCGGCGTTAGTAGGTAATTTCGTGGGCGGATCGTTTCAAAACTTTTAACGTGAGAAAAATTTGCCAACTTTTGCTTTCTTCTGTAACGTTTGATTTTGTATCTTACCTGCTTAAAAAGCTATTCCCGGATTTTCTTGAATCTGTCTAAAATTTGGCATTCTATTCCCTTCCTCAGAGTTCAGTCTTTATACAAATGCAAAATTATAAATTATATTGAATTGGCAATCACAGGTTGCAGCTGTCAGTCAGAAAGTTACTTGCACGCTACGGTTCCTCTATCGCTTGAAAAATTTTCTCCCGTTCAAGGTTAAGGAGACGCTTATGCAAACCTTAATCTTTCCAATAATCGACGATGGTGATGTTTGCTACTATGACCTGAATGCAGATCTGCTCAATAAACTCGACCGGCTTCTCAACAATACGGTAGTTTCCAACGAGTCAAATTCATTACTTTTATTTAACTGTCAAAAACTGTCACTTTCTTTGCAATATGTATGTAAGCGCAACTTATGACGTCACAGATTTTTCACATCAAACTGGATTCTTATTTAGCTTATATTATCAATAAAAAAATTTAATCAATTATTCCATCAAAACGATAAATGGAAGTGACATTATTTTTAGATGCTTCACTAAATGAATATGACAACGTAATTTATTTTTGACCTAGTCATCCACCCAATTGCATTCGATTCGTTTTTAATCTCCGCAAGTACGATCACGTGTCAGCGTATCGAGCGCAACTTAAATGGCTACCGATAAGACAACGACGTGTGATGAGGGCATTAACTACTCTTTTCTCTATTCTACATTCTCCCACTTCACCTTCTTATTTAACTCCTCACTTCCAATATATGTGTTCTCAACATTCCAAAAATCTTCGTTCTTCAAATAATCGTCTTCTGCACTGCCCTACTCACCGTTCAGACATCATTCATTCTTCCTTTTTCGTTAAATAAATTCTTCTCTGGAATGAGCTTCCTCTGGAAATCAAGATGGTTAACAGTCGATATTCCTTTAAAAAGAAATTACGCGACCACATTCACAAGAAATTGGCAGAATCGCTACCATAGCTTGTTTTCTTTTCTTTTTTTTTTTTCCTTAGTCTCTCATGGCAAATGTATATTTATTTAATATGTATGTATGTATGTGTATATTTTATTTATTATTGTCCATATATTCTATATATATATATATATATATATTTTCTCTGCATGTAGATAATATCTAATAACTGCACCTACCACTGCTATTTCCCCACCACCCAAAGGTAGACTGGGAGAAAACGCCTAAGGCGTTAAGTCCGCCATTGTACTATTTGTGCAAAACGTATTATAAATAAATAAATAAAATTATTGCATTCGGTTCAACAGAGCGTTTGCAAATTGGCCCAAACTTTGTTGGGTTACTACATTTCTACTTATTTACTTCTTTGTTAAACATACGACTATGCCACAAATAGAAGAGTTTTGTGGGCTTATTGTGCTCATAACAAGGATTACGATGTTGTAATTAGTGTGCAATAGCAGTTACATCTAACAATGAACGTCTGCAGTTCCACAAATTGTTTATTTTCCCGAAGAAGAAAACACTAAGTACGTTCAGTTTCTCTTATACCTATGATATCATAACTCAGCACACACCGCACGTATCGTGAACTCGTCAGTTTGGTGGAATCAACTGCTAATGTTTGAGCTTCACGGAGACACGTGTAAGGGGGAGAGAGGCTTAGAGCATTTAACGGGAAATTCCGCCCAATTATAGGCTGAGTTGGGGGAACACAATAAATAGTGAGCTCACTCATGCATTTTAGATCATACTTAATCGTTTCGCACGCACACGACTTATTTGTTTAACACAAGCATAAACTAGACGCAGAGGTGTACGCATAAGTTTGAGCGGAACTCTCACGACAATGACATATCCGGTTGGTTGCATACTCTAAGATGTGAGGATATACATCATTCCACTTCAAGTGTAGGAAGTGCGGTATCCCGGAACTCATTATTATGGGTCAACGCAAACGTTGATTTATGTGGAGGCAGAAATTGACTTTGCCCAGTCATGTGTAATCAGGTGAGGATCGGTCCAATTGGTTTTTGTCGCTGCCTTATCAATAGCTCATCATTTAACTATAGACGTAGATGTGAATTGTCATCAGTAAAGGCGACATTTATTTCATTTAAACTAGGAAATTGTAGGTAGAAAGCATTGATAAGGGTTTAAATAACTCTATTGCCAAATCGACGAGGTAAATAGAGCCTGAAAAGCGAAGCTATCAATTTACCATTTAAGCAATTGAATCAGTTTGATCCGAGTAAGTAAGTAAAGGATTTTGCGATAAATTATAGGTATATTCAATTTGGATCATTTTAGCGCACAGAAAATCTATCTACGATATGGAAATCTAACTATCCGATAGAAAAAATATACTAAAATCAAAAAGTGATATTTATTGAAAATTCGTAGTGGTTGTTTATTTGAAATTGTGTTCTATTTCATCCATTCTGCGTGTTTGCAAACTGGCTGTAGATTAATTTTACGCTCCGCGGGATTTATTTCGTTCGCTATTTAAGTCTGTGAACGTTTTGTGTTGGCATTTGAAATTCGAACCTCAGCCGCTATGCTGCCAGATGTATATCATATAGAACCTTTTTTAGCTTTTTTTATTTTGGATAAAATCCTTTTCTGTTTTTTGGTGATGATATTCCGGGATAGTTTAAGCTATAAAAGCTGAATTAAATGGATTTCGCTTTGCGACTTAAATTACAAGAGCAGGTAGGAATTGTGTGATATTTTACTGTAGGAAATACGAAATCCTATGTCCCAAACTACCTCGTTCCCTCAAGTGCCTAGTATCTTGCTATATGTGACCCGAAACACAAGTTTACTTAGCTATGGAGCGGCTGACCGCTTTGACTCGATAAATTGCTTTCAAAGTTAACTTGCTCTCTGCGTTGCAGAACTGCATTGATAGCATAATGGATGTCGCCACTAATCGGCCGTTACTGATAGAATATCGAAAACGCTCACGATATGATAGTATGGAAATAATTTAAATGGAACTTCGCTTATTTCATCAATTTAGGTAAGCTTAAAAGTCTTTTCTAAGAAATAATCACAGGTTATGTTACCTATGAAAATTGTCGCAAAAAAGTTACGCAAACCCAGTAAAAATATGTCGTAGTAAAGGTGTGTTCAATGATGTGAACATCTGTGGTTTTAGCTTATTCCTATAGGGCGGGATAATGAAAAAAATACCTATATTGCAATGTCGGTAGGTAAGTTTCAGGAAACAAAGTCGATGTTAATTTATAGCTTGAATATAGGTAAATTAACCGCTGCTGAACCAATATTCAAACTGTAAAGTTAGGTTACCTAACCACTACCTACTCCGTAATAACTAATAATTGCTTAGTTAATTTACGTAGGTAGGTAGGTACATAAGTCTAAATCGGTGACCACTCACCACATATTGACTTTAATTACCAGTTTGCATGGGAACCGCAGTTTATTAGTTCCACGTCTACTTTATTTGTTGACTTAACAAGTTAAAGTTCGCTTAAACGCATCAGTGGCTTAGTTTAGCTTAACGAGTTCACGCCTGCCGTCTAGTGGAGCAACAATCTTGCAACTGTAGCGCAACAATTTATATTACCTAATCTTCAATAAATTTAGCTGACGCTACATAGGTAACACTTATTTCTATTCAACTGACTGTTAAGAAAACAGATTTTTGGCTTCTATTGAAATGACTTTTCCGCACTAAAAACCAGGCTTTATTGTGAAAGGTTTTACCAATAGTAATTCATCGTCTAAATTGTCATATGCTGACTGTTGCATTGTTCAGACTGTCAATATTTCACTCCGCGCCGGACTGTCGCTCGCACGCATAGATTGCACGCGAATGATAAAGCTCGAGCGTCAAACGTTTCTATACTGCTGTGACTGAAATATTTGAAGCCCTACATTCTAACAGCCAGTTTTTTCATAAAAAAATAAAACTATCAGTAAGAACCCTGCCTCATTAGGACGCCAATGGCGACGTCGCCGGCTATGTATCCAAGCAGTTAATATTGAAATATATGGTACCTAACTCGAAGCGTGGCCACGAGCTACAGTTCCCTTCGTGGCTACTGGCTACTCTGGCAGCTGGGCGACGTTGCCACGGTTGCCACTATAACGTACACGGTAAAATGCACCTCCCTCAATCATTCGCCAGTGTGGTTGCCAGTCAGCATGCGATTTTTTCTTTCCTTCCTTCTTTTTTTAATATAAAGCGTAAGTTTTGGTACCTATAAGTGAATAGCGCGGCGCCGATTGAGCGCAGAGCTCGGCCATGCGTTACACACAGATAATCATTGAAATTAATGGCCCATGTGGAGAGCTTTATCCCGAGTTTCTGTATTTGGACACATGGAGGATATTGTGCACTGAACTTATCGATTACAAATTTTAGAAACGATTTTGACATATTTTTGCTGTTTCAAAGTGAATTCGAGAATTTTCCTAGTTAAATCGGTCCAAAACGTTGAATTACATATTTTTCATACATCCATAAATACCTATTTTGAATCTTCCTTCAGATGATATTACCATCTATCTGTAGACAACGTGTGAATGTCTGTCGGTACGTTGAGAGAGGTATTACAGAGCTTCTGTCTTAGGAATGTCGAAGGTATCTGCTACTGGTGCAGCCAAGATATTTACAACAAAGCTGCGAAACTTTGGATAAGCCAATTTATTGAAGTATATTTTAAGACGCATAAATAAGTAGAGAATCTCTATTATCGAAATAAGTTGTATAAACATTGCCATCATCATTTTATTTTATTTATTTTATTTTTATTTATTAGGAAAACTTACAGCTAGTACAAATTTTAAATATAATTATATATAATTTTATATATAATTATAAATATTATCATCATCAAGATCTCAGCCGACGGACGTCCACTGCTGAACATAGGCCTCCCCCTTAGATCTCCACAGAGACCACAGATACCTGTTGGAGGCAACCTGCATCCAGCGTCGACGGCGAGCGATAAACATTGTACACAGGTAATATGGTGTAGGTACCTAATAATCTAGTAGAACTGCTACACCTCCCACATCCCAGTACCTACCCACATCTTAGCCATCGTCATTTAAATTAAAGATAGGTATGAATAAAATAAAACAATGATACTTATTTTCAATTATTTATTTACAAAATCATTACATAAAAATATTAACCTACTGTACAGGCTTTGGGATATTTCCTTCTTCCCAACCTTCTCCTCAGTATTCTACGTTAGACGAAACAGCGCATCTCTAGCGCCACCTTTCGAACTAAAGCAAGCCACTTCAGATTGAATCTTAGCTAGACCTCTTATCTCTTGCTTACCTACCTGAATTTTTTGAGAAAATCAGATCAAATCAATCAAAATCTATATAGTTACTCAATACTGGTAGTATTATGTAAACAATTAAAATCTGTAATGTGTATTGATTTTTAAAACAATATCGATTTCAAAGTTAACAGGTACCTACCTACCTATTCATCTAAACTTTCAATCAATTATATATTATTATTTATTAGGATCAAATAATACGTAACCAATTGAAAATAGCTAATCTGTATAGTCTGTATGCCAGTTATGTACACCGATTCTAAAGATTGTTAAATTTTAGATTAGGTATACACAATCGGGCCCTAATCGCGATGTAGGTACCTATTACTATAAAGGCACAGTACCTTTTCTGTATCCGACATTTCCTCCGAAATCCATCGACAATGGTCAGGAGAGTAAAATGGTTCTTAGTTCTAAATAGATGCGGTTTCTGAATGCATAGTGCAGTCATGTTGACTAGATTTTCTTATATTACAGGACTGGTTTAAGGAACATTCTTACATCCATAGGGGAGACCGGGGCAAAGCCGTATAGCTAAGGGTTTGTGGATGCTGATCAATAATTTTAAAACACAGATGTACTAAATCAACATTTATTTTTAACCAGTCTCATAAAGTACGCAATCACAATATTTTAACTTAGATAATTAAAGCGTAAATTGAAAAGAAATAGCAAAAATAATTTTTCGACGTTTTACGGTTTTGCCCCAGGGCATGGACAAAACCGTATACCGTATGGATTTCGGCACCACGGCATTTGAGCAGCTTTGAAGTACCCCAAAGTCCCATCAAACACAGCTTGAACACCTTCTTTCATGTTTTCCGCGACCCACGATTGTCTATTAGTCGTCCTTTTATAATCACGAGGCATCGTGGCATCTGTCTTGAAAAATAAAAGGTTAATACACTTAAGTACATCCGGGTCAAAATCGTACATGTACGATTTTACCCCATACGATTTTGACCCATACCATTGTATGTATAAATACGTTACTCACTACTACATTCGTAATTGATTTCACCGGTACAAATGTACTGAATTACATCAAAATATACACACTTTTAACATGACTATTAGTTACTTACCTATTGTACACGTAAATTTGACGATTGGCACTTCTTATTGCACAAAAATTACATAAAAACCACTAAAAAACAATAAAATAAAATATTTAAAAAACGCGCGTGCCTGTCGGGACAAGTGTTTGTTGGCAAATAGCTGTGATTGGTTGACACCGCTGAGCTGCAGTGGCGCGGAAAATTTGAAGTATTAACAGAAATACATACGCTATACGGTTTTGCCCGGGTATACGGTTTTGGACAGGTCTCCCCTATTTATCACAGTAATGTTATCAGACTCGCATGTATGTGCCGAGGAAGGCGTTGCACTCGGGACAGTAGTGGTCGGCGTTCCGACAACCCTTCACGCAGTATGGGATGATCATGCACGGAAGAAGCCTGCAAATATACAAACAAATAACATTAAAACTACAAATTAGAATTTATCATCAAAATGACTACTAATTAATAATAATTTAATAAGTAGGTACTTACCCAACCATACAGAACGCGAGAGCACAAACGTGAGTTCTCATTGTGGCCTTGTATTCAACTTTAGTGGTAATCCTCTGCTGACAGGAGGGACAGGTCATTGGCGACTCCTTGGGGCCTATGAAGGGTCCCTGTCCCACGTTGACGCCGGCTGGTACATAGTTCATGTTCCCCTGGTACACGACTGCTGTGGGGTACGCAGGGTAGGTCGGTTGGGCAGTCACGACGGTCACCCCTGCACCGAAGCCCACTGCGGTTGACGTGGAAGAGTGCATGGTGGTGGTGGTGGCAGCTCTCTCAGTGGGGGACAGGTCTGTTGCGCTCTCGGAGTATGGTGGCGGCTGCCCCTGGCCTTTGGCTGGAAATAAACAGACTGTGTTGAGATATCTGAAGACCTGCCGTCCTAAAAAAGAGGGATGAGAAGAGAGTGCATGTAGCAGAAATGAAAATGCTGAGATGGATGGCTTTATCCATTCTTGTAACACCACATACTAGAATGGATAAAGTGAAGAATAATCACATTAGAGGAAGTGTCAGACTTCAGTACCGCCAGTTACAGTAAAGATGAGAAGTAGAAGATTGCTAAGTATGATTGTAGATGGATGGAGAGGAAGACCTAAGAAAAGATGTATGGATGGCCTGAAAGATAGCATGAATAGGAAGGGAGTGAGTGTCAGTATGACGAGTGACAGGGGAAAATGGAAGAGGATGACATATTGCGCCGATCCCAAATAAAATTGGGAACAGGGCAGGAGGAAGAAGTTAAGACATCTGAAAAGGACATTGTAACAGGAAAATGTGCGCTGAACCCACATAAAAAGAGAGAAGGATTACGTCATTGATTTTAAATAGGTACCTATTATACTTACATCCAACAGCTAGGTAAGTACGAGTAGGTATCTACTCTTTATGTAAAAATACGAATCTCTGTAGGTACCTACAGGCAATAGTTTATATATGTTGTTTATATTGTGTTCACTTATATGTATAATAATATCGGATTAATTTACAATATAATTTACAACTTTTTTAACCAAAAATTATCACAGAACTGGATTTACGATAGTAACTTCAGTAATTATACCTAGGTAAGTATCTAGGTACTTATAAAAGATTAGATAAAATATAATCTAACATTACAAAGATAATAGCGCTTTTAGAAAGGTAGGTATAGGTACTATTTATAGCCTCACTGACGTAGGTATTCGGCTACAGCAACTGCTTACTATTCTGATAAAAAAGGTAGGTAAGGGTTCGGTAAATAACCTTATCTCTAATCAGGAATCAGTACCTTATCTAATCATTCAGATAACGCTATACGAGTGACGCTCACACTATGTAAATAATCATTATTTATTTATAAGGTGAGTCAAAGCAGGAGGCGGCAACATTTTATGATTCTAAGAAAAATATCTACAAGGAAACTGATCGGGAATCAACAAAAAATAAAGATTAGCATATCAATCCATCTATCACAACATTTTGTCAAGAACTCGTTTATCAAAATTGAAGTTAAGACTAGGCTATTAAAACTTATTTACTCTGTTAGAATTATCACAATAACCATTATTTAGGAACTATTTAATACTTACGATCATCATGATCCTCATAATCTGAACCGTCGTAAGTCATGTCACTTAATAATTTTCCTTATTTACCTACACTTAATTCACTGAACACAATAACTAACTAAACTCAGAAACAAGTTGCACTAAAGACTGCTCAACAAATACTGTAAATATATACGTCAAAATCGATAGATTTATGTATAGATAAGCAGTATCTGAGTTTACGTGAATTCTGTACAAAGCTGTCATAACAATGTCCGGTTAATGCTCGTCGCGTGAGTAACTGTTGATGGCGATAATATAATCGTTCACTATCAGGCGAACCATGTGGTCTATTGCCCTTATAAAAAAAATGTAAAAAATTATGTTTTTGTTGTGTTGTGTAAAAAAGCCAATTTATTTAACTTAACACAGCGCAGGTTGATGACTTGTCTTCCACGTGTTTGTGTGACGTAAATAACAATTAAGTACATTCGGCCAATTAACGTTAATTTTATTTCGTGTCTAATTTATTCCTGAAAGGGGCGTTAAGTGAAAGCGTAATTAATGGAAATTATTTCGAGCAAACAAGGAAAAAGCTTTTCTAAATACCGGCAAATGTACGATGTGGTATTAACGTGGAAGTAATATTATTAGCACCAATTATGTACAGGGTATTATCATATTAAGGTGAATATTAATTTTTGTCTTAAGTATTAGAGTCGCAATATCCTGCTTATTTATAGACCCTTTTATGAAAAAGCGTAATTAATATAGTATGCAAAGAAGATAGATACCTAGGTATATTTTTATACAAACCGTAAATGAATGAAGGAAAACAATCAAGCTGATTTACTTACCTACTACGTCCACAAAAAGGTTTCACGTGATTGAGGGACGGTCAGGCCATTTCAATGCTTGTCAGATGATAATAAATGAACAAACCAATAAAAGCTGAAACAGTAAACACGAACGTTTCATGGCGAATAAAATGTTTTAATGTACTTCGCCTTTATTGTGACTGAAACTCGTGAATTTTGCGTGCGTGTCGGAAATATAACTGAAAACGCTTGCGGCATACTTACACAATGAATTATTTTGGAAAAGGTACTCAGATTCAAAGTTAGAGACTCCGCAGACTACAGACTAACCAGTCTTCTGCTATTTAAAGGATGATAGTAGGCATACAATTAAGTTTGAAGGTACATAAGCATCGTAAGCGAATAATATTTTTAAGTGATCGTTATATTCATAGGCTATAAGTATATGTACGAGGGTCAAACTGAAAGTTCTTAGAAAATCAGAAACTGGTTACATTAGCCAGTTATTCGTTTTATTTTATGTTTTATTGTAGTGTTAGTACGTCGAACACAGCATTTGAGTCACCTCCGTTAAATCTTTTAATCATTTTACGGCACCAACCCACACTATGGAGTTTTTGAGCCTCAGTCAAATTATGAGGTATCCACCAGGCGCAAAGCTTCCTGATCGCTTAATGTTCGTGGAGGATTTTGTGCACTTGACTCATAACGATGCCTAAGCTTGTCCGAATCTGCTGATAGGTCACTCTTCTATCAGTCTCTATCATACGCCGCACAACACAGATGTTATCTTCAGTCGTCGCCGTAGAAGGCCGTCCCTCAGGTAAATCATCAGTGAGATTAGTGCGACCACGTTTAAAGTCATTAAACCAGTTGTAAACAGTCGCACGAGATGGGGCTTCATCGTGAAAGGCCAATCGTAGTCTATCATAACTTTCTTGTTGACTTAAATGACATCGAAAGTCATAAAAAATCATTGCACGAAAATGTTCTCTTGTTAAATTCATGTTGACGTGACACAGACAATTTTCAATTTGCCGCCAAATCGTAAAACAAATGACAAATGAATTAAATATATACTCAGTAATATTGGTAAAGAGTTCTATTTTCGAATTTTAGAATTATTTTTTTATTATATTGTTTATAAGTGGCCAGTTCTAAAAACTTTCAGTGTGACCCTCGTATGTGTGCTTTTTGTCATTCATCCAATAATCATCATACTGCTTAACAGCCCTGTCCAATTTATAGACCGACAAAAAATTGCCTTCAACTTCAAGTTCAACCTTGCTAAAAGACCCACTTACTTTGTTTTGCAGTAGGTAAGTACATATTGGTACCTACATACATCGATCTCAGTGGCGTGCACTTGGAGAGGCCTATGTCCAGCAGTGGACTGCGATAGGCTGATGATGATGATGATGATGATGAAGTACATATTATTTACATACAAAGCCTACACACGAACTTGTACAAAACATTGCTAAACTTAGTTGCAGCAGTGGCGCCCTCTTGAATAAATCTCACATATATTGTGTACGCCACTTCAGAGCGATGAAAGTGAAACTCGCGTTTGATTAATTGTTGTGACCATCAGCCGACAACTGCTGAAATGTTAATACCTAGGAGATGAAGTTTTTAACGTCATTTAACGTAACCGTAACAGCAGCTGCTGAAAATCAAAGACTGCAGTTTTGTAGTTCTTTTTGATTAATAAACTTTGTTGTAGTATAGCTACAAAGTTGTTCTAGACTTGTTTCTTAACTTGTAAGGAAAACGCGCCATTACGTAACGGTCCATGTCGATGTATGTAAGTTAAGTGCACATACCTACGTGCAGACGTGCCCGAAGTCTATTAGTTTAGGATCCTCAACTAGCTCGGTAAATATGAACAATCTAATTACTGCCGGCACCGCGGTCATAATGAGATACAGCTCCGCAGAGGAAGATCAAAATAATAAAATCACAGCAAGTTCACCGCTCGACCTACATTATAGCAAAAAAACTTTTTTACAAAAAAATTTAACCGACTTCCCAAAACACTAAAAAGCAAAAAAAAAACTATTTTTAGGTGCATCGGCCTAGAATTCGGTGTCTAATGGATGTTACTAAGTTAATTTTGCCACCGACTTCTAGGCCGATGCACCTAAAAATAGTTTTTTTTTTGCTTTTTAGTGTTTTGGGAAGTCGGATTAATTTTTTTGTAAAAAAGTTTTTTATTTAAAGCTTTTCAGTGATACGTATAGTTGTCACTATCCATACAAGTGGGAAGTTCTCATCAATACAAAGAATATAAGTCCAAATACGAGGTATTTTACATATTCAGTTGTCGAGTTCCCTCGACTTTCTCTGGTCTCCATCATCAGGTAAGCTTCAAACCTTCACTGTTGCAAAGGTCTTGTCAATACAAATAATTTAAGCCCAAACACGAGGTAGGTAGTTTACATATTCAGTTGTCGAGTTCCCTCGACCCTCTCTGGTTTCCATCATCAGATCAGCTCCAAATCTTCACTGTTGAATAGTGCTTTTAGGCGTACACCTGAGTATTAAGTTTTTACCCTATGTATGCCTACAACTTTCGAAGGTTGCCCTCGATTTCTCAGGGTTTCCATCATCAGATCCTGACCTGATGACTATGGGACCAACCGGCAGCTATTCCGAGTCGAACAAAAAAAGAATCACGTAAATCGGTCTATAATCCTCGGCGTAATCGATGTACATACATAGGGAAAAAAAAAAAAAAACATACCGGCCGAATTGATAACCTCCTCCTTTTTGGGAAGTCGGTTAAAAATATGAAAAGAAATTCTGGGTTTTCGACGTGAAAAGATTTTTTGAATGTTTTGTTAGCGTTGACTCTTTGTTTTAAAAATACCTTGATTAGGTATCTGGCGTTTTAACATTACAACTTTTAATGTTCATGTTTTATTCAAAATTATATAGGCTTCCTCGTTATTCCTGATAATATTCATAAGAAATTCTAACGGTATGTCAAAAGTCTATTGTCAACTTGATAAAGTTACTTTCAGAGAGTTATTTTATGACTTAATTAATATTAATTAGAGTTGAAGTTTAGTGTTGTGATATAGGTACTGTTGATAACACATAGTATCATAGAGATTTTCTGCGTGTCTGTTTATAACTCAATTCTATAAAACTGTTATAGTACCTAATCACAAGTCAGCTAATTAGAGAATAAAGAAATATTATATTTTTCGTTACTCGAGGTACTGCGTAGGTACTGCGAGACAAATTACACGACAGAGATTTTTTCTAATTAACTTTTATGCTATGTTTTTTATAATGAATGAGTAAGAACATATTTCTTTACAGAAAATGGCGTTTTTATTACTCTAGTAATGAAAGTGAAAATATTAAAATAAATAGTACATTTTGGCTTATTTCTTATTGTATTGCAAAGAAGTCGGACAATATGTCACACGAGTAAAATGACATTAATTTAGACTAGGTATTCAATCAGGTGATTATATAATGTGGAGCTGTCCTCCTCGATTACAGCACAAATAAGTGTGGTCTGTGTCTGTCGTGACGAGGGTACATGACTCACGCCGCGGGGGACGCGCATAGTTACGATACGTATTCATTGAGTAATAGAACGAAAGTGGTTTAACTTTGGTCAACGTGAAAGTTTATTTTTTCATCATTCTTTTACGTATTTGATGGATATTTTTAAGTACTTTAGCATATTTTTATGACCTCCTTAATTGTAAAACAATAGGTACCTAGCTGAATTATTCAAATAAACTTTAAAGTTTCAGCAGACCTATGAATATTGTAGTCCAAAATAATAAACCCAATGCTTTAATTACGAAAGTGTATCCAATAAATCAAATGTAACGTTCAGGCCTTTAGGAACATTTTCACAGCCCGCAGAGATCAGACCGCAAACTACCAGGAGCTCAGTAAATGGAGAGGTTTGTGCTGAGAGGTCATTAAATAACCGCATCAAAAACTCCAGCAGATATTACGTTACCTATCTAGCCTGTGTGTGTATATATATCACCTATTAGGCATAGTAATTTTTTTATAAGAGCTTAGGCTCAGTCAGTTACCGACATTAAGTTATTAAACGTATAAGTGTTTCTTTTCAGTTATTACAAGACTTTTCTGTGATAATTTATATCTACCTATATTGTTACTTTTTAAGTCATGGCATATTGTGTTAAAGTATTCGCGGATAGACTGGATGGGCCTGCACTGGATAGGTTTATCAAGCTGCATGTTTTACATGTAACTTGAGAACCCTTCCAGTGAATCAGGCGGTGTATTTTTTCTATTATTTTTATTTTATAGATTGTAATTATCTAACATAGGTTAAGTTGTTTTTGTGACTAACATTTTATGGGCCTTGGAGCCTGAATATAAAAGATTTTTATTTTATTTTATATTGTTCATTCTTTTTAAATATGATTTAGTAAATCCGCAAATCGCCCTCAGTAAAAATGCTATAAACAGTTAGGTACCTATTACCTATGTGTCTGAGTTCCATTGCGGTCTCGCAGCTGAACTATTCTTATTCAACTCGCGGCTCTCTATATCTCTGTTGTGTTCACAAGTTTGTGTTCTGCTTTAGTTAGTTACATTGTTTTATAGAGGTTGATGTAGTAAGAAGTATTTGCGGCATATCGTAATTTATTATTCTATTCAAAATCCGATAAGTACCATTAGGTTCATGTTTATAAACGAGATTACGTTAGTGACTATCTGAATTTTTGAATCATAGTTTTGACTACATCTTGTAGAATATATATTCTGTGTATTTTTACATTCTTGTTTTGGAAGGCGATAGACGTTAGACTATTTAAAGATAGATAAACAAACTTCAATACCTGAGAAATAGGATCTACCCACGTAGTGTTGCGTGGGTTGTTAGAATAACAATTTTCTTCTCAATAATATTGACCGTGAATATTGTGAAAGGATACCTAAAAGCATCACAAACCCTTTATATATTAACAGATAAATTAACTTTTTCATGATTCTAATTAAGATGTGAGGTATCTACCCAATGCCGGTCAGTCAAGAGAAAAACTATCGAATTCCGACCGTCGCTGAATTAACATCCCAATTACCGCGCTCTTTTTGTTCTCGATTAAAATCCACTCTCGCATTCAGCAGATAATCGTTTGCGACTCGATCCCTGTTCTCATCTCGCGCGGTGCACTCGATATTACTGTTGTGACATTCAGATTAGAGATCGCGAGCCGCAGTCTGTTTGTCTGTTGTCTCAACAGCTGTTTGTGGTTGTAAGCTCCTGAGTCGTGCAATTAATTTGATGTTCATTGAGTGAAACTAGATTGGCTTAACTCGGATGAATTATTGAAAGTAGTTTCTTTGCTACTAAGCAGTCAAATTGCAAAAAATATTCCATTCCAAGAAAATTGATCAAAAATATAATAAAAGAACTTGACTTCTAATTAAACCCAGAGGGACAACGGAAATAAAACCGAAGCAATCGAAGAATTGACGAATATTAATAAAGCGAATTGAAAATATGTAGCCCTGTGTCAATATGAGCCAGCCTGAGTTCTTGTTATTACAAAAAATAATTGAAAACGTACCGTCCATTACTGTATATTAAAACGAATTGGTTCGGATTATTTCAATACAGATCCGCACTGAGATAACGTATACCTATGTGATAGGTATGTGAATTATCACATTGGGTTTGGTATTTTAACATAAGAGTTTATTCCTCATGACTGCCGACAGCTACGTAGCCAGGCGTAGCTCGGCGTAGCGCTCGTAGTGCTCGTAGCAACGTGACGTAGGGATTCGTAGTACTTGAGCTAGCTACGTTGATCCAACGTCAGTGAGGCACTCGCGTCAGCAAGTGTTGTCTGCCATCGTGCTGTGTGTTCGCTGGTGATGACGTATGTTTGACTACGACTGAAAATTGGAAGTGAGAAAGTACCCACTTTGTTGAATAAGGAGATATTTTTCTTATGTCTCAATTTTTTACCGATTTTACAAAAAGAAGGGATTTCTTAGTTAAGATGTAGGTAGGTATCTATGTTTAAAAAAAAAAATTATATACTAGGTATAATTTATTTACTTCTTTCATGATCAATTTCGAGTTTTTTTTACCAAAAATACCTACTTGTGAGTGCCGCGAGAGCCATTATTATTTTCATTATTTTATCTCAAAAGACATTACGTATTCATCTTCCAAGACAATTTCTTTATAAGTAAGTAGCAGACATTTCACACACGTAAGCTTATCCAATCTATCATCCATTATATTGTGGTCAATAGTTTCTGGTGTTTAATTGCATTTTCTATCTTCAGTGAATTAGACAAATTGGATTTACCTAGGTATAGACTGGAATTAGTCGTCACGATCTAATAGGTGAATAGCGTATTTAGCGAGTTAGCAGTATGTGTACATGCTCAATGCATTCAAGACTGGTCGGATTGTAACTCGAGAGGTAATTAAACTCTATATATATACAACTATGTAGATATAACACGTTCATTAGTACGGATTATTGAAGTCGTGGTGGCCTAGTGGACAAAGAACCAACCTCTCGAGTATGAGGGCGCGGGTTCGATTCCAGGTCAGGCAAGTACCAATGCAACTTTTCTAAGTTTGTATGTACTTTCTAAGTATATCTTAGACACCAATGACTGTGTTTCGGATGGCACGTTAAACTGTAGGTCCCGGCTGTCATTGAACATCCTTGGCAGTCGTTACGGGTAGTCAGAAGCCAGTAAGTCTGACACCAGTCTAACCAAAGGGTATTGGGTTGCCCGGGAAACTGGGTTGAGGAGGTCAGGCAGGGCAGTCGCTCCTTGTAAAGCACTGGTACTCAGCTACATCCGGTTAGACTGGAAGCCGACCTCAACATAGTTTGGGAAAAAAAAGGCTCGGAAGATGATGATAGTACGGATTATTGTAATCCGCTTGACACCTGTCGTTAAACATACGAGAGTTCGGATTTATTTGATAATCATACTAATACCTATAGGAGGTCAGAGTGTTTTGATGATTATGGATTACTTAACAAATTGACACAACAAAGATTTGAGTCCACATGAAATCTTTTTCCAAAAACATAAAAGGAAACAAATTAAAAATGAAACCGTGCTGATTTTACGAGGTTGTTATTTTTTTGTTTTCTTCATGTTCTTATTATCCAGTAATCCGACAAAGGTCCAATGCTTGAAATTATCCCAGGATGTCGAAACCGTGAAATAACAAATTCATTAATAATGCATAATTGACTTGAACCCGAGAAGGGTCACATCCGGAACAAATAGCTAATAAGGAATATTGCAGATTACCATTCGCCTTTGAATGAGTTTGTGTAAGTTTGTACTTTATAGCAAGTAGTTCAAACTTCCAGCGTAATGAAGGTTTCAATGTCAGGGTGAACGATCTTTGTGAATACAATTTGGACGAATTTATGTTGAGACATGACGCACACACACATATCAATGCTATCGCGGTCCTTTCGGCCTAGCCACTTTTATGCTTAGATCTTGCTTTGCTGGTGAATGCAAAGCCCTTGATATTTAACTTATTAATATGAAGAAAAGGAAGTATCATCTATTTGCGGTGAAGTTAAATTGCGATTAAAAATAAATGTAGTGTCCACGATACTATGTACCTACGTATGTACCATTTCTATTTCGTTTCGTTACCTACGATTGTACCTACCTACTAGAAACTCCTGAAAACACAAACATAGGTCTGCATTATTCCATCACAAGACATAACCAAGACTGATACATATTTGAAATGAATAACATTTATATCGGCGCACCCTCGTCACGCAAAGAGCTGTTTATCTCCAAGCATGGGCGTAGCCACATTGGGGCAAGCTGGGGCACTTGCCCCACCCTGGGCCCTGGCTCTGAGCTATAAGGTGTCTGATTAAACAATGTTTTTTTTTAGTAACTTTAACAAACAACATCAACAATCATACTATCCGTAAGTTATTGCACAAAAAAATTGTCGACTTTGAAAAGAGCGCGATCAAAACAAAATGCACGCTCAAGTTCCCGAACGTTAGCGGTGCGCGCGTCATTTGAAAGCGAGCCGTATTCCCTAAAATAATAGGTGCTATGTGGCTATGTGGCGTAGCGAGTCGAGCTGTCCATCTAATCCAAAAAATAAAGCATTGAAGCAGATGGAAATGGTACATGTGATCAAAATTTCGGAAATGCAATTTTATCCTAGTGTAAAAACCGCGCTCGTTATTTTGCTTGCCCAGCCATGTACGACCTTTACAATAGAACGATCTTTTAGCACAGTGGTTCTTAACCGGTGGTCCGCGGACCACTGGCGGTCCCTGGAAGCATTCCGAGTGGTCCGCGAAGCTTATCTGCGCGACAATTAAAATTTCGCGCTCGCTTCGCTAGCGTATTCAGAAACTATATAATTTTTGTATTCGTCAAGAAACAAAAAGTTAAGTACGTTTGAGCTAAATTTTACGTAATATTTGGTTTAAGTTCGATAAAAATTTCACGCTCGCTTCGCTAGCGTATTCGGAAACTATATAATTTTTGTATTCGTCAAGAAACAAAAAGTTAAGTACGTTTGAGCTAAATTTTACGTAATATTTGGTTTAAGTTCGATAAAAATTTCACGCTCGCATCGCTCGCGTATTCAGAAACTGTATGCCTTTATCTTTGCATTTGTCAACAAACAAAAAGTTAAGTACGTTTGGGCTAAATTTTACGTAATATGTATTTGGTTTAAGTCCGATAAAAATTTCGCGCTCGCTTCGCTCGCGTATTTGGAAACTACATGGGCAAGTTTTTCTTTCTTTGCATTTGCTTATCTAAACAACTGCCGACATGTGTTTAGCTTCGAGTAGTACTGTACCAAAAATTCTGAAATTGGTAAAGAGAATGCAGTCACAAAAATCTCATTAAATTAAAATCTGTAACTTTTAGTTTTTTTTAAGAAATGAGTGCTATTTATAAAGTATGCTTGTGTTCTTTCACCGAGTATTCATAAATAGAACTATAAAATCTGTCCTGTGTGTGATTGTTTATTTTCTGTACCTGAAAATATAAACCTCTCAAATTAAGAGATTAACAATTTTGAAATTAACGGCTCAAGATACAAAAAATCGGAGGGCCCCCGCCCTCCCCCGGGGGATAGGTTGACTGCTGCGGCAGCAGGCTCCAGGCAGGGCCAGCAGTGCTGCCCCACCCTGAGCCCAAAGCTGGCTACGCCCATGTCTCCAAGTTGTGTACATATGTGTGTGTGTGTGTGACAATTCGCCAGAGAAGATCGCTGCGCGCCTTGACGACCCGTTACTCGTTAATCAACTCTCCAACTCCTCCTACGTATCTAACTCCTCATTTTCAATACCGTTGCTCCGGTCATTCCAAAAATCTCCGTTCTTCTCAAAACCTTCTTCTTCACTGTCCTTCTCATACTTCTGATACTATCCATTCTTCTTTTCATATTAAGTCTATCCTTTTGTGGAATGCGCTGCCCTTAGAAATCAGGAAGTCCACCAGTAAGCAATCATTTAAAAGTGCCGTGCGGAAGTTTCTGCTTAATAAATTGATAGAAGAATCACCATTATGATAATCATTGGAATATTATATGCTAGTATATGTATTATATAGATATATGTTTATATATATGTATATATATTATTATATATATATTTTTTAAATCTTTTGTATGTTATATATTTGTAATAATATTTATGTACTTACGTCTATTTTAGTATTCTATTAAAATGTTAATCTCTAGTTGTCTTATACATGTCTTTCTAAGTAAGTAATGCACCGTAATCACCTTAAGGTTGACTGGAGAGAATGCCCATGGCATTAAGTCCGCCTTTGTAATTGTATGATTGCATAAAGTTAAATAAATAAATAAATGACAAAGCGATGCAGAACATCTTCAGTGATTTGGAAAACAGAAAAATATTTCAGTGCATACTGAAAATAGATAAGCTTTTTACAGCTCATCGGTAGGTATTCACCGAAAACGATGGCTTTGCAATGTTTACTTTTTCTAGTCGTTTTGGGTAAATATGTCCACTAGTAAGTATAATATGTCCAAAAGGCTTCCCCAAGGTTCAATTGCCCAGATGTAACTTTGTCTCATTATTTCTGAATTTCACTGGCTTTGTCATGAGAGTTGGTTTAGTAATACCTATTGATATCAAACTTATTATTATAGTACCCGATGATCTCAACTGCCTTACCATCCTGCAACATACTTTTTTTTATCTAATTTTTACTAGATAGTAGGTAAAGCATATAATGTATTACTCACCGTCTTTGGTTCTTATATATTATTCTGACTATCCATCATGACACCTGTATCATCAACAACAGCTATGTGCAGACGTCACGCTCCGCTACCTCGTTCAAAGTCAACTACGTATACATATAATACTATCTACATATTTACGTGAAACATCACTGGGGAATAGATAGGTACGCATTTAGAAACGTTACCAGTAAAAACAGCATAAATAACAAAAGCCGATTAGTGAATTCTCACAATATATCACACGATTGAAATTCTACCCGCGTCACGTGCGCACCTATGTTTACACAACTTCAGCACGCGACTGTACACACGCACGCGTGTATATGTGTGTACATGTATGTGTGTGCACACAGATTAGGTACACAGAATTATCTGTATATAGCTCGTGTATTACAGACCTCTGTAAAATAAACGTTAAGGTGATTTTAAATTTCGTTTGTATCATAAGGTTTTCATCAGAATTTCCAAACGTGTTAATGACTAAGAATTAAATGAAATTGTATTTTTTTTTATAATACAACGAATATCCTACAAAAGCTTGCGATACATAAAATATTCAGCGGTTCCTGTATAAACAATGCAATAAGACCAAGTGAAGTCGATATTCAAAGCCGTGAAATAACAGAACGAGACAGGTAAACCTGCTCCATCGTGTTCCGGACTCAAGCTTTTGTTTACAAATAGTTTGTGAAGCTGTAAGTTATGGTAATCATTTCTGGTTTTGCTATGCCAATGTGAACTATTCTACAAATAGGCCATTAAGATATGAATGTAAGTAGTTCCCTCGGGAGGCTCGGCTAGTGAAACCACATGAATCAATTAATTTATTAAATCTGTGTGGCCTCCAAAAAGCAACACTTCACTATCAATCACGGCGATTGCTTCTGTAGAATGCTCAATATTATCGGTAGTGTATGTTAATAGCGTGACGTCACAACTCGCGCTCACAGCTGCTGGTTGCTGCGGATTTCAGCTTTCGAGTACAAATTCAATTAGTCTAAATGTCAAGTATGAAATAGACTATAATTGAGTATGCCGCCGTGTGATTTCTAGCAAGTGTTTGCAGATTTTGTGATCTCGTTTAGAGCTTGCCAGCTGACAATTACTAATATGTCTATAAATCTAAAAGTAAACTGTTTTACTGCAAGATACACAGGAAAAAAATAAACCAAGCTCTTCCTTTATTATGATTTCAAGCAAATCGAAAAGGCAACACCATTATTGTCTCATTGCAGTCGCGGCACAGTCGACGATCTCGTTACGCAGAACAACTACAGTAATGTGACACATTTATTAACTCCTCAGGCAGTGAGCTGTTCATCGCTACAGTTTCCCTTTATAATAAAAATGTAACAGTATTTCTCGTAAACGACACGTAATTTTTAAGGAATAAATGTTATGTCTTTATGTTTATTTCAAACTAGGCTTTACCTATTAAGTCCTTATCGTGTCGATGCGGCTGCGGTATGTTTTTTAAAGCAATGTACTGAATGCAGCAGCAGTTCTAACAGTGTGTGTCGAATGACGAACATACTCCAGTCTCCAGCATGTTATGTATTCCTCTTGTCTCGCACTCAGCTGACACAGTTCCTTAACATTGATATTCCGTACCTTTTGCCAATCTCAAATACAGATCTTGTGCTAGTACCTATACCTATTTTTTAGCTTTTCGGACTAAAGATGTTTGTGAATGAAAAAATCGAGGAAAAAACGACCAGCAATAAACCCTTGTAACCTTTTGATTACCCTTTTATCAACATTCCAAGGCAGTTCCCAAAATAGAAAGCTCCAGACACAAAGAATTTGATGTGGAAACTTGAGAACATTTGTGTCAGGGACAAATAAACTTGAGACTTTTCAGAAATCTGTTTACACGACAGAACGCACCATCAGCAGCTGTATTTCTGCGGATTTGTTCACAAAGTTGATAAAATAAAACTTTGAAGTAAATTGTACTGCAGGGACTGAGCAAGTTGTTTCTCTGTTTGCATAATTTGAAACTTGCGTATATTCTCTAAAACACACAAACATTTGGAAATGGAGTTAGTTTAAAGCATGTTGTATGTTGCGGTACTATGTATCTGAGTATGTAAATAAATTAGGTTTCACAATTTGTATCAAAACCGTGCAAGAGTGCACCACGGAAATAGTTATATTCTTATTTAACTAGTTATCTTTCAAAAAGACAGAACCTCCTCAGCATAAATGGTGCAGTTTGAATAACTAGGACTTGGTGGATTCAAATCCTCCTAAATTGTAGCTGAAGTGAGAAGATAAAGGTTTGCCGCAGAATGTCGTGACGGCGCGCAATAAATAACGTGTCTTCATGAAACTTGCAAACAAATGTGGGAAAACCCTGAAATGTATGGGGGAGTCACTGGGTACGTATTTAGAGTAAATTACATTGCCAGCGTTTTAAAATTTAAATTGTCTCTCAAGGTAATCAACAGTTCAAATGGTTTTAGGTCTAGGTCATCATCCTCCGAGCCTTTTTCCCAACTATGTTGGGGTCGGCTTCCAGACTGATCGGTTTTAACCTATTGGTCGGTAATAACCTTATGGTAAAGATAACAATAATTACTAAGCGATATTATTCTCGTACCTAGCACATGACTCATTCAATTATTTAAATATTCGTTCAGGTGAAAGCCTCCTCAATATCATGTAAATGACACGATATCCGCGGCGCGGTGCCGGAGCGTGCTCGCGTGACGTCACACGTCGCTCAGCTGTACAATAAGACGTGACGAGAGAGAGCGGGTGAAATAAGAACTGGAACAAGATATTAAGTGTTTTACAAGAAACAGTCAGTTGATTCAGTTTATTTGAAGGATTACCTATTTATACTTTATATTACCTAAGTATCGATCGTTCGTATGTTGACATTCCTGCTACATGTAAATAACGTTTTAGAGCTTCCCATACCTACTCGAAT
This sequence comes from Helicoverpa zea x Helicoverpa armigera, assembly GCA_033682625.1. Classification (NCBI taxonomy): domain Eukaryota; kingdom Metazoa; phylum Arthropoda; class Insecta; order Lepidoptera; family Noctuidae; genus Helicoverpa; species Helicoverpa zea x Helicoverpa armigera. Next base: position 3,229,014 of record JAWIIS010000050.1, read on the forward strand.
CTGCCTTTGAACGCCCATACTACGAGGACTTCAAAGCATCAAAGAGTATTTCTAACGTTGGTTTTCCTTGATACGGGAAATGTGAAATCATAAACATGTTGAAAGCTGTGAGGCGCTATATCTGTCAGTTGCACGCGTGTTCATATCTTCGGCGATGAGTGAACATGTTGATGAGACGCGACTACTACACGAGACTATATGCAATTATTCTCTTAAACATTTTATAGTTATTATTGCTGTTGATAAATGATCAAATAATTTACATTAGGTTAGGTCATCATCAAACCGTATCAGACACATCTACATACCGTAAGCATTTTGTGCATTTACGGTTTGTTATTTGTATCTATTACCTAAAAACAAAACTTCCACCCATGGTAAAAAAAATCGCGGAAAAATAAATTAAAAAACAGACATGCAAGGAAAAACCTCCCGCGCCTCATCGAGACCATCACCCACGCGGACTAGCTCGCTAGTTTCTTAATCTAAAATAATAAAATAATGAACATACCAGAGGCAGCATTAGCTTAGACTTACACTATCCAAACTAGTGCCGCCTTTAACAGCCTGTCTAGGAAATATCGACCTTATGCACTTCAAATTTAGAATTCCTTTCGCATCAAAAGGAACAGAACTTATGTCTTTCTTGAAAATCGCTTTAAATATCTATTCATCTCTGTCTTATTTATATATCTATCCCGTTCATTTCGTGCGTGACGTCATTGACGTGTCATTTGTTTCATTAAACATTTGTTCACTCTTTCTTACATAATCAAGCTATCTCTTTCATTTCGTGCATGACGTCATTGGCGTGTGTTTTGTTTCGATTTAAACATTTGATTAGTACCATGTTTTGCAAAAATATCTAAACATTCTGAGTCTGTCAAATTTTAAAATATTTTTGAAAAAAGCGGCATATTTTATTATTCATTTTTATTTACTAAATATTTAACAAATATTATTTTAATTCCAGGAAGTACTTATAGCGTCAAATCAGTAAAATGTCTTTCAATAAATTTTGAAATTGGAACGCCAGCTCGAATTTTGAATGTCGAATATTGTAATCGTTCAGCATGAGGTCAATGACCAGTTTTGAGTTTGGGTTTATAAGTTAGAATATTTGCAAGCTTTCCTAATATTTTTTAATGTTAAGGTATACTTACAATTATATATAGCTAAGTATTTTGTTATGATTTCCTAGAATCTTAATTCCAAGAATAAATAGGTAAAATAAAATATTTTTTCTCCGTGATTTTACATTGTTGTGAAATTTATTACGTAAGAATATTTTTAAATCTTGTTTTCATAAGTATCAAAGGTAACAATCAAAATTGAAGGTAAGTAGTACAATCCTTGTTATAGAGGAGTTAGTATTGTTATTATATTCGCAAAAATACAAAACTTACATTCTCACTGCGAAATAAAATTGTATTCAGATATACCTAAGTAGCCTTGTTATAAAACCTCGAGGAGAATTTCAATATAACATAGCAGGGCGCGCGTCGGATTGATTTAACTCGTCCACAACGGTAGCCTTTGTTACCAGATAACTGAATTCTAAGATACCTACGATGAAATTCCCACTTACATTCCTACGGTTTTCTTATTTGTGGAAAAATAAATCAAAAGAAATTCTATTGTTCCAATTTTTCTTCGATTTCAGCTTGGAATACGATACCAAAATACAAATTCTTCTCGTACGTACGATACCGTCGTAGAAAAAAGTTAAATAAAATACACTTTAATATTGTATAGTTATTCTCAGCGTGTCGCATGAGGCTGAACAGGATGCGTCACAATGAACATCCGCCTGCAGGGTACTGCGGTGAGCTTTTCTGACAAACACAAAAGAAAACCCTGCACATTCTGGCAAAAAGCCGCTTCAAAATAAGTATTTCCTAGCGTTACATACGCCTATACCATTAGGTATATTTCTTTACGTTAATAAACCTGATGAATACGCCTGCGGCAAGCTACGTCACATATTTTTCATACTTATCTGGGGTTGGTAAGTATACCTAAGTTGCGAATAATGTATGAGCTTTTACTCAATGCTGCATTAGCTGTAATAAGTTCTCCAAAATATCACCAACAGGTAGGTAACTCGGATGCAATAAGCAGTAATTAGCGTGACATATGTATGTATGCGCAGACGTGCGATGTACGTCGCACGCGCCGTTGTCTCTGTGTGCGTGCAGAAGCGTGTCAGGTGTTATGAGATACGGCTGACTGGAGCACTAATATTGTTAGCAATATAAATCAAGAAACAAACATTTGCAACTGTGGTAGAAAGGTAGTTTATTTAATATGTAATAAAAACTGATTAACAAATTGCAATATAGCAGTGTTTTCATAAGCAGATAAACCAGAGCTGTAGGTAGGTACCTAATTACAGCACCAATACGAAGCCCATGAGGTTCAAATTGTATTCTGTATGTAATTACAAATAACGAACAATATCGTGACCAAAAGATTAATTAAACAGCTGGCCACCTGTAATGAAGCCTCTAATGGCATATTTTTGCTGAATAGAATTCCTGGTAATTATTAACTAACGTAATTTAATTAACATCGTATTTATATTAATACACGGTTATGTTGGTAATTAATAACAGACTAGAATACCTTTTACAGTAATGAATACTAAATGTATCTTACAGATAGGTTTACAGATTTGAATATAAAATATATTCTTACCTAAAGGTTTGATCAAGAAACTGTAAATGTAAATTCATAAATTGTTCACGAAATATTTATTTATAATATCTCAATAGAACTTCGTCAGCTATTGTGAATAGGTACCTACTACATCCCTAGTCGTTAGTGTTTAGTACTCCTTATGATAACGCTGTAGAAACATATAATGTACCTATTTACATAGTGGTCTGAGCTCACCGCACGCGCTCTCTTAGCGTTGTGTCGGCTATCTCGACGAACACTGAATATATTGTACACGAGAACGTGCAGTAATATGTAGGTACACGGAATTTATAACTACTGACGATATTCTGGTAAAGGACCTTGATGAGCTAAATATTATACCTAGAGATGGACCGACGTTAATAAAATCAGCATTCATAGTGTTAGGTACCTATAGCATTTTCCGATATTTACGAAATCACTGAAAAGCATTTCCTCTTTAACGTTTCAATGACATGAATGACAATAACACTCTAGAAGTCAATGTCTGTGGTGCTCATTTTGCCACCGACTTTTGAGAGATGATAATTCTTTTTTGTTATTTTTCTTATCCTCGTAGCTTATGGATGAAGTAGGTAAAATGATGTATTGGACGACGCATGCGCTTCCGTGGTGTAAATATATCTGAGTCACGGCGATCTGTCTTGTTTGGCAGACAACACGAGGCTCTCACTTATACTGCTGCGAGAATTGTAATTAATGTTCTTCTACTACATAACCACATAAGAAAATAGGCACTACAATGAATAATAAAATATGAATGTAAAAACTAATTATTCGGTGACTATTTTTATAATTATTGACATGTAAACCTAGAAATTCAGTACCTATTTATTATTGGCACAGAAATGGTGAATTTAATGAAGTATAATGATGATATGATAAATAGTTCTATTTGCACTGATTGAGCTTTCAATTAATTTTGATTTTAGCAATTGACTGGGTTAATTATTAAATGAATACTAAATTCGAATATGTAATTTCAATTTATATTTAAACTCAAATATTTCTAAATAGTGTGTACTCAAATCATTTTCTGTTACTATACAGCAGGGTTAAATTATACTGGTATCCATTGCGCTTTTAACTCTCAGTGATACAATGAGAAGCTTTAACACCACGTAATTTATATTTTTTTAGGTAATGCGTCCCGCGAAAGATAGGTAGACTGGAACTAATTGAAAACTCACAAGCTAAGTTTTCATTGATAATAGCAAAATTGTATCGTACCTACTTGGTAATGACACAATTTACATAGCTATTTGCTTTATAATCCTTGTCTACATGCTGCGGTCGGAATACAGTCAGTTGTCAATTAGATAATGCTAATAAAACCTATTGTATTTTAATTTACCACTATTCAAGGATAATTTTTGAAAGCATAAAAGGATATAATGCTAAGTTATCAATGTACGATTGCCGATAACTGTGGCGTATTTTCTATTTCAACTGTTTGAAACAATGCTTCAAATATTAGCTTTGTGTACGCTAATGAGATCATACTTCATGCGATTACCAGTAACGCCACAAAGCACTAAATTAGTACAATCAGCGGCTGCAGCGCTGCGTAACATCGCTTGAAGCGACTCAGCAAACAATACGCTATGCGCTGCACGTGGCACTACTTTGAAAATGTTCCACCATACGTCGACGGTGTTAAACTGATAGTAATCAAGACTTTACTGAACTGAGTATTACAATTCCATTAATTGCACCATGTCTGTGGTTTTTCCTTTAACATGTTTTTCAGAATCGGTAAGTAGTTCGAGGCGCTCTAACAACTTAGTTTCTGTAATTAGTTCGTCGAGTGTGAAGTTGAGTAAGATGTGAACTTGTGAGGGAATCACAACATGAGTCAAAGTTATACTTAAGCAAAACACTTGAGTCGTAAGCCGATTTATATGCCAAACCCACAGGCGATTTTACGTGCAGAATTTTCTCAATTGATTTAGTTCCACTGAATCTTAGCAATTTAATTATTTTGGGAAAGACTTTAGAATTTCGTTGTTTGATTTTATCGGTTAGACTGATTTCCCGCCGGGATAACAAGATCTTTAGATAAGAACCGATATCATGTAAACATTTTGTTATATCATTAGGTAGAGCAACGAAAGTTATGTAAGGTGGGTGACCCAAATAAAGCCTATGTCCTAATAAAGCCTAGTTTTTAAATTTCCCGCGTTATGATTTCAAATGGCCGCCAATGTCTGTAATAGTGTGCGTGCACATTAACCAACGCACACAAGCACAGCCAGCGGCCCATGCCGCGAACGTGTTGCAACCTGCAGTCGACAACAACTACGACGCGGAGCGCACGCCTGTTTTTATAAAATTCTGGCGGAGTAAACAGTAAGTATTTTTACTTTTATTCGTATACGGTGTGCTGTGTTTTGTCTATAGGATAATTATACGTTTAGCTATCTCCTCACATAAGTAAAAAAGCTGTAATTTCGGTGTATTCCATATAATTCTGTTTGTTTTTACCCATGTGCTTTGTCCTAATAAGGCCTATTAAAAAAATGTACAGGCCTTATAAAGGCACAGGTACAGGCTTTATTAGGACAATGTTTTATATCAGTTCGGAAAGTATCACAGTAAAATAGTAGACCCTTGTTTTCAGTAACATCATGGAAAACAGATCACCAGCTTCCTCCACGAGCAAAAAAAGGGCTCAATGGACTTCGGAACAGATGGAAAACGCTGTTAAAATGGTACAAAGGGGTATACTATCAACATATGCTGGTGCAGCCAGATACAACATCCCAAGAAGAACCCTACGCAACCATCTAGCGAGTGGTTCGACTTCACGAAAGCTGGGTCGATCGGCTATATTGACGCCAGAACAAGAAGCTGGACTTGTCAGAAGAATTATACGTTTAGCTGATGTTGGAGTGCCGATGACCTCAAAGATGTTGCGCGTACAGGCTTTTTCATTTTGTAAAATTAAGAAGATTCCAAATACTTTCAAAGATTCCAAAAATGCTGCTGGGAAGAAATGGTTGAGGTTATTTCTCAAACGACACCCTGAATTGGCACGTCGCAAAGCACAGATGATGAATCCAGCTCGCGCTCAAAAATTAAATAAAGATATTGTTAGCGATCACTTTTCCAAGTACAAAAGCGTGCTGGATAGGCTTGGAATTGAACATAAACCTGAAAGCATTTATAACGTCGATGAAAAAAATTGTCGCATATCTTTGCACCATCAGCAGGAAGTTTTGACAGCCAAAGGGCGAAAGAGAGTCCATCAAATAGCGAATGAGCATGCCGAAAGTGTGACAGTGGTAGGCTGCGGAAATGCTATAGGATCAGCTATTCCGCCAATGATTCTGTTCAAAGGCAAGAGACTAAAGCCAGAATTCCAAGATAATTTACCTCCAGGCTCTCTGGTGAAGATGACGCCAAAAGGCAGTATGACGACAGAAACTTTCATAGATTTCATTAATCATTTGAATAAATACAGAACCTCAGGGCCATGTCTCCTCATATTTGACGGTGCAAAATGCCACCTTGACTTTACTATTGTCGAGGAAGCAGAGAAATGTGGCATTACTTTGTATTGTCTGCCTTCTAATACCACACATGAGTTACAGCCCATGGATAAATCTGTTTATCGTTCTTTTGAGCACCATTGGGACCAAGAGTTGATTAAATACGTCAGTCAGCATCCCGAACGAACCCTTAACAAGACAAGCTTCAATGTCATTCTCTCGCAAGTATGGCCGAAATGTATGACTATTAACAATATCTCAAATGGGTTTCGCGCTACAGGGTTGTATCCATATAATCCAGATGCTATTCCTGAAGAGGCGTTTGCGCCCTCTGCGCTGTCGGAACTTCCAAACCCTACAAACATTGAGAATATTGCTGATGAATCGGAGGCACAAGAGATCTCAACTGCAAATGTGGAAGATTCAGATGGGTCAAGCACAGATACTGAGAATTTACCACTGTCCTTGCTCTCAAAAAACCATCCAAATGCTGTAACTCCAAATAAGATTGACAATCCATCAACCACATGTGAGATTCATGAATTTTTACCAACTCCTAAGTTTAAAGTTAAATCGACCGCTCCGCGCAAGAAGTCTCTGAATTACAGGGCTCAAGAGGTAACAAAAGATTTGTTTGGTGACAGTGCTACCAATCCCACATCACAGGTTACTGTACCATCGTCAAGAGTAGATAATGTTCCTGGAACTTCTTCCATGATAGGAAAAGAAACAAAGACACCAAAGTCAGAGTCAGTTACTGGCTGTACATCTGCACAACCTGGAGTTGCGGCAAAGCAAAAGCGAACCTCAGTAAAATCGCGTCACGATAGTAACCCTTCTTGGTACTGCCCAGCTTGTAAAGAAGATCGAGTTGATGATATGCGACAATGTCTTTCTTGTGGCGTTTGGTATCATGAGCTATGCGTTGGACTCACACCCACTGATAAAATATTTTACTGTTCAGGAGATTGTTTAAAAAAAAAGATGAAAAAGGCTGATTAATATACTACATTTACATAATAAGAAACTCATTAAGTCTGATCTAAAATGACCAAAAGTAATTAATATGATCTCATTAGATTTAATATAAGTATTGATAACGTTTTGCGTTAATTAAAAAGTTAAGTGCTTATTTGCTTTAATTATGGCTTTATTAAGACACGGGGTTCCCAATAAGGCCAAATTGACATTTTAGTTATTTGTGTTCACAAAAGTTAGATTTTTGTTTCTTAAGTAATTTTGTTTCATTTATTACAAAGTTTAATAAATAAATATAAGTATTTCAAATTACCAGTGCATTTTTATTATAAACCTGCTCGTAAAGTAATAAAAAAAATAAGGTAGGCCTTATTTGGTGATCTTACCTTAGGTTTTATTTGAGTACACTTTTATAAAAGCTTGAGTTAATTCAATAATGCTCCTTTAAATAATGACCCACAGAGGTAGGCGCCGTTACCTATAGGTACCTAGCATAACATTCGCAACAACAACTAAGTGCAAAATAGAATTCATTACAAAACATTCAAAACTTTTACGCTTAAACAAGTTGTGAACACATCTCCAGTGTACGTAGCTCTCGCGTGCTGAAACTGTCCCCCGCACTAACCGACTGCGCAGAGTTGTTATTGCCACTTGTGAGCACAGCAATGTGGTATATTGCTGTGTGACGTCACACGCCCCGTGTCTCACACACTGCGAGGAGACGGTATTATCAGCTCTTTCCAAATAGGTCCCTGTGTTTGTATTGTATACTTGAGATGCTGATTGGTGTCTATCTTAATATGAAATGTTTGTCCTGAGACAAAGAGGTTTATGTAAAGTATGGAAATGAGACACATTCGCTGAAGGAAATTATGTTTGCAGTGATTTATGTTGGAATATTATTTGTTCTATGAACTACTCTTTGATGTATCTACTCGAAGGTTGACATCTTCATGCAAATCGTGGATGTCTTGGAATTTATATGTATGGAGTAACATTTCTGTCAATCATTGTCTATATTTTCGAGAGTGACACACGCTTCCGTAACTACATATAATATTTCAGTTCATATTTTTCATGTAAGTACCTAGTCAACGAGGTCCAAAGTAAAAAATAAAACTCATCAACATCGAGTTCAAAATGTTGAAAGATAGATGCGAGATATGTGACCAGTTGAATTGATTACACCACACCGCAACACAGCATTGATTTTATCACGTTTATCAGGAACAGAGGTAAGAGGTGGTATATTTTCCTCATCTTAACCGCAGAACTAACTTTTAGGTATAGGTACTGAAGTTCCGGATTTAATCAGTGGATACTAGCCACAAAGTCTGATAGTAAACCGAAACTGCCACAACATTTCATGCGCCATGAATCACTCCCGTATTTAACGAGTTCCCGCAACTTGTAGACAATTAGCCGAACCGGAGATTAAACACAAGCTTGACCACGCGGACGAACCTTTATTAATACCTACTGCAAATGAATCTATAATTAATTAGACCTTTCCTAACTGACCGTTTGGGAAAATTACAAACTATTTTCACTCTTGCTATGATGTTATTAGAAGAACGAAAAGCTGTAGGTACCTAATATTGGCTAATTATAAGCAAGTGATCGAATCCGAAACGAGGAGATCCGTAGACGAACCAAAGTGACCGATATAGCCCACCGGATTAGCAAGTTGAAGTGGCAATGGGCAGGCCATATTGCTCGCAGAGCAGATGGCAGATGGGGCCGAAAAGTGCTGGAGTGGAGACCACGGACTAGCAAGCGCAGCGTAGAACGTCCACTAACAAGGTGGAAAGACGACCTTATAAAGGTCGCCGGAAGACGCTGGATGCAGGTCGCTTCCAACAGGTATCTGTGGAGATCAAATGGGGAGGCCTATGTTCAGCAGTGGACGTCCTATGGCTGAGATGATGATGATGATAAGCAAGTATTACTTAAGTCGTACTTCTGGTATCAGCAACATTTGTTTTCACTTCACTTCTAGGAATTCTATAACCGTACATCATTTGTTTTGTCTCGGTTCTATAGTTAGACTACAACATGTTTTGTTCAGTTTCTATGTAGTTCTGTCTGTACAGCTGTGTCAGCTGGGTTCAGTTCTCGCGACTACACTAGTTGTAGCGAACTGTTTGTTCACCGCAACACATACTTAGTGATTATGTTATTAATATATTATGTAACTAAACCTCATTATGACACTGTGTACACTTAATTAGATAAATCATGTGTGGTGTTACAGTGACTAAACAATGTTAGCAATAATGTTAATATAAAAGATGCGTGTGTTCCTAATCTGATGATAAAAACCGAAACACGATTAGGTAATATTTTAGTTGTTGGCTTTTAAAGTTCAGAATATTAGATACTGTTTATTTAAAACGTTAATTTTTATCAGCAAAATGGTGAATTAAATAATTTATTGTATTTTATGTAGCCGACCGCTCTCTATATTAAATTAATTGTGGTTTATTAATTGGCGGTGATGGTGTAGAGTGCTTCATTAAGTAGTAACTGTGCAGTTGTGTTCAGCGGTTTCACTCGTTCATTAAAAAAAAAAATTCACAATACGTACATAAGACATCGTCCCTCAATAAAATGCGGATTGCTGTTTGACCGAGCAAAGTGACCGTGACCGGGCCTTTGTCCAGCAGTGGACGATTATCAACTGAGAATACGTAATCATACGGAACTGTATATTATGTAAATCAAGGGGACATTAAACTGAACCTTAGCTACTTAATGGAAATTATTCAAATAAGGGTCGATCCTGCTCTATTAAATTAGGCAATTGTGCGCGATACGCGACAGATGTGGAAACAATTTGATATTCTCTTTATTAAAAAGGAATTTAAAACAATTGGTCGACAACACCCTCATTCTTTGTGAAGAGCTGCGGACAATGTGCGGTACTTAGCGGTTGCAGTGGTTTGCAAAATTCAGTATCCAAAAAGCCATTTTCGGTAAAATTTAAATGGAAAAGTTTTTGGGAAAGTCATTTATAAACCCTGTGGTAAACGGGTTTCGGCGTTAACCGCTTTATCCATTACTTTTAGATTTTTCAACTACGTTATATGTTTGTTTTTTTTTGTGTGCTTATATAGGTAACCATTATTAATTAAAACGGCCTCTATACTGACAATAACCGTTGCATATGTCAATAAAAATACATATTGTGCATTTAACACTTTTGTTGCTCAAAATCATTGTGCAATTTATTTGACTAGTAGAATGCGCTTTATACATAGTTTACAGTATTTCAGCTAAATATACGTACACTTGATTCAATCAGATGTAATTACGTAGATCGTAATACAGTTATTGTCTTCCCTTTGATTAGACAATCACTGCTCAAACTGATTGTATATTGTTTAACCAATTATACACTGTAATAGGTTCCTGAATTAATTGAATTAATCGTTTCTTGATTCGGTATTAAAGATTAATTGCTGGTGTTTGTGGCTTCGGTAGGTTTTGGTGCCCATAATAATATACCTACTTAATGCTGTGACGAATACGATTAATGATAGATTACCCATAAACAATCGTGACTTTTCTATATTTAAGATGTCAAATGATAATAATTCTCTAGTTCATTGGCTTTTCTCTGGGTTTGTTTTATGTACCTATAATATGTGATCGAAGTACTGTACCTATTACATGTGTGGTAAACTTAAACCTACTATAAATAAGCAATTAGATCAAATTGAACCTTACATTTGTGCAAAATAATAGCGTTTAATGGTTTGTATAAATTATATATGAATGTTTGTTAAGTATTTAATTGATGTTAGTAGGCACGTTTGCGCAAATAGAACCTCATTATGGTAATGAGATATTGTTTATTTAACGCAAACCACACCGCCATATTAAACTTTAAAATGTGTTATATTTAAAGATTTTGTAATTAAGTACTTACCTATTTTTACTATGTCGCAAAATGTTGAGTAAAGGTTTATGTAAAACTGGGAACAACTTTGCGCACAAGAATAAATGGTAGTCTAGGTATTGTTATTCTAATCTACGTGTGAGTTACAAGACTGCCAAGTTTTATCGAAATACGCCCAGCCGTTTGCGCGTGCTCGTAGCTCATATAGGTAAGAATCTTTATCAAGGTGCTTAAGTATGAAAAGTGTCCAAATTCCGACATCTACTAGCTATCAATATTCTACAGACACATTGTATATCCTAACTCCATGCACACAAAGTTATAGAGCATCTAATCTTGTAGTTCCAGCTCAGTTCGTGATGTATCTAGACGTTATACTGAAGCTAACTTATCAAATATGTATGAAATGTCTCAAGTTAGCTGGACTCCGGTCAAGTTCTTCTATATAATACCTGGAGGTTCAGTGGATTTCTATAACCTATTCATCCATTGTTATGTGATTGAAGATAGATTTTTATTTTCAATTTTTGTTTTTAAGTTTTCAGGCGTTTTTTTCTTTTTCCGCCTAACTTTATTAAGAAAAGTTCAATGGGCCATGCTCGCAAAACCATGAAGTCATGGAAATCCACGGTAAGACAGTGAGTCAGAATTGGCTCTTGCTCTGTTACAGAAACGTGAACTAATCGGAGACGAGAGATAGCAGGGTGATGTAGAAAGAGCTCACTGCAAACTGCACTCAACTGTCGCGAGATAAGCTCGTGACTTGTGAATTTGTTATCTGCACGTAAATGTCAACGATAGCTTACATAAATCGAGATTTACGAACAGAAGTTCAATAAGATGTCGTGATCCTCAATCAGTATATTTCATGCTAAATTGTTTTTTTTTATTACATAATTATTAACAAACTTGTAAAATAAAAACTAACCATCCAAATTATCGAAGTATCAAATAAAACTTACAAAAACATAACCTTCTTTGGTAGGAAAAAAAGCTGTTTCAAAGGAACTTTCAACCCTCCGTTTCTTACCGTTATGACCGTCATTGGTCACAAGTGGGTACGGCCTTTATTTGTAAAGATTACCATCCGGGTCCCTTCAGGAAGTTTGAACAGTTGTATATAATATTGTAGGGATTACAGCTGACCACGCCTGTCATCTGCCCTGGGAAAACTTAATTAAAAACTTATAACATTAACTTCACTTTTGAAAGTCAATTACATATTAAAAGTATTTTAAGTACCTTTATCCAAATGTTATTTTGGGTTAACTTACCTGCAATGTGAAGTTATACATCCCTGCAAAGCTCTGCACAATAGTGACAATTAAGTAGCTGGTAAAGTGATTGAGTTCAATGAAGCTGAAAGAAACTAGCGCACATAATGTGTCGCGCGACAACACCAAACAAATAAGACACAGAGATACACACAAGTAGGTATCGCTGTCAGCCGCGCCATTGTGTGTCGTGCGTGTCGCGCGATTCCCACCACAGACAATGTGACAGAGATCGCGTGTTGTGTGCCAGACAGTTTTATTTGTAGCTTCATTGTTTCGTTACAGTGCACCTACTTACATATTTAATAAATATAGCTTGCTAGTATAAGTGTATATTTTTCATAAACAAACTTTAATTTTCATCTTTTCCATGCCACCATCGGACATCAAGCCTGATTCTACAGTGTACCTAAACTAAGCACGGAAATAAAGCAAAAGTCAACAATATTGATCTGAAAAGAAAACCAGCGCAGAGTTTACCCTCTTTACAAAGTATATCAGGCAATCGTACTGCAACTTAATTCTGAACTGTGTAATTAAGTTCCAATTATAGCTCCGGGCTTCGGTCTATTAGAGTCTATCTAAAACGTCTTCTTGTAAGCAGACTTTAAATGAAAGTTTGAGAGTTTATTGAAAGCAATGTTTTGTATCTGTTTGATAAGAGGATCTTTAGTTCTATTTAAATCTATTTGAAGATTGAAATCCCGTAGATTGGATGAGCTGAGCTGATTATATCTGGATCTAGCGTCTACTGAAACTACTAAATTCTTTTGACATGTTGACATTGGCTTGAACTTTGCAATTGGAGTTAACTTTGCATTTGGCAGTAACAAAAGTGGAGCGCTTCAAACTTACTCGTAGGTTCTGCAGTACAAGTTCTTCATTCATTTGTGTTCGGCGGAACAACGAGCACGAGTTGGAGCGTACAAAGTTTTGAGTTATTTAGATCCGCAAAACTGTAAACTAGAGTTTTTCTTACATTGTCTATGTTTTTGTTTTGAAACTTAGATAGAGAAAATATATCGACAAAAAACAAAGTAATACCTATTTATTGTGTACCTAAGCAGAGTTCTATTCACAACGTCCGTAACCTTCCTACATATAACGAGTTCCTCAATTAAGTTGTGAATGATGACAACTTTACAAATTAACGTCAGTACTGGCAATGTACAACTTTAAACAACTTCATGTATATCAAACTAAAGTTATAATGATGTAGATATTTCACAAAATATTGTCTAGGTCCTCGTAGTTATTACAGTAACTGCGTAGTTAGTTAGTTAGTTTCGCTCCTATTGCTGCGGGTGTGTAGTTTACACAAGTTTTCTTGCGAAACGAACAGAAGCAAATTATTTAATACATCGGACTTTTTTCTCGTAGGATTTAAAGAAAAATAATGAAAAAAGACAAAATAGACACAATTAATATCCCAATTACAAGAAGTTTGGTACCAGAACTTAATAATGTTGTAATCCAATTAGACCGAGACGAAAACTGAATACTTTTTTCAACAAACTTGATTTATGAGAACGACACAACTTCGGAACAAAGATAAAACTGTTTTCAGACGCAATTTTTCAGGAACAGATTAAAGGCTTTTAAAATAGTTGAACAAATGAAAGTTGATGTAAGTATAGCGTGTCATTATCTGTAGATGGAGTTGTGTTTTAAGTTAATGTGAAGTGATCAAAGTTTTACCGAGATAAACGTTGAAAATTATTAAGCTGAAAAATCGTCGCTTTTATTTTTTATTATTTTCATTACTAAACGGACGAAATGGTATTGTAAATGAATTTAGGCAATTGTCAACTAAAATGCTTTCCAACTCAGTAGAAATATTGAACATTTGTAGCTCTTACCTATATTTCAATTTCGATTTGAGTTAAAATTAAACAAACGTGAATACCGTGTAAATATGACATTGTAAGTAAAATTGGCGTTCAGATAAACTTTGAACAATAATTAGATATTTGTTGTAAAGCTGCCAGTTATGTAAATTAGCTTTGTACCACAAAACTACCGCAATGTATGGCACACTGTTGTCTAGTCCACTGACGTAGATAACTAGTTCGATGCTGATTTAAGTTAGGTAATTTGATTACATTCAAATATACGTAATATGAAGATATAGGTAATGTTTAAATACTTTGATGGTAGTAGGTACCTACTGAAGCTTTCAAAAGGTCTACTTTATAATGACCCAAAAGGATACACGTACCTAATGCTTTGTATCTGTGTTAGAAGGACAACCCCGTATTCATGTTGGACTTAAGTAGATACCTAATTACAGACTCAAACATTCCGAGCATCTCCGCTTAAGGAAGCTCTGAAGTAAATAAGCTTATTTACTTTGCAAAGGAAAGGAAATCTCGTGAAAAATTCAAGAATCACGTTACTTAGACAAAATAGGGGCACATTTTGTAAAATACTTTCGGCACAAGCGAGATTCTAGTTCGAAGTGTTAGAGAGAAGAATGTTCATCAAGCCTCGCGAGCAGTCCCGGGTGACTGACACTGTATTACGAAACGTTTGAAAAATTCAAGCTAAACCCGATGTTAGTGTAGTTAGAGGGAGTTATAGCTTGTAGAATTGTCGGCGGTCAGTAGTTGGCAGGCGTTGAGCCAGCACACAAATTGCAATATACTTACGTTCACAGTCGCCACAACATTTATCGTTGCCAAACCAAAAACTGCTCAGTTGGATGGGTCTGTTGTTTAAGGCTCCAGCAGACCGGATGCGTATGCGTAGACGTAAGCGTAGTCACGCGCGTAGTTACGGCGTAACCATGAGTTGTAATGTA
Source organism: Helicoverpa zea x Helicoverpa armigera (assembly GCA_033682625.1). Taxonomy (NCBI): domain Eukaryota; kingdom Metazoa; phylum Arthropoda; class Insecta; order Lepidoptera; family Noctuidae; genus Helicoverpa; species Helicoverpa zea x Helicoverpa armigera. The sequence continues at coordinate 3,244,161 of JAWIIS010000050.1, forward strand.
TGGAAATGTATGAGACAGGCCACACCGCTTGCGTAACGACGCGCGTGTCTACGTTACGCAAGCGGTGTGGCCTGTCTCATACATTTCCATACATTACAACTCATGGTTACGCCGTAACTACGTGTGGTTACGCATACGCATCCGGTCTGCTCGAGCCTTTAACATTATTAAAATTTGTAGATGCAGCTTACCACACTTCAGTTGCAGTCGACAGCTCGCAAACAAGCGTTCGAAATTTAAACTTTGCAAAAAAAATGACCTCTGACGTCACGCTGCCTACTTCTTGTTCATAATTTGAAAAAATCCGAAACAAATGACATGTCAATGACGTCATGCACGAAATGAAAGAGAAAGGTTGATTATGTAAGAAAGAGTAAACAAATGTTTAAACCAAAACAAATGACATGTCAGTGACGTCACGCACGAAATAAAGGAGATAGATATATGTGAGAAGAAAGAGAAAAAAAATGTGAACCACATTTTAGGAATGACATAAGTCTAGTTTCTTGAGGTACAAAATGAACCTTAACTTTAAGGTCATAAGGTTGATATTTCTTTGAAAGACTTAAAATGTGCAAGAGGCGGCACTAGTTTGGGTTCCTACTCTAAACTTGTGCTGCCTCTGGTAGTATGAACATATTGTTATTGTTTAGAAACCAGACTTTCCTCGCGCTCCCGGTGCGCAGAGATTTTGTTCGTAACAAAGAACTTATCAGTTTTTTAGTAGTCAGTAAAAAGCTTTGTTATTATAGCTTTTTGAATACCTAAGTGTTATGTACCTATTTAGTTCATTAATCTAAATATATAAAACTCAAAGGTGACTGACTGACATAGTGATCTATCAACGCACAGCTGAAACCACTGGACGGATCGGGCTGAAATTTGGCATGCAGGTAGATGTTATGACGTAGGCATCCGCTAAGAAAGCATTTTGATCAATTCTACCCCCAAGGGGATAAAATAGGGGATGAAAGTTTGTATGAAACTTTGTCAATTTTAAACCGATCGGACTGAGACTTTGCATGCATAAAGCTACTATGGCGTAGGCAACCCTTAAGAAAGGATTTTGATAAATTC